>OZ024747.1:42524899-42669899 GCA_964016885.1 Eledone cirrhosa | reverse complement strand
TTTGTATGAGCAAGACATGGTCATCTGATCTAACTTATCTCACAATAGGACAACTTATCCAACCCATGCTAGCATGGAAAATGGACATTAAACCATGATGATGATTCCCTTCTTGATAAGTACACTTGCAATGGAGTAGTCTTATACCTTCACCTCCATGCAACATATCTATCTTCTAAATATATAAAGGGGCCATACATCTAGTCTCAAGAAATGTATGAACAACAGATCAGAACTTCTGATTTATAACTTATATGGACTTTCTGGATGTTATTCTGAAGGTTTTGCTGTGGTTAAGTATTATTTTGATTGGATTATAAACTACTTTGTATTAAAGAAGTTTTCTTTTTTTATCTCCACTAATCCCACTGCACACATTGTTGATCAGCAATACTTATAAGCTGTATTAGATATCATCTGCATGTGTGTGTATGTGTGTCTTAATCTGTATATCTCCATCTCTGTTTATATGTGTGTGTGAGAGAGAGAGTCTGTGTCTCTATATGTGAATCTGTGTGTCTTAGTGCATATATGTGTGTGTTCTGATTTCAGTTTCTAGGTTTTACAAATACTTCAAATCACTATCCTATGCTGATATGTTCCTCCAGGACACTAAGTAATTGTCTTTAATATTTAATGCAAAAGATAAATGTTGTATTAACTCAGTTCAATATGTTGTCATGGAAACTGATTCATTGAAATTGTAAATTGATACATTGTTGGGGGTTGGGGTTTGTATGTTTTCTCACTAATCGTCTTATATTTCCTTCCAGGTATTCTTATTGAAATATACCTTTTGTTGCAACGTCTATGAAACTAGTTTATATTTGTGTATTTACTTCAATATAGAATTGCTATTTATAACATTTATACATAGGCTGCAATGGTTGGGTGATTAAATCAATTGACTTTCTCCATCATAAGGTTATCCAGTCATCTTAATGTCATTTTACATTTATATGAATATAGATGTAAGTTATATAGAAATTTAAACATTAAAAGACTGAGAGGCTGTCAATATTACCCATGCTGAGCAATTAGGTGAAGGATAATCTAATTTGTGTCCTCGGCAAAATAATTTATTTTTTAACAAATCCAGTGTAAATTGGTACCATGAATTGGTAGAAGTTCAGTTCATTGTCATAAGCAGCTGAGGTATTTTATCTAAAATTGAATATTTTATTATTCTGAAATTATGAACTAAAACTAGCTATAAACTGGTATCATGAGTAGGCTGAAGGGAAGTCCCTCAGCCATTGAAAGAATGAAGAATATATGATGTGGAAAGGATTCTTTAGCCTTGCATGGGACAAGGCCACCTCTGGTGCATTATTTTATAAACCCAGTGGATTGGCAGTATCGGTAGAGGGTCGGACGCCATGCTTTCCAGCATAGTTACGTCCCTTTACGATCTGAGTTCAAATCCCGCCGAGGTTGACTTTGCCTTTCATCCTTACGGGGTCGATAAAATAAAGTACCAGTAATGCACTGGATAATTGCTGGCCTTGTGCCTAAAGTAGAAACAATTATTTTATAAACCCAGTAAGAATGAAAGGCAAAGCTAACCTCGGAACATAAAGGGATGTAACTTTATGTTGCGAATCCTTGAAATCAACTATGATATATATATTGATTCAAATGGTCAGGCAAATGGAATATCTAAACTGCAATACTGTTATACTCAATAAGGAGGAAAGAGCGTGTTGGTTAATAAATGTTGTTTACCCATTTGGTACTAGACCAGTAGACAAAGAACATAAGAAAATAGAAAAATACCAAGACCTAAAATATAGAATGCAGAGAATTTGAATGTAGGATATAGAAATATTGCATGATATATTGAATCTGTTAACACTAACTTATTTATTCTTGGGTGTTGGCTATAGAAATATTGCTCTATAATTTCAGTTTGTTAACACCAACTTATATATTGTTTTCATGCGGAGGTCATCTTAAGTATTTAATCTTTAAACAATTATAAACATTATATTGTTACCAGCACTACCCCTTTGCAGATTGGTCCTAGCTGCATTTTATTGTAGCACCAGCACTATCACTTTACAGAGTGGGCTGATTGCATTTTATCATAACATCAGTACTACCACTATTGCGCATTGTATTATGGTACCAGCACTACCTGTTTACAAAAAAAAAAAACCAGTCTGGAATGCATTAATGGTCAGTTTAATTCACTATACCTGCATTCCTTATATCTATATATATTTATTTTATATGATCAGCAGCAATTTCAACTACAACACCAGTAATAAACCAGTTTCCCCAGTTAAAATACAAGTAGTTTCATATTCATTACTTTGTTTAACTAAATGTCATATCTAACTTCCTCTTATTTCAATTTGTTTTGATATTTTCTTTATCCCTTTGTGAATTTAGGGTGTGTCTTGTAACACAATTGACGGATTTTCCTTTATTTATTTTTTTGTTCCATTTTCTGGTTGTTCTAGAAAGTTCCACAGAAATGAACTGGGTCATAAAACTGGCCTTGGAGCATCTGTTATCAGTTGAGCCATTAATCATTAATATGTTTCTCAGCTGTTTTTTTTTTACCTGGCCCAACTGCCTGATGAGTATTGCTCAAATGTTTATATGGCCAGTCCACCTTTAGAATTTCATCAAAATACTAATTTGCTACTAGTTGCATGTCTTCATATTTATAAGTGAGGTGATATAGGAATGCTGTGATGTTCATACTCTTTCTAAAACCATTAAGCAGCATAGAAATAAGATGACTGAGTGGATAAAGGGTTGCATTCCAAATTCATTTGTTGAGAGGTTAAAACAAAGATGTGTTTTGTGGTGTCTCTGGGCAAAACACTGAATCTTACATTGCCTCCGTGCCATATTAACTGCCAGGAATAGCTACATGATCAGCTGGGAATCTTAACTGCAAAAGAACAGCAATCATCCTTATCATCCAGGTAGGGAAGTATTTCTCATTAACTTCCCGCCTAGAAGTAGGTCTAAGTATTGCCTCCCACCTTTTTGTGTTATGGCTTAATGAGAGGAGGAATGGTAACTGTCATGACCCATTTTTGCACAGCTTCTAACACTTCAGTGTAGGGGAAGAAGATATTAACTGTAGATCTAGAACTTAACCCTTTTATTACTGTATTTCTCAAGAAATACACCTCCAAAGTAATGTTGAAAATTTGAAGAACTTAATGAGATAACCTCCTTTTTCATTAATAAGTTGTTTCAAAAATTACTTACAAAAATGCCTTATATAAAATTTTGATGGAAAGTTTAAATAAAAGTGCCCTAGCATGGCCTCAGCTGGATGGCTGGAACAAGTAAAAGAGTAAAAAGTAGGGACATATTAAAATAAGAGGTTGTGTATCATAAAGCCAGAGTGGTTTCAGGTAGGTTGGTATCAATAGGTTAAAAGTTTCTTGAGGCTTAGGAACCATTTTAAATTATCTTATAATTGTTTCTACCTTTGGCACAAGGCCAGCAATTATCCCAGTGTATTACCGGTACTTTATTTTATTGACCCCGTATGGATGAAAGGCAAAGTTAACCTCGGTGGGATTTGAACTCAGACCATAAAGGGCCGTAACTCTTTGCTGCAAAGCATAGCAGCTGACCCCCTACCAATACTGCCAATCCACCGCATAATGCCTAAGTGATATAAGTGACACAACATCTCATCTAAGCTCCAAAACCATGTTTGAATGCTTATTCTATGGCACCAGCATTGAACCGTTAACAAGAATCTTAATAAAGACTTTATTTATATAACAGTTAAAATGCCTGGCTTTCAGCTTCTATTGCCATTGATAGGAAATACACACTATTGTATATTTACAGGTGACGACTATTAAGCTTTACTATTCAATAATCACCTAGAGTGGGTTTACCTTGCTAAATGAAGTTAAGCTCATTAGTGGAGTGCTTGCTGACCTAACCTTTCACAACTTACTAAGCTCTAACATAGTATAGTAATGTTTTATTTTCCTTTCAGCCATATTTAGATGTTCTTATTCATCTCATGCAGTTCAAGTGCGTGTGAGAGAGTGGTGTATGGGATGATGGGTGGATGGGTGGTTTGTGTGAGGGGGACTTGTGTTTGTGTGTGAAGGAGAGAGAGAGAGACAGTTGTGTGGGTGGTTTGTGTGAGGGGTACTTGTGTTTGTGTGTGAGTTGTGGTGATGGTTTGGTGGTTGTGTATGTGCATGGGGATGGTATGTGTAGTATCTGTGTAGGGGTGCTTGTGTGTGTATGTGGAATGTTAAATGTATAGGGGTATTGGATTTGTGTATGTGGGATGTGTGTGTGTGTGTGTGTGCATGTGTCTATGTGTGTGTGTATTGAAAAATAGTTGTTGTTATTCCCAACAACATTGTCTATCTATCTACTTATTGTATTAGAAATGAACTGAGTATTCCATTTACATTTGTAACTTTGGTTCTCCTGAAGCAGTGTTACCATAGCAGACACTTGCACCCTGCAATCACGACACATACTTACATACACACCAGACAGACACATACACACTGCATTGCAATCACGACACATACTTACATACACACCAGACAGACACATACACACTGCAATCATGACACATACTTACATACACACCAGACAGACACATACACACTGCATTGCAATCACGACACATACTTACATACACACCAGACAGACACATACACACTGCAATCATGACACATACTTACATACACACCAGACAGACACATACACACTGCAATCACGACACATACTTACATACACACCATAGCAGACACATACACACTGCAATCACGACACATACATACATACACACCAGACAGACACATACACACTGCAATCACGACACATACATACAGACACATACACACTGCAATCACGACACATACATACATACACACCAGACAGACACATACACACTGCAATCACGACACATACATACATACACACCAGACAGACACATACACACTGAAATCATGACACATACATACATACACACCAGACAGACACATACACACAGCAATCACGACACATACATACACACCAGACAGACACATACACACTGCAATCACGACACATACATACACACCAGACAGACACATACACACTGCAATCACGACACATACATACATACACACCAGACAGACACATACACACATACATACATACACACCAGACAGACACATACACACTGCAATCACAACACATACATACACACCAGACAGACACATACACACTGCAATCACAACACATACATACACACCAGACAGACACATACACACTGCAATCACAACACATACATACACACCAGACAGACACATACACACTGCAATCACGACACATACATACATACACACCAGACAGACACATACACACTGCAATCACGACAAATACATACATACACACCATAGCAGACACATACACACTGCAATCACGACACATACATACACACCAGACAGACACATACACACTGCAATCACGACACATACACACTGCAATCACGACACATACATACATACACACCAGACAGACACATACACACTGCAATCACGACACATACATACATACACACCATAGCAGACACGTACACACTGCAATCACGACACATACTTACATACACACCAGACAGACACATACACACTGCAATCACGACACATACATACATACACACCAGACAGACACATACACACTGCAATCACGACACATACATACACACCAGACAGACACATACACACTGCAATCACGACACATACATACATACACACCATAGCAGACACATACACACTGCAATCACGACACATACTTACATACAACAGACAGACACATACACACTGCAATCACGACACATACATACATACACACCAGACAGACACATACACACTGCAATCACGACACATACATACATACACCCCAGACAGACACATACATACACACACACCAGACAGACACATACACACTGCAATCACGACACATACATACATACACACCAGACAGACACATACACACTGCAATCACGACACATACATACACACACACCAGACAGACACATACATACACACACACCAGACAGACACATACACACTGCAATCACGACACATACATACATACACACCAGACAGACACATACACACTGCAATCACGACACATACTTACATACACACCAGACAGACACATACACACTGCAATCACGACACATACATACACACACACCAGACAGACACATACACACTGCAATCACGACACATACTTACATACACACCAGACAGACACATACACACTGCAATCACGACACATACTTACATACACACCATAGCAGACACATACACACTGCAATCACGACACATACATACATACACACCAGACAGACACATACACACTGCAATCACGACACATACATACAGACACATACACACTGCAATCACGACACATACATACATACACACCAGACAGACACATACACACTGCAATCACGACACATACATACATACACACCAGACAGACACATACACACTGAAATCATGACACATACATACATACACACCAGACAGACACATACACACAGCAATCACGACACATACATACACACCAGACAGACACATACACACTGCAATCACGACACATACATACACACCAGACAGACACATACACACTGCAATCACGACACATACATACATACACACCAGACAGACACATACACACATACATACATACACACCAGACAGACACATACACACTGCAATCACAACACATACATACACACCAGACAGACACATACACACTGCAATCACAACACATACATACACACCAGACAGACACATACACACTGCAATCACAACACATACATACACACCAGACAGACACATACACACTGCAATCACGACACATACATACATACACACCAGACAGACACATACACACTGCAATCACGACAAATACATACATACACACCATAGCAGACACATACACACTGCAATCACGACACATACATACACACCAGACAGACACATACACACTGCAATCACGACACATACACACTGCAATCACGACACATACATACATACACACCAGACAGACACATACACACTGCAATCACGACACATACATACATACACACCATAGCAGACACGTACACACTGCAATCACGACACATACTTACATACACACCAGACAGACACATACACACTGCAATCACGACACATACATACATACACACCAGACAGACACATACACACTGCAATCACGACACATACATACACACCAGACAGACACATACACACTGCAATCACGACACATACATACATACACACCATAGCAGACACATACACACTGCAATCACGACACATACTTACATACAACAGACAGACACATACACACTGCAATCACGACACATACATACATACACACCAGACAGACACATACACACTGCAATCACGACACATACATACATACACCCCAGACAGACACATACATACACACACACCAGACAGACACATACACACTGCAATCACGACACATACATACATACACACCAGACAGACACATACACACTGCAATCACGACACATACATACACACACACCAGACAGACACATACATACACACACACCAGACAGACACATACACACTGCAATCACGACACATACATACATACACACCAGACAGACACATACACACTGCAATCACGACACATACTTACATACACACCAGACAGACACATACACACTGCAATCACGACACATACATACACACACACCAGACAGACACATACACACTGCAATCACGACACATACTTACATACACACCAGACAGACACATACACACTGCAATCACGACACATACATACATACACACCAGACAGACACATACACACTGCAATCACGACACATACATACACACACACTAGACAGACACATACACACTGCAATCACGACACATACTTACATACACACCAGACAGACACATACACACTGCAATCACGACACATACATACATACACACCAGACAGACACATACACACTGCAATCACGACACATACATACATACACACCAGACAGACACATACACACTGCAATCACGACACATACATACATACACACCATAGCAGACACATACACACTACAATCACGACACATACATACATACACACCAGACAGACACATACACACTGCAATCACGACACATACATACATACACACCATAGCAGACACATACACACTACAATCACGACACATACATACATACACACCAGACAGACACATACACACTGCAATCACGACACATACTTACATACACACCAGACAGACACATACACACTGCAATCACGACACATACATACATACACACCATAGCAGACACATACACACTACAATCACGACACATACATACATACACACCAGACAGACACATACACACTGCAATCACGACACATACTTACATACACACCAGACAGACACATACACACTACAATCACGACACATACATACATACACACCAGACAGACACATACACACTGCAATCACGACACATACTTACATACACACCAGACAGACACATACACACTGCAATCACGACACATACATACATACACACCAGACAGACACATACACACTGCAATCACGACACATACATACATACACACCATAGCAGACACATACACACTACAATCACGACACATACATACATACACACCATAGCAGACACATACACACTACAATCACGACACATACTTACATACACACCAGACAGACACATACACACTGCAATCACGACACATACATACATACACACCATAGCAGACACATACACACTGCAATCACGACACATACTTACATACACACCAGACAGACACATACACACTACAATCACGACACATACATACATACACACCATAGCAGACACATACACACTACAATCACGACACATACATACACACCATAGCAGACACATACACACTGCAATCATAAGCTTCGTTTCCGATGTTTAACTATGGCCTGCTAAGCTTTATATTTCCTCCAAGATGGATGTATAAACACTCGTACATTAGTTCCACAAAACTGTTCACCTTCAGGTATGCTCATACTTATCTCTCCCCCCCCCCCCCACACACACACACACACCCTGCATCCTCACAGTTATACTTGCTTCACTACACTCTCAAACATTCACTCCCACACACACACATTCACAGATACTCTCTCTCTCTCTCCCTCTATCTCTCTCTCTCTCTCCCTCTCTCTCAAACATTCACTCCCACACACACATTCACAGATATTCTCTCTCTCTCTCCCTCTCCCTCCCTCTCTCTCCCTCTCTCTCTCTCTCTCTCTCAAACATTCACTCCCACACTCACACACACACACATTCACAAGCTCTCTCTCTCTTTTATATTCCCCTCTCACTTATTCATCTGACAACACACTCATATTTACCCTCTTCCACACTCACATTGTCACATGCACACACTCTCCACTCTCACATTCACATCTCCACTCACACTCCCTCTCTCACATTCACATCTCTTCCACTCACACTTCCTCTAACACATTCCCGTTCTCTTCCACTCATACTCCCTCTCTCACATTCCCATCTCTACTCACACTCCCTCTCTCACATTCCCATCTCTACTCACACTCCCTCTCTCACATTCCCATCTCCACTCACACTCCCTCTCTCACATTCCCATCTCTTCCACTCACTCCCTCTCTCACATTCCCATCTCTTCCACTCACTCCCTCTCTCACAAAATCATGTACACACACACACACATACACACACTAGTGTCATATTGTACCCTTTAGTCAAGTGTACTACTCGTATTTAACTTTCCACCTATTTTTCCCTCCATCATCATCATCATTTTACGTCCGTTTTTCCCTGCTTGCAAGGGTTGGATGGGTCCTATCCAGCACAGCATCTCTCCACTTGTCACGCTTCTTCGTCATCTCCTCGGTGAGTTTCAGCGATCTGAGGTCTGCTCTCACCACCTCCGCCCATGTTTTACGTGGTCTACTGCGTCTTCCTTCTACTGGGATTTCTTGGCACTTCTTTACCCAGCGGTCATCCTCCATGTGCATCACATGTCCATACCATCTCAGTCTTCTCTTCTGCACACTACAACTTATCCCTCTTATACCCAGTTTCTTTCTCAACTCGTCTATGCTTGGTCGTTCACACACATTGGCATTGCACATCCAACGGAGCATACTTGCTTCATTTCTCTCCAGCCGTCGCATATATTCTGCAGTTGCTGCCCATATCTCACTACCATGCAGCATCGCGCTCCTCACACAGGCATCATATAACCATCTTTTCGTATGCAGGGAGAAATCCTTCTTTGTCAACAGAGGAAGCAGCTCCCTAAACTTCTTTCAACCCGTCCTTATTCTAGATACTATGGCCTCGGAACACCCCCCCCCTCCCCTGCTAATCTGATCACCTAGGTACCCGAAGCTATCAACCACTTCTATAGAACCCACCTGCATTGGAAAAATGTGTCTATCACTGCGATTACTACTGCCAACTTTCCCTGTACATCTACTGCATACAAAGTTTTCCCTACCTGTTTGTTTGCCTGCTATCCCACTACATCTCTTGTGTACCCAAGATCTGTATTGCATACATTTTATGGAATGTATGCTAGTTCCTTTCCTACATATCGAACATGGCCATTTCCTCGACGAAATCAGAGTATTGTCCTCTCTTCTACTTATCAACACTTTTGTTTTAGCTATGTTCACTCTCAGGCCTCTTGATTCCAACTGCTGTTTCCATAGCTAGAATTTATTCTCTTGCTCCTCTACTGATTCTGCTATAAGAACCAGATCATCAGCATAGAGAAGTTCCCATGGGCAGCCAGTCTTAAACTCCTCTGTTATGGCTTGGAGGACTATAATGAACAAGAGTGGGCTGAGGACCGAACCCTGATGTACACCTACTTGTATCTGGAATTCCTCACTAAACTCCATTCCTATTCTCACTTTACTGACAGCACACCTGTACATAGCTTGCACTGTCCTCACAAGCCATTCCTCTACACCTAGTTTCCTTAGGGACCACCAGATGACAGATTGGGTACCCTATCGATGGCCTTCTCGAGGTCAACAAAAGCTAAGTATAGTGGCTTATTCTTCTCTAAGAACTTCTCTTGTAGTTATCTCACTAAGAGGGCATCTGTTGTACTTTTCCAGGGCACAAAACCAAACTGCATCTCATCTAATTTGACCCTTTCTCTAATCAGTTGCGCTAATATTCTCTCTGCCACTTTCATAACTTGATCCATCAGCTTTATGCCCCTATAATTGCTCCTCTCTAGATCATCCCTTTTACCTTTGTAGCAATTTATGAGAATACTGCTGCACCAGTCTTTGAGTATGACACCACCATATATAGCTTGATTAATGAGGCGTGCAACTAGTTTAGTGCCTACTTCTCCTGATGCCTTCAGCATCTCAGCAACTATCCCCGATTGTCCAGCAGTCTTACCATTTTTCATTTCCTTAATTGCCTCTTGTACCCTATATTCGTCACTCTCAATAGCTGGTCCCTCTGTCGGGTCTAGTGGGGGTAATTTCTCTCTCTCCCATTCGTTCTCCGCATTCATCAGTCTCTCATAATGACATTTCCAGGCCTCCTCTTTTTTGATCATTCGTGACACTAAGTACACCGGCATCATTCCGGACACACTTATCTCCAACAACATCCTGATTTGAACTGACACACTGCCTTGCAATGCAGAACACTGCACGTCTCTGATCTTCCTGTCGCAGAACATTCACAAATCTACTCTCAGCCTCTCTGCGTGCTAAGTACAGCTGATGTCTAGCTTCTCTCTTAGCGGCTGTGTATCCATTTCTACTCCCACCGTTTTTCCAAGCCTGCCATGCCAGTCTTTTGTCTCTAATGGCCCTATCTACTGTGCTGTTCCACCACCAGGTCACTCTCTGTCTTGTTGAAGCTCTGCCCCCAACCACAAGTTTCTTCATTCCAGTTATCATCTATGTCATACAACTCTAAATCGTCTTCCTTTTTGTCATACACATCTTGAAGGGCTTTGCTAAATTTATATTTTAATGAAAGGTCTTTTAGCTTCCAGACCTTTCTTTTCCACACCTTCCTGTGTCTCATTCTTTCTCTAGCTTACTGAGATGTCACTAACGACTAACCTATGCTGTAGAGTACATTCTTCCCTGGGATATGCCTTAGTATTTGACACCATTTGTCTGCCTCGCTGTCTAACTAGCAGGAAGTCAATCTTCCAAAACTCTGTCATATTCATTTCAATCAAATTTGTGTTAATCTCACCTCTCCCTTCCCCCAAGCTTATTTTTTGCCTGATTGATCAAGTTAATATTGTCATTATTAACTTAGCATGAAGGAGATGGATTGGCAGTATTGGTAGAGCATCGGATTCTGTGCTTCGCTGCATAGAGTTACAGCCCGTTACGTTCTGAGTTCAAATCTCCTCAAGGTTAGCTTTACCTTTCATCCTTACAGGGTTGTTGAAATAAAGCACCAGTAATGCACTGTGGTCGATTTAATCCCCCCCCCCCCCCAAAAAAAAAACATTATTAACTTAGCATGAGGGCAGTGGATTGGCAGTATTGGTAGAGCATCAAACAAAATCCTTTGCAGTATATAGTGAAGACACTTTCTAAGTTCTGAGTTCAAAACCCAGTGAGGTTGATAAAATAAAGTACCAGCTAAGTACTGGGTTGATATAATTGACTTTTCCCTTCTCCCAAATTGCTGGCCTTAAGTGCCAATGTAAGAAAGAATTATTAACCTGACATCATCGTCGTCATCACTTTACACCCACATTCTCATGCTGGCATGGGTTGGATGGGTCAGTACATACCAAATCAATACTTTATCAGAGCTACACTCCTCCTAGACTAGTTGAGAAACCTTGTCTTGCTTACATATGTTCCAGGTTTTAGTATGGCTCCTATAGCTGGATGTTCTACCTAATGCCAAATACACTCAGTACACAAAGTGTACTGAGCGTATTTTATCATGGCACCAGCACTAGGGAGATTGTCATATCCTTGAAATGACAGAAGAATCCTTTCTGTCAATTTTTTGTCATGGTTTCCTAATGCCAACTATTTTACAGTGTACTGGGTGTATTTTATTATTACACCACCACTAGAGAGCTTGTCATGTTCTTGACAGGACTGAACAGTCCTTTTAACTCTGATAAAATAAGAGCCCTTAATGAAACATTTATAAAATCTTTACATTTGGCAGCAGATGTCTTGATCCCAGTGAAACCACTACTTCTGCAGGTGCTGTATAATGCTATAATTATACATATGAAAAGGAAACTGGTGAATATATCTGCTTGATATCTAATTGTATCAAAGAATACAAACCTTCATACCTATTGCAATGTTGATATTTTCAAACTTCTTTCTAAATATCTATTTCTTGGTAGCTGTATTGATTTTTCCTTCATTTGTAGTGAAGGATATAAAAAAAAGTAGAAAATAAAAATACTATTTGCTTTAAAAGTACTTATATTGTGTGTGCTGTCTATTTCTCTACCCTCTCTCTCTCCCCATATAACCATGCATACTCACCCACTGACACACAATAACAATTTACACACACACATGCACTCACACTTTCTCTCATGTTCCTTATCTGTCTTGCTTTATCTGTATGTCTCTTTTTTTTCTGTCAGGATTTCTCTTCTCCCCTTCTTTCTCTCTCTCACTCTCTAAATGTGTGTGTGTAAAATAAAAAGACATATTTTTCAATAAAATAATATATATTTTAAACTTTTCATGGTCATATTTTCTTTTTAAAAATCCTAATATGTTTTCTAATACATTTATATTGATTTTTATTCTGCCTTCTAAATAGATGTAAATCTGATAATTCCTGCTATCAAATGGTAATGTCAGACTCTACAAAAAAAAAAAATGGCAATCATCATCATCATTTTATATCCCCTTTCCATGCTGGCACAGGGTGAACAGGTCACAATGCAAGACTAGACAGGTCAGATTAACCAATATAAATTGTATTACTGGAAGGATATTTACATCTTAAAGAAGATGCCTTACATTCATTCACCTTTGGTGAATATAGCTTTAGCCAGGAGTTATCGTCAGTATCCAATGTCCATTGGATGTTTCAACCATGAACAATAACACCCTCTTTACTGGTCAGCAATGGTAGTCAAATTACTGCTTTTCTCCTCCTCCTGGATTCCAACTTATTTCTTCTTTCCTGCTCCATAACCAAATTACATCTTAAAACGTTTGGAGAAAATTAACAAAAATGCATGATTTGAAGAATGTATAATGGCAAAATAGTATAGATATTAGTGATAGTAGTTCTTTAACACTTTAATTATCATATTTATAATAATTAAAGATCATATTTCTAATAAAATCATTTTTAAAATAATTAAGAACTTGAGGGATTTAGTAATCTAATTAAATTTTTCATTAAGTTGGTGTTTGGAATATAATTTAACAATGATTCTTACATTGAATTGTAATGAAAGGTTTTAAGATAAATATGAACACTTTAAAATTAAAAGTGTTATATTACAGCTGGTTTGGCATTGAATATTTCACATTTTTACTCCTTTTTTCTTACTTTTCACAGTATTTTGGGCGCCATAGTTGGTTTATATATTCTGAACTAAGACTGTCTTACATTCTGGAATGTATGTCGTGGCTTTTGTTTAATCTTGATCTAGCTAGCCTATGGTCAATGGTATTCCAATTGTGACTATTTCATCTCTACTTATTATTTATTTGGCTTCCCTAGACAGAAGTCGACATAGTTAACACTCAACTGTGTCCTTCATTGACCTCCTGGACTGATGAAACCCTCATAGTTAATACTCAGCTGTGTCCTTCATTGACCTCCTAGACTAATGAAACCCACATAGTTAAGACTCATCTGTGTCCTTCACTGACCTCCTAGACTAATGAAACCCACATAGTTAACACTCAACTGTGTCCTTCATTGACCTCCTGGACTGATGAAACCCACATAGTTAATACTCATCTGTGTCCTTCATTGACCTCCTAGACTAATGAAACCCACATAGTTAAGACTCAACTGTGTCCTTCACTGACCTCCTAGACTAATGAAACCCACATAGTTAATACTCATCTGTGTCCTTCACTGACCTCCTAGACTAATGAAACCCATATAGTTAACACTCAACTGTGTCCTTCACTGACCTCCTAGACTAATGAAACCCACATAGTTAATACTCAGCTGTGTCCTTCATTGACCTCCTAGACTAATGAAACCCACATAGTTAACACTCAACTGTGCCCTTCATTGGCCTCCAAGACTTATGAAACCCACATAGTTAATACTCAGCTGTGTCCTTCATTGACCTCCTAGACTAATGAAACCCACATAGTTAACACTCAGCTGTGTCCTTCATTGACCTCCTAGACTAATGAAACCCACATAGTTAAGACTCAACTGTGTCCTTCACTGACCTCCTAGACTAATGAAACCCACATAGTTAACACTCAACTGTGTCCTTCATTGACCTCCTAGACTAATGAAACCCACATAGTTAACACTCAACTGTGTCCTTCATTGACCTCCTAGACTAATGAAACCCACATAGTTAAGACTCAACTGTGTCCTTCACTGACCTCCTAGACTAATGAAACCCACATAGTTAATACTCAGCTGTGTCCTTCATTGACCTCCTAGACTAATGAAACCCACATAGTTAACACTCAACTGTGTCCTTCATTGACCTCCTAGACTAATGAAACCCACATAGTTAAGACTCAACTGTGTCCTTCACTGACCTCCTAGACTAATGAAACCCACATAGTTAACACTCAACTGTGTCCTTCATTGACCTCCTAGACTAATGAAACCCACATAGTTAACACTCAACTGTGTCCTTCATTGACCTCCTAGACTAATGAAACCCACATAGTTAAGACTCAACTGTGTCCTTCACTGACCTCCTAGACTAATGAAACCCACATAGTTAATACTCAGCTGTGTCCTTCATTGACCTCCTAGACTAATGAAACCCACATAGTTAATACTCAGCTGTGTCCTTCATTGACCTCCTAGACTAATGAAACCCACATAGTTAACACTCAACTGTGTCCTTCATTGACCTCCTAGACTAATGAAACCCACATAGTTAATACTCAGCTGTGTCCTTCATTGACCTCCTAGACTAATGAAACCCACATAGTTAACACTCAACTGTGTCCTTCATTGACCTCCTAGACTAATGAAACCCACATAGTTAAGACTCAACTGTCTCCTTCACTGACCTCCTAGACTAATGAAACCCACATAGTTAACACTCAACTGTGTCCTTAATTGACCTCCTAGACTGATGAAACCCACATAGTTAACACTCAACTGTGTCCTTCATTGACCTCCTAGACTAATGAAACCCACATAGTTAACACTCAACTGTGTCCTTCATTGACCTCCTAGACTAATGAAACCCACATAGTTAACACTCAACTGTGTCCTTAATTGACCTCCTAGACTGATGAAGCCCACATAGTTAACACTCAGCTGTGTCCTTCACTGGCCCCCTAGACTGATGAAGCCCACATGTGTCCTTTCTTTTCAAAGTTGATAGGTTGTGATTTGAAGGAGATTTGGTTACAAAGTCTAGTTGTGATGGTGTGATGGTAGGGGTTGTTTTAGTGGTAGTTGTCGATGTAGAGCTACTATTAGTTGTTGTTCAACCCCATGTTCACTCTGACCCAGCAGACCAATGATCAAAGGTATTCCAGATATAACCATCCTGTCTTGTTATTTCAGACATTGTTTATTTAGAACTACATTATCTATTGTCTTTTGTTTTAAAGCATTAGTATAGGATTTAAAAAAGATTTGGTTTCTATTTCTAATACATTTAGTAACATCATCAGGACTTTTTCATGAGTGTCATATTTTTCCGTTGGTACAGACACTTAACTTGCAAGGTCCCAGTCTTTCTAGCTGTAGATAAGTAACTTGTTATGACACAATTCCACATTTTTAAAACAGTGATAGCATTCTAGAAATTTCTGAATTATTCTATTGGTTTACAGATTGTTCTGTTGTTGGTGGCCCAGGTTTTGATAACTTTTTTTTTTTATTAAACAATGTCTCTTTTCATTATGTAATGATCTAGCATGGAATATCTAAAACAGGAATGTTAATTCAAATGTTTATAATATCTTTACTAGTGGACAGATCATTGTAAAAATTTGCAGTAATTTAAATCCATTAATTATTAATGTAATGCAGTCATAATTCTGTTTTGTACTAATATGGCATCATGTGATATGGGGTGTTAAGAGTTGAAGAGATTTGGGTGTGACTTTAAGGAGATTGTCTATTATTCTTGGCACATTTAGTGGATGTGTAAAAGCTCCCTAATTGGCTCAACTTGACTTTATTACAGTTGCAAGGTATTAAGTCTCACATTTTATTTTTCTGCCAAATTCAGCATCTTTATTGTCTATAAAATATTGATTAATTGAAGATGTCCATTAATCTAAAATATATTAATGTCATAATGAGTGTTTACTTTAAATTATCAACCTAAGCCTCTAAATCAGGATTTCAGCTATTATTTGGTGACTACAATTATATTTTTTTTTAGTTCTAGTTTAACACTTTCCCCACAAGACATTGTAAATATCCTTACAAGTTCAGTGTGGATTATGTTCAAATAAAACCTCTGTAAAGTACTCCCATTATTGTTTTTCCCCAAGCTATCCAGTCACGGACATCCTGTTTATTTCTATAACTATATTACCCATATCATTTCTCTCTTTTCTTTAACCCTTTTGTTACAATATTTCTAATGAAAGTAAAATTGCTAATTTTTTCCATTATTAAGCTGGCATTTGGAACATAACAAATGTTCTTGTGATAGAATGGTTTAACATAAGTATCAACACGAAAATGATCAGATTTATATCACAAAATTAAGGTTGGTTTCAGGCAGTTTACTATCAAAAGGATTAAGATGGCAGGGTGTGATTTCAGGGAGATTGTGTTGCTAATTCTTGTCTTTATTGTTTAGCTCCAAATCAGCCCTAATTATACAGGCCTCTGATATCAAAAATAAAAATTATTTATATGTATGTTTGCTGTTGTTTAGCCTTAGGCCTATATTGTTCAATGTGTCCATTCTTTAAGGTGGTAGAATTCGATTTCAGGAAGATGTACTTTCTATTGCTAGTAGTTCAAACCACTATGACAAGGCTTCCTCATAGTGCAGTAGCATGACAATCACATAATCTGAGTCTCTCTTAGAATGTCTGCATGTATCATTGTATGTGTGCATGTCTTTGTGTGTGTACATTTGTATGTGTGAATGTGTCTTTGTGTGTGTGTACATTTCTATGTGTGAATGTGTCTTTGTGTGTGTGTACATTTGTATGTGTGAATGTGTCTTTGTGTGTGTGTGTACATTTGTGAATGTCTATTTGTGCATGTTTATATGTGTAGTTGTGTATTCATATGCATGTTTTTGTGTGTGTTAATTTCTTTTTATAAATATTCACTGTTAAAAATTACTTGTGGTAGGCAGGAGAGACTAAAATGAAACCCTTTAATCTCATATTTTAGCTAGTGTTTCAAGTAAATACTATAACCTTTTGATCTTCTCATTTTCTATCATTTTTGTTTGCTCTGGAAATTGGATAGTTCAGACACTAAAGAATATTTCTAACTCATGATTTGATTAAATTAACTGAATAAAACTTTGATTAAATTGACTGTTTAATATTGGAATTACTATACATATTGTATTGTTTTGTGTTTTGCTTTCTGATTTCATTCTCCACTACTTCTGTTAGGCACCTATTTTTTGTCATTTTTGTTTCCTTCTTCAGTGATTTCATCTATTTTGCTTCTCTCTTTGATAACCAGATTTTTAATAAATTTAATTAATCTTCCAATTGTATTCTCTGTCTTAAAAAAGTAAGTTTATCTTTTGGAAGCTATTAAGAAATCTCTATTTATGTCCAGTTTATTGTTTCATCTTTATGATGAATGATAAAAGAATTGCCCAATGGAATAACTTCATTTTACTCTGTATTCTTTTAAAGCTTCAACTTGTCAGGAGCATTGTTTTTAATAGTTAAAAAGTTGATAAAGGAAACATTTCCAGTGGGAGGAGGTTTTGTGCAATGTTTTCTGTATTCTAGTTACCAATACTCCCCAGAGTGTCTAGTTCTTTCTGCAGGTCTCAAAGAATCTATCGATTGATAGTTCTTTTCCTTTTCTTTTATCAATAAAATTGAATTAAAAACAAAAATAATAAAAGTGAAGTTGAGGGTGATAAACTTAACCCTTTTTGTTACCATATTTCTAATGAAATGCACTTCATATACGTTGCAAATAATTTTGAAAATAACCAAGTATTTGGCGGGATTTAGTGAGGAGTATCTTTATTCAACAAATTTTAATTAAATTATATATTGTTTGCAATTAAAAAAAAAAAGATTGAACAATGAAAGTAAGGGGAAGTGGCTGACTCTACACCCCAGCCTAGGTGATATATCTCAGCTTCACTCCACAGACAAAACATTACTTCGAAGAATAGCCAGTTATATCCACTGCATCAGCCACTTCAACTTGTGGGGCTTCTTCTTAGGCAGGATTGACTCTTCCCAATTTTGCAGAGGAATACAGCAGTTTTGGAACTGAAGCTACCAAAGATCTCAATTGCATGAAAAAGATGGGGTTTGTCAAGTTCAAATATTATAAAATTGGTGTTTGGAATATAACTTAACAGTTTTTTGGTTTTGTGTTTTATGATGGAAGGGTTTTAGATAAATATAAACATTTTAAAATGAGAAGTTGTGTATCATAGAATCATGGGCAGTTTTAGGGGAGAAGTATAAAAAAGGCTAAACTGGTTTAAAACCAGCAACTGACACAGGCTTTTTCTGAGGTAATTGCTTGAGAAACTCTAGCTTCCTATCCAGGAAAGAATATATCTCTCATCCACTTAATCGTTTTGATACCAAACTGCATGAAACTGACTTTTCTTCTATGATAGAAGATTTTTTTTAAGTGTTTATAATTATCTAATTAATATCTAATATATTTACCATAATTTTATATAAGAACCTTTGTTAAGTTATGTTCCAATCACTAAATAATGAGCAAGTTATATTACTATATCCTTCAAAATGATTTGAAAGTCATAAACAGTGTTTTTCAAATATAACAACAAAAAGGTCAACATCTCAGAAACTGGTATTGAACTCTGACCCTATCAGTTTTAAGTTAAGATTTACTAACTTTTTTACCATTACTCTCTTATTTAGAGATTTAGTATATTGGGCATCATGCTGAAACCTATTCATTTTCCTATTCTGTTTTAATTCCTCTCTTTGTTTAGGTATAATTTTATAATTTGCACTGTGATCTACAATTTTATTTGCTTGTAAAACCTAACAAAATAAGCTCCCATTTTAACAACTATTGAATTTGATAGTAATTATATCTATTATCACTCCAACAGGTTTCTCTCCCCTAAATCCCGCTCTACCATCTTTAAAAAAAAAAAGCATAGATACATTGTTTAATATGGTTTTTGAGACATTATATCTGGAAAAAATAAATATATTAGAATGATCACAAAG
The DNA here is from genome assembly GCA_964016885.1 of Eledone cirrhosa. Taxonomy (NCBI): domain Eukaryota; kingdom Metazoa; phylum Mollusca; class Cephalopoda; order Octopoda; family Eledonidae; genus Eledone; species Eledone cirrhosa. Next base: position 42,649,297 of record OZ024747.1, on the reverse strand, counting down.
ATATCACCTTAGATCAGAGGTCTGTTTAGTCAGAACTGATCTGGAGCTAAACAAAAAACCCACAGTGATCTTATAGGTAAAATAGTCTAATGTGTCATATTTAAGGTTTAAGTCTTTACACATTTATTATACTAATGCTGCAATTGTAGTTTTGTATTGTACAGTATGCCTTGTGTAACTCTTTTGATACGAAACTACCTGAAAACGCCTCTGGTTCTAGGAGACAAAATCGTATATATTAAAATGTTTATTTTTATCAAAAAACAATCCATCATAATTTTAATGAGACCTTTTATTACTATATCCCTCCAAATTTCTGGTTATTTTCGAAATGATTCAAATTCATAAGGAGTGTCTAAAAATATGGTAATGAAAGGGTTGATTTTTAACCATGCAACTTTAATAGAAATAGTAGTAGATAAGTTTATGGTGCAAAGCTACATCTCAGTTGTTTGAACAAACACAATCTTCAGAATGGTTTGATTGGTCAGTTTGGATGCTAAAAGACTGTATATGAGAGAGAAAAGATAAATAGGTTAATACGTAGATAGCTAGTTAGATAAATAGGTAGGTAGATAGATATGTAGTGAGGTATATAGATGATAGTTATATAGATAAAATAGGTAGATAGGTAGTTATATAGATAGATATTTATATAAATAAATAGGTAGGTAGATAGATAGGTAGTTATATATATAGATATTTATATAGATAAATAGGTAGATAGATAGGTAGGTAGAAATATGGATAGGTATGTATATGGATAGGCAGATTGATAAATAGGTAGGTAGGTAGGTAGGTAGATGGATATATAGATATGTACAAATATTCAGTATTTTGTAGTCAAGTCAAATGTTCAAAGTGTGAAGAGATTAAGTATTTCAAGATAAATTGATACATCAACATAAAATTCCAGTAAGCAAAAATGCTTTAATCTGTACACTAAGATGAATCTTCAAAGAGACTAGAAGCAATGTGTGTGTGTGTGTATATGTATGTATGTGTGTGTATATCTATATATGTATATATGTGTGTGTAATATCTATATATATATATATATATATGTGTGTGTGTGTAATATCTATATATATATATATATATATATATATGTGTGTGTGTGTAATATCTATATATATATATATATATGTGTGTGTGTGGGCTGGAGGCTTCACTAGATGTATGCTACAGCTCATGAAAGATGTATGGGAGGGAGAGATATATGTATATGTATGTATAACTGCATAATTTGATGTAGATGTTAGCTGCATTGAATCATGGGTAAATTTCATGATGCTAAGTTTTGAATTTAAATAGAAAATTGTTGTTTCAACTTTATAAATTTATTATATAACTGCTCACATCAATAATATTATGTTTTATTCCTACACGGAGAATAATTTTGGTCATTTCAGCCTCTCTGTTTTTTTGCCACACACTACTAAGATTTCTGTACTGTGTGTATGCAGTGCTTAATGTACATTATTTATTCAGATTTTTTTTTTATATTGCAATTTGTGAACACTACCGTTATTGGTCAGAGGTTTCCAATGAACCAGCTACTAGTTCAATACATTTCTGATAAAATCAACAAAGGAATGTCTGTAACTTAATGTAGAAACATCTTAAGGGATTTTATTTCTAAAGCACAACAAATTTTGTCACTGATGTTTATATCCTTTGCTTATATTCTTTAGTCTGGTATATGCACACACACATCTTTCTATTACAATATTCAGTTGTACGTTTTGGTGATAGTTGTAGTAGGTCATTTAACCCTTCAGCATTTAAACTGGCTGTATCCAGCCAGAGTTCTATCACCTCTTTCTGTTCAAACCAGCCGTAACAGTTTGCTCATACTGACATTAAGGTATTGATCTAAAAATAAATATCATCAAAATCTCATAGATTCAATATTATGTGAGATAAAGCCTTTACTATAAAAATATAGAATATATAGAGTAATGTAAATGCTAAAGGGTTAAAGATGTTAAATATATTAATTTATTAATGATTAAATTTTCTTATATTTTTCAGAGAAAATGACTCAGAGGTTGTTTTTATGTTTTAAGTAGCACCAACTGACAAGATGGATAAAGATGTAAGTATTAGACAACATTTTTTATTGGTTGGTTTTTAAAAGAATAATTCTGATAATTTCCTAATTAATGTAACTTTCTCTGAAACTTTATTATTTAATATATATATATATATAATCATCATCCTCATCATTTTACAAGAGATATCAACATCAATGAACCTGTTATTTTTATCTAAAGACATTTTTTCCAATTCCATCCTGCCCATCCTCTTAATCTGTTTTATTTCTCATTCTTTCTTCTGATGAAAGACTAGCATCCGAAACGTTAAGACCCTCTTCCTGCTATATCAAGCGTTAACCTAATATATACCTTCCATATACTGTGCCGATTGTGTTGTTATTTCTGTTTACCTTTTACACACACACACACATATATTTATATTAAATATATATATATATATATATATATATATATATATATATATATATATATATACGATATTAACAAATGGAAACTATATTTATAAAACCATATCTATTTTATTATACATATTTCAAGGATACCATGTTAAATTATGGTATGCTTTCATCAGACAAAATACAATATATACCAGTTTTATAAATAAATATTGACATACCCTTTCAAAATGCGACCGTTACTTTTGGAAGACTATCCCTGATGTCTTCCAAAAGTAACGGTCGCATTTTGAAAGGGTATGTCAATATTTATTTATAAAACTGGTATATATTGTATTTTGTCTGATGAAAGCATACCATAATTTAACATGGTATCCTTGAAATATGTATAATAAAATAGATATGGTTTTATAAATATAGTTTCCATTTGTTAATATCGTATATTTACTCCAAATACTTGTCAAGTGCTTTATATCAGTTATAAAAATATTTGCTTGTTGTATCCCAACAATTTAAATAGAACTTTTGCATATATATATATATATATATATATATATATATATATTACTTTGTTGATTACTTTTAAAACACAAAAGGCATTTATATATTTCATTTCTATTTCAACTTGTCTATAACTGTTGATCTGAGCTCTAGACCTACTACAAATTTGTAAATTGCTTATAAATGAGAAAGTTTTATTTGTTTAAATTGACTCTTTGTGACGCTTATCTAAGAAATGTTTATCATATTTATCACCTATCGTCAGGATGAGGGACTGACAAAATTGATAGAACATCAGCTTAAATGTTATTGGCGTATTTTTCTGGCCCTTTATATTCTGATTTTGAATCCAGGTGAGGTCAACTTTGCCCTCTATCTATCTCCCCCCCCCTCCCAGGGTTGATAAAATAAAATACCAGTCAAATACTATGATTTAACCCAGCCGTATCCGGCCAGAATTCTCTTACCTCTTTCTGTTCACACCAACCGTAACCAGCTGCTCATACTTATGTTAAGGTATTGTTATCAAAATGAATATCATCAAAATCTCGTAGATTTGATATTATGTAAGGTAAAGCCTTTACCATTAAAATACAATAGTAAATATAGAGTAATATAAATGCTAAAGGGTTAATCAACTTTACTCTTTCTCTCAAATTTACTGGCCTTGTGCCTGAATAAGAAATCAATATTTATTGCCTATCATTTAATCATAAAGGAAAGTATAAACTGAATTATGTATAGAAAGATCAGTATTGTTAAGAATGAGAGTCATCTGATATGAAGATATTCAATTATTAATTAGCACAGTTAACCACTTTGAGTATTTAATTCCCCAAATCTACACCATCAGAAAATATGTGAAGTGAAACTAAGTTAATAAACCCAACAATAGAAATCAACTAAAGTTTATGTGGTAACAATGAAATAGAAATGTTTGTTCAAAGGAAAAATAGAATAAAAGAAATGTAATGAATTTGCTAATTTAATAATTCTATTAGATATTTGTTACTGTTGAACAATTTCTTTTGCTATTTTAAAATTTAACTAGACTGTTCTCTTATAAAATACATTAATGTTACCATCTCTGAACTGAATTCTATTAGTTGTAGTATATATAACTCTTGTAGAACCAGTATCTCTTTCATTGGTAATTTATATTGGCTATAGCACTAGTAAGACTAATATATATTCAGTAGATTGATGCTGTAATACTAATAGAAATATCACTTCAACAGTACTGTAGTACTGTTAGAACTATTAGTTAAACAGATTGGTCCTATAGTGCTAGAACTATTGCTTCAACAGATTGGTACTAAATAACTAGTAGAATTAGTATAAATAAAGTACCAGTAATGCACTGGGTAATTGCTGGCCTTGTGCCTAAAGTAGAAACAAGAATTAGTATAACTTCAATAGATTGGTACTGTAGATTGGTACACTAGTAGAACTAATATCACTTCAACAGATTGATACTTTAGCACTAGTAGAACTAATATCACTACAACAGATTGGTACTACATGTTGGCTAGTTTGTGTAATTGAAGGCAAAAGTCATTAATTTTATGTGTACAAGTTGTTGACATTGGTATTGTTGTTGTCATTGTTGTTATCGATTGCTTCCTCTGTCAGTTTTTATCTCATCTGATAGGAAGAGTTAGCTGTTTTCTTTCTTCTTTATTGGCACTGTTGATTTCTTAAAGTATTGGTTCCCAACCGCCTCTTTAATCTTTTCTTCATTCAACAACTAACTGATAGTCTGGGATCAGCATTAGGCTATACTATAATAATTGTTTCTACTTTTGGCACAAGGCCAGCAATTGCCCAGTGTATTACTGGTACTTTATTTTATCAACCCCGTAAGGATGAAAGGCAAAGTTAACCTCGGCTATACTATAATAATGAAAAAGTAAAGGGCCCTTAACTCCTGGTGGAGTCATAGAAGCACTGTCATGATACTGGGCATGTCTTGAAACCTAGTGGAACCCACCACTTTTCAAATCAAGACACAGTCAATTTCTTCCAAGAATTGAACCATGTACTGGACTGGTACTTTATTAATCTTGAAAGGATGAAAGACTTAGTTAACTTTGATGACATTTAAACTCAGTCCGGTGAGCCAGAACAAATACCAGGACATTTTTAATCTGGCACCCTAATCACTATGCTAATTCACCAACTTAACCTTTACTATAGTCTCTAATTTAGGCACATGGTCAACAATTGTTTTGAAAGAAGAAAGTTGATTACATTTATCCCAGAACATGACTGGTTCTTTGTTTTATTGACCCTGGAAGAATGAAAGGAAAAGCTGATATTGGTGTGATTTGAACTCAGTATGTAAAGAGCCATAACTAAATGCCGCAAAGTATTTTGTCTTAACAATTCTGCCAATCTACCACTTGGTCACTCTTATTATTTCAATCCTAAGAGCAGTGGATTGGCAGTATCAATGGAGCATCGGACAACATAGTTATTGCCCTTTATTGTTCTGATTTTAAATTTTGCTGAGGTTAGCTTTACCATTTATCCTGACAGGGTCAATAAAATAAAGTACCAGTAACGCACTGGGTTCAGTTTAATCGACTTTCCCCTTCCCTTTAAATTACTGATTTTGTGCCAAAAATATAAACAATTATTTCAATCCTATCAAGGCTGAGATATGAGCATGCTCTTTCATACTATGATGTATAAAACATATTTTGAAGATTGAGATATGCTTATAAGCTTATCCAGGCATGATAAGAGTAGAATAATTTGTCATCTCAAGAAATCTAAACAAAATAACTGTGTTTCTACACATTGGATGTTAAATGAATGAACAATGAAATGCTGTGGAAAAAAGAGTACTGAGAGTGGAGGGTAGTTATGGTTGAAAAAGACTGAGGGAAGCCTGAAAAGAATTGGCTCTGTCAGTTTTCTGGATGTTAGGATTGGCAGATGAGATAACAATATTAGAATGAGTGGTGTTAGGCTGTATGTCAGGCCTGTACAACCCATGCTAGACAGAAAAATAGATATTAAACATTGGTGATGGTGATGATGATGATGATGATAACCATGATGATTTCCCATGATCATTCATCATCATTTCATTTCATTTTTACGTCCGCTTTTCCCTGCTTGCAAGGGTGGGACGGGAACTGATTCTGGCTTGATTCTACAGCTGGATGCCCTTCCTAACACCAACCTCATTTACAGTGAGTGCTGGGTGCTTTTTTTCCGTGGCGCCTACACAACCACTTTACAGTGTACTGGGTGCTTTTTTGCTGTGGCACCTCCACGACCACTCTACAGTGGAATGATATGGACCCCAGTCCCTATCATCTCATTTCTACAGCTGAGTAAACTGGAGCAATGTGAAATAAAGTGTCTTACTCAAGGAAACAACACATCACCCGGTCTGAGAATTGAACTCACAACCTTTCGATTGCAAGGCCAATGCTCTAACCACTAAGCCATGTGCCTCCATATGATGTATTAGAATATTCTATCATGTTAGAAGTATTTGTTTTTCTGTAGTTATAATAAGTTAAGATTCTTGAAAACATTCAATTTCAAAATTGATAAAGTTGTTTCAAAATATTTTTAAAAGCCTAAGAATTCAGCTTTGAGAATATTCTTAGGAATTTGCAGTTCATGATATCCATATCATAGTTTCATCTCACCATATGTATGCCATATTTTCATCTCACCATATGTATACCATATTTTCAGGTGCCAAGCTCTTGTTCATATATTCCGTTTCTGACTGGATTTTCTATGGCTTGATACCTTGCCTAATGTTGTCTTAACTCTTTAGCATTTACATTATTCTTTATATACTACTGTATTTTTGTGGTAAAATTACATAATTATCTCACATAATAATGTATCTATGAGATTTTGATGTTATTTATTTTGAGAACAATACCTTAACATCAGTATGACCATCCATTTACGGCCAGTTTAAACAGAAAGAGGTAAGAGAATTCTGGCCAGATACAACCGGTCTAAATGCTAAAAGGTTAATAAAGCTACTGGAATAATAGATGTCATTAGCTGAGTCTTGAAATTAAAAGTTCATAAGTTTGATCATGTCACAAGATTTTAACAATTGAACTATATACAAACTTGTTTAACATAATGAATAATTAAAGAAGTTTGGTTCCATGGACCGCCATCAGTTTCAATGATGAGTGTTCCGTTTGTTTGATCAATGGTGCAGCCTACTCATGAAATTAACATGTAAATGGCTGAGCATTCCACAGATATGTGTACCTTTAACATAATTCTAAGAGAGATTCTACATGACACACTGTGTGATACAAGGCTGGCCGTTTGAATTACAGTATTATAGTGTTAATTGCCTGAGCATTCTACAAACATGTACTCTTAATGTTATTCTCAAGGGGATTCAGTGTGGCATTGTATGTAACAAGGCTGGCCCTTTGAATTACGAGTACAGTCAATCACACATTACAGTGCAAGTAACTGAACATTTTACAGATACATGTACCCATAATGTAATTCTTAGGGAGATTCAATATGGCACAGTGTGTAACAAAGAAATTCAGTGTGACACAGTGTGTGACAAAGCTGGCCCTATAAATTACAGGTACAGTCCATCTGACAGGCTTCTAAATAGTTTCTGTCTACTTAATTTTACTCGTAATGCATGGGTCAACTCGAGGCTATAATAATTGACACTTGTACAAGATGCCATGCAGTGGGATTAAACTGAGGACCTAATGATTGCGAAGAGAACGTCTTAAGTATTTAGCCATGCTACATCCACAACAAGCATAAAAAGTTGCATAGCTTATATAACTGGCATTGAATACCAAGTTATGTTGTGGAGTCTAAAACCAGCCAACCAATTAAAGAATAACTTTGACAAATTCTACCAGAATATGAAATTTAAGACAAGATTTCTATAGATTGTTAGCAATGTTCTTTACTTTTAATTAGAGTTCTACATTTTTATGATTTCAAGAAATGTCATTATCCTTTTCAGCTATGTTTGTAAGAAAGTATGTATGCATATACACAAGCACACATATGCATTCACATATAAACACACACACACAAACGCACATGCATAAACACTTACACACACTCATAAACACACATACATGCACATAAATAGATATACGCACTCATGTGTGTAAACACCATTTTATTAAACTTTGTTTATATATAAACTATGTTTTACTTGTCATACTTCTGAAGATGAAACCAAATAGGGCCCCTCCTTTCTAAATAATGAGCTGAGTCATACAAAAACCAGCCCTAGACAAGACACACCCTACACTGCAATAGATAGAATAGATATCCCAGCCAAACCCAAATATTAACTGCTCTGACAAAAGATCTCACACTGGGGTAATCAATTTACTAGCTTCTGCAATAGCTAACACTATCTGTAATAAATCTCAGCATATGGCTAAAAATGTATTTCCAGGCAGCATACAAACATTTCTTTTTATTAAAAATTCTTTTTAAAATTATCTAGATCGGAAAGCATTAAAATCTAAATCCTGCATAAAATTATAGATGGGCAGCAAAGGCAGTTTGTGGATGGAAAGGACAAAGGCATGCACTCAGTAGATAAACAACAAGATAAAATGTGAAAACGAATATGTATGAGCATCTGCTGAAAAGTTCATAGGCTGACTATGAAGGAATGATCCTAGAGCTATGAAATCTTGCATGCATTAATTTCAAGTCTTCTTATTAATAACTGCAATTTTATATACATTATATATATATATTATATTTACTGTGTACAATATATATTATACACTATATATGTTGTCCAAGGGAAAGGCAATGGCTGATACAGCTTGACACCAGTGACATCACAACATATATATATAACTTACTAGCAGTGTATCCCGGCGTTGCATGGGTAAGAACATTGGTAATAGCACCTCCAATGAGAAACGTTTATTTGTGAGTGCCTGTTAAAAACTCACGAAAATATACCAACGGAAAACTTGTTTTATTTGGAGAAAATTAAGAAGTTCAGCAAAAAGGAGGTATTTTCGATTATTTAAGCGGCTGCCACGCCGTTCCTGAACAAAAAAATCCAAAATTTAAAGCCACTTTAAGGCGTGAAATACTCAGATCTAGCGTAATGTAAAATTTGAACAAAGTAGGTTGATTAATGTGGGAGCTAGAGCCGAAAAAGTGGAAATTTTAGTCTAAAAGTGTTCTTTTTGTTATATTTAAGCGGCTGCCATGCCGTCCCTGAACAACAAATGCAAAATATAAAGCCATTACAGGATGTGCAATGATAAATTCTATTTTGCTTTAAAATTTGAACGAAATCGGTGGGAGCTAGAGCCAAAAATCTCATTTTTCGATACCTAAAAAAAGGTGACCCTACCCTATCGATTTTTATCTGCAGAATGACCCCGGAATAAAAAAAACCATACGCTGATATATGTTGAAAAAAATAAGCCTCATTTGGTTATTCCATGAGAATATCTTGGTCAGCCTATGAATTTTTTAGCCAGCCCTTGTATATGCTAGTTATACTAGTATACCCATCCTGTCAAAAATGATGGCGTATGGAGTTTGTATTTTACTAAGTCCTTGTTATTGTTCTCTTAACCATTTCATTACCATATTTCTAATGAAATACACTGCCTATGGTTTTCAATTAATTTAATTAATAATCAACAATTTGAGGGAATTTACTAAAATAACTAACCATGTTATTAAGCTGGGGTTTAGTATGTCTTCTTCTTCTAGGCAAAGTGAGAGGTAGTGCGGTTGTGGAGGGGGAGAAAGTAAGACAGTGAAGGATAAGGATTAGATAAAGTGAGAAGTAAAGTAAGAATAAAAATATTTACTGTATTATATTTACTGTATTATATTTCAGCAGACACTCATACATATTTGTTTTCACATTTTATCTCGTTGTCTATCTACTGAGTGCATTTGTCCCTTGTTACATTTTTCAGTGGTTTTAATGTTCCATAATATAGCACAAGTTGCAATTAAAGATCATATTTACATTACATAGTATTATACAAGTGGTAGAAGACATTGATATTTATATTTCACACAATATTATATTTCATAATATGAATAGTAATGAATATTGAATAGTAATGAATATTGTAAATAATAGTAATGAATAGTAATGAATATTGCAACAAATTTAGCATGCAAGTAGAGGTCTGTCATGGCTCAGTCATCAGCCACCTTCTGTTTATTATAGTCCTCCAGGCCACAACAGTGGAGTTTAAGAATGGATGTGTGTGGGAACATCTATATGCTGTTGACCTAATTCTTATAACTGAATTTGTTACAGTTTTAGAGAAAAAAATTCCAGACATAGAAACAAACCCTGGAATTAAAAAGCCTCAAAGTTAACATAGCAAAGGCTAAAGTTTTAGTAAGTAGGAAAAAAACACAGAACTCTTTCTAATACCACCAGGGAAATGTCTGGGTAGGTTGGATTTCCATACAGTGTACCTTGTGTAAAATATGAACACATAAGAGATATAGTGGCAGGCCAACAGAAAAGGTCATCTTCATACAAAACAGATACACAGAAGCAGTAAGTATACCCATGAAACAGATTCTCTCAAATGCTTGGACAGTAGGGAAGTTTAAGTACCTAGGTGGTCTAATTAGCTGTAGAAGTGGATGTTCTGAAGGCATAGTAACTAGAATAAGTAAATGGTGGAAAGAGTTGCTGGTAACAAATTGTTTCTCTCTCAAAGTGAAGGACAGATTATAAAATGCTAATGTATGAACTGCATCATTGTATGGTAAGGCGGTGAATTGGCAGTATCGGTAGAGGGTTGGATGCCATGCTTTCTAGCATAGTTACGTCCCTTTACGGTCTGAGTTCAAATCCCGTTGAGGTTAACTTTGCACTTTCATCCTTAGGGGGTCGATAAAATAAATTACCAGTAATGCACTGGGTAATTGCTAGCCTTGTGCCAAAAAGTAGAAACAATTATTGTATGGTAGCAAGACATAATGCAGAGGATTTATGAAGAATGGAAAGAACTGAAGTGAGCATTGCTTGATATTTAATGTTAGTGTATGTGAATGGCAGAGCACAAATTTATTGATGACAAAAAGTTGATAGATCAGAAATGAGATGTATAGGTAAAGCATGTGATTTAAATGGAAGTTATCTACATGAAGAAGTACAGAGTAATGGAACCTATGGAAAAAGGAGACAGAAAAAAAACCCTGCAGTGTGTGTGTGTATATATATATATATATTACACAAACATACATATATATATATGTGTGTGTGTGTGTGTAATCTGAGTTTTTCGAATATTAATAATATTTGATTCAATTGCAATTATGCAAACACGCCTCATTTTTAAAGCCATGTCAGTAGAATGAGCCCCTCATTCTTGCTCTTGTGTTGGCATGTAAACAGAACTGCAGACACTAATGTTTCTGGGTATTACCCTTCATCAGTACAGTTCACTGTTCACCTGCCAAACTGCAGAGCTAGTGAAAATATATGGTATTTTCAAAAATATACAGTGACTGATCAGCCTGATTTGCATATAAGCAGACTGGCTGATCAGTCAAATCTGCATATTAGCAGATCCACTGATCAGCCATATTTGCATATCAGCAGACTGGCCAGTCAGTTTCCTGTATATGAGCGAACAATGGCCGGCTTTGCCATATTCAAATAAAAAAAAAATGTTCACTCTACATGGCTGAACACAATAAATGTAATCTGAGTTTTTCGAATATTAATAATAATATTCGATTTGTTTGCAACTATGCAAACAGGCCTCATTTTTAAAGCCATGTTTTTATATATACACATCATCATCATCATCATTTTTACATCCACTTTTCCCTGCTTGCTAGGGTGGGATGGGAACTGATTCTGGCTTGATTTCTACAGCTGGATGCCCTTCCTAACACCAACCTCATTTACAGTGAGTGCTGGGTGCTTTTTTCCGTGGCGCCTACACGTCCTCTTTACAGTGGAATGATAGGTGACCCCAGTCCTATCATCTCATTTATACAGCTGAGTAAACTGGAGCAATGTGAAATAAAGTGTCTTGCTCAAGGAAACAACACATCACCCTATATATATATATATATATATGAAAATATATCATCATCATCATCATTTAACATACACTCTCCCTGTTAGCAAGGGTTGGACGGGTCTACATTCACCAAGTCAGTAGTACTAAAGCCTATATATTTAAGTTATGAGAGAGAGCGAGAGAGCGGGGGTTGGGCATTAGAAATACCAGCTATTGTATTCAGGATAAATGATTCAGACATGTAATACAAATATATGGGTATTAGTTGAAAGGAGCTGTCTGTTGGCAGTGGAAGTAGGTACCTATAGCAGAGGGGGTTAAATATTTGGCTTGGTTTTACAAACTGGAAAACAAACGATCACAGGAGCATAAATATAATAAGTCCTGTCTTATCAGCTGTAGCTAACAGTATAGTTGAATTATAATTGTATTGTAAGGGTGTACAAAGCATGCACATTAACAGTGAAGTTAATGTAAAATCTCCGAACTTAATGTGTTAAATGGTCATAAATTTAATTACTCATTGTTCTGGGCCCACGATTAAGGCACATAATGTAATATAGTTCTCTCTGTTTATGGCATCTGGTTTTGTTTTCCTCAGTATGCTTGGCTGACAATATACCTCACCATTATTTCATGACTAAAAAATACCCTCTTGTAAAAGCAATTCTCCTTGCAATGTGTAAAAGCTTTTACCAAATATATTAATTATTTCACACATAAAAAAATAATTAACAAAAATATATCCATACAGTAAAAAATGCTGTGTCATCTAACAAATTAATAGGAATTTTAAAAGTATTTTATTTAACCTCTTTCGTGACAATATTTCTAATGATCTACAGTGCTTATCAATTGATTTTGAAACTAATTGAAGAATTTAGAGGAATTAAGTAAGCCTACTGACATTTTTTATTAACTCTTAGCCTCCTGTAATGATTTAGCAGAAAATGTCTAAAAAAAACAGGTTTATTAACTCAAGTGTTTATAGTATCTTTCAACAGATCATTATAACAGTTTGCAGTTTTAAACTCTAATATTTAATGTGATATATTCATAGAGCTGTTTTATACATTTCATGTAGCATTAGGAATTAGTATTTTGAACATAACTAACAAGATTCTCTTATAAAACCATGATTGAAGGTTTTAATTTAAATGTGAACACTTTAAAATGGTTAGTTCTGTATCCTAACACTAAATGTGCTCTCAGCAGAGGGTCAGCAGGGGGGATGGTAGCATAGATTTCAAATAGTTGTTACACTGTACCTTTAGACTGGTAGTTTTAATACATTCTTACCTTGCCAGCAGAAATTTATTCTTTTGGTAGGACATTTCTTTTGTGTTGAGGACTTTTATTGTACTATATACTTTCTCTTGACACTCCTATATTCCAAAGATAAGTTAAAACATAATTCCACATTCCAACTTCTGCATTCAGATAATATGGTGCATCTGACAGATCTATGCACACAGGCACTGGTACACCTGGCAGAATCTGTACATACAGAAACTGGTGCACTTGACAGAATCTATGGTGACTGATACTGATCCACTTGACAGAATTTATGGTGACAGACACTGGTGCACTTGACAGAATCTATGGTGACAGACACTGGTGCACTTGACAGAATTTATAGAAGTGAAGCTCAGAAAACAAGGTTGAGATTTAATTAGTTGAATATTACATTCTAAAATGTAGCTTCTCTTTTGAATTCATCATAATCATTGTATAATGTCCCTTTACTTGCTAGCAAAGGATATTTTGACTAAATCCTCCGTACCTTTATTTTCTCTTCTTCTCCTCCCTGTGAGAAAGAAATATAAGGAAGAATTGACACCTAATAATGGACCTTTATTGGCCTGAAAAGGATGAAAGAAAACGTTGATCTTGGCAGGTTTTGAACTCATAGAATGCAGAGAACTAGAATGAATAGCACAAAGTATTCTATCTGTCATTCTAACAACATACTACAATATAGTAGTAAATGCATAGCATGTATATTCTGTGATCTGAGACAAAATTTCTGAAATCAATCATAAGGACACAATATTTTTCATACTGCTTTAGCAATGAGTCACATATTCAAACATCTAATTGTTTGTGCATTAGACAGCACTTGCATGAAGCTTGTAACACAGCTCAATACCCTGTACACAACAACTCTATCACAAGATTTTCTCAGCACTATTAAATCAACAAGATTCAACTTGTTTTCTCTAATATTATGGAAATTAGACTCTTAATTGCTGTTCTGTATTGATACCTTTGCCCTTGTTTTATTCAAGTAGGAAGTGATGTAGATAATTAGATAAAGCATCGTATGTTTACACGCTTCACTGATAATCAATGATAACAGCTAGTGTTCAGATAAATTGAAAATTGGAAGTGTTTCCAAGGAGTTTATAAATTTCCTGAAAATATATTGATTTCATATTTTTTACTGTTGTCACTTTTAGTTGTATTTTTGTAAACCTTACTTTAACTATTAAACTATATATTAATGGAAGTTTTGTAGCTCTCATGCCAATAAAAAGCACATGACAGTGTAAAACAATTGACTGCTCAACCCTGTGGGAATAGCAGTCAAATCTCGCTTATATTAAGGGGAAAAAAAGAAGACACACTGGATAATGTAGTCCAAGATACACGATGTTTGTAATAAATAAACAAGTTGATCATAGCTGGATTGGCTTTAACTATAGGTCTGTTTGATCAGGGCTGGCTTACGGCTACACAAAAACAACATGACAGTAAAATTCAGATTGTTTTATGTATAGTATATTTGATATATTTCTGATATATATATGCTATATTTATGTTAGGTATATTTATGAAAAGCTTAGAGAATATAACAGTTTAATGTCCTAGTTCATATCTGCTGTTAGAATTTCATGGTTTCTATAAAGGACACTCAATACAGAGAAGAATTTGGCAGAGTTGTTAACCCTTTAGCATTTAAACCAGCCATATCCATCCAGAATTCTCTCACCTTTTTCTGTTCAAACTGGTTGTAACCAGCTGTTCATACCAACGTTAAGGTATTGTTCTCAAAATAAATAATATCAAAATCTCATAGATTCGATATGAGATAAAGCCTTTACTGTGAAAATACAATAGTAAATATAGGATAATGTAAATGGTAATGGGTTAATATTGGACAAAGATACCTGCAGTATTTAGTTGCAGTCCTTTAGTTTCTGAATTCAAATTGTGTTGATACCTGTTTTGGCCTTCTTCCTTTTAGGGTTGATAAAATAAAATACCAGTCAAGCACTAGGGTTGATTCTTATGATACATTCTTTTGGTGTCAATTGAATTATAAAAGAGGAACTGTATAACACCTAAATTATTAATGTACAGAAAAGAATGATTGGAAAATCTCCAAGCATGACTGTAGATGCTACAAGAACTGCCAGATATTATAATTGGTTGCATGCAATATTGTTGTTCAAACTTATTGAATCTCTTGATCTTATCCAAACTTTCAATTTTGTTTTCCTCTCATAAGAGGATAATTTTTGAAGCATTAAGAATTATCAACAATAATCATTATAGTGTTAAACTTTACATGCCTTAGATAAAATGATTGTCAAATGTAAGTAGCAGATCTTGTGAGAATATACATAAGCTTCATGTATTTATACCAGAAGATGACAACAGAAGCAACTAAAAACATGTCCAGTTAGCACTTCATCTCTGAGTGTCTGAGGTTTTTTTCATGATATATAAAACCAAGTATCATTTCAAGGATTAACCTTCATTAGTCCTAAATATATATATATATATATAAAGTTGACGGAACTAGCTAGGACCAGTTGCATCTATATATATGTATTTGTGTGTATATATATATATATTTGCATATATATATATCATCATCATCATCATCATTTGACTTCCGCTTTTCCCTGCTTGCAAGGGTGAGACGGGTCCTATTCAGCATAGCATCTCTCCACTTGTCATGGTCCTTCGTCATCTCCTCGGTGAGTTTCAGCGATCTGAGGTCTGCTCTCACCACCTCCGCCCATGTTTTTCGTGGTCTACCTCTACTGCGTCTTCCCTCCACTGGGACTTCCTGGCACTTCTTCACCCATCGGTCGTCCTCCATGCGCATCACATGTCCATACCATCTCAGCCTTCTCTCCTGCACACCACAACTTATCCCTCTCAGACACAGTTTCTTTCTCAACTCGTCTATGCTTGGTCGTTCACGTACATTGACGTTGCACATCCTTCGCATATCTTCTGCAGTTGCTACCCATGTCTCACTACCATGCAACATCGCGCATCTCACACAGGCATCATATAACCGCCCTTTTGTATGCAGGGAGAAACCCTTCTTTGTCAACAGAGGGAACAGCTCCCTAAACTTCTTCCAACCCATCCTTATTCTAGATACTATGGCCTTGGAACACCCCCTCCCATGCTAATCTGATCACCTAGGTACTGGAAGCTATCAACCACTTCTATAGAACCCACCTGCATTGGAAAAATGTGTCTATCACTGCGATAACTACTGCCAACTTTCCCTGTACATCTACTGCATACAAAGTTTTCCCTACCTGTTAGTTTGCCTACTATCCCACTACATCTCTTGTGTATCCAAGATCTGCATTACATACATTTTATGGAATTTATGCCAGTTCCTTTCCTACATATTGAACATGGTCATTTCCCTGATGGAATCAGAGTATTGTCCTCTCTTCTACTTATCAACGCCTTTGTTTTAGCTATGTTCACTCACAGACCTCTTGATTCCAACTGCTGTTTCTATAGCTAGAATTTATTCTCTAGCTCCTCTACTGATTCTGCTATAAGAACCAGATCATCAGCATAGAGAAGTTCCCATGGGTAGTCAGTCTTAAACTCCTCTGTTATGGCTTGGAGGACTATAATGAACAAGACTGGGCTGAGAACAGAACCTTGATGTACACCTACTTGTATCTGGAATTCTTTACTAAACTCCATTCCTATTCTCACTTTACTGACAGCACCCCTGTACATAGCTTGCACTGTCGTCACAAGCCATTCCTCTAGTTTCCTTAGGGACCACCAGATGACAGATCGGGGTACCCTATCAAAGGCCTATAAGTATAGTGGCTTATTCTTCTCTAAGAACCTCTCTTGTAGTTGCCTCACTATGAAGAGGGCACCTGTTGTACTTTTCCGAGACACAAAACCAAACTGCATCTCATCTAAATTGTGTACTTACATATATATATATATATTAGAAAGATCGAGTATCGAAAAATCGGCGCACGAGTTAACGAAAAACGAAATCCGATATGAGCGGCAGAGGGCTCAATAATTCAGATGAATCAGAGCTATAACTATCGTTAAAATACCGTCACATATAGAACAAGTCTACAATCAACCATACGATTTAAAATCGATAAAGGAAGATTCGGGCCAAACAGATAAAAAATATCAATAAAACAATACGTCAATAATTTAAATGAATGTAAAATCATACCCGGACCCACTAGAAAGGTGTTAAATCTAGCTTCATGGGTTTCTGTAAATCCTTAGACAGTACTCTATCAGCTCACATATAAATATAAAAGCCTACTAGAATAAGTGGAATGGAGTTTACGTCGTCAACGAGTTTTATCCTGGCGGCAAAGGAGTCAACTAGCAGTGAAAAACGCACATGGCATTAGACAAGGGAGATGACCCCTATATCCGCGAAAATAATTCGAGTGAATGTGGAAATACACATATCGAATTAGAGTGCTCAATAGACATGTTAAAATAAAACAAAAGCTATTCATCACTCAATAGAATCGACAAAATATGAGCAATAAAATTAACTGGTGGATAGCTATGTCCAGAGCTAAATATATTAGAAAGATCGAGTATCGAAAAATCGGCGCACGAGTTAACGAAAAACGAAATCCGATATGAGCGGCAGAGGGCTCAATAATTCAGATGAATCAGAGCTATAACTATCGTTAAAATACCGTCACATATAGAACAAGTCTACAATCAACCATACGATTTAAAATCGATAAAGGAAGATTCGGGCCAAACAGATAAAAAATATCAATAAAACAATACGTCAATAATTTAAATGAATGTAAAATCATACCCGGACCCACTAGAAAGGTGTTAAATCTAGCTTCATGGGTTTCTGTAAATCCTTAGACAGTACTCTATCAGCTCACATATAAATATAAAAGCCTACTAGAATAAGTGGAATGGAGTTTACGTCGTCAACGAGTTTTATCCTGGCGGCAAAGGAGTCAACTAGCAGTGAAAAACGCACATGGCATTAGACAAGGGAGATGACCCCTATATCCGCGAAAATAATTCGAGTGAATGTGGAAATACACATATCGAATTAGAGTGCTCAATAGACATGTTAAAATAAAACAAAAGCTATTCATCACTCAATAGAATCGACAAAATATGAGCAATAAAATTAACTGGTGGATAGCTATGTCCAGAGCTAAATATATTAGAAAGATCGAGTATCGAAAAATCGGCGCACGAGTTAACGAAAAACGAAATCCGATATGAGCGGCAGAGGGCTCAATAATTCAGATGAATCAGAGCTATAACTATCGTTAAAATACCGTCACATATAGAACAAGTCTACAATCAACCATACGATTTAAAATCGATAAAGGAAGATTCGGGCCAAACAGATAAAAAATATCAATAAAACAATACGTCAATAATTTAAATGAATGTAAAATCATACCCGGACCCACTAGAAAGGTGTTAAATCTAGCTTCATGGGTTTCTGTAAATCCTTAGACAGTACTCTATCAGCTCACATATAAATATAAAAGCCTACTAGAATAAGTGGAATGGAGTTTACGTCGTCAACGAGTTTTATCCTGGCGGCAAAGGAGTCAACTAGCAGTGAAAAACGCACATGGCATTAGACAAGGGAGATGACCCCTATATCCGCGAAAATAATTCGAGTGAATGTGGAAATACACATATCGAATTAGAGTGCTCAATAGACATGTTAAAATAAAACAAAAGCTATTCATCACTCAATAGAATCGACAAAATATGAGCAATAAAATTAACTGGTGGATAGCTATGTCCAGAGCTAAATATATTAGAAAGATCGAGTATCGAAAAATCGGCGCACGAGTTAACGAAAAACGAAATCCGATATGAGCGGCAGAGGGCTCAATAATTCAGATGAATCAGAGCTATAACTATCGTTAAAATACCGTCACATATAGAACAAGTCTACAATCAACCATACGATTTAAAATCGATAAATATATATATATATAAAATCGATATATATATATATATATATATATATATATATATATATATATATATATATATATATAAAGAGAGAGAGAGTAAGAGAAATAAAATATAAGCTCTGAATAGTTGTTGACCATCTCTAAAGTTGAAGTATAACTTACATTAGAGAATGGCTTGTGTATTTGGATCAGTGCAACTAACTAATGCACACACACACATACTGTGTCTCTCTCACTCTCTCTATATATATCTGTCTTCAAAATAAAAGGTTAACCAAATGATAGGCAGTCCTTCACTCATCGATAAGCTACATGCACTAGCTAACAGATGTTCTGTCTGTCCTATTATAATGATTACTATTCCCCTGAATTACTAGCAACTTGTGTACTATCTTTGCCTTAGCTCATCTGAACCATCTGCTTTACTCACACTCATAATTCTGACTGTTTCAGTATCCCAGACCTCACACTAAACATTTTGCGAAACATCAACTCTCCTAGAACTCCATTGCAGACCATACTTCCCATACAGAAGTTCATGATGAACACAAACTAAATTGACCTAACTAGTCTGAGAAAGTTTATATGACCTATGGGCACTGCTTTTTTCTTTGAACTATTTTTTTAATTATTATTCTAGAGGGCTACAAGTAATTTGTGTACAACAAGATGTCATTCCTATAATATTTATTGCAGTTGTGAAGTCATGAGTCAGCCTTGATAGAGTAGACATATGATCAAAGGCATTTCTATGGACATACTGTACCTTGGACTATATTCAATGTGTTCATTTTATTAAGAGACAATGGTGTGGTTTGAGGGAGATTTGGCTGATATTTCTAGCAAGAGGAGAGACCACACAAATGTTCTTAAATTAACTTGCTTTATTGCAGTTAAAATATTAGAAGATAGAAGTAATTTGGTGTATGTCTCTTTACACAAATAACAGAAAACAAAACTAAAAGAAAGTATAATGAAAGCTACCTATGATAATTTGAAAAGATAGATAAGATAACAAAAGATTCTTTTAAATGGAAACCAGCAATGTAAATATCATTTCGTGCTATTATATATTCCAGATACATTGTCATATAAGCATGTATTGCTTCTTAAAAAATATACAATGTTGCTGCATGTTTAAACATAAACATCCTTTTTCACATATATATGTATAATACAAACATTCTCACATACACACTGGAATATACATACTTGTACACATAAGCTGTTGTTCTTAAATGTAGTTATACATAAAGAGATATTCAGTCTCATAGTTACACAAACTCTCTCACAAATAACTGCAGTTAAATAGACTTATACAGACACACACACACAGCTCTCTCAAACTCACATACGCATACACACACACACACACTCACACAGCTCTCTCTAACTCACATTCACATACACACACACTGCTCTCTGAAACTCACATACATACACACCTACACACACACTGCTCTCTCAAACTCACACACACACACACACACACACACACAGCTCTCTCAAACTCACTGCTCTATGAAACAATCTTATGATAAAAGAAAAATAAAATATTCGTAACTCTTATCTTGGATGTTCCCAAATATTTTTTTTAAATACTAGGAATTATCAGCAAACTATATTTTTTGTGGCATTCAAAACATTTGGGGTGATTTGAGCTGCTAACTATGAGATTCTTGTCGTTATTGGTGACTTATCTTACCCATGTATGATACCTGCGAAGGTGCTTGGTTATTCCAGCATCTTAGCCTCATGACAATGCTGCAAGTGTATTGGCTTTCCTTAAAACATTATTAGAAGGAAACTCTGGCACCCTTTGTTGTAGCTTGTCATTAAAAGTGCATACCTTCTCTCACTACCCCCCCCTTAAAATGCATTCCTTCTCTCACTACCCCCCTCCCCCCTTTTCATTTAACATGTGTTTCTTTGTGTACGTAGTTATGTGAAATAAATAACGGTACCCACTGTTTTAAAAACCTGTTGAGTTTTATTTACATATGTTTCTAATAAAGAACCATTTTATAATAAGTATTACTTATGTTATATTGAGTTTGGTTGTTATCTATTTATTTCTGTATTTATAAATTATTATTTTCATCTTCCTCAAATTATTTATAGGAAAAAGAAAAACGCTACCTATAGTATTTGTATTGGTTCCATGCCAAAATGATTTGCAACTTGTTTAGATATGAACAAGGTTAAAAAAAGATGCTCTTTAAACAATGGCAGATATGTGCAAATATTTCAAGTTCTTCATATAAAGCATCAACTGTTCTCTTTTGTTACCTTTGAATTTCACTATATTCACTCAAGCTACTAGAAATAGAAGCTAAATCTCCTCCAAATCACAACTTACTGACAAAAAGCACACATTTGACAAACAAAAAGTAGACATCGGCTAATGTATGTTGGAGAACATACTCTGCCTAAACACCATCTATAATATAACAAAGAGAGGAGTGTGGGACAGCGTCTGTTTTATATTTTTTTATCCCGTTAATAAAATAAGTTGGATTACTTTGAATAAATAATGAATGAATATTATGTAATTTATCCACTAAATTTCGTAGCTCTTGATTAAACATAAATATTCTTATATAGAAAGTATTGCTTATTTTAAGATTCACTTCTTTAAAATTTTCAAATGTCAACACTTCCAGTTACCGTCCGTTATATCATAACACTTATTACATCATTTATATAAACGTTAATATATTTGCATTGTTATATAAGGTTTATATTTAGGTCGCTAATTTTCTCCTTTTTCGTTTTCATAACATTTTAGTTTATTATATATGCAGTTTATATATAATATCGTCTTTTTTTAATGTATCATGGATTACTTTACTGATTACATAAGACAGGGTAACACAGACTTCATTCAATTTCTGTGCATATTGTCAATTACGATTTCATTTGACGTATCATATCTATATGTATATTTACTTGTGTATAATATCAATATGCACACTACACACGTTAGCAGAAAACCACCCGTAGGGTGGTTTTTCTGCTAGTGTTTTTAATTAAACAATTTTCTCTCTGTTCACTGAACAGATTATATTTTAAAGTATTTATATTTATCTAAAAACCTTCCATCATAATTTTATGTAAGAACTTTTGTCAAGCTATATTCCAAACTCCAGCTTAATAATTAGTTATATTATTAATCTCTCCAAATTCTTTATCTGAAAATGATAAACAGTGTCTTTCATTGAATATATGGGAATGAAAGGGTTAAAGAAAATACCAAAAGCTTCTTTTCATGTATTCTCCTGTGTAGACTTTGGAGGAATAAAAAATTTAGTGTTGAACAATGATGAAAGTATTAAAACAGGAAGAGAGAAAATTAAATAATAAAAAAGAGTAAATGTAAGGGTAAACTCTACATCCCTAGCTCAGTGCTATATCTCAGCTGCACTCTGCAGCCAAAATGGTGAAAGCAGTGCTGCAGAGAGAGCCAGCAACACCCACTGTATCAGCCATTCCACTTCACAGGGCTCCTTCCTTACGTGAGATGCACTCCTCCTGATTTTGCAGAGGAAATGGCAGTGAAGTGACTGAGGACGTTAGTGGTCATGATGACAACCAGTACAAAAAGGAGTCAGACAAGTCCCAGTATTGGGATATCTATAGACTTTTATGCTTATGAAAGTTGGACTACAGATCTGAAAACCTAAATAAGTACTAACCCACATAAGTACTTTATAACTTTTCTATGTTCTATATGAAAGTGTTTTCTGAGTAGACTGTTTCTTACTTTCTTAAACCAATTAGATTTTACATTTTTTGTTGTTGTCATTTTTAACCAACCTCTTTCATATAGTCATTAATATAATGACATATCTTTCCTAAATTAATTAAATTCCAATCATATTAAACTGTTGTTTGATCATATTCCCTGCTTCTTTCTTTCTCTCTCTCTCTCTCTCATTTTTTTCTTTTCTGTTCATGAAAGTAAATATAATCAGTAAGTTGCCTCATTAATTTTTTTACTAATTACTTGATATTATTTGGTCAGAGGGGTAATGTATGTAGTTTAGGTTTATCATTAATTACTTCAATCTAATCATATTTTAATTATGTTAGCTTTTCTTTTTAATGTTAAATACATTTCTATTGACAAACAAATTTACTTACTATTTGCCAACTATTTCAACTATTCACAATTTGAAAGATACTTTTAGTTGTTGTTGTTCTTGTAGATTTCAGTTGTTGTTTGACCCCAAATCATCCTGATCAAGCACACCAATTATTGAAGGTGTCCAAACCTTGACACCCCCCCCCCCCACCTGCCCACTGCAGAGAGTCTGTATCTAAGTCTAGGCTGATATTTCTAATAAGTAGAGTAGAGTAACTACATTGAGGCTCCTGTATTGATTTGTATTGGCATTGTTGATGTTATTTTCTGTGTCACAGGTCAGCTTTACCGGCTGTAAGCTTGTTGTCTTTTTCTATATCTTCATTGTTGAATGCACCTTTCCTTTTTCTAAAGTGGAATGGTGTGATTTGAGGAAATCTGGCTGCTATTTTTAGTGGGTTGAGCAACCACATTGAGGCTTAATAATGATATGCTAAAAATTGATATTGGTGTAAGGTATGAAATGTACTGTTAGTTAACTCCAGGAAAGCAATTATTATAATAATAATAATAATGAAAATATTGTGTACAGTGCTCAGGTGCACTACAACTCATCAAAGGTGTATGTATAGTACATAGGGTAATGTACAAACGTCAGGAAAATGAACAGTACATTAGTCATGATATACACATGTGTGCATGTGTATGGGAGGGGGATATCAGGTGTAGCTTTGGCGAATTTCATCATTTTACTCAACCATAGTGTATCTAGGATTACTCTGTGCTTCTATATTTCGTGACATGCATGTGTGTTTTGAAGAAGACTTGGCTGCTGCTTCTAACATATCAATAAACCATGTAGAGGCTTTCTTGTTGGTCAAGGCCGTTACTACTTGGTGCTGCTGGTGCTGTTATGAAATGCACCGAGTACACTCTGTAAAGTAAGTGACAATTGCAAGGGCAGCCAGCTATAGAAACCATACCAAATCTGGAACATGTGTGAGACATGGCCTCCATCCTATCTACTAAGGCAGTAGCTCTAATTAAGTACTGATTTAGTTTGAAACGACCTGGCTAACCCATGCTATCATAGAAAAATAAACATAAAGCAATGATATATATATCTATATCTTTATTATATGTAGGACTAGAACTGTTTCATTTCATTTCATTTCATTCATCATCATTTTACGTCTGCTTTTCCCTGCTTGCAAGGGTGGGACAGGAACTGATTCTGGCTTGATTTCTACAGCTGGATGCCCTTCCTAACACCAACCTCATTTACAGTGAGTGCTGGGTGCTTTTTTTCAATGGCGCCTCCACGACCACTTTGCAGTGGAATGATAGGGACCTCAGTCCCTATCATCTCATTTCTACAGCTGAGTAAACTGGAGCAATGTGAAATAAAGTGTCTTGCTCAAGGAAACAACACATCACCCAGTCTGAGAATTGAACTCACAACCTTTCAATTGCAAGGCCAATGCTCTAACCATGTGCCTCCATTCGTATGAAATCATCTTGGCTAATTCCCTAATATCTTTGCTATTGCACCACCTATATAAAACTAGTTGATTTCAAGGAAATATGTAAATTAGTTTTTTTAGGCTTTTTGCTATTTTCTTTTATTTTTCAAATGAATAAGGTTTTATATACATAATTATTTCAAATAATAAACATGAATAAAGAAAATTAATTAATAATGAAAATAAAGGGAAACAGGAAGGGATAGACAGACTCTACACCCCTTTCTAAGCAGTATATCTCGCTTGCACCCCATGGAAAAGATGGCAAAGGCATTGCAACAGAGAACAGCCAGTGACACCTACTGCATCTACCATTTCACCTCATGAGGCTCCTTCCTGAAGCAGGATGAATTCCTCCCAAATATTGTGGAGGAAAACAGCAGTCCAAAGACTAAGCAGGACATCAGAGGTCTCAATAATGACCAGCACATAAAAGAAGTGGTCAGTGAAGACTTGGTATCTGGATATCTGCTAGTCTTCAGTAACAGTCCGGGAACCAATGACACCAGAGGTCTCAATGGTGGCCAGGAGAAAAAGGAAGCAATTTGGAGAATCATAGCTGTAACACTCTCCACTTCCCTTTCGCATCATCTATAAACATATTGTATCTGTAACATACTATATATTTTATCTGTAACATACTGTATATTGTATCTGTAACATACTATATATTGTATCTGTAACATACTGTATATTGTATCTGTAACATACTATATATTGTATCTATAACATACTGTATATTGTATCTGTAAAATACTATATCTTGTATCTGTAACATACTATATATTGTATCTGTAACATACTGTATTTTGTATCTGTAACATACTATATATTGTATCTGTAACATACTATATATTGTATCTGTAACATACTATATATTGTATCTGTAACATACTATATATTGTATCTGTAACATACTGTATTTTGTATCTGTAACATAATATATATTGTATCTGTAACATACTATATATTGTATCTGTAACATACTGTATTTTGTATCTGTAACATACTATATATTGTATCTGTAACATACTATATATTGTATCTGTAATATACTATATATTGTATCTGTAACATACTATATATTGTATCTGTAACATACTATATATTGTATCTGTAACATACTGTATTTTGTATCTGTAACATACTGTATATTGTATCTGTAACATACTGTATATTGTATCTGTAAAATACTATATCTTGTATCTGTAACATACTGTATTTTGTATCTGCAACATACTATATATTGTATCTGTAACATACTATATATTGTATCTGTAACATACTATATATTGTATCTGTAACATACTGTATTTTGTATCTGTAACATACTATATATTGTATCTGTAACATAATATATATTGTATCTGTAATATACTATATATTGTATCTGTAACATACTGTATATTGTATCTGTAACATACTATATATTGTATCTGTAACATACTATATATCGTATCTATAACATACTATATATTGTATCTGTAACATACTATATATTGTATCTGTAACATACTATATATTGTATCTGTAACATACTATATATTGTATCTGTAACATACTGTATATTGTATCTGTAACATACTGTATATTGTATCTGTAACATACTGTATATTGTATCTGTAACATACTATATATTGTATCTGTAACATACTGTATATTGTATCTGTAACATACTGTATATTGTATCTGTAACATACTGTATATTGTATCTGTAACATACTGTATATTGTATCTGTAACATACTGTATATTGTATCTGTAACATAATGTATATTGTATCTGTAACATACTATATATTGTATCTGTAACATACTATATATTGTATCTGTAACATACTATATATTGTATCTGTAACATATTGTATATTGTATCTGTAACATACTGTATATTGTATCTGTAACATACTGTATATTGTATCTGTAACATACTGTATGTTGTATCTGTAACATACTATATATTGTATCTGTAACATACTGTATATTGTATCTGTAACATACTATATATTGTATCTGTAACATACTGTATATTGTATCTGTAACATACTATATATTGTATCTGTAACATACTGTATATTGTATCTGTAACATACTGTATATTGTATCTGTAACATACTGTATATTGTATCTGTAACATACTGTATATTGTATCTGTAACATACTATATATTGTATCTGTAACATACTGTATATTGTATCTGTAACATACTGTATGTTGTATCTGTAACATACTGTATATTGTATCTGTAACATACTGTATATTGTATCTGTAACATACTGTATATTGTATCTGTAACATACTGTATATTGTATCTGTAACATACTGTATATTGTATCTGTAACATACTATATATTGTATCTGTAACATACTATATATTGTATCTGTAACATACTGTATATTGTATATGTAACATACTGTATGTTGTATCTGTAACATACTGTATATTGTATCTGTAACATACTGTATATTGTATCTGAAACATACTGTATGTTGTATCTGTAAAATACTGTATATTGTATCTGTAACATACTGTATGTTGTATCTGTAACATACTGTATATTGTATCTGTAACATACTGTATGTTGTATCTGTAACATACTGTATATTGTATCTGTAACATACTGTATGTTGTATCTGTAACATACTGTATATTGTATCTGTAACATACTGTATATTGTATCTGTAACATACTGTATGTTGTATCTGTAACATACTGTATATTGTATCTGTAACATACTGTATATTGTATCTGTAACATACTGTATATTGTATCTGTAACATACTGTATATCGTATCTGTAACATACTGTATGTTGTATCTGTAACATACTGTATGTTGTATCTGTAACATACTGTATATTGTATCTGTAACATACTATATATTGTATCTGTAACATACTGTATATTGTATCTGTAATATACTATATATTGTATCTGTAACATACTGTATTTTGTATCTGTAACATACTATATATTGTATCTGTAACATACAGTATATTGTATCTGTAACATACAGTATATTGTATCTGTAACATACTGTATGTTGTATCTGTAACATACTATATATTGTATCTGTAACATACTGTATATTGTATCTGTAACATACTGTATATTGTATCTGTAACATACTATATATTGTATCTGTAACATACTGTATATTGTATCTGTAACATACTATATATTGTATCTGTAACATACAGTATATTGTATCTGTAATATACTGTATATTGTATCTGTAATATACTATATATAGTATCTGTAACATACTGTATATTGTATCTGTAACATACTGTATATTGTATCTGTAACATACTATATGTTGTATCTGTAACATACTGTATGTTGTATCTGTAACATACTATATATTGTATCTGTAACATACTATATATTGTATCTGTAACATACTGTATATTGTATCTGTAACATACTGTATGTTGTATCTGTAACATACTGTATATTGTATCTGTAACATACTGTATGTTGTATCTGTAACATACTGTATATTGTATCTGTAACATACTGTATATTGTATCTGTAACATACTGTATATTGTATCTGTAACATACTGTATATTGTATCTGTAACCTACTGTATATTGTATCTGTAACATACTGTATGTTGTATCTGTAACATACTGTATATTGTATCTGTAACATACTGTTTGTTGTATCTGTAACATACTGTATATTGTATCTGTAACATACTATATATTGTATCTGTAACATACTGTATATTGTATCTGTAATATACTATATATTGTATCTGTAACATACTGTATTTTGTATCTGTAACATACTATATATTGTATCTGTAATATACTATATATTGCATCTGTAACATACAGTATATTGTATCTGTAACATACAGTATATTTTATCTGTAACATACTGTATGTTGTATCTGTAACATACTATATATTGTATCTGTAACATACTGTATATTGTATCTGTAACATACTGTATATTGTATCTGTAACATACTGTATATTGTATCTGTAACATACTATATATTGTATCTGTAACATACTGTATATTGTATCTGTAACATACTATATGTTGTATCTGTAACATACTGTGTTGTATCTGTAACATACTATATATTGTATCTGTAACATACTGTATATTGTATCTGTAACATACTATATATTGTATCTGTAACATACTGTATATTGTATCTGTAACATACTGTATATTTTATCTGTAACATACTGTATATTGTATCTGTAACATACTGTATATTGTATCTGTAACATACTGTATATTGTATCTGTAACATACTATATATTGTATCTGTAACATTCTGTATATTGTATCTGTAACATACTGTATATTGTATCTGTAACATACTATAATATTGTATCTGTAACATACTATATATTGTATCTGTAACATACTGTATATTGTATCTGTAACATACTGTATGTTGTGTCTGTAACATACTATATATTGTATCTGTAACATACTGTATATTGTATCTGTAACATACTGTATATTGTATCTGTAACATACTGTATGTTGTATCTGTAACATACTATATATTGTATCTGTAACATACTGTATATTGTATCTGTAACATACTGTATATTGTATCTGTAACATACTGTATATTGTATCTGTAACATACTGTATGTTGTATCTGTAACATACTATGTGTTGTATCTATAACATACTATATATTGTATCTGTAACATACTGTATATTGTATCTGTAACATACTGTATATTGTATCGGTAACATATTATATATTGTATCTGTAACATACTGTATATTGTATCTGTAACATACTATATATTGTATCTGTAACATACTATATATTGTATCTGTAACATACTATATATTGTATCTGTAATATACTATATATTGTATCTGTAACATACTATATATTGTATCTGTAACATACTGTATATTGTATCTGTAACATACTATATGTTGTATCTGTAACATACTATATATTGTATCTGTAACATACTGTATATTGTATCTGTAACATACTGTATATTGTATCTGTAACATAATGTATGTTGTATCTGTAACATACTATATATTGTATCTGTAACATACTATATATTGTATCTGTAACATACTGTATATTGTATCTGTAACATACTGTATATTGTATCTGTAACATACTGTATATTGTATCTGCAGCATACTATATATTGTATCTGTAACATACTGTATATTGTATCTGTAACATACTATATATTGTATCTGTAACATACTATATATTGTATCTGTAACATACTGTATATTGTATCTGTAACATACTGTATATTGTATCTGTAACATACTGTATATTGTATCTGCAACATACTATATATTGTATCTGTAACATACTATATATTGTATCTGTAACATACTATATATTGTATCTGTAACATACTGTATATTGTATCTGTAACATACTATATATTGTATTTGTAACATACTATATATTGTATCTGTAACATACTATATATTGTATCTGTAACATACTATATATTATAGCTGTAACATACTGTATATTGTATCTGTAACATACTGTATTTTGTATCTGTAACATACTATATATTGTATCTGTAACATACTGTATATTGTATCTGTAACATACTGTATATTGTATCTGTAACATACTATATATTGTATCTGTAACATACTATATATTGTATCTGTAACATACTATATATTATATCTGTAACATACAGTATATTATATCTGTAACATACTGTATATTGTATCTGTAACATACAGTATATTATATCTGTAACATACTATATATTGTATCTGTAACATACTATAATATTGTATCTGTAACATACTATATATTGTATCTGTAACATACTATAATATTGTATCTGTAACATACTATATATTGTATCTGTAACATACTATATATTATATCTGTAACATACAGCATATTATATCTGTAACATACTATATATTGTATCTGTAACATACTATATATTGTATCTGTAACATACTATAATATTGTATCTGTAACATACTATATATTGTATCTGTAACATACTATAATATTGTATCTGTAACATACTATATATTGTATCTGTAACATACTATATATTATATCTGTAACATACAGTATATTATATCTGTAACATACTATATATTGTATCTGTAACATACTATATGTTATATCTGTAACATACTGTATATTGTATCTGTAACATACTATATATTGTATCTGTAACATACTGTATATTTTATCTGTAACATACTGTATATTATATCTGTAACAAACTAATTTTATAACAGATACAATTTCCAGATATTGTTGAAAGGTTAATCAAAATTGTATTGTAAATATCAGAAAATAGTATATAACATACGATATGTTAAATTAAATTCACATGTAAACATGTTTAAACATAATATCTTTCTGTAATTTTCATTTATCAAAAATATATATTTAATCTATTTATTATAGGGTATGTTATATAATTTTCAAACATTATTTAACTTTATTTTTATTAATTTATTTAATTTTATCGCCATGTTTCGAAGTTACTTTGGAAGTAAATACATTTACTTGTAAGTCAATATATATTTAAATGAAATTGCAAAACGTTTTCTTCTATAAACATGTTATGTTTGCTTAATATCTCTCTCATGAAAAATATTTTCTTTTTGTTTATGAATTTGCTTTAAAAACATGTGTTACACATTGATGTTGCAAGCCTTCTTTTCATAACATTTAAATTGACTCCGCTAAAAGTGTGTGTGTGTGTGTGTGAGAGAGAGAGGGGGGGGGGGGTAATGTAAGAAATTGTTCTACAGAAGGTCTTTTAAAAATTGGTCCTTGAAATATATTTCGTGCAATTTTCTAAAATATCAATTTCCCTTTTCTTTCGTTATATTTTTTGTAACTCCTCAATACTTTTCCATTTTATGTTTTCTTATAAACCTATCCATTTCTGTCTTTAGTTTCTTCGTGTTGTAACATTTTTTTTTACCACTTATAAGATTATTCTGAAAAATACAGTTGGTCTAACCTATATTTAGATA
Source organism: Eledone cirrhosa (assembly GCA_964016885.1). Classification (NCBI taxonomy): domain Eukaryota; kingdom Metazoa; phylum Mollusca; class Cephalopoda; order Octopoda; family Eledonidae; genus Eledone; species Eledone cirrhosa. The sequence goes on along the minus strand of OZ024747.1, from coordinate 42,617,463 downwards.
TATTAGAATGTTAGAAGGAAATGTATAGCACAGCAATGTTTCTAACAGCTATATAAAGGGATGTGGAAAACCCATCTAGAATTGGATTTATTCTAGCTAGCATACATCTGAAGAAAAAAACTAAGAGACAGAATAACTATAAAAATATATAATGAAATAGTGTGAAAATAACTGTAGAAATAATTGTATTTAGAAAATAATTATTGGTATTTTGTGTGTTGCTGTTTACTTTTATGTGTGGTAGTGGTAGTAGTAGCATTTTTTTGTTTGTTTTTTGTGTCACAACTAAGTATCCACATTTGTCACTCTGTGCCATATTAAATATTGAAAATGCTTTCATCTTCGATTATGCAAGTTTAAGTAAAAAAGTAAACACTTGAGACTTGTGAATATCAATTTTAATATTAAATATGCAGGCATGTATTGCTCAGTGGAATTGTAAATCCTGGTCTAGTAATATTAAACTAGATAGTTTTTCTTTAAATTAAAACTCAATCTTGTATCTGTGTAGTAGTGGTGAGGTGGTTGGTGTGTGTGCATGAACTAGAAATTACAGAATAATGGAATTATCTTATATATGTATGTATATGTGTATCATCATCATCATCGTCACCGTTTTATGTCCATTCTTCCACGCTAGCATGGGTTAGACGGGTTGTCCTGTTGTGGGTAATGCCAGGTTAGGTGACCATGTCTTACTCTATGTATGTGTATGTATGTATGTATGTATGTATGTATGTATGTATATATGAAGATATCAAGTGTTAAATTAATATATTTCTTCATTGTACTGTATCGTTTGCTTTGTTATTTCTGTTTACTATGTTTATATGTGTGTGTGTGTGTGTGTGTGTATATATATATATATATACACACACTGGTGGACTGATAGTGTGTGGGCCCCTCTGGGACCTACGGTAGTATTTTAGGTGCCAGTGGAAAAGGCAGAGACACATTGATGACAACAGGGAAATGGTTGAGTGGATCACTTTGAACACAAGTTTCCTTGAGTCTCTGGTTTTTTCATGCCCAAATGCTTCAAAGTAGTTTCAAGATTTATGAACTGAACATTCCATAAATCTTTTTTTATTATTGTTATACAGACACAATTTTACATTTCAAGGTAACGAATGTATTTGGTGCAAAAGAGCCAAGAATCGTTCAGGGCTCTAATAAATAGAATGAAGTATTCCTTTGGCAAGAATTATTAATTTTTTAGAATTTTAAAAAGAGTTAAAAGTAGAGGTGAGGTATGGACTGACCTATTAGAGAATAATCTGTTGATCTGAATATTCAGAATAGTTGAAGTGATCCTAATGACCAGGTGAAACAAATTGGCTGTAAGTAGCTACAGAGGAAAATGTGTTTTAGTGATCAGGTGAGACAAATTGGCTGTAACTAATTTTGACATTGAAAATTGTGACATAGCTACTTCCCAAGTAGAAGTATTCTGACTAGCTACATGAGAGGCATGCATCATTCTGTTTCTAGCTTCTAGGAACATCCATTTATATTTAATAGAATGATGAAGTAATGTCTAAGTTTTTTTTTTTTTTCAAGTCATAACTTGTTCAACTTTTTTGTCAGTTTCTCTTTTTTTTAAATTTAAATTCAGGAACTAGTGAAACACGAAGAGCAAGACAACATCACGACAAATACTTGATATTGGAGCTTTTTTAGTAAAGATATCTTGTCAAAAGTAATTGAAGATGTGAAATCATTGCTTTTAATCTTAGCTTTTCTTTTACAAATTTATTTTACTATTATTAGTATTTTACCTTGCTATGTATAAATTTGTTAGATTACTTTTCTGTCACACAGTAAATTTACTAACCTATCTCCAAATCTACTGGCTTTTGGGGGGTTTTTTTTTCTATTACGGATCCTTTTTACTTATTTAGAATTGTAGTTATGTTCAATATCCAATAGATTAAAATAATCTAAATCTTCAATACATCTCCCTCTGTTTATTTTCCGAAACTCATTCCAAATAATCAATTGAAATTTGAAATGTATGCATCCCTATGCAAATGACCATAATATAAGTCAATTATTATAGATAATGGTTGAGAAAATAAGGGTTTGATTTCTCACAAGCACCTCTGTCTACTTTTATTGAGATCGGCTATTGTTATGGTCATTTTTGTTGGGATGCATACATTCAAATTTCAAATTTTACAATCATCTTCATAGGTCTGTTTTCTCCCTCACACTTTTTTCTCATGCTTAGATTGGATGATTCTCACTGTATCCTACTATTCAACATGGTCCTCAGTCCTTTTGCACACACAACAGCAGAGAAAAACTGGCCAATAAGAAATGATTAAAATGGTATTTGGCTGTAAGATATTGCCTCTAGAAGTCTTCACAACCCATGCCAGCATGTAAAAATCAATGTAAACTTGATGATGATGAAACCACTTTACAGTATGTTGTGTAGCTCTAGAGAAGTAGTTTGTGGCAGACCTAGAGCGTCTTTTATTCTTCCTGTCTGAGTAAAAAGTATTTCAACAAATGAGTACAATGATGACTGTGACAAAACATTTGTGGTATATGATTTCTAATATATGGTTCAATCCAAGACTTCCTCCCACAGTACAGTACAGCTGTGTATAGAAGAAAATGAAAATCAGAAAATCATTGTGAGTCTTGATGGAGCAGGCCTTTGATATGTTGTTTGGTCTGAAGTCAGCCATGATGGTGAACGCCTATGAGCACATCCATTCTCTCCATGACCTTTTTGTCTATGTACACTAAAGACAGCAGTGTTCAAAATATCCTTCTCTTTTTACAATGATAGAGTGTGGTGTTAGAAAGATTGGTTGGTTGTCATTTCTGGTAGGGTTGGTGTTCTGGATGGGTAATGTGAAAAGTTTTCAATTTTTGTATAAATCTGCAGTGGAGTGAAACTTTTTAATGGCCATTAACAATTTGTTCTAGCTGTTTTCTATGTATTTATTTCAATAACCCTAGTTTAATTGGTGAATATTACACCATTTCTAGAAGATAATAGACAAGGAGACAATTGTATTGTTAGGCAATATAGACTGGGTAGTGTTGGAGTCTAGTTAGAGAATCTTAAGGCAACAAAATAAAAATTATTTTGGAATGTTTGCTATACATTTCAAAATACTCTAAGGAATGAAATCAATGTGTTAATCGATTTTAGAAATGATATTTAAGTTGACAAACTTGAGCTGTTCAAGAATTTGGAATAAAAAAACATTTTTCTTATCTTATACTATGTATGAGTGATTAATCATTTTTATCTTCACCTTTTCATGGCCGTATTTCTAATGAAATACTCTTTCAATTAATTAATGAAGAATTTTGAAGGATTTACTAAAATTATTTATTATTGTATTGTTAAGATAATAGCATAATATTGTTTTTATATAAAAAATATATTGAAACATTTTAATATAAATAGGAACCCTTTAAGATGTATCGCTTTTGTTTCATAAAATAAAAGCCAGTTTTCACCAGGTTGATATAAAAAAAAGTTAAACGAGAACCCTTTAAAATGGGTGGTCTTGTTTCTTAGATCAGAGCTGGTTTTGTTTGGGTTGCTATTAAAAGAGTTAATGATATACTAATATTAAGATCATGTGATTATCACTGAGGGTTTCAATTTTCTATACTGACATAAATTGTTTCTGATATCCAGTGCAACATATCTCAATTCCTCTCAATCATGTGTCATCTCCTTCAAGAGAACCAACATTCTGAAATCCAACCTCACCAATTTTCCCTTGTCTTCCTTACATTGTTAACTGTAAGGCATTTTGTTTCACTCTGAAGTGATGGGGGTAATACTAAATGTAGAGCTATATTGTTAATTTTATGTCATGAGTCCAGACCACAGGGGGCCTCCAACCCCATACTTCAAGCTAGTGAAATAAAACGCCATTGCAGTATTTTTTTTAGCTCTTTACATTCTTAGTTCACATGCTGCAGAGATCAACTTTGTCTTTCATTCTTCCAAGGATGAAATCAATTTTGTCACTCCCAAAAAATTTGCTGGTTTTGTGCCTAAATTAGAAATCAATATTACCAAGCCTCCACTGTTTTCAGTAGTTTACCAAACCAACAAGAGAGCTTCAATGTAGTTTCTTAACCTTCTAGAAATAACAGCTAAATCTTTCTCCTCAAACCATAGCTCACTCTCTTGATAAAGGATATATTGGATAATGTGATCCAGGAAATATTTATCCTTGAACATAAGATAGGATATTTCATGGCTAGAACAATCATGAGCTGATTTTGAAGCAGATAACAATGTCAAATGATTCCACTCTGTGCTATCTACAACAGACATACAGTGAGATGTACTCATAACACTGTTGCCAACTTGGCTGGTGTGTCTGTAATCTTTTTTTACTTAGATATCCACAACTCTCAACAAAAGATATTGTTGTTATCTGTAGTTTTTTCAGTGATTAGTTGGTCATTTTTAATGAGGATGGAAATGTATTTTTGCAGATTTTATTACATTTAGTTTGAATCTGTGATTATCTATCAATTTTTATATCTTTCACAATTCGTTTTGAGTATTGTTTTATTGGAAAGAGATGTATAACATATTTAGTACTTGATCATCATCAGTATAATAAAGATTTCTTTCATTAACTTAAAGACCACCAAATCTTCATGGAAATTTTATTTAATTAATTTGTTAATGTCCAAGTCAATTTTTATTTTTGGATTGAACTGATTGTCATGGTTCAAGACCAGATGAGCTGGAGTAACCAATCTTGCTTATTACATTCCATATTTAACATGGTTTCTATGGCTGGATGCCCTTCTTAACATTAGCAATACCACTTTACAATGCAGACATAGTTACCAACACTAACACTTTACAGAGCATATTGGGTGCATTTTATCATGACACCAGCACTAGAGAGGTTGTCACATGCTAGGTCAGGCCCCCCCCCCCTCTTTCTCTCTTGCATGTTATATTCAGTTCCTCTTATACTGAATTTTTCTTTGAATTCACTCATGCTCTGTCATTTAGGCATGCTAACATTACACATTCAATAATCAATATTATGACATGCAACAGATAGATCCAGTAGCAGGAGGAGGAAATATAAGCCATCAATCATGATAGATGTTGTTATAGTTATTGATGTACAACCTGTGTAATGACTTCATCTCTAATTGCCTTAGACGATGGAAGCTGATTTCACTGTAAAATCAAACAACTTCTTTAATTGATTCACTTCAAAAGAAAGACATATTTTCCTTTCTGACAAGAAAGAAAGGTGGTGGTTTGGCAGAATTGGAAGGCAATCAGATAAAATGCCATTGTGTTATTTGTTCTGGCTCATTACATTCTGAGTTCAAATCCTGTTGAGGTCAATTTCACTGTTCATCCTTCCAGAGTCAGTAAAATAAAGTATCGGTCAACTACTGGGATAGCCTTGTGCCTGAATTAGAAATCATTATTTACCCCTCGATAAAGTAATACTTGTACAAAGGAGTATTCTAATAAACCAGTTTGAAAGGAGAGAGAGAGATGCTCAGTTTTAACAATACTTGTATTAAGGGATATTCTTTTGAGCCAGTTTGAAAGGAGAAGACTGGTTCAGTTTTAACAAGAATAAATCCTTGGTAGATGAGCTTAGTTTTGATTAGATGTCAATAAATGATACAAGAATGATTTAATAATAAGGGGATTTTACTAAATTCTTTGGCATTCTTCTAAAGATCTTTCATGCCATATGTCACAAAAATCAAACTATTGAAATATGATGGTTATTATTTATTTATTCATTCATTTCATCAATGGAAAGGATTATTAAAAATCCATTGTCTAGAGAGGATGAATGCACTACAACACAGTATCACACTTCTTACATACACTTCATACAGTGTCTTTTGCATAGTGAGAGTAATTGTTGCTAAAATAATCAACAGCTCCCTGAACATCTTACAGCCCTTCCTTATTGTAGTTCTGTTTTGAATTACGCTACCTTTTGCACTCGTTAGATCACCTAGAAGAAAGAGAACAAAAAAAGCGATTTTCCAGTAATCCACATCAGGAAGAATTTATGATGTTTTTGTGATATTTTTCATCTGAATCTTGTAAATTCAATGTCAATTATGTTAACAGCTTTGTAAATGTATGATTTTTTTATGACTTATTAATGGGATGTGAATAATTGACTTAGCTTTTCAATAACCCCATTTTTTTTTTAAAATATTGCCCATGTATATATTTTTGTAAATTCCCAAGTTGATGAAAACCTTTTTTTAAGCCACTGTGTAACACTGCTATTAAAACTGATATGTTGTGATAAAAATACTTTTAATGTGTGATATTTCTCAAAACAATATTCATAATTGACTTCATAGATTGTTTTGTTTTGTTTTTAATCTCCAGATCAAACAAGGCTTAGTTGTAATACATGATGGGAGAAACCGTGTTATTACAGCCAGGTTGAAACTCACTGAGGGGTTACTGTCAGTTCAGAAAGAAGAAATAGTTTGTACGTCAGCTAATAGTCAAGAAAACAAAATACTTAATCAGGTAAGAACTTTCATTTGTACCAATAAGGGAGTGTCTAAACAATTGCTTGATCTGCTAGAAACAACTGATAAATTTCCTCAAATCACAACCTTCCATCTTAACAGTATTAAAATAAAGTATTTGTGATATATATATGTGTATATATATATATATATTTATATATATTTATATATATATATATATATATATATATATATATATATATATATATATATATATATACTGTAGTAAAAGTTTGGTAGAAATATCCAGGGGTAAGAGCACTCAGTACATAAGACGAGTTAAGTATAATTGGCTACAACAGTGACATATAAAGGTAGTTAAGTTTCATTGGGTTATGCTCAGCAACTCATTCAGTTTGTTATAAAAACAAAGTTAATCTCTGGTAATTGAATCTTATATATATATATATATTTCTTTTTTTAATTGAGTTTGAATTATTTTCCCATATCTTACGTTAATTATTTTCCATTTTGACGTTATAGTCACTTATATATTATGAAATACTGTTGGCTTCTTAATGAAAATATAGAAATTATTGTGAGCAAGAAGCCAACAGTATTTCATAATATATAAGTGACTATAACGTCAAAATGGAAAATAATTAACGTAAGATATGGGAAAATAATTCAAACTCAATTAAAAATATATATATATATATATATGGAGGCACATGGCTTAGTGGTTAGAGCATTTGCCTTGCAATCGAAAGGTTGTGAGTTCAATTCTCAGACTGAGTGATGTGTTGTTTCCTTGAGCAAGACACTTTATTTCACATTGCTCCAGTTTACTCACCTGTAGAAATGAGATGATAGGGACCCCAGTCCCTATCATTCCACTGCACAGTGCAAAAAAGCACCCACCACTCACTGTAAATGAGGTTGGGGTTAGGAAGGGCATCCAGCTGTAGAAATCAAACCAGAATCAGTTCCCGTCCCACCCTTGCAAGCAGGGAAAAAGCGGACGTAAAATGAAAATGAAATGAAATGAAATGAATGATATATATATAGTGAAGGCGCGTGGCTGAGTGGTTAGAAAATTGGATTCACAATCGTGAGGTTGTGAGTTTGATTCCTGGACCGGGCGATGTGTTATGTCCTTGAGCAAGACACTTTATTTCACGTTGCTCCTTCTACCTGGAGTTGCGACCGATAGATAGTACTAGCAATTGGAAAGACCAACGGAAACATTGTTTCCTCGGTCCGATTTAATGAAAAGTCGATTGATTGTTGATATATACATATACACACACAGCATCGAGGTAACTGTGAGTGTATAAATGTAGATATAAATTTACGCAGTATACACATATGTAAATATGCTAAGTATACACATTTCCCTGTAAATTGAAAAAATGAGAAATATTTTAATTGAATTTGGAACCTCGTTGGTTTCTCCTCAGAAGGTTTGTATATCATCTAAACAACCAGATCGAAATATGTAACTAATGGACTATCACTTATACTCTATCATTTATAGCACTATCCTAAAATGGACGTAATATGTTGAATATTAGCCATGATGATGATCATCATCTTAGGTCCGCTTTTCCCTGCTTGCAAGGGTGGGATGGGTCCTATTCAGCACAGCATCTCTCCACTTGTCACAGTCCTTCGTCATCTCCTCCGTGAGCTTCAGCGATCTGAGGTCTGCTCTCACCACCTCCGCCCATGTTTTCATGGCCTTTTGGTATTTAATTTTTTATATACCCTTTTGTATTTACATTACTCTATATTTACTATTGTATTTTTGTAGTAAAGGCATAATTATCTCACCTAATATTGAATCTACAATATTTTGATGTTATTTATTTTAAGAACAATATCTTAACGTCAGTATGAGTGGCCAGTTACGGCCAGTTTGAACAGAAAGGGGTAAGAGAATTCTGGCTGGATACGGCCAGTTAAAATGCTAAAGGGTTAAGCTGTGTGCAAATATATATATATTATTTTTTCTAAAACTGTTAAGTGTGATTTGAGGTAGAATTAGTTGCTTTTTCTAGCAGGCTGTGTGACTATGTAAAGGTCTACTCATTGTCTTACTAAACTGATGCAATTAAATACTGCACTCTTCTATTTCTTGCCTTCAATCAATACTTGTTTCTTTATAAATAACTTCTTACAAGACCTATACGTCTTCAAGACTAAAATTTTCCTAATCACTTCAGTTCTCGTATTGGAAGCAATTTCATCAAGCATAGCATAACAAGCATTCATGCTTTTTGTAGCTATCCAGCATTATAATTTATAGATAGTCTATTTTTAACAGATTTAATTGCAGCAGGTTTTATTTTAAGTGTGTTTACTACATATATATATATATATCATCATCATCATCATCATCATTTTATGTCCGCTTTTCCCTGCTTGCAAGGGTGGGACGGGTCTTATTCAGCACAGCATCTATCCACTCGTCACGGTCCTTCGTCATCTCCACTGTGAGCTTCAATGATCTGAGGTCTGTTCTCACCACCTCTGCCCATGTTTTTCGTGGTCTACCTCTACCACGTCTTCCTTCAACTGGCATTTCCTGGAACTTCTTCACCCATCGGTCATCCTCCATGCGCATCACATGTCCATACCATCTCAGTCTCCTCTCTCATACACTACATTCTATCCCTCTCAGACACAGTTTCATGCTGTTTTATGCTGGGTCGTTCACGCACATTTGCACTGCACATCCAACGGAGCACACTTGCCTCATTTCTCTCCAGCCGTCGCATATCCTCTGCAGTTGCTGCCCATGTCTCACTACCATGCAGCATCGCGCTCCTCACACAGGTATCATACAACCGGCAGAGGAAGCAGCTCCCTAAACTTCTTCCAACCCGTCCTTATTCTAGATACTATGGCCTCGGAACACCCTCCTCCCATGCTAATCTGATCTCCTAGGTACCGGAAGCTATCCACCACTTCTATAGCGCCCTCCTGCATTTGGAAAATGTGTCTATCACTGCGACTTCTACTGTCTAATTTCCCTGTACATCTACTGCATACATATTTCTCCCTACCTGTTAGTTTGCCTGCTATCCCACTACATGTCTTGTGTACCCAGGATCTGCATTGTGTGCATTTATAGAATTTATGCCAGTTCCTTTTCTGCATATCGAACATGGCCATTTCCCTGACGGAATCAGAGTTTTGTCCTCTTTTCTACTCATCAACACTTTTGTCTTAGCTAGGTTCACTCTCAGTCCTCTTGCTTCCAACTGTTGTTTCCATAGCCAGAATTTATTCTCTAGCTCCTCTACTGATTCTGCTATAAGAACCAGATCGTCAGCATAAAGAAGTTCTCATGGACAGCCAGTCTTAAACTCCTCTGTTATGGCTTGGAGGACTATAATGAACAAGAGCGGGCTGAGGACCGAACCTTGATGTACTTCTACTTGTATCTGGAATTCCTCACTAAACTCCATTCCTACCCTGACTTTACTGAGAGTACCTCTGTACAAAGTTTGCACTGTCCTCACAAGCCATTCCTCAACACCTAGCTTACTTAGGGACCACCAGATGACAGATCGGGGTACCCTATCAAAGGCCTTCTCTAGGTCAACAAAGGCTAAGTATAGTGGCTTATTTTTCTCTAAGAACCTCTCTTGCAATTGTCTCACCAAGAAGAGGGCATCTGTTGTACTCTTCCCAGGCACAAAACCAAACTGCATCTCATCTAGTTTGACCCTTTCTCTAATTAGCTGTGCTAATATCCTTTCTGCCACTTTCATAACCTGATCCATAAGTTTTATACCCCTATAATTGCTCCTCTCCAGAGCATCCCCTTTACCTTTGTAGCAATTTATGAGAATACTGCTGCACCAGTCTTTGGGTATGACACCACTATATATAGCCTGATTGATGATGCGTGCAACCAGTTTAGTGCCTACATCCCCTGATGCCTTCAGCATCTCAGCAACTATTCCCGATGGTTCAGCAGCCTTACCATTTTTCATTTCCTTAATCGCCTCTTGGACCCTATATTTGTCAATCTCAATAGCTGGTCCCTATGTCGGATCTACTAAGGGTAATTTCTCTCTCTCCCATTCGTTCTCCACATTCATCAGTCTCTCTTAATGACATTTCCAGGCCTCCTTTTTCTGGTCATTCGTGACACTAAGTACACCGGCATCATCCCGGACACATTTATCTCCAACAACATCCTGATTTGCATTGACACACTGCCTTGCAATGTGGAACACTGCACGCCTCTGATCTTCCTGTCGCAGAACATTGGCAAACCTCCTACTCTCCATCTCCCTGCGTGCTAAGTACACCTGATGTCTAGCTTCTCTCTTAGTGGCTGTATATTCTTCCCTACTCCCACCCTTTTTCCAAGCCTTCCATGCTAGTATTTTGTCTCTAATGGCCTTATCTACTGTGCTGTTCCACCACCAGGTAACTCTCTGTCTGGTTGGAGCTCTGCTCCAGCCACAAGTTTCATCAGTAGACTGCAGCAAGTTGTCACGTAAGAAATTCCAGTTATTATCTATGTCATACGTCTCTAAATCGTCTTCTTTTTCGTCATATACATCTTGAAGGGCTTTCCTAAATTTGTATTTTAGTGAAAGGTCTTTTAGCTTCCAGACCTTTCTTCTCCACACCTTCCTGTATGTCTCATTTCATCTCTTGCTTACTGAGATATCACTAACGACTAGCCTATGTTGTGGGGTACATTCTTCCCCAGGGTATGCCTTGGTATTAGACACTATCTGCCTGTCCCGCTGCCTAACTAGTAAGAAGTCAATCTGGCTTATGTGCTCACCAGATTTGTAGGTTATTAGGTGATTGGCAGGTGTCTGGAAGTTTGTGTTGCAAATAGTCAATGTACCCGCATCACAAAATTCAAGAAGTCTCACTCCTTCTTCATTTCTTGAGCCGTAACCGTGCCCACCATGTACCCCAGTGTAATCATCCTGGAGCTGTCCAACATGACCATTGAAGTCACCTGTTAGCATAACGATGTCTCCGTCCTCTGTCATTGCAGTTGTTTGTAAAAGTTGCTCGTAAAAGCAGTCTTTCTCATCTTTGCCTAGGCCTGCTTGGGGAGCATAGGCAGAGATGATTGTCAGTAGTCTCCTGCCTACAACTAATCTAAGCTTAATTATTCGATTACTAACTCGAACTACCTCTATTGATCCATTTCTCAGCCAGGAAAATGCCTACTCCCCCTAACCCATCATCCTTACCTACCCAGAATAGCTTATAGCTAAGACGTTTGCCTACGACTAGTCTCGCAGAGGCACCTCTCCATCTCACCTCTTGCACGCAGCACACATCCATATGCCTTCTCTCCAGCATCTCCGCTATTTCAGCAGATCTACCTCTGAGAGTGCCAACATTAAGTGTTGCAACTCTGAGATGTGACGTCTTCATATTTTGTTGTTGTTCCTATTTGTTGCTGTGCTGATAAGCGTTTTGGCATTGATACACTGGTTGGATGCCCTTCCTAACACCAGTGCCACTTTACAGCATGGACTGGGTGCTTTTATTTGTGTCACCAGCACTAGAGAGGATGTCTTACTAGACTCAAGGGCCCTCTCTACCCCATTTTACAGCATGGTCATTAAAAAAAAAAAAACTTATTGACACGACACACACACACGACACACACACACCCACTCACACACCAACACTCATGCATACAAACCACAAACACACATGCCACTCACATACCAACACTCACTCATGCATACAAACACACACACCACTCACAAACACACACATATATATATATATTACCGGCAGTACTTATACAAAATCAAAATCATGTCAACTGTAGACTTTTCCCAGTCCAGTTCAGTTTTTATATAATAATTATAATAATTGTTTGCTTTACGTGGTAATGGTGGTGGTGGTGGTGGTGGTGGTGAATGGTGGTGGATGGTGTCAGTATGGTGATGATGGTGGTGGTGGATGGTCAGTGATGGTGGTGGCAGTTGTTACTGTAGTTGTTGCTGCTGTTGTTGTTGTTGTTGTTGTTGTTGTTGCTGTTGTATATATATATATATCATCATCATCACCATATTACGTCCGTTCTTCCACGCTAGCATGGGTTAGACGGGTTGTCCTGTTGTGGGCAGTGTCTGGTCGGCTGACCATGCCTTGCTCATACAGGAACTGATTTTGGCTTGATTTCTACAGCTGGATGCCCTTCCTAACACCAACCTCGTTTACAGTGAGTGCTGGGTGCTTTTTTCGTGGCGCCTACACGTCCACTTTACAGTGTAGGCTGGGTGCTTTTTTGCCATGGCACCTCCACGACCACTTTGCAGTGGGAGGGTGTGGGGCATATTGTCTATATGCTTCAGCTTGTACCCATGGGAGGTCGGGTACTCTATATTACTGCGTGACGCCAGAGGTCACGGTCGTGTGTCATTGCCTTTGAGAGGTCGGCTTTTATCACCTCATCCCAGGTCTTCTTGGGTCTCCCCACTCCGTGGTTTCCATTGACTTTTAGTGCTCTGCACCTTTTTATGCAGCTGTCATCCTTCATACACATCACATATCCATACCAACGCAACCGCCTCTCCTGCACACAGCATTTGATTCCTCTTATGCTCAGTCTCTCTCTCAATTCATTTATGCTTTGTCGTTCGCGTATATTACTATTACACATCCATCGGAGCATGCAGGCTTCGTTTCTCTCTAATCTATGTAAGTCTTCCACCTTCAGCGCCCAGGTCTCACTACCATGTAACATTGCTGTTCGGATACATGCATCATACAGTCTGCCTTTCATTTTGAGGGAGAAGCCTTTTGCAGCTAGCAGTGGCAGTAGTTCCCTGAACTTCTTCCATCCCGTTCTTACCCTAGTTATTGTACTTTCTGAACGCCCCCCTCTGCTGCTAATTCCGTCACCTCGGTAGCAGAAGCTGTCTACTGTTTCTACAGAACCCTCCCAGAGATTGGTGGTATTTGTTTCCTGTGGCTGTTTGCTGCCTGCTGTCCCAGCATAGCTGCTGCATGTGAAGCCTACATTCTTAATTAAGCTTCCTGAGATCCCGCTACATCTCTTGTGTAGCCATTGTTTGAATTTGGGGCAGAGAATGGAGTTCCTACCTACACCTTTCCTACATACTGAGCAAGGCCATTTCCCTGAGGGGATCTGGGTTCTGTTTTCTTGTCTACTTACAAGGACCTTAGTCTTTGTCATGTTGACTTTGAGACCCTTTCTTTCTAGTCCCCGTTTTCAAGTTTGTAATTTCTTCTCTAGTTCTACCATAGATTCAGCTATAAGTGTGAGGTCATCAGCATACAGGAGTTCCCATGGGCATCCGGTCTTAAACTCCTCCGTTATTGCCTGCAGGACTATGATGAACAGGAGAGGGCTAAGAACAGAGCCCTGGTGGACACCAACTTGTACGCTAAATTCCTCGCTATACTCATTGCTAATCCTAACTTTGCTGACTGCTCCCCTATACATGGCATGTACAGCTTTCACAAGCCATTCATCTACTCCTAGTTTTCTAAGAGCCCACCAGATTACAGCACGTAGAACTCTGTCAAAGGCTTTCTCAAAATCGACGAATGCCAGGTAGAGTGGCTTACTTTTAGCTAGGTACTTTTCCTGTAACTGCCTCACAAGGAAGAGGGCATCAGTGGTGCCTCTTCCTGGTACAAACCCAAATTGCATCTCATCTAGTTTCACCCGGTCCCTAATCAACTGTGCTATAACTCTTTCTGTTACTTTCATGAGCTGGTCCATCAGCTTTATACCTCTATAGTTTCCTCTATCTAGTGCATCACCTTTACCTTTGTAGCAGTTGACAATGATGCTACTGCACCAATCTTTTGGTATGACACCTTCTAGTATTACCTGGTTAACAATACGTGTGGTTATAGTGTGACCTACAGACACAGATGCCTTCAGCATCTTGGCAGCTATACCCAATGGACCGATTGCTTTCCCCATCTTCATATCTTTGATTGCCTTACTTACTATGCTGCTGCTGACTTGTACTGCTGGCCCCACTATAGGGTCTACTTGGGGTAGGGTCTCTTCTTCCCATGCATTCTCCTCATTTAGTAATCTATCATAATGGCTCTTCCATGCATCTTTCTTCTCAGCACTTGTGAGGGCAAGCTCACCTTTATCATTCCGGATACACTTCTCTCCAATGACATCACAATTCTCTCTGACACACTGCCTCGCAATCTTGAACACCTCCTGTTTCTGGTCCTCACGTTGCAAAACATGCTTGAATTTTCTATCCTCTGCTTCCCTCCTAGCTAAGTATACTTGTCGCCTAGCTTCCCTCTTGGTCTCTATGTAATGTACCCTGCTCCCCCCGTTCTTCCATTCTTTCCATGCCTGTCTCTTGGCCTTAACTGCCTCATCTACCTTATTGTTCCACCACCAAGTCACTCTCCTCCTGCTTGTGGTCTTACTCCAGCCACAGACCTCATCCGTCGCCTCTAGTAAGTTATTTTTTAGGAACTCCCAGTGCTCTTCTACATTGAATGTCTCTATCTGTTCTTTATATATATATATATATATATATCCCAAGGCTCTGATACCATCAACACTATAAACACAGAGCTGGCATATCTAAGAACTGACTAACTGCCTGATGAGGTCATAGCCATTCAATGGCTATCATCGAAATATATATAGCAGTAAATAAAGGATTGAGTTCATACAATTGACTTTTATGTTTCGTCACTATATATATATATGTGTGTGTGCGTGTATCTATGCGTGTGTGTGGGTGTGTATGTGTGTGTGTGTGTGTGTGTGTGTGTGTGTATGTATGTGTGTGTGTATGTATGCATGTGTGTGTGTGTGTATGCATGCATGTGTGTGTGTGTGTATGTATGTATATATATATGTGTGTGTGTGTATGTATGTATGTATATATATATATATATATATATATATGTGTGTGTGTTATGTATATATATATATATATATATATATATATGTGTGTGTGTTATGTATATATATATATATATATATATATATATGTGTGTGTGTTATGTATATATATATGTGTGTATATATGTATGGATATATGTATGTACACATATATATGTAAAAGGTAAACAAATAACAAAATGGCACAGTACATGAAAGAAATATATTAGTTTAAAACTTGAAACAGCAGAAAGAGAGTCTTAACGTTTCGGACACTAGTCCTTCAACAGAAGAGAGAGTTATAAATAGAAGATAAAGAGTAGTGACGGGAAGGAACGGTAAAATGGGGGGGAAAATAATGGGAAGAAAAAAAACGACATGTGTACTCAGTCAGCCATCTTGGGTCCACTATGAGTAAGGCTTAGTGTGGCCCACAAGCCAGACCTTCCGCGTAATGGGACCACCCAGCTCCCAAACTATGGTTCCAATGTGAGCAGAGTATGGCACGACCAGATGTCCAAACATGGACGATCCGTCTAACCCATGCAAACATGAAAAATAGACATTGAACAGTGATGACGATGATGACACACACACATATACATATATATATATTTATTAATACATATACATATAAATGCACATACATAACATATATATGTATGCATATAATGAAGGCACATGGCTTAGTGGTTAGAGCATTGGGCTTGCAATCGAAAGGTTGTGAGTTCAATTCTCAGACCGGGTGATATGTTGTTTCCTTGAGCAAGACACTTTATTTCACATTGCTCCAGTTTACTCAGCTGTAGAAATGAGATGATAGGGACTGGGGTCCCTATCATTCCACTGCAAAGTGGACGTTTAGGTGCCACAGCAAAAAAGCACCCAGCACTCACTGAAAATGGGGTTAGTGTTAGGAAGGACATCCAGCTGTAGAAATCAAGCCAGATTCAGTTCCCGTCCCACCCTTGCAAGCAGGGAAAAGCGGACGTAAAATGATGATGATGATGATGATGATATATATATATTTATTAAAATAACAGATTAAAGTTTAAGCAAAGAATCGCTGCTTTCACCCTTAACGGGATCTTCTGAAACATATTTGCTCTAGGGTTCTTATATATTTGATATATATTTATCCTTATTGAGCCCTCTTTGGATTTTAGTCTTCAAATTTATTATTATTACTATATATATATATATATATTTCAGACATGGATGACCAACATAATTCCGTCTCCCGCACCTCTCCCTGCACCTCCAACCCATCCATTCCACCCACCCAACGAATTCCAAAATCTTCAAAGTTGGTACCATGAACGTAGGCACATTGAAAGATCGCTCAAATGAGGTTGTAGAGATGCTTGAACGTAAGGAAGTTGATGTTTGTTGTGTTCAAGATACTAAGTGGAGGGGTGGGCCTACTAGATTCATTGTGGGTAAAAAACGATGCTATAAAGCTTTCTGGGTGGGAAATGACAATGGACTAGGTGGAGTAGGAATTATGTTAGGAGAAAAATGGTTAGATAAGGTAATTGTCAAAAATAGAGTGAATGACAGAATAATTAAAATAAGACTAATTCTAAATAGAACTACTTTGACAATAATATCCGCTTATGCACCCCAATCTGAGTCACTAATGCACACTACCTCCCAAATAACCGACAGTGACTACTTAATTATTGCTGGCAGCCTTAATGGTCACGTTGGACAACATAGTGATGGCTATGATGGAATCCATGGAGGCTATGGGTTTGGTACCAAAAATGGGGAAGACTTCAGAATCCTGGAATTCTGTGATGCTCATAACCTAACTATCTGTAACACAAACTTCAAAAAATGAGACAATCACTTGATCACCTATAGATCAGGGGAACACACCAGCTAGATAGATTATATCCTTACTAGAAGAAGTGACAAAGTGTCTGTTGTAAACACTAAATCCCTCCCCCATGAAGAATGCACCTCCCAACATAGCCTAGTAGTTAGTGACCTAATAGTCAGGAATAGATGTACTCGATGACAGAGGAGGAATACCCTGAGGAGAAGAATATGGAAGTTGAAGGACCCCACAGCCAGTGACAAATTTAAAAGCTTATTACTTTATGCTTTTGACAATAAGGAAGAGCAATTAGAGACGTGTAATATAGAGGAACAGTGGCAATTCTTGAAAGTGAAGCTGCTGAAAGCAACGGATGAAATCTGTGGCTGGAGCAGACCTATTGGCAGGAGGAGAGTAACTTGGTGGTGGAACAGTAAGATGGAAGAGACAATCAAGGCCAAAAAGCAGGCTTGGAAAGGATGGCGGGATGCGGGAAGTAGAGAACACTATCAAATGGCCAGGAGAGAATCTAGGAGACAAGTGTACCTTGCAAGAAGGGAAGCAGAGGATAGAAAGTTCAAGCATGTTCTACAACGCGAGGACCAAAAACGTGAGGTTTTCAGAATTGCAAGACAATGTGTCAAGGAAAACCGTGATATTGTCGGAGAGAAGTATGTCCGTAATCATGATAGTGTACTTGCCCTCACTGATACTGATAAGAAGGTAGCTTGGAAGTGTCA
Organism: Eledone cirrhosa; assembly: GCA_964016885.1. Classification (NCBI taxonomy): domain Eukaryota; kingdom Metazoa; phylum Mollusca; class Cephalopoda; order Octopoda; family Eledonidae; genus Eledone; species Eledone cirrhosa. The sequence continues at coordinate 42,599,519 of OZ024747.1, read as the reverse complement.
CTACAAGAGACTACTAAATGAGGAGAATAAATGGGAAAAAGATAGTCTGCCCCAAATCGATCCAATAGAAGGACCAGCGGTGCAAGTTAAAGGTAGTGTAATAAGTAAGGCAATCAAAGATATGAAGACAGGCAAGGCGGCTGGACCTTCAGAGACAGTTGCTGAGATGTTGAAAGCATCTGGAATGAAGGGACATACTATGGTCACCCGGATAGTTAACCAAGTAATACAGAATGGGGTCATAACAAAGGACTGGTGTAGCAGCATCATCGTTAACTGCTACAAGGGTAAAGGAGATGCTCTAGATAGGGGAAACTATAGAGGCATTAAGTTAGTTGACTAGATCATGAAGGTCACAGAAAGAGTTATAGCACAACTAATCAGAGATCGAATTGATCTAGATGAAATGGAGTTTGGGTTTGTGTCAGGAAAAAGTACCACAGATGCTCTTTTCCTTGTTTGACAACTACAGGAGAAGTACCTAGCTAAAAGTAAACCCCTATACTTAGCTTTTGTTGACTTGGAGAAAGCCTCTGGCAGTCCCACGCTCCATTATCTGGTGGGCCCTTAGAAAGTTTAGGGTGGATGAATGGCTTGTGAGAACTATATAAACCATGTATAAAGATACAGTCAGCAAGATTAGAATTAACAATGAATATAGTGAAGAATTTAGCATAAAAGGCGGTGTTCATCAAGACTCTGTCCTTAGCCCCCTCCTATTTATTATTGCCCTTCAGACTATAACAGAGGAGTTTAAGACCGGCTGCCCATGGCAACTTCTATACGCAGATGATCTAACTCTTATAGCTGAATCTATGGCTGAACTAGAGAAGAAATTCCAAACATGGAAGCATGGCCTAGAATCAACTTGTCTAAGACTAAAGTTCTCGTATGTAGAAAGGAAAATAGGGCACAGGTGCCCTATGGGAAATGGCCATGCTCAGTGTGTAGGAAAGGAGTAGGTAGAAATTCCATTCTATGTCCCAAATGCAAACTATGGGTACATAAAAGATGTAGTGGGATCACAGGCAAGCTATCTAAGAACGTAGATTTTATATGTGGCCAATGCTCAGATGCAATAAGTAGCAAATGTCCACAGGATACTAGCTCCTTCTATTGCCTTGATGGTTCTATAGAAATAGTGGACACTTTCCGCAGTGGTGGAGGGTGCTCCGAAAGTATAGTAGCCAGAGTTAGGACAGGATGGAAAAAGTTCAGAGAGCTTATACTGCTGTTGGCCACAAAAGGTTTCTCTCTGAAAATGAAAGGCAGATTGTATGATGCTTGTATATGAATAGCAATGTTACATGGCAGTGAGACACAGGCTTTTTGTGCAGAGGACCTGTGCAGAGTGGAAAGAAACGAAGCATACGTGCTCCGTTGGATGTGTAATAGTAATATACACAAATGGCAAAACATAAATGAACTAAGTGAGAGATTAGGAATAAGAAGGATCAGATGCTGTTTACTTGAGAGAAGATTACGTTGGTATAGTCACGTCATGCACATGAAAGATAACAGCTGTATAAAAAAAGTGCAGGGCAATTCAAAATTGATGGAAGTTACGGAGTAGGTAGACCCAGAGAAAACTGGGATGACATGATAAATTCTGACCTTGCACACTTGCACTTCTCTAAGACAATGTCACTGGATCGAGATCTTAGGCACCACGCAGTAATACAGAAGACCCGCCTTCCCTACATGCAAAGTTAACCTGCAGTCAGTAGGCCCCTCCAAACCAAACATACACCCCAACCCACTACCCCTACTCCATCCTCCCACTCCCGCCAACACCACCTGTAAAGTTATGTTGGTACCACAACATCCAGTCCAAACTAATGAGGTCGTGTAGGTGTCACGACAAAAAACACACAGTTCACGCTGTAAGGAACCCAGTAAAAAGCTCCCAGTCCACACTGTAAATGTGGTTGGTGTTAGGAAGGGAATCCATCTGTAGAAAACCTGCCAGATAGTCCTATACGAGCGAGACATGGTCACCCGACCAATTTTACCTCAAGTGAGACAACTCCCTCTAACCCATGCTAGCATGGAAGATCGATGTTAAACGATGATGATGATAATATATATGTATATATATAAACATATATATATATAGAGATAAATAGATAGATATAAACATATATATAGATATAAACATATGTATATTTAGATATAGATATAAACATATATATACAGATATAAACATATATATACAGATATAAACATATATATATAGATATAAACATATATATATATATATATATAAGAACAAAAGATGGTTAAAAGAGTTCCATGTATCTTATTATGCGCATTTCAAAAACAAATATCATCATGCTATATTTGTGTTTTCATCAGATAAAACAGGAAGACATGATATGAAGGTTAAAAAACACTTGTGGATAGTTCAGTTTTAAATCAACATATTTTGAAATGCGCATAATAAAATACATGGAACTCTTTTAACCATCTTTTGTTCTTATATATTATGTATACTCCAGTCCTACAAACTATAGAGTGCTTCTTATCCGATATCTGCATTGCTTTATTGTACTACAATAAAACTCACCTCCTACATTATATATATATATATATATGTGTGTGTGTGTGTGTGTGTGTGTGTGTGTAAGAGGTAAACAGAAATAACAACACAATCGGTACTGTATATGGAAGGGATATATTAGGTTAACGCTTGATAAGAAAGAATGAGAAATAAGATAGATTGAGTGGACGGACGGGTTGGAATTGGAAAAAATGTCTTTAGATAAAAATAAGTCCATTGATGTTGATATCTCTTGTAAAATTGTTGATATATATATATATATATGGAGGCACATGGCTTAGAGCATTGGGCTTGCAATCGAAAGGTTGTGAGTTCAATTCTCAGACCGGGTGATGTGTTGTTTCCTTGAGCCAGACACTTTATTTCACATTGCTCCAGTTTACTCAGCTGTAGAAATGAGATGATAGGGACTGGGGTCCCTATCATTCCACTGCAAAGTGGTCGTAGAGGTGCCACGGCCAAAAAAAAGCACCCAGCCCACACTGTAAAGTGGACATGTAGGTGCCACGGAAGAAAAGCACCCATCACTCACTGTAAATGAGGTTGGTGTTAGGAAGGGCATCCAGCTGTAGAAAGCAAGCCAGAATCAGTTGCCGTCCCACCCTTGCAAGCAGGGAAAAGTGGACGTAAAATGATGATGATGATGATGATAATGATATATATATACTAGCTGAATTACCCGCGCCTTGCTGCTTTTCACACATTTTCTTTGTAAGAAAATGATGATTGATTTTAAATCAGTGATATAATTTATGGAGAAAAACTCTGCATTTCAATATTACTCAATGTAAAATGTAATGCATGAAAAATTGGAAAACATTATTTTTTGTAATATATCAAATCAAAATTACATTATTAAATCTTATTCTTATTTTGTTTCTCGCAAATAATTTTTTTCAAAATATCAATTCAAAACTTTTGTGAATAGGCATCATATCTTGTCATTTACCTATGGTTTAAATTTCATATATGTTGAAGGAAAAAAATTTTCAGCGGGTCTTTGTGCCCCCGGGGAACCCTAATAGGGGGTTTAACCCCCATTAGGGTGTCTTAATATTATTGAAATTTGCCGAAATTTTGTGAATAGGCATCATATCTTGTCATTTACCTATGGTTTACATTTAATGTAAATTGAAGGGGAAAAATTTTCAGCGGGGGTTTTGTGCCCTTTGATTGAAATGAAATATACTTATCCAAGTACCCTGGGCAATGTAGTTTCAGAATATATATGGTTAAGGGGGGTCTATCTCCAAAACCATAAGAGGAGTTCGTGAACAAAGAAACAACCAACCAAACAAACAGACAGGAACAACAAGTTTATATATATAGATATATAAATATATATATATATATATATATATATATATATATATATATATATATATATATATAAAATATTAAAAAAATAATGAATAAAACAATGAAGCAGTTCCTTATATTAAACAAAAAAAGTTCATTATTTAACGATCGTTTCTAGGATATATATGTGTTAGAATTGGCATGCATATTCAACAGATCTATGTACAAAATTATACAAACTATCAAAATTAAATATACATACCAAACACATATATATGCCGTCTTCAGAAATTTCTGAAGACGGCATATATATGTGTTTGGTATGTATATTTAATTTTGATAGTTTGTATAATTTTGTACATAGATCTGTTGAATATGCATGCCAATTCTAACACATATATATCCTAGAAACGATCGTTAAATAATGAACTTTTTTTGTTTAATATAAGGAACTGCTTCATTGTTTTATTCATTATTTTTTTAATATTTTATCTTGACTCTGTTTTCCGTTTATCTTTCACCGAAAGTGATTTTTCATTGCATCTCTTCTTTCCATGATATCCGGATTACATTGAGTTCTTCATACGGATTGGACACTACCGTAAACTCTTGGTAGATTTATCTACATATATATATATATATATATATTCATTCAAAATATTAACAAAAATAGAACTTCATTGTGATCAAGTATATTTTATTATACATATTTCAGAGGTACTGAGCTAACTTCAACAGTACGTCCTCATCAGATAAAATAAGATGATGCATGACATACCCAAACATAGAAGATGGTTAAGATCCAGTCATGGTAGTGAGTAAGATATGACAAAACTCAATATTTATATACCTTAAGATTGGTACATGAAAAAACTTACATATAATACAGAGGGTGCGTGTAAGAAAGTTTATAAATACATAACAGTAATTTACATAACTGTTAGAGATTCAAATAATTATTGAAGAAAGAGGAAAGAAAAAAGACAGAGAGAAAACATATGAGGGGAAAATATAGATAGAAGAGATATAGAGAGCAAAGGAGAATTTATCAAGGAAAGGGAGACAAAGAGGAATAATTATAGGGAGGGATGTATAGTTATGTATGATATATATCATACACAACTATACATTTGGGCATAGCTATGCGATAGAGTAAACTGAAATCGTTGAATTATTGAATTATCCATCAATCTAAATCCTAAATATAACTGGGTGTAATCAATAAAGGTTAATTTCCTCAGTTAATTAGTTATATATACTATCCAAATGTGTCCGGTTGACCATTAACTTTCAAATCATTTAAGTTAGTTCAGAGTAATGAATTAATTAAAGTGTATAATATTTCAGGCTATAAAAGTTTATAAATATCTGTATTAATATTAAAGTATACTATCATATTTAATTTATAAAATCATATTTTATGAATTCATTTTTAAACTATTTGTAAACATGAGAGAGAAAAACATGCTATTTTCATCCTCTCTAAGATAAATCTTAATAATTGTATTATAATATATTTAATTATTATATTGAAGATATAATTTTTTTAAAAGTCAGCTTAACAATTAGAATACCTTAAAGCATCAAAAGGCCTTATAATTAAACTTTAAAAAGTTTATTATTAAATTAGATATATGCATTTGTCTAAATATAAACAAAGATTATATTGTCTAAAGATTAAGATGATACCTATCATTTATATATAACATAATATAATACAATAAATAAGTTACTGATAATATTGTTAAAAATTAAGGTTTTAGATCAATTATTATAATAAGGTCATGTAACACATATATACTATAAATATGCAAGTCAAACTTCTTGAATCGTGCGGATAAGAATCTGATTCAAAGTAAAAAAAATGAATTGTCTGCGATCTTAGATTTTCTTTATAAATTTATATAGTAGTATAATGTGTCTGTAAACATGAGAAAGAGAAAGCGTAAGGATTTCATTGACCCGAAGGTAAGCCAAATTTAATTGAATTAAATTAAATAATAATCGTTATATAACTTAGAAAATTTAGAAAATATTTAGAACATATTTAACGATTATAACACTAGAAAATCATTAAAGTATATACTTATCAATAATAATCGTTATATAACTTAGAGAGTTTAGAAAATATTTAACGTTTATAACACTAGAAAGTCATTAAAGTATTTAAAATACTTATAAATGTAACTAGAAGCATGTTATTATACTAGCTATACAGATTTGTTCAAATATAAATAGAGTATTCTAGATATTAGTGATCGATATACATATAATAAATAAATAGTACAATCATTGTTAGTAATGTTATAATTGAAGTTTTACATGAAGATAAGTGGAAAAAAGATCGTCGACTAGTATGGTGTGTGATGCATATACCGTAAATATATATAAATCAAACTTCCTGAATCGTAAAACATACTCTAGATAAAAAAAATATACAAAAACATAAATGCATGAATGATTTACGGTACATTATAATTGTTAGGCGTATAAGCCTTATATTTAAAAAAATATACAAGAATCCCAGTCAAAAATTAAATATATCTTAACAATCAAAAGATATGTACATTCCTCAAGAGATCATGTTAATCAATAATATGTTTATATACCTTAACAGGACCCTTTAATCTAACATTAATCATATCATAAAAGAATTAAAAAATAAAAATTATTAAAGTTTTATAATCAGTTATAACGTTTTAGGTACACAGTTGATAAGCGATGTCAAAAATAATAACTTGCTTATTTAGTGTTTTTTCCTGACTTTTTGCGAGGCTTGGAATGTAGACAGAGCTTTATGAAGGCAGTTTGAGAATAATTCACTCTTTTTGTTAATTAAATTTTCACAATCAGTAATTATTAAAAGGGTCTCCATGGTAAAGAGGTTGCAGTTAGATGATATTGACGAATTCAAATAAATTCTACTATTACATAACTTCGCCCAAGAAATCGAGTATTTTAAGTTTTTGTCTTTTAATGACCATATAAGTTGTGATAAAGAATCTATTGTAAAACTAATTCTTTGATTTATTCATCGAACCTTGTTTAACCTTTAATGTGATGTGTTGTTTCCTTGAGCAAGACACTTTACTTCACATTGCTCCAGTTTACTCAGCTGTAGAAATGCAAAGTGGTCGTGGAGGTGCCACGGCAAAAAAGCACCCAGCACTCACTGTAAATGAGGTTGGTGTTAGGAAGGGCATCCAGCTGTAGAAATCAAGCCAGAATCAGTTCCCGTCCCACCCTTGCAAGCAGGGAACAGCGGATGTAAAATGATGATGATGATGATATATATATATATATATATATATATATACATACACGTGTGTGTGTGTGTGTATGTATATATGTGTGTGTGTGTGTGTTTATGTATATATATATATATATAGGAAAATGTTTGACCCCGACGGCAGAGCTCAAGCCGTTTCAACGGCTATTTCTGGACTAAATTAGAATTTTAGCATAGTAATAAATAGCCAAACTTTTCAAGGGGTAATTCCATATATGGAAAGATTTTAGTTGTCAAAAAGGATTGGTCAAAATTTCTTGTAAACACAAATCTTTCATGGTGGTGGGTGGGGGATGGGGGTGGCTGAACTTGCCTGTAGAACAATGAGGAAGTGGGTGGAGCCGGTCAAGCGTTGAAAGTGAATTCTATACAGCAAATTCTAAGGAGTGTAGATGAAATTAGGCTAGCTAGAAAGCAGGTGAAAAAAGAATTCTGGAGGAATCTGAGAGTGGGAAGTTATAAAATTAAAAAGTTAATAAATTGAAATTAAAAAATAATAAATAGAAATAATATTAAAAAATTAAATGATAAAATAAAGACGAGTCTAAAACAGCTGCTATATTTTTAGCTGGTATTGCGTTATCGGCCAATACTATATAGAATTTACTGGGGTGAGGGTACTGAGGCTACAAAAGCCCGATGTGCTGCCTCAGGGTAAGCGAAAGAGGAAAAAGGAAAAGGAGAGGGAGTGGAAGGAAGTGAGAAGAAGAGATAGAGGGAAAAAAGAAAAGAAGTACATCTACCTATGTATGCTGGGGTTTCCCCTATCTTGTTCGGCAAGTGGGGAAAAGAAGGATGTTACAGCCATTGTCTACCCACCTGGGTTATGAGGGGGTTTGAGGGCAAGGTAAGTCCTACGCAATCGGTGTATCCATGCGGTTACAAGTTTGTCTTTTTTATTTAGAAGTTGGTCCTTCGTAAACAATATTTGTATTGTTTCCTCCGAGCATAAGTTACATGGACAGCGTCCTCCCGTACAGGAGTTAACCCTGAAAAGTAAGCTCCAAGTAAGATGGTATGTGATGTTATTATCTTGGAGGTCCCAGATATGGCCCGAAAGTGTAGTGGCATGTCGCCGGGCCAGGTTTCTGAACGTATGTCGGTGTTGGTAGAGCCGAGTCTTAAAGTCACAAGCGGTTAATCCTATATAGACTTTGTTGGAGTTTTCCGTCCCCATGCTGCATTGGTAGATCACGTTACATTCTCGGCATCTGTTGTTGAGGGGACATGTAGATCTATCAGGGCAGTTAGACCTCCTGGTTGGCTCTCCACTAATGTCTAGATTGTTTCTTCCATATGAGTTGAGTTTCTTGTTGTTTGAGGAGGTGATGTTTTGTGCGAAGTTGGGTGTGGTGCTGTAGGAGAGTTTGATAGTGTTTTTGTTGATTATGTTGTGGTAGCGGTGTTGTGGTGGGAAGTGTTTTTCGAGGAGCCTAAAGAAGATTTTCCCGATTGGTGTTGTTTATAACTTCCTACTCTCAGATTCCTCCAGAATTCTTTTTTTGCCTGCTTTCTAGCTAGCTTAATTTCATCCACACTCCTTAGAATTTGCTGTATAGAATTCACTTTCAATGCTTGACTGGCTCCACCCACTCCCTCATTGTTCTACAGGCAAGTTCAGTGACCCCAGCCTCCCACCCACTGCCATGAAAGATTTAAATGTGTTTACAAGAAATTTTGACCAATCCTTTTGACAACTACAATCTCCCCATATATGGAATTACCCCTTGAAAAGTTTGGCTATTTATTACCATGCTAAAAATCTAATTTAGTCCAGAAATAGCCATCGAAACGGCTTGAGCTCTGCCATCGGGGTCTTGAACATTTCCCTATTACCCACTCTACTACCCTAAGTATTGAGTACTCTGGTGCATTATGGTCCACCTGGTTCTTTACCACACTTCCTTGGTTATATATATATATGTGTATATATACGTGTATGTGTTCGTATGTATATGCATGTGTCTATGTATATGTACTTGTGTATGTATGTGTATGTGTATATGTGTGTGTGCATGTACGTATGTTTATGTGTGTGAGCATTATTATATGCATGGGAAGATGCTTATATATGTATGTGCATATTTATATATAGACGGCGGGTAGTGAAGACGTATGTATTTTTTTATCACTATGTTATTTTGTAATATGTTTTACATAGATCAATAATTGAATGAACATACAGAGAACTACCCCCCAGAAACGATAATAAAATAATGTGTTTTACTATGAATTAAGTTTTGTGTTTAATTTCATTGTTTTAATATTTCTATATATATATATATCATCATCATCATCATCATCACCGTTTTACGTCCGTTCTTCCACGCTAGCATGGGTTAGACGGGTTGTCCTGTTGTGGGCAGTGTCTGGTCGGCTGACCATGCCTTGCTCATACAGGAACTGATCTGGCTTGATTTCTACAGCTGGATGCCCTTCCTAACACCAACCTCATTTACAGTGAGTGCTGGGTGCTTTTTCGTGGCGCCTACACGTCCACTTTACAGTGTGGGCTGGGTCCTTTTTTGCCGTGGCACCTCCACGGCCACCTTGCGGTGGGGGGGGGGGGGCATATTGTTTATATGCTTCAGCATGTACCCATGGGAGGTCGGGTACCCTGTATTACTGCGTGACGCCAGAAGTCACGGTCGTGTGTCATTGACTTTGAGAGGTGTAGTTGGGTAAGGTCGGCTTTTATCACCTCATCCCAAGTCATCTTGGGTCTCCCCACTCCGCGGTTTCCATCAACTTCTAGTGCTCTGCACCTTTTTATGCAGCTGTCATCCTTCATACGCATCACATGTCCATACCAGCGTAACCGCCTCTCCTGCACGCAGCATTTGATTCCTCTTATGCTCAGTCTCTCTCTCAATTCATTTATGCTTTGTCGTTCACGTATATTACTGTTACACATCCATCGGAGCATGCAGGCTTCGTTTCTCTCTAATCTACGTAAGTCTTCCACCTTCAGCGCCCAGGTCTCACTACCATGCAACATCGCTGTTCGGATACACGCATCATACAGTCTGCCTTTCATTCTGAGGGAGAAGCCTTTTGCAGCTAGCAGTGGTAGTAGTTCCCTAAACTTCTTCCATCCCGTTCTTACCCTAGTTATTGTACTTTCTGAGCACCCACCTCCGTTGCTAATTCGGTCACCTAGGTAGCAGAAGCTGTCTACTGTTTCTACAGGGCCCTCCCAGAGATTGGTGGTACTTGTTTCCTGTGGCTGTTTGCTTGCTGTTTCAGCACAGCTGCTGCATGTGAATCCTAGATTCTTAATTAAGCTTCCTGAGATCCCGCTACATCTCTTGTGTACCCATTGTTTGCATTTGGGGCAAAGAATGGAGTTCCTACCTACACCTTTCCTACATACTGAGCAAGGCCATTTCCCTGAGGGGATCTGGGTTCTGTTTTCTCGTCTACTTATAAGGACCTTAGTCTTTGTCATGTTGACTTTGAGGCCCTTTCTCTCTAGTCCCTGCTTCCAGGTTTGGAATTTATTCTCTAGTTCTACCATAGATTCAGCTATGAGTGCGAGGTCATCAGCATACAGGAGTTCCCATGGGCATCCGGTCTTAAACTCCTCCGTTATTGCCTGCAGGACTATGATGAACAGGAGAGGGCTAAGAACAGAGCCCTGGTGGACCCCAACCTGTACGCTAAATTCCTCGCTATACTCATTGCCAATCCTAACTTTGCTGACTGCTCCCCTATACATGGCTTGTACCGCTTTCACAAGCCATTCATCTACTCCTAGTTTTCTAAGAGCCCACCAGATTACTGCACGTGGAACTCTGTCAAAGGCTTTCTCAAGGTCGACAAATGCCAAGTAGAGTGGCTTACTTTTAGCTAGGTACTTTTCCTGTAATTGCCTCACAAGGAAGAGCGCATCAGTGGTGCCTTTCCCTGGAACAAACCCAAATTGCATCTCGTCTATATTCACCCGGTCCCTAATCAGCTGTGCTATAACTCTTTCTGTTACTTTCATGACCTGGTCCATCAACTTTATACCTCTATAGTTTCCTCTATCTAGTGCATCGCCTTTACCTTTGTAGCAGTTGACAATGATGCTACTGCACCAATCTTTTGGTATGGCCCCCTCTAGTATTACCTGGTTAACGATACGTGTGGTTATAGTGTGACCTACAGACCCAGATGCCTTCAGCATCTCGGCAGCTATACCCGATGGACCGGTTGCCTTCCCTATCTTCATATCTCTGATTGCCTTACTTACTACGCTGCCGCTGACTTGTACTGCTGGTCCCTCTATAGGGTCTACGTGGGGTAGGGTCTCTTCTTCCCATGCATTCTCCTCATTTAGTAATCTATCATAATGACTCTTCCATGCATCTTTCTTCTCAGCACTTGTGAGGGCAAGCTCACCTTTATCATTCCGGATACACTTCTCTCCAATGACATCACAACTATCTCTGACACACTGGCTCGCAATCTTGAATACCTCCTGTTTCTGGTCCTCACGTTGTAAAACATGCTTGAATTTTCTATCCTCTGCTTCCCTCCTAGCTAAGTATACTTGTCGCCTAGCTTCCCTCTTGGTCTCTATGTAATGTACCCTGCTCCCCCCGTTCTTCCATTCTTTCCATGCCTGTCTCTTGGCCTTGACTGCTTCATCTACCTTATTGTTCCACCACCAAGTCACTCTCCTCCTGCTTGAGGTCTTACTCCAGCCACAAACCTCATCCGTCGCCTCTAGTAAGTTATTTTTTAGGAACTCCCAGTTCTCTTCTACGTTAAATGTCTCTATCTGTTCTTCTTTACTGTCGTAGGCGTTGAGTAAAATATCTTTAAATCTGTTACTGGTTGAGGGGACTTTCAGCTTCCAGATCTTTCTTCTCCAGGTTGGCCTCTGTTTCAGGGCTCGTCTAGTTCTGACCGTGAGGTCGCTGACAACTAAGCTATGTTGGGATGTACATTCCTCACTAGGGAAGGCTTTTGTGTTTACGACCGTCCATCTGTCACGTCCTCTGATGAGGATAAAATCTAACTGACTAGAGTGCTCCCCTGATCTATAGGTGATCAGGTGGTTGTCGGGTTTTTTAAAGTTTGTGTTACATATCGACATGTCATTGGCGTCGCAGAATTCTAGAAGTCTGAATCCTTCCTCATTCCTTGTGCCAACTCCATGGCCTCCATGTACTCTATTGAAGCCGTCGCAGTGTTTACCTACGTGTCCGTTAAAATCTCCTGCAATGATTAGGAAGTCCTTGTCGTCTGTTAGAGCAGTAGTGTGTATTAGGGACTCGTAAAACCTATCCTTAAGTTCGTCTGGCAGCCCCGATTGGGGTGCGTAAGCTGATATTATTGTGGTAATTGTCTTATTCAGGACTAGTCTGAGTTTAATGATTCTTGCATTTACCCTGTACACTGAGATTACTTTATCTACCCACTTGTCAGCTAATAGTATACCTACACCACCGATCCCATCGTCATTTCCCACCCAGAAAAATTTGTAGCACTGGCTTTTTCCTACAAGGACTCTAGCAGACCCTCCTCTCCATCTAGTCTCTTGCACACAGCATACATCAACTTCCTTTCGCTCTAGCATTTCTACGATTTCTCCTGCTCTTCCTTTCATTGAGCCTACATTGATGGTACCAACTCGGAGTTTTGGGCATTTGTCGACACTCGTAGGGGAGGGTCTCTGGGTTGGCGCTTCACGTGGGTGCTTGGTAGCTCGCAGATTCATATTTCATCTATTGATTCAGAGTTGCTCGTTTATTCCCAGCTCATCCATCCCTAACGGTGGGAAAATTGAGGGCTAGAAGGACAGTGGTGGTGGGGTAATGGCAGGGTGTGTTGGGATGCGCCAGAGGAGGAGAGAGTTAGTTAGGCAGGTAGTAGCAGCAGCAGCAGTGGAAATGGCATGCTAGGTTTGATTGGTCGAATAGACTATGGTGGTGTGTGGGGGTGGGGGGGAGGGAAATTGTGAGGTAGGAACTGAGGGTCGCATGGTAAATATCCAAGTTAATACTACATCAGTAAAATTAACAACTGAGGGTCGCATGGTAAATATCCAAGTTAATACTACATCAGTAAAATTAACAATAATAACGTCATGAAAAAAGCTACTAAGAGAAACCCTCGAAAATTTATCGCTAATACAGCAGGGAAAATTTAACGCTAATACAGCAGGGAACATCATAATATTAACGACATGAAAAAGCTACTAAGAGAAACCCTCGAAAATTTATCGCTAATACAGCAGGGAAAATTTAACGCTAATACAGCAGGGAACATCATAATATTAACGACAATATGTAGGCTAAAATACCTTCGTAGATTAGGTGGATGGCTGGCTGGGAAAATTTGAATCAGCTCTAGTGGTACATTTTAGCAGAGAAGAATGGCAAAGTGTCTTATCTCTTCAATATTTTCAGATTGAATGAATTAGGTTAAAGACAGGGTAGTAAGCCTTAAAGAAGTGCATAGAGGGGGGGGGGGGTAGGAACTGAGGGTCGCATGGTAAATAACTGAGAGAGATACAATAGGATTAGAATACCGCATGGTAAATATCCAAGTTAATAAGTTAATACTACATCAGTAAAATTAACAATAATAACGTCATGAAAAAAGCTACTAAGAGAAACCCTCGAAAATTTATCGCTAATACAGCAGGGAAAATTTAACGCTAATACAGCAGGGAACATCATAATATTAACGACATGAAAAAGCTACTAAGAGAAACCCTCGAAAATTTATCGCTAATACAGCAGGGAAAATTTAACGCTAATACAGCAGGGAACATCATAATATTAACGACAATATGTAGGCTAAAATACCTTCGTAGATTAGGTGGATGGCTGGCTGGGAAAATTTGAATCAGCTCTAGTGGTACATTTTAGCAGAGAAGAATGGCAAAGTGTAAATATATATTTATTATTTTTCCTTATTACATTACGTCCGTTATTTTATTTTATATCAGCATCGCTTTCAATTGTTTTAGGCTTTGTTTTTAAATCCATATCTCACATCCTCTTCAAATAAAATTTCTTTCTGACGAACGATTTCAGACGTTAGTGTCGAGCTCGGTAGTGAAACCTTTGGTAAATGGAATAATTGTCTTATGTTGTTTATTACATCACGATCATCACCGTTTTACGTCCGTTCTTCCATGCTAGCATGGGTTAGACGGGTTGTCCTGTTGTGGGCAGTGTCCAGTCGGCTAACCTTGTCTTGCTCATACAGGAACTGATTCTGGCTTGATTCTACAGCTGGATGCCCTTCCTAACACCAACCTCATTTACAGTGAATGGTGGTGCTTTTTTTCCGTGGCACCTACATGACCACTTTACAGTGTGCGCTGGGTGCTTTTTTTGCCGTGGCACCTCCACGACCACTTTGCAGTGGGAGGGGGTGGGACCATATTATCTATATGCTTCAGCTTCAGCTTGTACCCGTAGGGGGTTGGGGCTTCTGTATTACTGCATGACGCCAGAGGTCACGGTAGTGTGTCATCGCCTTTGAGAGCTGAAATTGAGTAAAGTCGGCTTTTATCACCTCATCCCAGGTCTTCTTCGGTCTCCCCACTCCGCGACTTCATCGACTACTAGTGCTCTGCACCTTTTTATGCAGCTGTCATCCCTCATACACATCATATCTTCATACCAACACAATTGCCTCTCCTGCACATAGCATTCGATTCCTCTTATGCTCAGTCTCTATCTCAATTCCTTTATGCTTTTCTGTTCACGTAATTACTATTACACATCCATCGGAGGCTGCAAGCTTCGTTTCTTTCTAATCTGCGCAAGTCTTCTACACACAATGCCCAGGTCTCACTACCATGTAACATTGCTGTTCGTATACGCGCATCATACAGTCTGCCCTTCATTTTGAGGGAAAAGCCTTTTGCATCTAGCAGTGGCAGTAGCTCCCTGAACTTCTTCCATCCCGTTCTTACCCTAGTTATTCTATTTTCTGAACACCCACCTCTGCTGCTAATTCGGTCACCTAGGTAACTACTGTTTCTGAATAATTGTCTTGTGTTGTTTATTACATAACTATATATATATATATATAAACATATATATATAGATATATATATATAGATATATAGAGATATATAAACATATATATATATATATATATATATATAAACATCATCATTATCATTTAATGTCCATATTCCACACTAGCATGGGTTAGACGGTTTTGTTCCATTTGATGCTAAAATGGTCGGGAGCCATGTCTCGCTTGCATGGAAGCGTCTCTGGCAGGTTTTTTTTTACAGCTGGATGCCCTTCCTAACACCAACCACATTTACAGTTTGGACTGGGACCCTTTTTACCATGTCTCCTACATAGCCACCTTACAGTTTGGATTGTTGAGTCATCGACACACACACATACATATATATATATATAAACATCATCATCATTTAACGTCCATCAATCAAGTTATATATGGTGGTGTCATACCCAAAGACTGGTGCAGCAGTATTCTCATAAATTGCTACAAAGGTAAAGGGGATGCTCTAGAGAGGAGCAATTATAGGGGCATAAAGCTGATGGATCAGGTTATGAAAGTGGCAGAGAGAATATTAGTGCAACTGATTAGAGAAGGGGTCAAATTAGATGAGATGCAGTTTGGTTTTGTGCCTCTTCTTAGTGAGGCAACTACAAGAGGGATTCTTAGAGAATAATAAGCCACTAAACTTAGCTTTTGTTGACCTAGAGAAGGCCTTTGATAGGGTACCCCGATCTGTCATCTGGTGGTCCCTAGGGTAACTAGGTGTAGAGCAAGCTATGTACAAAGGTGCTGTCAGTAAAGTGAGAATAGGAATGGAGTTTAGTGAGGAATTCCAGATACAAGTAGGTGTACATCAGGGTTCGGTCCTCAGCCCGCTCTTGTTCATTATAGTCCTCCAAGCCATAACAGAGGAGTTTAAGACTGGCTGCCCATGGGAACTTCTCTATGCTGATGATCTGGTTCTTATAGCAGAATCAGTAGAGGAGCTAGAGAATAAATTCTAGCTATAGAAACAGCAGTTGGAATCAAGAGGCCTGAGAGTGAACATAGCTAAGACAAAAGAGTTGATAAGTATAAGAAAGGAGAATAGTCTGATTCCATTGGGGAAATGGCCATGTTCGATATGTAGGAAAGGAACTGGCATAAATTCTATAAAATGTACGTAATCCAGATCTTGGGTACACAAGAGATGTAGTGGGATAGCAGATAAACTAACAGGTAGGGAGAAATATGTATGCAGTAGATGTACAGGGAAAGTTGGCAGCAGTAATCGCAGTGATAGACACATTTTTCCAATGCAGGTAGGTTCTATAGAAGTGGTTGATAGCTTCCGGTACCTAGATGATCACATTAGCATGGGAGGGGGGTGTTCCGAGGCCATGGTATCTAGAATAAGGACGGGTCGAAGAAGTTTAGGGAGATGCTTACTTTGTTGACAAAGAAGGGTTTCTCCCTTCGTATGAAAGGACGGTTATATGATGCCTGTGTGAGATGCGCGATGCTGCATGGTAGTGAGACATGGGCAGCAACTGCAGAGGATATGCGACGGCTGGAGAGAAATGAAGCAAGTATGCTCCGTTGGATGTGCAATGTCAATGTGCATGAACGACCAACCATGGAAGATTGAGAAAGAAACTGGGGATAAGAGGGCTAAGTTGTGGTGTGCAGGAGAAACGGCTGAGATGGTATGGACATCTGATGTATTTGGATGATGACCGCTGGGTAAAGAAATGCCAAGAAATCCCAGGAGAAGGAAGATGCAGTAGAGGTAGAGATCGTAAATCATGGGCAGAGCTGGTGAGAGCAGATTTTAAATCGCTGAAACTCACTGAGGAGATGACGAACGACCGTGACAATTGGATAGATGCTGTGCTGAATAGGACCCGTCCAACCCATGCAAACAGGGAAAAGCAGATGTAAAATGATGATGATGATGATATATATATATATATATATATAACCCCCCCACACACACACACACACACATTTAGCGAGGATCGCATTTCGGTGGGAAGAATTAGCGAAACGCAACTTCAATATTGTGCAGACAAGCGCTCTATGCATATGAAGAGGATAGCAGAGCTATAAACATAAGTTAAAATGGTCATACACGCTGAGACGATGGTTAAGAAGCCATAGCCACCAAAGTGAACAAGCTAAACAGGTCAAACAAATTGGGTTTCTGCAACACCTAAATCAATAATACTGTCTGCTTATAAAAATAAGCTTTTTGGATAATGATCGAACAAGGCATCGCTTTCTCAACAGGTCTTTGTTCTTCTTGCGCCGGAATCTCTCAGGTTGTGAAAGCACATGTGAGATTCTAAGGGGAGAAAACCCCTATTTTGGCCAGTGAATTCAGCATGTGTAATTATTGCAAAAATTTGCAAAAGCCGCACAAAACGAATAAGCTCTCTACCGAGTTGTTTTTAAAATAAACTTAAGCGATTAGTCGGTCAATAGAATTAACTAAAAAGCCAAAAAAATTAACTGGTTAATCGCTTGACTTGGGAGATTAATACAAATATAAATTTAGCGAGAATCCCATTTCGGCAGGTAGAAATTAGCGAAACGCAACTTCAATATTGTGCAGACAAGCGCTCCATGCATATGAAGAGGATAGCAGAGCTATAAACATAAGTTAAAATGGTCATACACGCTGCGACAATGGTTAAGAAGCCATATCTATATATATATATATATATAGAGAGAGAGAGAGAGAGAGAGAGAGATAAACATTTATATATAGATATATATATAGATATAAACATTTATATATAGAGATATAAACATATATATATATTGATATAAACATATATATATGAAGGCATGTGTCTGAGTGGTTAGAGAATTGGATTCGCAATCGTGAGGTTGTGATTTTGATTCCTGGATCAGGTGATGCATTATGTCCTTGAGCAAGACACTTTATTTCACATTGCTTCTTCTGCCTGGATTTGCAACCAACCGACATAGTATTAGCAATTGGAAAGTCCAATGGAAACATTGTTTCTTCGGTCCGATTTGACACGCTCCACCCCACTCGTTAAGTAAATGAGGTCTGGGATCTTGTCGATTGATATATATATATAAGATAAGTTATTCCAGGTTGAATCAGAGGTAACCACAGTAAGTAAGGTACTCAATACATAGCTGATGATTTCTCACAAATGAAACAGTTCTAGTTCTATATTAAAATATATATATATATATATATATAACGGGTACCACTGTGGTTTTAATTTGTGTTGACAAAAGTGATTACTAATTGCCAAGGAGTTTTATAAAAGTGTATCTCCTTTGAAGTGAAGACATACATAAATCTCATGAGGTTCAATTCTGAACAAGAAAATCATGTTAGATCAGTTTATATCTGTTTATCTCTGCTTGGTTGTCATAGTCTTATTTAAATGCTTGGCACTTCTGACCAGTTCTGATCATAGAAAATAATTATGATATATTGTTGGTGTCTAAAAAGATCAGTGATAGGAAGTGCATCCTGCTGTAGAAACCATACCATAGCTGGAACTTTTATGAGATATGATCCCCTGTCTAATGAGGAAGAGAGCAACTCTGATTAAATACTAATTTGATCTGTGAGGACCTGTCCAACCCTTTAGCATTTAAACCGGATGTATCCAGCCAGAATTCTCTCACCTTTTTTCTGTTCAAACTGGCTGTAACTGGCTGCTCATACTGATGTTAAGGTATTGTTCTCAAAATAAATATCATCAAAATCTCCTAGATTCAATATTATGTGGGATAATTATGTGAAATAAAGTGTTTACCATGAAAATATAATAGTAAATATAAAGTAATGTAAATGTTAATGTTAATGTAATGTAAATGTTAAAAGGTTAAATGATGATGAATCAATATGAATAGTACACATGTGCTGTTGATGATGATGATGAGTACACATCTAATGGTGATGGTGATGATGGTGAGTACACATCTAATGGTGATGATGACGAATCAATTGGAGCTTCATATTGTAAATTGTTCACACTTTAGGTAACAATTGTAGGATTGATGTAAACTCTCAATTAGCCAGAAAGGACTGCAATATGGTTTCTATTCATAGTTGTTCTATTTAACTTAAATTTGTTGAAATTACTCATAAGAAAGGCATGAATACCCTCAAATCTTATTTTTTCATCATCATCACCACTGTTTTATTTCCATTTTTCCATGTTGGCATGGGTTATGTGGGTTGTTACATTCTGAGGTTAGACATGTCATATCAATTTACTGCATATCGCTCACAGTGGCATAGTTTCTACAACTGGTGCCCTTCCTAATGCCAGCTACATCATGGTGTGTACTGGTGCATTTTATTGTGGATTTGGCATTACCATTTGACTGGGTGAACTGGGTACATTTTATTGTGGAACCAACACTACCACCTGACAGGGTGGACTGGGTACATTTTATTGTGGCACTAATACTACCACCTGACAGGGTGGACTGGGTACATTTTATTGTGGCACTAACACTACCACCTGACAGGATGGACTGGGTACATTTTATTGTGGCACTAACACTACCACCTGACAGGGTGGACTGGATACATTTTATTGTGGCACCTGCACTACCACCTGACAGGGTGGACTGGGTACATTTTATTGTTGCACCAACACTACCACCTGACAGGGTGGACTGGGTACATTTTATTGTGGCACTAATACTACCACCTGACAGGGTGGACTGGGTACATTTTATTGTGGCACTAACACTACCACCTGACAGGATGGACTGGGTACATTTTATTGTGGCACTAATACTACCACCTGACAGGGCGGACTAATTGCATTTTATTGTGGAACCAACACTACCACCTGACAGGGTAGACTGGTTACATTTTATTGTGGCACCAGCACTACCACCTGACAGGGTGGACTGGATGTATTTTTATTGTGGCATGAGACTGGGCTATATGCATTATATTGCGGTGGCACCAACACTACCACCTGACAGGGTGGACTGGATACATTTTATTGTGGCACCAACACTACCACTTGACAGGGTGGACTGGATACATTTTATTGTGGCACCAGCACTACCACCTGACAGGGTGGACTGGATGTATTTTATTGTGGCATGAGACTGGGCTAAATGCATTTTATTGTGGCACCAGCACTACCAGCTGACAGGGTGGACTGGATACATTTTATTGTGGCACCAGCACTACCACCTTTCCACACAAGGCTGCTCATTGGGTTGTTCTTCCCTATAAATGTGTGTCCATATTTCTATGCAAGAAGTTAATATTTTGTTACTGTCACCTAATTCTATTGAGGTATAAATAGTCCATAGCTTCATATTTCATTCCTTTTACAAATGGTCTTTTGTGATCATTACAAAAGCAATTAAATTGCTTTTATTAATTGAAAGGACGGAAAACATTTCTATTTTCATATTTGGCTCCCATTGGTGGATTGGCAGTATCGGTAGAGGGTCTGACACCATGCTTTGCAGCAAAGAGTTACGGCCCTTTATGGTTTGAGTTCAAATCCCGCCAAGGTTAACTTTGCCTTTCATCCTTATGGGGTCGATAAAATAAAGTACCAGTAATGCACTGGATAATTGCTGGCCTTGTGCCAAAAGTAGAAACAATTATTATATGTATCCATTGATTAGTCCATACAGCATTGTTGAATATGTTATGTCTATTTTTGGTATTATGGATTTTCAATGGATCCTAATTGTTCAGCAGTTTGGATTAAATGGAAACAAATAGATGCAATTTCAGCAGTAATTGTAGTTATAGAGTGAAGAGGTCCTATATTTACTAAATACTGCAGGAAATGGAAAGATCTAGAAAATAAAGATACCAATGGATTGAATCTGCAGCTGAATATTAAGCCAAAGTGTAGTCCACACCTCTTCACATATATTGATTATACTGGACATTTATGAATGGCATGAATGCCTCACAATCTCTAGTAATTTGAAACCATGTGATTACAGTCCAGGCATGGCTATATAGTTAAAAAGATAAATCTGTGATCACCTTGGTCAAGTTCTTGCACCCATTCTGTTGCCCAGTTTAATGGTATCACCTGGTTTTTGAATGACTTTGATATTCATTCCCTGTCTCCAGATTTTTCATCTTTTCCTCTCACCTGTATTGGATATTCTGCAAGAAAATCATGGACACTGCTCTTCCTTCTCTGATTCTTAGCATCCAGTACTGCAAGAAACCACTATATTTCTCCCACCTGGTTTACATGTTCAACAAGAAGGTCAAGGATGCTTCTCTCTCTTCTTTAACTCTTAACACCTTGTATCACATGAAACAGCATCAGATTAAACATTAAAGACTAAGTAGTGGTTCTTTTGAATAGATTCAGTACCTGCCTACTTTTAAATAAAATAGAGCTATAAATAAATTCAGTGTACATTACAGCCTTTAATTCTGACTTTAAAGCAGCCCTTTAGTTTTGGTTTCATATTTATATCTACTTTAACAAAGTTGAAATTCTATCTGTCACTATATCATTCTTCATAACGAATTCATCCACTTTATCAGTTTACCTTTTGTATTTATATGGTATGGTATGGACCCATAACTCCTGAGGGATTCATAGGGCTGCTATATTGACATGTGGTGTTTCTAGGGCATTTTTTAAACCTGGCGAAGTCCATCTCCTCGCCAGGCCTGAATACAGTAGATTTCTTCCAGAGAAGGATAGAGATATATAGAGGAAGTTTTGACACCTCATTGTCATCATTTTCCACCCACTTTGCATGGATTGGACAGGTTGTCATTGTCCAAGACCAGTTGGGTTGGAGTGACCAATCTTGCTCTTTACATTCCATATTTGGTTTGGTTTCTATGGCTGAATACCTTTTCTAATGCCAGCTACCTTACATGGTGTACTGGGTGTGTTTTTTGTGGAAGTGTCTTTCTGTTTGATTGCCAACACTGTAGCCTCCAGGCTCTCAGCACATTTACTTTTAGTGTTGCAGTGCTTGTACTGGAAGGCAAGTCTTTTGTATTATGGCATATTGCCAGTCAACTCAGTCCTGTATTATCTTATAAAGATCTACTATGCTGGCACAGTCATCTGTATTCTGCATTATCTGCAGTCATGATTGAGCCAGTGCTTTTGGCCTACAACTCCATAAAAGAACATTGATGGAATTATTTTATTGTTTAACTTGGCAACAAATCCAGGTTTTGTTGCCCAACAAGCTGAAGATCGCAAGCTGTTAAAATATTGGCTACTTTCGTTTTGTCGTTGAACCTGTTTTGGTGGAGACTTCTGGCATTCTTAGTTCCCAAACCACATAACTACTCACTGTCATTAGAGCAGAGATGGCCACCTGCAGGAGTGAGTCGCTGTGAGATGGAATGGTTATTTCAATGCATCTCCCGTGCAATCCTCTAGGTTAATGCTTTCTCCATTCTGTCCACTGGGACTATGAGGCAGCATGTGCCTGGGATTGTGCACACCAGAAACTGATCACCCACACTGTCTGGGCATCTGTCCATACACTCACACACATAAGAATGTAAACTTTCAGTATTTTAAGCTCATATACAGACAGCCAAACTACATTAATAGCGGTGGGGTGGGGTAATCTAATGCCAAGTAATACTTGATTATGAGTGACTGCCAATATATATATATATATCCTTCCACTCATATTTTCTGGGTGAAGAAGTACCAGGAAGGAAGCGGCAGTAGAGGTAGGCCAAGGAAGACCTGGGCAGAGGTGGTGAGAGCTGATCTCAAATTGCTGAGACTTGCAGACGAAGGAAAGTAACGAGTGAAGAGATAGTGTGCTGAAAAGGACTTGTAAGCATAGAAAAGTGAAACTAAACACGATGACGATGATGATGATATTGTTAATTTACCTTAGAAAAGGGAGATTACTGCACTATTACATCAGGTGTAAAAATGTCCTGAAATTGATGTTCATGTATTTTTGTTTTACTGTATATTCAGAATTCTAGGAAAAATTTTCTGCAAAAGTAGACATAAAACAGACTTACCAGACATCAGTTGAAACTTTACAATATTCAGCATGGATTTTGTCTGGTTTTATGGAATTATAACAACATATGACAGCTTTTATGAACTCAGTACAGAACATAAATGTTATTTCAGTTCTTGATCAACACACATACATATAGATATAATCAGCAGAAAATATATATTTACATAAGACAAACAGACAGCTGCATCTTTACTTCTTCAGCCACCTTGCTGGCATACAATTTCGTGCAATCAGACGGTATTGCACTTGTAATGCTGATTTGCACAACAGATGGGTGAACTGTTCTGTTGGTAAGGTACATGTAAGGTGATAACAAAAGAATGGGCAGGAAATGTTATGCGTGCATAATGCATAAAAAATTATGACTGGATTTAGCATGTAAAATGTGCAACATGTTAGTGCTGAAAGAATTGAGAAATTGAAAACATTGTCTTTCATCAGAAAAATGTGATTGGATTGCAGAGCTGTAGAAAAGTGGTCTGCTACCTACCAAGGTGAGACAGAAAAGTCTGAAGGATAGGCCAAAGGAAGAAGAGGAAGATGAGAGACTTATAATGAGAAGCAAGCAGAGAGGGGAAGAGAAAGAAACATACAGAGAGATAGGGGGAGGGCAGGGAGAGAACAAAGGAGAAATTAGAGGAGAAAGGGAGTTATGTGAATAAAAAACATAGCACAGTTTATCGAAAAATGGCACACATTAGTGTTTTTATAAATATATCATCATCATCATCATCGTTTAACATCCATCTTCCATGCTAGCATGGGCTGGACGGTTTTGTCCCATTATATATGTATCTATAGTTTCAAAAAATCCGCATAACTATGTCTTTAGAATATGAAATCAAAAGAGGGGAACGCACAGGCCACAGACAATAGAAAAAACAATGGAAAAAGATCTGTCATCCATCTATTATTTGAGTTGATAATACTGAATATGTTTAGCTGTCTTTCAATAACAAGAATTGGGGATTTCTGATTTATTATATACTAGCTCCGAAGTGCCATATGTTGACCCCCTATCTCCCCATTGCCATAGGGGGTCACACTAGATCCATAATTCCATACTTTGTCACTGAAGCTCCCCAGTGCCATAGTGTACCACCCTAGCTTCAAAGTGCCATATTTCCCCACACTATCTTCCCATTGCTATAGTGGGTTGCCCTAGCTCCATATTTCGCAACTATGGCATTGAAGCTCCCCAGTTCCATAGTGTGTCACCCTAGCTCTGCAGTGCCATAGTGCAGCACCCCAGCTTCAAAGTGCCATATTTTCCCACACTATCTCCCCATTGCCATAGGTGGGGGGGAGGGTCACCCTAGCTCCATATTTGATACTGTGTCACTGAAGCTCCCCACTTCCTTAGTGTGCCACCCTAGCTCTGCAGTGCCATAGTGTGGCACACTAGTGCCGAAGTGCCGTATTTTACCACCCTATGTTCCCAGTGCCATACTGTCCCTTTACAGAATCTTAAGACGATGATGATGGTGATGGTGATGGTGAAGGTGACGATGATGATGATGACGATGATGATGGTGACGATGATGATGACAGTGGTGATGACAATGATGGTGACAATGGTGATGACAGTGATGGTGACAATGATGATGATAATTTTTTACCTACCAGTTCATTCTCCTTTGGAGACACATACACTCGCAGAGTGTATACTTTTAAGACCACCCCTCTTGCTCCCTTTTACACACACACACACACACACACACACACACACACACACACACACACACACACCTATACACACAGAGCTTTGTGCAAAAGTTGAAACGCTGTTTGATTTTATTTTTTGCCGTAGAATTTTTACCATTCCCCTTCCTTTATTTTAACTCCTTCATCTCACGAGTGGACTGACACACGGACGGACACGTTTCGACTGTTATTTATATGGATAACATGTTATATATAGTCTTGCAAACAAGAAAAATAACATCAATAACAACAGCAATAACAACAACATCACTTAACATCAACAGCATGAACAGCATCATCAACAACAATAATATCAACAGCTACATCAACGACAACAATAAAATAAATTCTGTGCACATTACAATAGGGGTTTAGTTTCACTGCAATGACCAATAAAGATCCAATTTACCTGCTTCTAGAGATTAATGTCAATAATGGAAACTTTCTAGAAGTCTCTATTCTAGCTATGTGGATAAATAGTGATATCTAATTCCGGCACACGGCCAGTGGCTTAGGGGGGAAAGTCAATTATATTGACCCAATGTTTGACTGGAACTCAGAAAGGTTGACCTTGGCAAGATTTGAACTCAGAATGTAAACAGCTAGAAGAAATATCACAAAGTATTTTTTCTGGGGTTCTGCCATTTCTACCAATCCACCACCCTACGTGGTTTCTAATTTCAGCTCAAGGCCAGTAATTTGGCGTCTACGATTTCTGCCAAATCCACCACCCTAAATGATTTCTAATTTTACTCAAAGCCAGTAATTTGAGGGGAGAAACAAGTCAATCAAATTGCTCCGCTACTTGACTGGTACTCTATTTTATCGACCATTGGAAGGATGTTAACCCTTTAATGTTCACATTACTCTATATATACTATTATATTTTCATGGTAAAGGCTTTACCTCACATAATTATCTCACATAATATCGAATCTATGAGATTTTGAAAGTATTTATTTTGAGAACAATACCTTAACATCAGTTTGAGTGACCAGTTACAGTCAGTTTCAACAGAAAAAGGTAGAGAATTCTGGCCGGTTTTGGCCGGTTTGAACATTAAAAGGTTAAACAAAGTTGTCCTTGGTGAGATTTGAACTCAGAAAGTACCAGAACAAATACCACCGAACATTTGTCTAATGCTCTAGCGACTCTGCCAATTTATTATGGGAATCAACTATAATAATAGCAAATGTTTGTATATTTATTTATATATTTGTCCATCACTCACTGAATGGGAGATGGCTGAGGAAGGAAGGGGTGGTGATAAACCTATAGAAAACAGCGACAAGTGTTCGAAGATTCACTACACTTGTGTAATGAATTGACTACAGACATTGACTATTATTATTGTCTGTTTGTGTGGATATATTTACACATGTGTGAGTGTATGTGTAACTGTGTGTTTATATTTATAAAGATATCTTGGTGTACATAAGTATATATTTACAAATGACAAACTGCTACTGCTTTCTAAACAGCGATCCATTTCTTAGTATTGAAGATCTCATATGTTTGATTTCATACAATCATTTCTTGAAAGCAAAATTACCTCAGATTCCATTCCACAAAGAATTTAAGAAATACACTTTTCATACTGATGGTTGTTGTTTCATACTGTAGGTTACTCTTTGGTATGATTAAAGCTGCCAACACTTTTGAAAAGGTGAGGTATAGGATAATTACCAACAATAATATCAAAGGAGTTTACACCTATCTTGACAGGGCTCTTGTCATTGATGAAACTATTGAGGAGCTTGTTAAGAGTTGGCCAAACTTTTTTATTTCAGTCACTAAAAGAGTAAGCATTACTTTCAACAATGACAAATATCTTTCCTGACAAACATCCATTTGTTAACATACGTACAAAATGGAAAGTAATTTTCTGTAATTTGACCCAGAAATATTAAAACCACTCATTGATTACCTAGCAGTGTTACACAACACTGACTACCAGATTTGTTTAGTTACTGCTACAAAATCACAAAGGGGTAGATTATTGTTGAAGCATCTCTCTCTGGGGACAAAAAATGTTATCCTGACTGCAGTTTTAAAGTCCAAAGAAGAAGGAATAGCCCTTCAATAGATTGATATAGCCACTGTTAACAGAATGGGCTTATATATATATATGTATATATATGTATATACATACATATATATATGCATACATTTGTAAATCCTGTATTTGTACAAGGTCACAAGTTCATCCTTTTTATTTATAGTTGTTCCTTGGTGAAGAACATTTGGATTGTCTCCTCAGAGTATAAATTATATGGGTATCGTCCACCTATATAAGGTTTTGCCTTGGACAAGGAATTCCAATTCAGTTCATAGGTGATGTTGTCGCAGAGATCCCAAATATGGCTAGATAATGTTGTAGCATTTCTCCAAGCCAGGTTTCTAAATGTATGTTGGTGTTGGTAAAATCTTGTCTTGAATCCGCAGGCAGTTAATCTGATATAAGATTTGTTGGTACGTTCTGTTGTGATGTTGCACTTGTGCATCTTCTCAATTGGTGTGGTGACTTCAGCATTGTGAGAAAGATTAAACCACATTGTCTTGCATGAGCGGCGACTCCGCCTGCTAATTTTACTAATGGGGCTTGGTTAGTTGGCAAGTTCTTCCTTAAATCTGCTTTTTTAAGGGCCTAGTTGTAGTGCAGCACATGTTCCTGGGAGACCTGCTCATTAGCAGTCAGGCGTGATTTACAGAGGAAGATATTCTTTACAAAATTTTTAGTTATATTCCTTGGGTTTCCAGAAGGAGTAGTGCAGTTGGTTCTTCATTTTGAGAGAAAAGCCTTTTATAGCTAGCAGCAGTAGTAACTCCCTGCACTTCTTCCATCCTGTTCTCACTCTGGCTACTGTACTTTCAGAACACCCACCCATATATATATATATATATATGCCCTTTCACATTCTTGTCTAGATCGCTTTCTTGCCTAGAAGAAAATATCTAAATTGGAAAAGAAGCTATAGCTATCAGAAATTGTTAAGAAAATGTTAAACCATTTTACTTTGAGGCTTTTTTACATAACATACCGATCGGCAAGTAATCTCATTCATGATTAGAAGAAAAATTAACAATGTGTGTGTGTGTGTGTGTGCGTGCACACACACACACACACATACACAGAGTTAAATAGTTAAACAATGAAATAATTATTTGTTTCTACTTTTGGCACAAGACCAGCAATTACCCAGTGCATTACTGGTGTTTTATTTTATCGACCTCGTAAGGATGAAAGGAACTAAGTGTATTGATTAATCTGTTATTTTATGATCATTTCAGAGAACAAATATGTTGATCTAGAAACAAAGGGTCCTAAATCAACCTGACAAATACTAAGGTCCTAGTAAGTAGAAGTGAAAATAGAGCCTTGATCCCCTTGGGGAATTTGCCTTGCTCAGCATGTAGGAAAGGTGTAGGTAGAAATTCCATCCTCTGTCCCAAATGCAAACTATGGATACACAAGAGATGTAGTGGGATCTCAGGTAGTATAGCTAAGATCATAGGTTTTACATGTGGCCATTACACCAGAGCAGTAAACAGCAAATGACCACAAAAAACAAGTGCTATCAAATTCTGGGAAGGTTTGGTAGAGAGCTTCTGCTACCAGGGTGACCAAATTAGCAGCAAAGATTGGTGTTCCGAAGGTACTGTAGCCACAATTAGAATGGGATGGAATAAATTCAAGGAGTAACTGCTTGCTACAAAAGGCTTTTCCCTTAAAATGAAAGGGAGATTGTATGATGCATGTATATGAACAGCAATTTTGCATGACAATGAGACCTGAGTGTTGTGTGCTGAGGACTTACGAAGATTGGAAAGAAATGAAGCTGCCATGCTTCGATGGATGTGTTATAGTGATATATGTGAACGGCAAAGCATATATGAACTGAGAGAGAAACATTGCACATCCATCAAAGTATGCTCACTTTGTTGCTCTCCAGCCTTTGTATCCTCTGCATTCACAGCCCATGTCACACTGCCGTGCAGCACATACGTGTTTGTGTGTACATGTGTGTCATTATTAGTTTAGGTTTTAGGTATTAGAGGGCGGTGGATTGGCAGTATCGGTAGAGGGTCGGACGCCATGCTTTGACGCATAGAGTTACGGTCCTTGCCATTCTGAGTTCAAATCCTGCCGAGGTTAACTTTGCCTTTCATCCTTACGGGGTCAATAAAATAAAGTACCAGTAATGCACTGGGTAATTGCTGGCCTTGTGCCTAAAGTAGAAACAATTATTAGTTTAGGTTCAGGCTAGAAACAATTTGCAATATAGCTTATTAATCACATGTCTAAAAGCATTCTTAGAAAACATTTTGACTTTAATGATCTTTTGACTCTAGTAAGATATGGAAATTTTTTTATCCTTCTGCATTATTTTTATATTCTGTGACATAACTGCAAAGATGTCAGGATAACCAGCCTGAATTTGATAGCATTAGAAAGAAAGATTTATGCTTGTTTTATTCTTAGAACTGCCGTTATCAATGACAGTTTTATGAATAAAATTGATATACTTTATCCTTGGAATATAAATTAAGTTAAATGTATTTGTTTATTTGAAATCTGCTGCATGTTTTCATAATTAAAAAACAAAACACAATGATTTAATGTAACGATCAGAAGTATTTATTGATTTCAATTTACAAAATGAGAATACCCAGTTCCAAAGGCATCGTTAAGTTTCCTCGATATTTAGAAAATAGGTAGTTAGTCATATGTGCAGCACATCCTCTAGGAATGACTTGTTTAAATAGTTGTTGAAGTTACTGTCAGACTTAGATATAATATGCAGCTGAAGTCTATAGATGCAACAACAGTTAATTTGTAGTCATTCTTCATTTGTAGTCAAAGACATTATAACCTCCCTAGTGTTAGTGGTCCACATGATAAATATACAAGTACACTCTGTGAATAGAAAGGGCATCCAGCCATAGAAAACCTGTGCCCCACCCCCAAAAAATGGGGTTAGTAGCTGTGTCAAAGATATATAACAACCTCTCTAGTATTGGAACCATGATAAAATACACTCAGGAGGGAACATAAGTGAGATGCCTCTAGTAGCCCATCTGAGAGGTTAGTAACTTTTGCTAGCAGTGAAGATGGATGTTAAATGATAACAATGATAATTGTTTCTACTTTAGGCCCAATTCCAGCAATATGAAGGGGAGGGAAAGTCAATTAAATCAACCCCCGTACATTACTCGTGCTTTATTTGATAATAATGATGAGTTTTGTTTACTATGTGACCTTCATTTCTTCAAATATATTCATTTTCTTAATTTTCCTTTATTTAGATGTAGTTTTGCTTTATGCCAGGGAGAAGCACTATTGATGCCATCTTCCTAATGAAACAACTGCAGAAGTACTTAGCAAAGACTAAGCCTTATACCTAGCATTTGTCAACCTGGAAAAGGCCTTTGATTGAATTCCATGTTGTGTAATCTGGTGGCTGCTTAAGGATTTGAACATTGATGAGTGGCTTGTAAGGATTATACAAGCTATGTACTGTGGAGCAGTCAGCAAGGTGAAGGTTAACAATGAATACAGCGATGAATTTAGTAGCAACTGTGATAGTGGTGGTAGTAGAAACTTCCTTTTGAATAAAAAATGTCTGTTGATCAATAGTTCAAGAATTGGCTATAATATTTGAATGTTAATGCATCTCATTATAGCTATTTGCTCTGTTGGATGTGTAGCATTAATATGCATAATCGAGAAGCACAGATGAACTGAGAGAAAAACTAGGTATAAGAGTAATCAGAGGTAGTGTTCAAGAGAGAAGATTGTGTTGGTTGGGACACATGATGTGTATGGGTGATAGACACTGGGTAAAGAAGTGTCAGGAGATGCCAAAGGAAAAAATCTGCAGTAGAGGAAGACTGAGAAAAATCTGAGTAGAGGTGGTTAGAACTAATCTCAAAGCTCTGGATCTCACAGAGGGTATGCTATACATGGAGGGCTTTGTTGGGAGAAATCCTGTTGCACCCATGTAAATATGGAAAAGCGAATGTAAATTGATGATGATGATAGAAAGTGTAAACATTTTGAGGAAATGCTTAGGTCTCTTGTTGACATCCAATTGTTTTCTAATGACTGACTTAAATACTACAATCTGTCAATGCACGTGATGATGATGATGACAATGGTAATGATGATCCATTTTGTTATATAAAATGGAAATAAAATAAAATAAATGACAGTGTTCTTCTCAAATTTAAAATGTTTCTATTCTCTCTTATAGGTCAGACTTGTTACAATAATCAAAGAAGCTGATGAAGGGCTTGGTCTGAGTGTAAAAGGTGGTGCTGAGCACAAATTACCAGTTCTTATATCCCGTATTGTTAAAGGCCTGGCTGCTGATCGATCAGCTCAACTGTTTGTTGGTGATGCCATTCTAAAGGTAACTTTTTACAAATACCTATATTACAACACTTTTATTGTGATATTTCAGTTTCAGAATTTTTTTTTTCTTTAAATCCTTTGATACTAGCCTGGTCAAAACCGATTCTGCTTCTACAAATCAAAGCCACCTACTTTAAAAGGTTCTTGTTTAGATTAAAATCTTCCAATATAATTTTATATAAGAACCAAATGTAGAGTTACTAACTTGGTAATGACATAATTAATAATTAATAATTTTTGTAAATCCCTTATTATAATGAAACTTATATATATAATTATATATTCAACTAAAATATGAGCAGCTCTTCCTCTGCCCACATATCACACTCATAAGTAACTCATATTTTATCTGCCACTTACACCAAACATGTCTTTGAAGGAATTAAATAAAAAAGTATGAGAGAGAGAGCACCAGTTTATTGTTTAATCTGCCATTTGTATCTCTGTCAAACAATATTTTCCTCGTTTAAGGTGATGTCTATGTATGTTGATTGACTTCTGGTTTTTAACAGAGCTTCTACATATCACAGTTACTTGACTTGTTGAAAATAGCAGCAAAATCTCTCAAGTTCTCTAGTCTTAATTAAAAGATATATTGGACAATGTAGTTCCTGATATACAAAATGACAGGATGGTTATCACTAAAATACTTTTCATCATAGATCTTTCATGATTGATCAGGGCCAATGTGAGACTAAGCAACAACAATGAAGTTTATTTTGAGACAACAAAGTAAGGACTCTGCACAGTTGATCAACCTGCTAGAAATACTAACCATATTTCCTGCAAATCACTACCTCTGCCTTAAATTAGAGAGGTACACAAATTTTGAGATAATCTAAACTATAATAAAGTAAGAAGCACGGGACTGTGTACGGTTTATAATTTTTTTATCCCCTTAGTAAAATAAGTTGGATTACTTTGAATAAATAATGAATGAATGTTACATAATTTATCTACTAAATTTCGTGGCTGTTCATTAAATATATTTTATTACTTATTTAAAGATTTACTTCTTTAAAATTTCAAAATGTCAACACTTCTGGTTAGCGATCGTTTAAATAAATATTCGTATATTTCTGTCACTAATTTTCTCCTAATGCAGTTTATATATAATATCGTCTTTTTTTTAATGTATCATGGATTACGTTACTGATTACGTAAGACAGTGTAACGCAGTCTTCGTTCAATTTCTGTTTATATTGTCAATTACGATTTTATTTAATCATATCTACATGCATATATACTTGCGTATAATATCAATATACACTCTACACATGCTAGCAGAAAACCACCCGAAGGATGGTTTTTCTGTTAGTATATATAATGGGCTTGGTGGTGATATAGAAAATAATCTTTGGTTAATTCGTGAAAATCAAGTTTAACAATAAGACAATTATTAAACATCAATGAAGCAAAATTGTTAATTACAGACTCTGTGAAGATATTTTCATATGAAAGAGAAACAGATAGGTTAATGATGTGAACAATAATTTAGAATATGAGATGATAGACATGACAGGCAGTCTGCCAATTGACCTGAGGAGGGGGTGAGGTGCCACTGCCAGCTCTACTTCTATCAAAATCTGCAACTAAATAAAAAAAAACATCAACTAGTGGCATCTACTTTTTTCCCCAAAAAAGACCTCCAATTGTTCCTGGGCACCAGAATTAATGAATATTAATATGCCAATGCATACATTATGAAGATAACCATAGTAACATACATGGCTAATCTACGATTTTGCTACATACATATAATGTAAACTAGGAAAAACGCAGCTCATTGGGCAATATTTCTCCTGGTAATACTAAAAAGAAAAGAACGAACACCTCTAAACTACATTATTTATTTTCGGTGGATTGGCAGTATCAGCAGAGCGTCGGACAACATGCATCGTGGCATTGAGTTTCGGCCCTTTACGTTCTGAGTTCAAATCCTGCCAAGGTTGACTTTGCCTTTCATCCTTACTGGGTAGATAAAATAAAGCACCAGTAATGCACTGGGGTAATTGCTGGCCTTGTGCCAAAAGTAGAAACAATTATTTATTTTCATTTTTATCTATATTTTTTTTTATCCATTAAATCTTTCTTGCAAAGTTGTACTAAGTACAATCTTGTAGTAGAACTGATAATATCTCAATGTGTGACTAGCAGTAAATAAATCAATATACTACTTATTTCATCTCCCTTTATATATTTTGTTTTTGATTTGAAGTAAAATATGTTTTGTTTTTTATATATCGATTATGGAGGTGCGTGTATGGATTTTTATTTTTTATTATGTTTTTATTATTTCAGGAATCCTGTTATTGTTGTTATTATCTTTCTTTATATTTAATATATCTCTGGATTAATTTCAGTATCAAATCCTTGCTTCCGTACAGCAAGGAGATTTCATCTTAAGATTTCTTATTGTTTTCATTTCCTATTTACTTTCTTTTATTTATCTATTTATTATTTTTATTATTAGAATAGGTTGGTGGATTGGTAGTATTGGTAGTGTTGGACAACATGCTTTGCAGCATATAGATATGACTGTTTATATTCTGAGTTCAAATCCTGCCAAGGTTAGCTTTGCCTTTCATCCTTGTAGGATTGATAAAATATCGTACCAGTAATGCACAGAGGTTGATTTAATTGACTTTCACCTCCCCCTCCCCCCAAATTGTTGATCTTGTGCTTAAATCAGAAACCATTTTTACTGTCAAACAAAATACTGGGTGATATTTGTTCTAGCTCTTTACATTCTGAGTTCAAATCCCACCATTTTTTCTTCCTTTTATGTTTGAGACATTATCAGAGAGAAAAATTATATTCAGGCACATTTGTCTTTTAACTGCCCGAAATCTTAATATATAACCAGATTTGATTTTACATTTTACACACCTGAATGAAAGGGCTCATTAGAAATAAGTGCTATCACCTTCATCATCACCCCCCCCCCCCCCCTTGTAATAAAATAAATGATTTAATACAAACCTATGTTTATTTTCAGGTGAACAATGTTAGTGTTGAAATAGCAACACACGATGAAGTGGTCCAAGCATTGAAGAATGCTGGAGAGAAGTTAACATTGACTGTAAAACATTTTAAGCAAGCATCCTATTTTCTCAACAGGGGTAGGTTTTTTTACATCAATTAACAACTAATTACTGTTCAATAAGATTTACTCTTAACTCTTAACATTCTGAAATGATTTAACAGAAAATATTCAAAAGCAGGTATTTTAATTCAAATCTTCATAGTATCTTTACTAGGGAACAGATCATTGTGAAAATTTTCTATAAACTGAAACTGTAATTTTTATAAATGTTGTATATGAAAGATCATTAATTAACATCCTGTAATGATTTAGCAAAAAATATCTAAAAATGAATTTGTTAATTCAAATGTTTACAGTATCTTTACTAGTTGACAGATAGCTGTAAAAAATTTGCAGTAAATTAAAATAAAGACTTTAATTTTTAATGTGATGCCGTCATAATATTCCTTTGTACTTTTGAAGAGTGTCTAGCAAATGCAGTTTCATAAGGTACAGGACATTGAGTTAATTGACTAAATCTTTCACCCTACTGAAATAATTTTAGTTTTTTATTATTTTCCATTGAATATTCATGTATTGTTTTTTCATTTTTTTTTCTTTTCTCTTCAACTTTTACAATTCTATTGAAATATTCTGAAAAAGAAATCTTTTCCAATTTTGACTGCAAATGCATAAAAGAAAGAAATGATATTGCTGCAGTTACCATTGTTAAGTGCATAATGTATGAACGAGCTGCACCAGTTCTACAACAAATTCACTAGAATACTGATACTTCTCATACAAACCTATCCTAGGAGCTTCTAATTTATAAATCAAATTCTTTATTATTATTGTTAGTGATAAGTTGTTTGTTTATAGCTGCTCTTGTTGCAGAGAATGTTCCTCTATTTAACTAATAAATCAATACAGACAGAATCAATACTATCAAACAGCTAATCTCAATTTTGTAAGCTTTTCTAATGGGATCTTTTATGGGATTTACTTACTTTCAATGTATGCAACTAGTTTATGTGAATGAATTCCAAATATATACATGTGTTGACTCTGGCCATACTGGGATGCCACCTTAAAGGTGTTTAGTTGTTTATATCAATCCTCTTTCTCATAAGATAGAAAATGCAAAGTGGAGATAACTAGATTAGATGTATATGTAACAGGGTATTTCAAAACACCAGTGAAATAAACTTGTTCCAATTCCAGGAAGGTACCACAGAAGTAGTTGACAACTTCTGTTACATAGGTGACCTAATCAACAGAAGAGGAAGCATATTAGCTAGAATTAGAGCTAGAGGACATAAATATATCAGGAAGCTACTAGTCAACAAAGGTTTTCTCTCCATGAACAAAAGGCAGGTTGTATGAAGCTTGCATGAGACATAGGCAGTACATATGGAGGTTACGCAAAAGCTGGGGAGAAATGAAATAAGCATACTTTGATAGATGTGTAATGTAATGTACATGAAAGATGAAGTACAGATGAACTGAGAGAAAAGCTGGTATACGAATAATCAAATATAGTGTGCGAGGGAGAAGGCTGCACTGGTATAGACAAGTGACACGTATGGATGGTGATCATTGCTTGAAGAAGTGCCAAGAGACAACCCCCACCCCACCTCCAATAGAGGAAAACCAAAATAGAGAAGGTAAGAGCTGATCTCATGGGACTGAACCTCACAGATGAGTTGATGAAGGAACACAAGTACAGGGAGATCCATACATATACAAAAGAAAAACATGTAAAATGATGTAATTAGCATGAAAATATATCTGATTGTCTTGAAACAACATAATATCACTATGTTTAACCCTTTAGTGTTCAAACTGGCCAAAACCGGCCAGAATTATCTATCTCTTTTTGTTGAAACTGGCTGTAACTGGTCGCTCAGACCGATGTAAATATAATAGTATATATAAAATAATGTGAATGCTAAAGGGTTAATCAAATTATTTCAAAATTTGGCACTGAGATCCAAATCTATCTCAGAATTATCAATGGATTAAAAAATTGTAATATCCTGCCACATCTGGAATAAGGACAAATTAAAAATATGAACTGCAGAAAGGCTGTAGGTTCTAATAGAGTAGGAGTGGAACACTTGAAGATGAGAAATAAAAGAATTAAAACATTTTCATTTTCTGAAATGACAAAGTAGAGCACTTATCAACTTTCTCTCTGAAACTTACTTTACATTCTCTCTCTGCCTCACATTATTTTTCTCTTTCCGTCACACACACATTTTCCCTCTAACTTATCTCTATGTGTTTATATGTCTATATGTGTGTATAAATACATATATATGCATAATTTGTTGGCAAATGTATGTGTGTGTGTAAGTGTGTGAATGAATTCATACATAATCTTTACATGTTTCTGTGTGTTTGTATGTAAAAATTCATAAATATTTTCTGCATATACACGTGTTGATGATCTACATAAATGCACTCAATATACGCTGTGACGTGGTTGGTGATAGAAAGGGCATCCAGCAATAAAATACCTGCCCATCAAGAGGTCTCTTCAGCTGTATCAAACGCATGATAACCTTTCTAGTGCTGGTGCCATGATAAAATGCACCTGATAAAGCATACAAATGTTGGTAAGATGTTGGTCCCAGGCCCATCTGAGCACTTGATTGAGTGTGGGAACATATGTAAGGGAAATGCAGGCTGGTCTGAAAGATCAGTAGTTCTGCTTAAGTACTGACTTGGTCTGTGAGGACCTGTCGAACCCTTGCTAGCAGGAAATACGGACGTTAAATGATGATGATATATATAATTGTTTCTACTTT
The DNA here is from genome assembly GCA_964016885.1 of Eledone cirrhosa. NCBI lineage: Eukaryota > Metazoa > Mollusca > Cephalopoda > Octopoda > Eledonidae > Eledone > Eledone cirrhosa. The sequence continues at coordinate 42,562,424 of OZ024747.1, read as the reverse complement.
TGGCACAAGGCCAGCAATCATCTCAGTGTATTACTGGTACTTTATTTTAACGACCCTGTAAGGATGAAAGGCAAAGTTAACCTCGGCGGGAGAGATCCTGTATATGTGTGTCTATATGTATCACCAAGACTTTATGGGTCAGTTTATTGATTGTTGTGTACGTAAAGAACTTGGTAAAAACTATCTATAAGTCATTTAACTTTAAAAAAAACAACAGAAAAGAAAACATTTCTACACATTCATTACCTACTCAACAGTGAGTTTTATGTTTTTGAATACAAATTAGTTTTATGACTATACACATATAATATCATTATAGGATTAAAGAAAGATCTTTGCTTTTATCTGATACAATAGACCCATCAGTCTTCAACTCTGGGAAAAAAATATCTTAACCATGAATAACAGCCAATTTATAGCAGAGGGAAAAAAATTAACTTCATACTAAATTATGGAACAATTAGCCTTGTGGATAAAATTCTACATCATTTTAAAACATTATCTGGAAAAAAAATAATCCTAACTCATAAAAAAAATCAATTACTTTGTTGATTCTGATAAAATCACAATAGCCATTGATGGAATAAAGAGAGGAAAGGCATACAGCTTTTCTTTCTTTTTTTCTATTACAGCTCTATAAAGGGTTTTATGACTTTTATTTGCTGAAATCTAGTGAAATATGAGAATTAAAATATTATAATTTAAGAAGGCTTGTGGTGCTCTGTGTTAGCAAAAATTTGTTCGAAAAAAAAAATATATTTGATGAAGTTAAAAAAGCAATAGTGAGATTAAACATATCTTTAATAATATTTTTTCACTAAAATTTCTTTATAATTTTATCATCTCTCTAAGACTTGGAAACTTTCAACAAGTTAAACAAAATAAGGTAAATATTAAGAAAGAAATTATCTCGATCAGCTAAAATTGTTATGGACATTTCCACTTTTCCATCAGATGAATAAATAGAAGAAAATTATGAATAGTCTCTCTCTCTCTCAGTATGTATTATATCATTACCGTTTCATATCCATTTTTCCCATTAGCATAGGTTAGATGAGTTCTCCCATTGTGAGATACGTCAGATGACCATGTCTTGCTCATATAGAACTGATTTTGACTTGGTTTTTATGGCTGAATACCCTTCCTAATGCCAACTACGTTTACAGTGTGTATTGGGTGCTTTTTCTTGTGACACCTACATGACCACATTACAGTGTGGGCTGGGATATTTTTGTCATGTCACCAACACAACCACATTTACAGTGTGGGTTTGGGCACTTTGTGTTGTGACATTTACACAACTACTTCACAGTGTCGATTGGGTGCTTTTTGTCATGACTTTTGACAGAGTTAACTGGGGACTTTGGTGGAGGTGGTTCATGGGGATTAGGGAGGTAGAGCTAGGAGCATGGAGAGGGGTAGGGAGTTAGGACATGGGAGGTGTGTGTATATAAACTGTAATACATAAACATAAATATGATGATAATGTTGGCAAAACTTTGAAGTAACCAGTCTCTATTAATAACAAATAGAGTTAGTGTATGTGCATTATATTATTACTGTTCTTAGTGGCATTTATAGAATTATACTTACTTTCTCTCCCCAATCAGGAAATTTCAGCTTTAGCTATTTTTAATGGAATAGAATTTTCATCACTTTTTTTTCTCATCTACTTTTTTTTTTACATAATATAGCAACCAATTAGATAGCAAAATGTTTTGTCATAATGAACAGTTTTCACATCAAATGGAAACTTTCCTATTTAAAGATCTTCGAAGAAAGAATTAAATATTTTTGGTTGTAATTTTTTTTTTTTTTTCCATTTCTATTTTGAACAAATGTTTTCTCTGCCTGTTCACTTCCAATATTCTGCTAATTATGTTCAGATTGGAACCAGACAATAATTCATTTTTAATTACACAGCTTTCAACATATATTTCTGTTTCTCTGCATTAGTCTCCATAGTCATAATAACAATACTAATAATAATAATAATAATAATAATAATAATAATAAAAAATTTTAAAAAATATTCAAACTACATTTAAGTTTGTATTTTCATTTATATTTATGTTTTGATTGGCAGGTAATGGGGGAAGGTTTTGTTGAAGGAATGGATTTTTAGTGATGAAATGTTTTATATAATATAATATTTACAAGGAATATAGCTAAAAAGCTTTATTTCTCTCCTAACAATTATATTAAGGAATATATTGAAGCAGATCATTTCCTTTATAATTACTATATCAATGATCTGTTGTAGATTGTTTGAAATATGCTACATTAAATTTCTAAAAAAAATAAACTGAAACAAAGCACTTTGTTACATAAGTAACATTTTTTAACAGTATATCATCATCATCACACATCTATTTTCCCTCCTAGCTAGAGTTATCTAAGTATTAATTTGTCACGATGTATTTTTCAACTTCTGAAACAATGTATAAAAGCTGCATTATATAATGTTAACAATAAAGAAAAAGAGAAAAAAAAGAATTAATGAAAATGTGATATATTTCAATGGCATTGCTGTGAAGAACAGCCAGCAACACCTGCTGCTCCAGCCACACCACATCACAGCCCTTCTTGCTCAGATAAGATACATCCCTCCCAATTTTGTGAAGGAAAACTGCAGTTTAGAGACCAAGTTACACCAGATATCTCAACGATGACTGAAGGAAGCTATCAGTCAAGTCGCAATATTTGGCTATCTTCCTATTCTCTGCATTACAATCAGCAATATCTGGCTTTGTGGCCAAAGTGACAAGGCTAGAAGTAGAGAGCAGGTCACAGAGCAGGAAGAGGGCTACACCGTTTGAGTGCTTGTGATCACTATGGTCAAGGCTAGCAGGTCCCAGTTGTGGGACACTTTCCATTACCATAAATATACTAACTCTGGCTTTATTGTTGTACCCTTAATGTAATTTTCAGAGAGGTTCAGCATAGCACATTGTATGACAAGGTTGGCCCTTTAAATTACTAGTACAACTCATTTTTACCAGCTGAACAAACTAATGTAGAAGAGTGTCTTGCTCAAGGATACAATGCACTACCACCAGCAATAGAGCCCACGACCTTTCGATCCTCAGCTGAATGCCTTATCCACTAAGCAGTGTGCCTTCACATAGTAGTATATAATTTATAAAATTAAAGGGAAACTGTGTCACATCATGTAGCTTTTCTATTTTCAGTATGCCTCTTTTTGTACTGAGTTTTAAACATATGGTTCCAAATTTAAAGACAGTAAGGAGTTTGTAAGTGGCAACTGGATTGCTACTTAGAACATAGTGACTATAACAGATCTTTCCCTTGGCATGTGTAATCATTACTTTTTAAACCTTTTAGATACTAAACCATCTTAAACTACCCTTGATTCTATGATACAAAGCTGATTATTTTAAAGTGTTTATATTTATCGAAAAACCTTCCATCATAATTTTATATTAATCACCAGCTTAATTATGAAAGTTATTTTACCATATCTCGCAGCTCATCATTTTCCCTGCTAACAAGTGTTGGACCGACACATTTTATCATGGTGCCAACTTTAGAAAGATTGTCATGCCTTTGATGCAAATTTTCTACGACTGAATGCCCTTCCTACCACCAACAACTTTACAGATTGTACTTCATATGTTTTATCATCTTCACGCCAACACTAGAGAGGTTGTTGTGCCTTTGACACAACTGAAGAATTATTTCGACCTTTATTTATTTAAGGACTTTCCATTATAATTTTATATAAGAACTTTTGTTATGTTCCAAACTCCACCTTAATTCTGAGAAAGTTATTTTACTAAATCTCTCAAAATTCTTGATTATTTAAAAAGTTTGAAAATTATAGGCAGTGTCTTTCATTAAAATTATGCTAACAAAAGGATTAAACACAGTAAAAGATTGTAGAAGGATATTTTTCCTGTATATTGACATAAATTAATAATTGTTTCTACTTTTGGCACAAGGCCAGCAATTACCCAGTACATTACTGGTACTTTATTTTATTGACCCCATAAGGATGAAAGGCAAAGTTAACCTCGACGGGATTTGAACTCAGACCATAAAGGGACGTAACTATACTAGAAAGCATGGCGTCCAACCCTCTACCGATACTGCCAATGGTGATATGATAGTTTCCGTGACTACATAGACAAGAGTCTTTGTTAAACTTCAATTGAATGCTTTGTTGTATTTATTCTGACTTTCTGGGTCCTAGGAGTTCAAATTCTGCCAATGTCAACTTTGTCTTTCATTCTTTCAAGGTTGATAAAAAAGAAAGTACAAGCCCTGTACTGGGGTTATTCTTTTGGTATATCTTTTTTTCATTTTCTCTTGGAGAGGGATGTGCTCCTGCACGTTTAGAATGCACAAAACACCATGTGCCCTGATGATGCCTCTCTAACTCCATCTGGAGGTACAGACCCATGTTTACATATATACGTTATTAAATATTTGAAATAAGCACTATAAACTCCAAGTGTGATGTTTCTGTCATCCTTCATTTATGTCATTAACATTATAATGACAACCAGCAATGTCATTACTGTTCAGGCATTTTGCCTTCGGGTAAAATCAATGTCTAACATAGATTTGAAGTAGGAAATATTGAAACCAGGCATAGATTTTTACTCAGAAACTAAAAAAATTTATCCTGTTGTCAGATTTGTAACAAATAATTACATACATATGTGTGTGTTTGTGTATAGATACATTATATACATATATGTGTGTATATATGTATGTTATACAAGCTGTCCTTTCATTAGAATGTCTAAGGGAAGACTTACAAGACATTTTTACAGGCAAACTGAACTGGCAGGAAACTCAAAGGAAGACCACAAACTGGGTGGTTAGATAACTTTTATAAACTTGGTTGGTCTTGTGGGGAGTCAGAAGGGGTATCTAAGGAGTATGGTCCTGTAACTCTCTCAGAAATAAGAGGGTGAAGAAGATGATGTACATTATATTCTGTATATATACCATACATACTCGAATATAAACTGAGGAATGTGTGACCAAAAAATCAATGGTAAAATGGGAGGTTGATTTTTCAAATACATCTAAACAATCTGTTGATTAGCTGGCTCAGTTTATAAACATGGTTTACATTTTTGCCTATTTCTCAGATGTCCCCTCTCCACCCTAAACCCAAAGAAGTAGAGGGATGGAGCAACTCTCAGATCCTCATTTGCTAATATACTCTTGACTTCTTTGTCCAACCCATGCTAGCATCAAAAGCTAGGACAAACATTGACTGATTTATCTTCCCTGTTGAACCCTTTCACCCGACACTTTCCCAGCCAAAGAGGCTTGTTATATCTCAAAATGGCAGACTCTACCCACTCACTTGCTCCAAGGGTGGCTCCACTCCTCCACCTTAAGCAGTATTTTAACACCACTTTTAGGCCATCAACAGAAGTCAAGCACATCACGCAATATGTCACATACTCTCCTTTTGCTTCAAGGCCACCTCTATGACCACCCCCTCAAGCTGTGCAATGTCTGTACTCCAGCCCAATGCTTGCCCATCATCATCATCATCATCATCATCGTTTTACGTCCGTTCTTCCACCCTAGCATGGGTTAGACAGGTTGCCCTGTTGTGAGCAGTGTCCAGTCGTCTGATCTTGTCTTGCTCATACAGGAACTGATTCTGGCTTAATTTCTACAGCTGGATGCCCTTCCTAACACCAACCTCATTTACAGTGAGTACTGGGTGCTTTTTTTCCGTGGCACCTACACGTCCACTTTACAGTGTGGGTTGGGTGCTTTTTTGCCGTGGCACCTCTATGACCACTTTGCAGTGAGACGGTGTGGGGGCATATTGTCTATATGCTTCAGCTTCGGCTTGTTCCTGTGGAGGGTTGGGTCTTCTGTATTACTGCGTGATGCCAGAGGTCACAGTCGTGTGTCATTGCTCTTGAGAGGTGTAATTGGGTAAGGTCGGCCTTTATCACCTCATCCCAGGTCTTCTTGGGTCTCCCCACTCCATGGCTTCCATCAACTTCTAGTGCTCTGCACCTTTTTATGCAGCTGTCATCCTTCATACACATCACATGTCCATATCAACGCAATCTCCTCTCCTGCACACAGCATTTGATTCCTCTTATGCTCAGTCTCTCTTTCAATTCGTTTATACTTTGCCGCTCGTGTATATTACTATTACACATCCATCGGAGCATGCAGGCTTCGTTTCTTTCTAATCTGCACAAGTCTTCTACAGACAGCGCCTAGGTTTCACTTCCATGTAACATTGCTGTTCGTATACATGCCCAAATACACTGAACACCCTAATTCTGTAATGAGTTATTGTTGTTATCATGACAAAAACCTGTAAGGTGGTAGTGTTGATACCATGACAAAAAGCATCATAGTTGAAATTATATTCAGCTCAAGAAATACCAGTAATATACGAAGTTGATTCAACTCTATACTCCCTTCCTTCAAAATTTGACTTGTGTCTTCCTGAAAGAAATTAAAATGTGAGGTATTTCTTTTTAATTATTTTTCAAAAAATCTTCAATGACATATTCTATTAACATTTCAGTTTATTAATTTTCTCTGTTTTTTATAATCAATTATCTGTTCAATAGAATCAAACAGGATCTTATTGCATGACATGTCAGTATTGATTACAAAAGAAGGTTACACAAGTTCACTACTTCAAAGAAAAGGTTACTGAGTTCTCAATAATACCTGCATTCATTAATTACAATACAGCAGCAAATGTTCATACTGGAATGTGAAGAAAACAAATTGACATTGGATGTTATTGTTAATCAATGTATTGAATGTAGCTGTCTAGTTGTTTTAATTGAATTTTAACAGTGCTAAACAGTAAACATTGTGAATAGACTCTTACCAAACATACTGAGGCTAGATGAAATTATTCACTTATTTTGCTGCAAACTGATCCAACTAAAAGTGTTAGTGTTTTACTCTTAACATCCTCTACCACAGAAAACCACATATAAGTATTCTTTGACAAAATAAGTTTTGAGAACTCCAAGTAATTATTCTTCCAGAAATGTCTGCTAGTTATAATCTAGATAGAAATACAACAGCAACAAGCATTTTAAAGCCATCTCTTCTGTTAAAGCAGGGGTTAGCCTTCCCTTTTTTTTTTTTTTATAAAATTGTGAGAGTAGCGTTAGATTTTCTTGCTCATTAAATGACCATATATATGTGCTCTTGTTGATTCATGTTTGTTGGTTTACACCAGGCAGGCTTAACTTATTACTCAGGATAATCTCAAAATAAAGAATATCTACCTATTTTTACATATGGTTTCTTTCTTTATATTTTCAGGCCAAATGCAAGAACAATCAACACCTAGCAAAGTAAGTAGCATTATTTATATTCACTTATTGTATATCATCATCATTTAAAAAATATATTTTCCATGCTTGCACGGGTTAGACAGGCTGTCATGTTATGAGGCTAGACAGGACAGATGACCATGTCTTACTCATACACTCTAGTTTGGGTTTGGTTTTCTATGGATGGATGCCCTTTCTAATGCCAACCATCTTACAGTGTGTACTAGAAGCTTTTATCGTGGCTACTAACACTGTTGCCATCACCAGTTATGTGGAAATAACATCTATTGATTCTCTTCAGACCTTCATATTTATATAGATGTGCGTTAGCATTGTACTTAAGTTAAGAGGCATAATTATTTATCTACATAACTCTTTGCATACTGAGTTCAAATCCTATCAAAGTCAACTTTGCTTTTCATCCATCTGAAAAAAAAAAAATATAGTACCATTCAAGTATTGAGGTTGATTTATTAAACATTGCCTTGTGCTTAAATTAAAAATCAATGTTATATAATGTATATAATATGCAGTAGTTCTTGTTTATGCTTAGCTTCAGATTAACCATGATCAAAGGGTGTACCAGTCATAACTATTCTGTCTTTTTTATGTTTTTAAATGTATTATAATTTGCCTTAGATATACTATCTGTCTTTCCTTTTTCTTAAGACAGATTTAACTACCATTTCCAACACAATCCAGTATCCAAATAGGTCCTTTCCCATTAGTCAAATAGTTCAACTTATATTCATTAAGTTAGCTGACTTCTCATAATAACCCTGCAATGCTTTAATGATGTTAAACAATATATCAGGAGCATCTTACATTTTCTCTATTTCTGTCAAGTCTCAGGTATGTTTAGAATTTAGCTTCAAATGTATCAACAAAAGAAACACTGCTGCTGTTGTGAACATAGTCTTGTAATTGTTCCTATTGGCAATTTTCATCAATATGAAATGGCTCATTATCAATTACCCACTAGCTCTTTTTCTTTTTCTTACAAGCTTACTACCCCTTCTTTCCTGTAGATCTATATATTCTCGAAGGAAGAACAGCTTGAAAATGGAATATATAGTTTGAAAATATACATTTTCAATAATACGAACACATCAAAGATAACATTTCCACTCCCTCATTGTCACGTCTTCATTTACACATCTTGCACAGTTGAAACATTTTCATGTTCATTCACGTTTTAGGTCTCATATGTAATGTATGATCATGTATGTATATATATATATAAATATATATATATATATATATATATATATAGATATATATAATATGTGTGTGTGTGTGTGTGTATATATCTTTAATTTGCTCTACGTTCTTTTCTTCTTTAAGTTTATCATGTTATTATTTGTGGTATATAAACATTGAGATTTGATGAAATAAATCACTGCCAATACTGGAATTGTATAATCAAGACCGTAGTGGTATGTCATATATCAAATCATATATTTTATCTGATGAAGACGTACTGAAAAAACAACACAGTACCTTTGAAATATATATAATAAAGCATATATTTTGATTATGTGAATATCCTTCATTTGTTAATATTTTGAATAATATATATATATATATATAAATAAATAATATATATATATATAGTGGTTAGAGCATTGGCCTTGCAATCGAAAGGTTGTGAGTTCAATTCTCAGACTGGGTGATGTGTTGTTTCCTTGAGCAAGACACTTTATTTCACATTGCTCCAGTTTACTCAGCTGTAGAAATGAGATGATAGGGACTTGGGTCCCTATCATTCCACTACAAAGTGGTCGTGGAAGTGCCACGACAAAAAAACACCCAGCACTCACTGTAAAATGAGGTTGATGTTAGGAAGGGCATCCAGCTGTAGAAATCAAGCCAGAATCAGTTCCCGTCCCACCCTTGCAAGCAGGGAAAAGCGGACGTAAAATGATGATGATATATATATATTTAATATAGAAATGGCTTCTACAGGACTAGAACTGTTTCATTCGAGAGAAATCATCAGGAAACCTAGGATATACTTATATATATATATATATATATATATATATATATATATATACATATATATATATATATATATATATATATATACATATATATATATATATATATATATATATGTATATATATATATATATATATATATATATACATATATATATATACATATATATATGTGTGTGTGTGTGTAAAAGGTAAACAGAAATAACAACGCAATCGGTACAGTATGTGGAAGGGATATATTAGGTTAACGCTTGAAATAGCAGGAAGAGGGTCTTAACGTTTCGGACGCTAGTCCTTCATCAGAAGAAAGAATGAGAAATAAGATAGATTGAAGGGACAGGCAGGTTGGAATTGGAAAACATGTCTTTAGATAAAAATAGCAGGTCCATTCATGTTGACATCTCTTGGAAAACTGTTGATGCTGGCGTTTTGTGTATGATTCATTTTTTTTTTTAGAAAAGCGTGTGTGTATATATGTATGTATATATATATATAATATATATATATATATATATATATATATATATATATATATATATATATATACATCTGTGTGTATATATAAGTGTATATATATAGACATGTGTGTATGTGTATATATATGTGTGTGTATATATATATACATATATATGTGTGTGTGTATATATATATATATATGTGTGTGTGTGTGTGTGTGGGTATATATATACATATGCAGTAGATGTACAGGGAAATTTGACAGTAGAAGCTGCAGTGATTGATAGACACATTTTTCAAATGCAGGTAGGATCTATAGAGGTGGTTGGTAGCTTCCGATACCTAGGTGATCAGATTAACAAGGGGGGAGGGTGCTCCGAGGGCATAGTATCTAGAATAAGAACAGGTTGGAAGAAGTTTAGGGAGCTGCTTCCTCTGTTGACAAAGAAGGGTTTCTCGCTACGAATGAAAGGCCGGTTATATGTTGCTTGTGTGAGATATGCGATGCTGCATGGTAGTGAGACATGGGCAGCGACTTCAGAGGATATGCGACAGCTGGAGAGAAATGAAGCAAGCATTCTCCAATGAATGTGCAATGTCAATGTGTGTGAATGATCAAGCATAAACGAGTTGATAGTGAAACTGTGTATAAGAGGGATAAACTGTAGTGTGTGGGAGAGAAGACTGCATTAGTATAGACATGTGATGCGCATGGAGTATGACCGCTGGGTAAAGAAGTGCCAAGAAATCCCAGTGGAAGGAAGACGCAATAGAGGAAGACCACGAAAATCATGAGCGGAGGTGGTGAGAGCTGACTACAGATGGCTGAAGCTCACGGTGGAGATGACGAAGAACAGTGACAAATAGAGAGATGCTGTGCTGAATAGGACCCGTCCCACCCTTGCAAGCAGGAAAAGCGGGCGTAAAATGATGATAATTATATATATTTATATAAACAGCTTAACATTAACTCCAACAGTACTGAACTTACACATTGTGTTGACTGCACTTATCTTTCATTTGTACCTACAACTGTATATATATACACACTCCTGCCTGAGGCCCAATACCCGCAAACAACAGTTCAATGCATGTGTTAGAAAAGATTGCAAGTCAAGGCTATCAGTAGTTGGCAAACATGGAGTAGGAAATGTGAACTCTAATGGCTCAATGTTGTTAGAATTTTGCTGGCCATAGGCAAGTCCCTAGCAGGACTAAAAAGTCACATCCTTGATGCTGATGCTTAAGTATCAAATGTTGACGTTACTCAAAATCAAGTTGCAGACATCATATATATATATATATATATATATATATATATATATATATATATATATATATATATATATATATATATGATGTCTGCCACTCGATTTTGAGTAACGCCATCACTTGATACTTAAGCATGAGTATATATATATATATATATATACTGTCATTTCTATAATACGAAGAGGGTGTTTGACTCAAACACGCTCCAGTATTCTAATCCTTATATATATATATAGAGAGAGAGAGAGAGAGATATGTAAAATCCTATTTTACATACCTCTATACCCGTTCTGCTTCTCCCCATGCATTGAGTACTCCCTTGATTAGTGGTCTCAGCACCACAGATGCTATACATGTATATGCTAGCGTGGAAGATCGACATTAAATGAAGATGATGATGATGATATATATATATATATATATATATATATATATATATATATATATATATCACGATAAATTAACGGAGGCATAGGCCCTCGCTATTCCCTGTCTATAGTCTGCCTTTCATAGGTTATAGATTCCATACACTGGTGGGTTTTTTCCCTGTTTTATTGATAGCGCACTGTATATCTCTCTCTGGTGTTACCTTTTCAACATATTGTATATATATATATATATATATATAGGCAGGTACTATAAATTAACATCTTGATTTTCTCTAGTACACACCCTTGTTATCATCATCATCATCATTAAATGATAATAGCAAGGATGTGTATTAGAGAGAATCATGATACCATCAAGGAAATATGTCTACAGAATGGTACTTATGCACTTGCATTCACTGATGCAAAAATGGAAATAAGCATAGAAATGGTATTATAAGATGTTGCTGGTTGAAGAGAATATATGAGAGAGAGAGTAGCCATTAACGTTGACAGCTGTATAGTTGAAAGTGCAATTAAGAATATGAAGTCAGAGAATGGTACTGGACCATCAAGGATGGTTGCTGAGATGCTTAAAATATCTGGTGAAGTAGGTCATTTGCTAGTCATTCCCACAGTCAATCAGGCAGTATAGGAACTAGTACCATACTCAATAATTTGTGTAGCAGTATCATCATCAATTGCTTCAATGGCAATAGTGATGCTGTAGATAGAGACAACTACAGAATTATCACATTAATGGATCAGGTTATAAAAGTTACTGAAAGAGTTATAGCACAACTGATTAGAAAGAGAATTAGCTTAGATGAGATATAGTTTATCTTTATATCTGAACTGAGTATTACCAATAGCCTCTTCTAGAGAAGTACTTCGCTAGGAATAAGCTACTTTACCTGGATTTTGTCTACCTGTAGAAGACTTTTGACATGGTTCCACACTGTAGTTTAATGGTCTAAAAAATTAGTAATATAGTAATTAAGAATTTTGTATGGTGTAACTGTTGTAAAATGTTTAGTGTGGTCACAGGCCAGCTGACAAAGAAAGTGGAATTCATATGTGGCAGATGCACAGGAAGAGTTAGCAGGAAAATTACATGTGAGATAATTTGAAGGCTCCCTAGAAGTGACTGATAGCTTTTGTTACCTAGGTGACTTAATTAGTGGAGGTAGGTGTTTCAAAAACAATGTTAGCAGTGTCATTAGACAAAATGCCTTGTTTCAGCTCCTGGCATCATGAGGTCAGATTCGCCTTTCATCTTTTTCTGGATTGATAAAATGCAATATAAAGTGGTGTTGTGAATTGGTGATATTTTTCACATGTCAGAAAAGGTGCCTTGCATTATTTGTTATGGCACAGTTCAAATCCTATTGTGGCCTATTTGGGTGGTTGAATTAATCTATCACCTAGCATTTTACCACGACCTGGCCCTTAGTTGCCTTTAGCTGAGTCCACATTGTTGCAAGCATTCAGGCCAGGTGTCCAGTTTGTGGATACCTCCCTCTCCCCTTTCTACCTGTCTCAGGGGTCCTAAATTGGGTCATAAGCATTGCCTTTCCCTCTCTGACTAAACAGTAACAAATATAATGAAAATTAAAAAAGAGAAGATTCACCCCCAGTACTTGGCTTTTACTTTATTTATCAACTGTGAAAGAAAGAAAAAGGTTAAAGTCAACCTCAGTGAGATTTGTGTGTGTATATATATATATATATATATATATAATATATATATATATATATATATATATATATATATATATATATATATATATATATATCAATGATATTAATAAATGAAACTATATTTATAAAAATCCCTTTTGCTTATATATATATATATATATATATATATATATATATATATATATACACACACACACAAGCAAAGAGAAAGAGAGATATGTAAAATCCAACTATGGCACTTTCAGCTTATGTGTTCAGCATATATATATATATATATATAGAATCCAGTACCACTGTAGGGTGGTAGGTGAACAGACTGAGACAATATAATGTAAAGAGGACCCTTTGATCCTATCAAGGATTTGACAACTTCTCTAGCATTGGTATTTCAATAAAATGCACCTAGTACACTTTGTAGAGTGGTTTGGGTTTAGGAACATCACCCAGCCATAATATCACACCAAAATATGGAATGTATGTCAGGTTAACAAATCACATGGCATGGTTTGTCCATCATGGAGAATTGACATTGATCATAATGATGGTGATATATATAACAAATTTAATATAGAAATGGCTTCTACAGGATTAGAACTATTTCCTTTGAAAGAAATAATCAGGACATTGTGGACTTTCCTGATGATTTCCTTTGAAGGAAACAGTTCTAGTCCTGTAGAAGCCATTCCTATATTAAATTTGTTGTGTGTGTGTACACATGCATGCATGCACGCGCGCGCGCGCGTTGAACTCATGCAAGCATGGAAAAGTGAATATAAAAGGATGATGATGGTGATGGTGGTGGTGGTGGTGGTGTGTGTGTGTGTGTGTGTGTGTGTGTGTGTGTGTGTGTGTGTGTGTGTGAAAGACAGACACAGAAGATGTATTTTGACAGAAATAATTTTCTTCTTTCATCTTCTCAACTTCCTTCATCAAGATTTATTCAAATCTCTCCACCATTTTTTTCTCTTGTTTTCTACAATCATTCATTGTTTCAGATGTTCACCATTTCTTCCATGGTGTTCTTCACTTCTTTTAACACAATTATTCTGCCATTGTCACTAGAAACAGTCTTCTTACAAATCTCATTGTTCCTCCTGTTTGTGTATTTGTGTCTTTCTCTATGTATCTGCATATATGTGTATTCATTTACCTGTATTTCTATGATATGTGAGTATATGTGTATGACTGCATATGTTTTTGCATGTATTTGTGTATATGTGTGTACATGTGTGTGTGTGTATATGTGTGTACATGTGTTTATTTGTATAAATGCATTATTTGTGTGTGTGTGTGTAACTACAACCGTCAATTGCATTAACTTGAATATAAATACATCCATATTAAACCAAAGCCAAGCACAAACAAAAGGAAGAGTTAAAGTCCTTCTAAACTATTTCTTAACTCACCTGGTAAAACAATCACTTACCTGCATCAATTACTGTTATGGAGGGTGACATATGTCATCGGGCTGCAGCTGTCATATTACATTGTTTCTACTTTAGGCACAAGGCCAGCAATTACCCAGTGCATTACTGGTACTTTATTTTATCGACCCCATAAGGATGAAAGGCAAAGTCAACCTTGGCGGGATTTGAACTCAGATCGTAAAGGAACGTAGCTATGCTGGAAAACATGGCGTCCGACCTTAATAATCTGCAGTAACTACACTACATTATGTAATTGGAATGGAACTCACATATAACCAACAAAACTCTTAGGAACTACCACCTTGCTTTGTTGTTCATGCATTGTTCATCCATTGAAGCATACTTGCTTCATTTCTCTTTTACCTTCACATATCCTCTGCATTCACTGCCCATATCTCACTGTCATCCAATATTGCATGCAGGCATCATACAGCTGACTTTTTGTTTGTAGAAAGAAGTCTTTTCTTGCCAACTGAGGTAGTAGCTCCCTGGAATTTTTCCATCCTATTCATATTTCTCAGTAAACTTATTTCTATTTACGAACAGCTCCTCTGAACATGGTTTCAACTGCTCTCATAAGCCATTCTTTTACACCTAGTTTTCTTAGGGACCAGCAGGGTAGCTTGTAAACAGCTGGATACTATATATGTAGTAAAAGGTTGGGTTAAGATATAAGCTCCTATTGAAAGGAGAGTGGGAGGAGGAAGAAAGAAAGAGTCTAAAGCATGAGATAGGTACAGTGAGAGCGAAGAGGGGAGGAGAAATGCAGATACATAAATGCATTTTTGAGTAAATAATAATATTATTATTATAATATTATTAATATTCGATTTGTTCGCAAGCAAACAGCCTCAAAATGCCATGTGTTCTAGATGACTATATATATATATATACATACACACACATTCACACATACTGTATGGTCTGTATGATGCTATTTAATTGACAAATCTTTAAATTACATCAGTAATAAAATTGTAATTCACAGTATTTCTCTTTTATCTTTTCAAATGAAGTTCACAATGGCTTAAATCATTCTTTAGTTCACAAATATTGTGCATCAAAGGTAGCCATATTAGATTTCATTTGATCAATACTGACCAAAATGTCAAAGGTCATATTTATAATAGTGCTTCAGTTTTGAGAGAAATCATAAATTACTTTTACATTTATTCTTAGACATCAACCATTTGATTTAACCACCCTCCCTACATACATATAAATCAAAGATCAACACCCAGCTACAGCATATGTGAATCGAATTATAATAACTGTCATGCTTCAACTACCGAGAATTCATAAAATCAGGCATCCATGATTTTATACCACTCCTATGACCCTATGGAGGTGTGTGGCCTAGTGGTAAGTGTGTTGGACTTACAATCATAACTTCGTGGCTTCGATTCTTGGACTGGGTTCTTTGTTGTGTTCTTGTGCAAAACACTTCATTCCACATTGCTCAGCTGAAAATTAGTACCAGCAATGGGGGTTTAGCCCTGCGATGGATTGGTGTCCTGTCCAGAAGGGGAGTCTTGTACTCCCTGTCACTTCGCGCCATGGAAACCATGATAAGCACCAGCCTGATGAGCCCCCCGGTTCAAGACTTTAGAATTAGATCCTTGACAACCACAACTAAACACATAACCAATACACCACTAGTATTACTATTCTGATTCTGAAGATGAAGCTGTGAATTTAGAAATGCTGGTATTCCAAACTAAGCGCAAAGAACTAGTAAGGATATATGAAAAATCCTTCTTAAAAATGATCAAACTGGTAGTTATTTATTCAATATAATTGTTTCTACGTTAGGCACAAGGCCAGCAATTACCCAGTGCATTACTGGTACTTTATTTTATCGACCCCATAAGGATGAAAGGCAAAGTTAACCTCGACGGGATTTGAACTCAGAATGGCAAGGACCATAACTCTATACGTCAAAGCATGGCGTCCGACCCTCTACCAATACTGCCAAAAGAAAAGCTATCCTCTACTTACACAAATACAATCACACTCACACAGACACATAAGAGGACCCTCAGTTGTGTCAAAGACATGACAACCTCCCCTGTCCACTCAGTAGAATGTGTGACTGTACATAAGCAAGACAAGAGATCCCTGGCTTATTTGGGAGATCAGTAACCACTGCTTCAATACTAACTTGGTCTACATAGACCCATCCAACCCTTGCTAGCGGGGGGGGGGGGGGGGGGGCAGATGTTGAAACAATGATGATGATTATATATATATATATATAAATATATATAAATGGAGATTTTGGTACCTTATTTGAAGCTAAAGTATAATACCAGTACAGATGCATGATGTTGATGACAATGTTCACAATTTGTATAATGTTGTTAGTGAAAAGGAAGATGAAGATAAAGAGACAGATAACAATGAGAAGGACAATGGGAACTAAATCAAATCACTAATCGTTATCAGTGTTTCTGAGGGCGGTGGATTGGCAGTATCGGTAGAGGGTCGGACACCATGCTTTGATGCATAGAGTTACGGCCCTTGCCATTCTGAGTTCAAATCCTGCCAAGGTTAACTTTGCCTTTCTTTATTACGGGGTCGATAAAATAAAGTACCAGTAATACACTGGGATAATTGCTGGCCTTGTGTCAAAAGTAGAAACAATTATCAGTGTTTCTATTTGTTTCTGTTTTATTTTTTTATTTTTCATCTCAATTTTGTTAGGACTTCAAAGTTATTTTGTACATTTTACTGTTTTTTCAGCGCAACACATCAGGTTGGTTACAACTTGAGAAGCAATGGGTTAATGTGACATCTATTCCACTCCTTTATGCTTACTTAACACGACATATGGCAGGAACTGACAAACTTAGGCAAGTGTGTTTATTTGTCTTGTCTCTTATTATCCAGAAATGGTGCACCTAACTTCTCTCTACCCAACGAGAGATTGTGTTTGAAACATTAGAAACTTCTTTTCACAAAGGCATATAAACCTCAGTATTTTTACTTTTATAACAATAAATACATTTTTGTTGATGCAGATCATCACCTGTCCACGGAATACATTTTTTATGTATTTATTTACTTGCTTTGAGTGTAGTAGTATGCTAGAAATGGTAAACAGTTTTGTACCTGCAGTATTTAGTTACTTAACACTTTTAACAACAAACTGCCTGAAGCTACCCCTAGTTCTATGATACAAATCTGTTGAGTTTAAGTTGTTTATATATATATTATATATATTTTCTAAAAGTCTAATCTTCCACTCTAAAAGCCTTTGTTAATCTGTGCTCTAAACACCAGATTGATAAGAAAGTTACTTTTATTACTAAATCCCACCAAATTCTTGATTATTTTCCAAATTAATTGAAATCCATTAGAAAATTGGCAGGAAGACTAAACTTTTCTGAGAGAGAAAATATTAAAGACAGGTGAAACGTAATTATTTCCTTCCTTGTGATATTTTGCTTATTATCAAAGACAGGTGGAATATAACAAAATGGCTAGACTTAGGAAGACATTAAATTGACAAGTGAGAAAGGGAAATGGTTTTGACATTGTTAAAGACAAGTGAAATATGGTAATACAATGTGGGAAATCATTAACTTAACTAGATACTGGTCTAGACATTATTAAAGAGAGATAAAACCTATTTGTTAACTTGTGACACATTGCTTATTAAGTCTACATGTTCTCTTGTAGGCTTTTAACCACTAAATCATTATAGAACAGGACTAAATATAGAGAATTTCTTAAGTAGAATTTATAATAATTCTCTTTAATGGAAGCAGATTGCAAATTCAAATGACTATGGAAAAGTCTCCTCCACTGAAGCCTTTATCTCCTGGATACAGTTCCAGTTATATTTCACTGTTCTATGGTGGAATTTTCACCACCCTTCTCTCTCTCTCTCTCTCTCTCTCTCTCTCTCTCTCTCTCTCTCTCTCTCTCTCTCTCTATTCAAAAAAAATTATTGTATATTTAATTTAATTATACAAATTTGTATAAAATTATGATCCTTTAAGGTTCAGTAATGTACCTTTCTGAAAACTGCACCCTAGGTGGCTATCTAATTGGCCTAATGGTAACACTGGTCCTACATTTACTACATTCTAGTTAAGTGTATATTCAAAATCTGATAGGGCTGTTGCTAGAACCTGACATCTATCAATGAGAATGTTTTGTTCTATGATGTATTGTTTAGCTATTGTATTTCTTTACATTTTAAACTTTCTATTTTATCCAGACCTAATGCATTTGAAGTTATTGGAGTAGACGGTGTGACATCTGGTGTGGTAGTATGTGAAGACACAAGAGCCTTAGCAGAATGGATTCAATGCATATCTGAAGGAATTAATCAGCAATTTCGAAATTTAGTAAGAAAACCTGTTTATTGTTACATATAATCACAATCTTAACTAAGATATACTAAGACTAAAAACTTAACCTTGATGGTCCAGTTGAAGAGCCTTGATGAACAAATTGAAGAGACTCAATGCAGCCAAAGCTCCTTCAAATCACAATTTACTATCTTCAAAAAAGTGAGAGCATAGATACACTATGTCTGAAAGAACAACAAAATGGTTATGACTAGAATTTATTTGATCGTAGGTCTGTTCAATCAGGGCTGACATTGGACTGAACTACAACTTGACTTCAAGGGGAATATAGATACATGTAGTATCCTTTGAAGTATATTTACATTTTCTTTACTTAACTTTTTTAGTATGAAAATATATATAAAATAACTAAAAATAAGATGCAAGAATGAGAAGAATGTGGAGGAGGAGGATATTGGAGAGGTTAAATGTACTTTTATTCCTGATAATAATGGAAATTGAAAGTTCTGTAAATCATTGATTGATTTAACAAGATTGAAATATCCAATACATTGATTATCATACTCATCTTATGTGTTCACCTCCGGTGATTCTAGTCATTTGTTAAATCATTTCTTTAAGAATGTTTCTTTTTACTTTTTATTTGTATTTTACCTTTTCATCTTCATGGTATTTTCAGATTTCCAAATGGAACAAAATGTTAATTCCAGAAGAACAGGTGAGTTTTAACCAGTTCTTACTACTAACAGAAGTGGAATGGGTTGTGTAATGTAGGACAGGGTGTAAAATGTGGGATGTAGTTTATAATGTAGGACAGGTTGTGTAATGTGGGATGGGGTATATAAAAAGAGATGGGGTGTATAAAAAGAGATGGGATGTATAATGTGGGATGGGGTATTGTCATTGCCACTTTCACTAGAGCTAATTCATTAAGGAGGTTCTATTTATTTCTTAACTAATGACAACAATATTTCACAGCTTTCTGGAAAAAAAACTCAAGTGACTAAAGATTTCAGTTTTACTAAACAGTACTGTAGGTGATGAATTGTCAGTGTCTTTAGAACATCGGATAGAATGGTTTATGATATTTTTTCTGACTTTCTGTGTTCTGAATTTTAAACCTATTGAGGTCAACTGTGCCTTGGATCAATTCTTCATCTTTTTTTTTACTCCCTCTCTTTCTCCTATGGAGTAAATCAAGTGCGTTCAGTCCTAGAGAGGGGATGGATTTCACCAAGCTTAAAATTCCCAAGACATGTCATATATCACTGTGGTTCCCCTTGGACTCCATCAGGATTTATGGATCCATAAATAAAATAACATTGCTGTAGAGAAAAACCTTATTAATACTTTGGGGAACAAAATATGACAGCTACAACTTCACATTTCCTAAACTTTCTAAATATGATACCTTCTGGCTGTGCAAAAAATCAATTTTGGAAGTCAACCATTGTACAATTGTATTCTTATGTAAAAATATGTGTATTGATTGTGCAAATGTTAGGATTATAACCATCTGCAGTAAACATTACAAGCAACATTCCCCTGTCTCTTTAATGGCTAATCCTGTTTAGCTTTGTGCTGTGTACAATCTCTTGAACTTCTAAGTAATGTGAAAACTCTCTCTACTGTGGTCATTGCTAAGTTTTATTTATTTATATATTAATCTGTTAGAAATAAGATTATTTTACAATGGTTGTTTATTTCATAATAAATATTTCTTATTTCTTATTAAATATTAGTTTGAGAACTAAGTGGTGGTGGAGGTGATGTTACAAACATTTAGAAGCCTGGATAAGAACAGAGTGGGAAAGGGTCAGTGTGTTACTGCCTCTGTTAACAACAAAGGGCTTCTTTTTTCTCTGAGTGAAGAGCTGTTTAATGATCTTTGTGTATGAAATGTGATACTGCATCATCATCATCATTGTTTAATGTCAATTCTTCCACACTTTCATGGGTTAGATGGGTTGTTACATTATGAGATGTCAGGTGACCTGTATTTTTGCTTGGTTTCTACAGGTGGATGCCCTTCCTAATGCAAACCATGTTACAATATGGACTGGGTGATTTTTATCATGGCATCAAAACAACCATCTAACTGTGGTTGTGGGATATGGGCATTGAATGTAAAAGATATGTGACGGTCAGAAAGAAGTGGGATGAACATGCTCTGCAGAATATGTAATATTAGTGTGCTCAAGCAACAGAAGACAAATGAACTGAAAGAAAAACCAAGTATAAGAGAAATCAACTGTAAACGAGCAAGACAAAATATTTTACTGGTGTGGACATGTGATGCATATGAAGAATAAGTTAGGTAAAGAAGTACAAAACTCTCCAAAACTCTCCTGCATAAGAGGAAGAACCAAGGAAAATATGAAAAGTAATAGTCAAATCTGATCACATGCTAGACTTCTTGAAGTAGATAAACAAAAGACTGCAAAAAGAAGTGAAATGTGTTAGAGAAGATCCATTTAATCTATGCAAGAATGGAAAAACAGACATATAATGTTGATGATGATGTGTGGATGGATTTATCATTAGTGCTTGGCACAAATTTTAATATCAACTAAACAAATTTCACCTAGTTAAGGAGGGCCTTAAGTAACTACAGGCACTTTCACTTCCTCTTCTCCTAAGACTCTTAGATATATAAATACTGCATTCATTTGAGTCCACAAACGTTATATTTTTGTGGTTTTTTTATCATTTATTTGTAGATATTTCATGTTTGTTGGTGTTTTGAAAAAGTTCAGGTCAACCGACAATGCCAGGCTTGGAGAGCAAAATTTCTTGCATTAAAAGGAAGTGAAATTTTCTTGTTTGATACTCCCCCTGTAAGTGTTGATATTCCTTCCTTATTCTCTCTATATTATATTCCCAATATTTAATATTTCTTGTCATACAATCATCTTTTATTCATTGTCATTTTATTGAAATACTAGCTGAGGTACCCGGCTTCGCCCGGGAGTATAGTTAAGAGAAGACAGATAAAAGAGAAAACGACTGTATTGGATGTATTGTCTAGTTTACAGTATGAGGTGAGACTGTAATGTGTGTAAGAGAGAGAAATAAAAAAAAAAAACAATCATAAAACTTCCTTATTAGGGTGGGTGAACAAACTGCCGATTAACTGGTAGCATTGGCTTTGGATTTTAAATGTTGTGAAATAACCATAGTTAGTATGATTTTTTTCAGCTCCAAAGGACATCATCTGAAATGCAGCAATATACTGCATAACATTGCTTCTGAAGTGTTTGCTTCGTTAGTCCGGTCTGTAAGTAGTATACAGATAACAGGCGGAGGGTTCTCTATCAGTCGAAGTCTGACCTTTCCTCCTAAGCAACACATACTAAATGTAATATCCATGCTACCAATCGCGACTTTAGGATTATTTCTATAAATCTTCGATGGATCATATGAAAACAGAGCTCTTAGCCAGTTTATAGTGGCTTGAAGAGTCGTTTGTGCTCGTCGAGTTTGCATCGCAACTGTCATTGCCTCTTGGTGATTTTCATATTATTGCGATAGTCTTTCTTCTTGCTTTAATCTTTCTATTTCCTGTCTCAGGTTCTGTACACTTTCAGAAAGTTGCGATCATCTTTCTTGATGTCTTAACCTTTCTGTTTCCCATCTCATATTCTGAATTAGGTCAATAATAACATGACACTATCCTCAAAAAGCTAAATTAATATACACCGTAGATTAATTTAAAATAGTATCAATTTTTTTCTGTGTTCTGTAAAATCAAAGACTGGTTGTAAAACGACTTTATAAAAAAAAATAAAATTAGAATTTTATTTCTCGCCCTAGTACAGCTGATACATAAATGTAAGTATGCATACATACACACATATATATATACCCATATATATATATATACACATATATACATATGTACGTATGGGTTATATCGAACATTAATAATAATGTTCAATTCGTTTGTAAACAAACGGCCCGATTTGAAGTTGTGCCGTGCTGGTGACCGATCGTCACCTGTTTGTTCAACATTGGCTTTGAGGAACAATCAACATGTTTCTGGGTCATTAACCTTCATCAGGACTGTATACCTCTGCCAGTCTGTTGAATGGTTGAAAATATATAGTATTTTCTTAAGTACATATCAGCTGAGTAGCCTCATTTATATACCGAGTGAGTTACAGATGGCCTTGCCAAATATTAAAAATAAAACTAGAATTTTATTTCTCGCCCTAGCACAGCTGATACATAAATGTAAATATGCTAACGTACACACATATATATATATATTTTTCTAGGGCGGGTAAAATTCCCGAGATCCATGGACGCGTTCTCTCCAGCGGTCTCTGTCCCTCATTATCGCTGCCATGTCCTGCGTCTCCAACAGACCAGTGTCTGTCCTTAGGGCATCAACATACGTTAACCTTGGTCTTCCTCTTCCAGTGTTTTCAAAGTAGGGGCTCCCACAGGAGCAATGAGTGCAATGTCAACGCTGGATGTCGGTGAGCATGTCCAGCTAACCTCAATCTGCTCTGTGTCACATTTGAGCTGACTTTTGGGAGGCTCCCATACAGCTCTGAGTTTTTCATCCTCAGTGTATACTGATTAATGTTCAGAGCCATCCTCAGCATTCTCGTGTAGCACCCATCCACCATCTAAGTGAGTTTCTTGGTCAGTGTCCAAGTCTCAGACCAGTACAGCAGCACAGACTCCACTACAGCAATGAAGAGGCAGATTTTCAGGTCTTTACGAAGGTCCGACTTCCACACGATCTCAAGCTGTGGCACGCCGCCCAGGCTTTGCTCTTCCTCTCAACCACATCATCTTCCGTATTCCCAATCTTTGCTCCCAAATACAGGAAGTCCTCAACCAATTCTAGCGGCTTCCCGCCTACATTAGTGATCCCCTCTGTATATATATATATATATATATATTTATACATACACATATATACATATGTACGCTTTATAAAAGCTAACACAATATTGTTAAACATTCAACTGATACTTTGTTCTGTAGTTTAAGCTGATTCTAGACTTTTGTGGGACGTCTCTCTCTCTGAATATTTAACGCTTTAATTGTATCTCTCCCTGTATAACGGCTTATCTCTCTCTCTCTACCTCTCCTTCTGTGTCTCTCTCTCTTTAGATGTGTGTGTGTTCATTATGTCAGTTGTCACAGAAATGTATTTTCATACACATACTCTCACATATACTCACACACATATACTCACACACACACATACACTCTCACATACACTCACACACATATACTTGTCAGTCAGCACATATGTATATGTAAGTGTAGATGTGTGTGTGTATGTTTAATTCTCTGTGTGTGAAGATAATGTGTATGTAACTTACCAAGGCCTAACTACGTAAGAGACGCACAAACACACACACACTCACAGACACAAACACACACACACTCACAGACACATACACACTCACAAACACACACACACACTCACAAACACATACACAATCATATACAAAATGTGACGTTGTTGTCATCGTGTTATAAAATGTTGTTTACTATAGTTGACTATTAAAAGGGTATTTTAGATAAAATTTTATATTGTTTTAATCCAAATGAAAATAAAAATTACAGGTTGTTAATCCCGGGGTCTAATATTGTAAAATTTGATTTGATTTTGTTGAGCCATTTCAGATTGCATAAGGAAACAAACAAACAAACAAACAAACAGACAGATAGGCAAACAGAGAGAGAAAGAATTTTATATATAGAAAGATAAAATGGAACATATGAGTGAGACATAGTCCTCTGAGTCAGGGCAATAACTCTGAATAAGCATCATTTTAGTCGGATGCTAAGATAAGGATGTGGTGACTATGATATAATAATCTTTTATCAACCCTTTTGATACCAAATCACCTGAAACTGCCCCTTATTCTATAATTTAAAAAAATGTTTATCTAAAATCCTTACGAAAGAAAGCAATTACATAATGAAAGAGTCAATTTAAATTCATGTTATATATATCATTTACTTTTCTTTTGTATGTCAAAATTTTTGTTGTGCTCTTTGATAAATGTAAAGTGAATTTAACAGTTTTCTTGTTTTTTTTTTGTGTGTTATGGATAAAATGACTTTTCCCGAATGTATTTACTTTAGTTATCAACTTCTCTGAAAAAATGAAAAGCAAAGCTTATCTTGGCCAGAGAGAATACTGCCAGGCATTCTGTGTGATGCTCCAGTGACTCTGCCAATTTCCTGCCTTGTCAGATTGTCTACTAGAGGCAATGTTTGTTTTCTTTAATTGTCAAGTTTAACTATAGCAGTATGTCAGACAGATATTGCTAGCAGTATTATTAATGTAATATATATGTCAGAAAGATATTGCTAGCAGTATTACTAATGTAATATATATGTCTGACAGATATTGCTAGCAGTATTACTAATGTAATATACATGTCTGACAGATATTGCTAGCAGTATTACTAATGTAATATATATATGTCTGACAGATATTGCTAGCAGTATTACTAATGTAATATATATGTCTGACAGATATTGCTAGCAGTATTACTAATGCAATATATATGTCTGACAGATATTGCTAGCAGTATTACTAATGTAATATATATGTCTGACAGATATTGCTAGCAGTATTACTAATGTAATATATATGTCTGACAGATATTGCTAGCAGTATTACTAATGTAATATATATGTCTGACAGATATTGCTAGCAGTATTACTAATGTATTATATATGTCTGACAGATATTGCTAGCAGTATTACTAATGTAATATATATGTCTTGCAGATATTGCTAGCAGTATTACTAATGTAATATATATGTCTGACAGATATTGCTAGCAGTATTACCAATGTATTATATATGTCTGACAGATATTGCTAGTAGTATTACTAATGTAATATATATGTGTCTGACAGATATTGCTAGCAGTATTACTAATGTAATATATATGTCTGACAGATATTGCTAGCAGTATTACCAATGTATTATATATGTCTGACAGATATTCCTAGCAGTATTACTAATGGAATATATATACATATATATGTCTGACAGATATTGCTAGCATTATTACTAATGTAATATATATGTCTGACAGATATTGCTACCAGTATTACTAATGTAATACATATGTCTGACAGATATTGCTAGCAGTATTACTAATGTAATATATATGTCTGACAGATATTGCTAGCAGTATTACTAATGTAATATATATATATATATATGTCTGACAGATATTGCTAGCAGTATTACTAATGTAATATATATATGTCAGACAGATATTGCTAGCAGTATTACTAATGTAATATATATGTCTGACAGATATTGCTAGCAGTATTACTAATGTAATATATATGTCTGACAGATATTGCTAGCAGTATTACTAATGTAATATATATGTCTGACAGATATTGCTAGCAGTATTACTAATGTAATATATATGTCTGACAGATATTGCTAGCAGTATTACTAATGTAATATATATGTCTGACAGATATTGCTAGCAGTATTACCAATGTATTATATATGTCTGACAGATATTGCTAGCAGTATTACTAATGTATTATATATATGTCTGACAGATATTGCTAGCAGTATTACCAATGTAATATATATATGTCTGACAGATATTGATAGCAGTATTGCTAATGTAATATATATGTCTGACAGATATTGCTAGCAGTATTACCAATGTATTATATATGTCTGACAGATATTGCTAGTAGTATTACTAATATAATATATATGTGTCTGACAGATATTGCTAGCAGTATTACTAATGTAATATATATGTCTGACAGATATTGCTAGCAGTATTACCAATGTATTATATATGTCTGACAGATATTGCTAGTAGTATTACTAATGTAATATATATGTGTCTGACAGATATTGCTAGCAGTATTACTAATGTAATATATATGTCTGACAGATATTGCTACCAGTATTACTAATGTAATACATATGTCTGACAGATATTGCTAGCAGTATTACTAATGTAATATATATGTCTGACAGATATTGCTAGCAGTATTACTAATGTAATATATATATATATATGTCTGACAGATATTGCTAGCAGTATTACTAATGTAATATATATGTCTGACAGATATTGCTAGCAGTATTACCAATGTATTATATATGTCTGACAGATATTGCTAGTAGTATTACTAATGTAATATATATGTGTCTGACAGATATTGCTAGCAGTATTACTAATGTAATATATATGTCTGACAGATATTGCTACCAGTATTACTAATGTAATACATATGTCTGACAGATATTGCTAGCAGTATTACTAATGTAATATATATGTCTGACAGATATTGCTAGCAGTATTACTAATGTAATATATATATATATATATGTCTGACAGATATTGCTAGCAGTATTACTAATGTAATATATATGTCTGACAGATATTGCTAGCAGTATTACTAATGTAATATATATGTCTGACAGATATTGCTAGCAGTATTACTAATGTAATATATATGTCTGATAGATATTGCTAGCAGTATTACTAATGTAATATATATGTCTGACAGATATTGCTACCAGTATTACTAATGTAATACATATGTCTGACAGATATTGCTAGCAGTATTACTAATGTAATATATATGTCTGACAGATATTGCTAGCAGTATTACTAATGTAATATATATATATATATATGTCTGACAGATATTGCTAGCAGTATTACTAATGTAATATATATGTCTGACAGATATTGCTAGCAGTATTACTAATGTAATATATATGTCTGACAGATATTGCTAGCAGTATTACTAATGTAATATATATGTCTGACAGATATTGCTAGCAGTATTACTAATGTAATATATATGTTTACCTGGAGTTGCGACCGATAGATAGTATTAGCAATTGGAAAGACCAACGGAAACATAGTTTCCTCGGTCCGATTTGACGAAAGTCGATCGACTAGAATATATATATATGTCTGACAGATATTGCTAGCAGTATTACTAATGTAATATATATGTCTGACAGATATTGCTAGCAGTATTACTAATGTAATATATATGTCTGACAGATATTGCTAGCAGTATTACTAATGTAATATATATGTCTGACAGATATTGCTAGCAGTATTACTAATGTAATATATATATGTCTGACAGATATTGCTAGCATTATTACTAATGTAATATATATATGTCTGACAGATATTGCTAGCAGTATTACTAATGTAATATATATATGTCTGACAGATATTGCTAGCAGTATTACTAATGTAATATATATATGTCTGACAGATATTGCTAGCAGTATTACTAATGTAATATATATATGTCTGACAGATATTGATAGCAGTATTACTAATGTAATATATATATGTCTGACAGATATTGCTAGCAGTATTACTAATGTAATATATATATGTCTGACAGATATTGCTAGCGGTATTACCAATGTATTATATATATGTCAGACAGATATTGCTAGCAGTATTACTAATGTAATATATATATGTCTGACAGATATTGCTAGCAGTATTACTAATGTAATATATATATGTCTGACAGATATTGCTAGCAGTATTACTAATGTAATATATATATGTCAGACAGATATTGCTAGCAGTATTACCAATGTAATATATATATGTCTGACAGATATTGCTAGCAGTATTACTAATGTAATATATATGTCTGACAGATATTGCTAGCAGTATTACTAATGTAGTATATATGTCTGACAGATATTGCTAACAGTATTACTAATGTAATATATATATGTCTGACAGATATTGCTAGCAGTATTACTAATGTAATATATATGTGTCTGACAGATATTGCTAGCAGTATTACTAATGTAATATATATGTCTGACAGATATTGCTAGCAGTATTACTAATGTAATATATATATGTCAGACAGATATTGCTAGCAGTATTACTAATGTAATATATATATGTCTGACAGAGATTGCTAGCAGTATTACCAATGTATTATATATGTCTGACAGATATTGCTAGCAGTATTACTAATGTAATATATATATGTCTGACAGATATTGCTAGCAGTATTACCAATGTAATATATATGTCTGACAGATATTGCTAGCAGTATTACTAATGTAATATATATATGTCTGACAGATATTGCTAGCAGTATTACTAATGTAATATATTTGTCTGACAGATATTGCTAGCAGTATTACCAATGTAATATATATGTCTGACAGATATTGCTAGCAGTATTACTAATGTAATATATTTGTCTGCTCCGAAAAACTGTTGCTTTTAGTAAAATCGTGATTAGCAGTCATTTGTTTCTTGTGATATATTATACACAGACACACACACATATTATACACAGACACACACATATATTATACATAGACACACTGATATATTATACACAGACACAAGAGACATATTGTATACACACACACATATATAATATACACAGATGCACTGATATATTATGCACAGGCATATTATATACAGACAGATATATTATACACACACACCTATTATACACAGACACAGATGAAAATCTAAAAGAAACAACAAATTCCTGTTTATAAGATTACCATTTTTTTTGTTTTGTTTTTAGTTTTTTTTTAAACTTGTTACTTGAATTAAATGAGAAGGTTTTGTGATTAACTTTTATGTTTCTTATCAGTTTTCTTGTTATAAAAATTTTGATATAAAACTTGTTGTTGTTTACATCATAAAAAATTTTATTTTCTCATAAAAATAGTTAAAAGCTTTGTAAATCCTTTTAACAAGGTGTTCAAAATAGGTGTTAAATAATATTTGTAGAGAAAGAATGAGAAATAATGACTTCTTTATTGGCTACTAGAGCCGAGTGAAATCCAAAATAAATAATGAAAAGAAAGCAGTCCTTAAGTATATAGAACAGAGATTAATTTCCAATATTAATTATTGATTGGTTTATCTCTTTGTTTATAGCAGATAACACTTTTATGTAGACATAAATACCTTCATGATCAGCCTCATCACAACCACCAATACCAACTCTACCACCACCCACACCCACCTAACATTTTCACCAACATTAGAAGGAGGACCAAATGCTTTTTGTCTTATATACCAACATGACCACCTTACATATATGAAAAGAATCATATGAGAGCAATACAATAATAATATATTTAATGCATGATGTAGCCTTAATTTGTCATCCTAAATTAGATATAAACAATAATGGTTTCTAATTTTGGCACAATGCCAGCAATTTGGGAGAGCAGAAAGTCAATTATATCAACCCCAGTTTTTTACTGGTATTTTATTTTATTGACCCTGGAAGGATGAAGAGCAAAGTTGACCATGACAGGATTTGAACACCATGTAAGATGCAAGAATAAATGCTTTAACAATTCAACCAATGTAAGACATAATATGGTAAAATATAAATAATCTTTTTCCATTTGTGTTTTCTTTATTTTTTCTGGCCATCATTGTCTGCTAGTTGTTTGTTGATGTAACTCTGCTATTATGCTGTATTTCAGGCTGATCTTCGAGACTGGAATCAATGTGATCGTGTGTCCAAGGTTTATGAATCAATGTTTAAGATTCTCAAGGTTAGTGAGAAATATATCTTATGTTAGTCTAAATCAGAACTTCCCAAGCTTATTTCATCACAGAACTCTCACATAATCCTTACATAATTTTTACAAACAATCACAGGACCAATGACTATATTTTATGGATATTCCTAACAATCTTAAGTTTGAACAAATATGTTTTTTTAGAAAGAAAATATATTTAAGAAAAAAAAACAATAAATTATATATATATTTTTTTCACTTTGGGAAACACTGAGCTTGATCATCTTTATGATAATGAACATTTGGACATTACCATAAGTAAACAAGCATCACTATATATCGCTACAGGTAAAGGGTATCACTATAACTTTTCATACCAACCCACCTGAAACCACCTTTATTTTGAAATGAAAAGTTGGTTAGTTTATAAAATTTCTTTCAAATTTTGGATTATTTTCAAATGAAATTGAAACCCATAGGCTGTATATTTCATTAGAAATCCAGTAACAAAAGAATTAATGGACAATGATATAAGTTTTCTTACACCACCATAAGTTAAGAGAAACTACTATAAGAGACATCACTATAGGTGACCTCCCTATAAGAAACACCACTATAAATTAAGAGACTCCACTATAAGTTAGGAAACTTCACTATAAGTTAAGAGACTCCACTATACGTTAAAAGACTCCACTATAAGGTAAAAGACTCCACTATATGTTAAAGAATCCACTATAAGTTAAAAGACTCCACTATAAGTTAGGAAACTTCACTATAAGTTAAGAGACTCCACTATAAGTTAAAAGACTCCACTATAAGTTAAAAGACTCCACTATAAGTTAAGAGACTCCACTATAAGTTAAGAGACTCCACTATAAGTTAAGAGACTCCACTATAAGTTAAGAGACTCCACTATAAGTTAAGAGACTCCACTATAAGTTAAGAGACTCCACTATAAGTTAAGAGACTCCACTATAAATTAAGAAACACTACTATAAGAGACACCACTATAAGAAGCACCTCTATAAGAAACATCACTATAAGTTAATGCACACTGCTAATTTACTTTACTGCTATGATTTAGCTTACACTGCTATAATTTAGGTTACACCACTATAAGTCACTAGACATCAATGGTTATGTCACAATTGTTGTTTTTTGTTGTTGCAGGACACAGAGTTAACTGATGACCGCCAGCATTGCTTTATTATCCAGACAGGAAGTGGTAGTAGCATTTATCTGAGTTTGGAGAGTCGTTCTGATGTGTTACAATTAGAGAAAGCCTGGTATCGGACCAATCATCATGCAGTGAGCCTACTAAAGGTGATCATCAGACCTTATTCTAATATTAGTAATGTTGTGTCTCACACACACACACTCACACAGATGATAATGTTCATACACTATGCATGAGTACATTGACACACACATGCTTACACTCATGCAGGAAGGCATCCGGCTGTTGAAAAATTGCCAAACTAAGGGCTGGAAATACTTTTCAGTTATGTCAAAGATATGACATCTCTAGTGCTGGTTATATATATATATAGGAAAATATATATATATATATATATATATATATAATATGTTGGTACCACAAAACATCCAGTCCACACTGTAAAGTGGTCGTGTAAGTGTTGCAACAAAAAGCACCCAGCCCACACTGTAAAGTGGTCGTGTAAGTGTTGCAACAAAAAGCACCCAGCCCACACTGTAAAGTGGTCGTGTAGGTGTCGTAACAAAAAGCACCCAGCCCACACTGTAAAGTGGTCGTGTAGGTGTTGCAACAAAAAGCACCCAGCCCACACTGTAAAGTGGTCGTGTAGGTGTCAACAAAAAGCACCCAGTCCACACTGTAAAGTGGTCGTGTAGGTGTTGCGACAAAAAGCACCCAGCCCACACTGTAAAGTGGTCGTGTAGGTGACACTGCAAAAAGCACCCAGCCCACACTGTAAAGTGGTCGTGTAGGTGTCGTAACAAAAAGCACCCAGCCCACACTGTAAAGTGGTCGTGTAGGTGTTGCAACAAAAAGCACCCAGCCCACACTGTAAAGTGGTCGTGTAGGTGTCAACAAAAAGCACCCAGTCCACACTGAAAAGTGGTCGTGTAGGTGTCGCAACAAAAAGCACCCAGCCCACACTGTAAAGTGGTCGTGTAAGTGTTGCAACAAAAAGCACCCAGCCCACAATGCAAAGTGGTTGTGTAGGTGTCACAACAAAAAGCACCCAGCCCACACTGTAAAGTGGTCGTGTAGGTGTCACAACAAAAAGCACCCAGCCCACACTGTAAAGTGGTCGTGTAAGTGTTGCAACAAAAAGCACCCAGCCCACAATGCAAAGTGGTCGTGTAGGTGTCACAACAAAAAGCACCCAGCCCACACTGTAAAGTGGTCGTGTAAGTGTTGCAACAAAAAGCACCCAGCCCACACTGTAAAGTGGTCGTGTAGGTGTCACAACAAAAAGCACCCAGCCCACACTGTAAAGTGGTCGTGTAGGTGTCACAACAAAAAGCACCCAGCCCACACTGTAAAGTGGTCGTGTAGGTGTTGCAACAAAAAGCACCCAGCCCACACTGTAAAGTGGTCGTGTAGGTGTTGCGACAAAAAGCACCCAGCCCACACTGTAAAGTGGTCGTGTAGGTGACACTGCAAAAAGCACCCAGCCCACACTGTAAATGTGGTCACTGTTAGGGAGGGCATCCAGCTATAGAAAACCAGCCAGAAACAGTCCTCGGTCACCCGACCCAACTTGCCTCAAATGGGACAAACCTGTCTAAACCATGCTAGCGTGGAAGATAGACATTAAACGATGATGAATACACATGTATTCACACACATACACAAGTGTTTATAAATGAATGAAATGAGTAATCATCACAAAATGTGGTATTTAAATATACTGTGTCTGAAAAGTTAAGTCATATTTGTTTATGTCTATGAAACTAATAGATAAAGCATGGATATGTTAAACCGTTAATACATACATAATATATGTAACATTAAACATTCTTCTATTTCCACTGTCACCCTACATTGTTTCTCTCCCTCTTCCTCATATTATCTCTCTCTATCTCTCTCACACACACATTCCCACTCTCTCTATCACTCCCTCACACATTCCCATTCTCTCTATCTCTCCCTCACACATTCCCACTCTCTCTATCTCTCCCTCTCACACACATTCCCACTCTCTCTATCTCTCCCTCTCACACACTCTCTCTCTCCCTCTCACACACATTCCCACTCTCTATTTCTCCCTCTCACACACTCTCTATCTCTCCCTCTCACACACTCTCTCTCTCCCTCTCTCACACACTCTCTCTATCTCTCCCTCTCTCACACACTCTCTCTATCTCTCCCTCTCTCACACACTCTCTCTATCTCTCCCTCTCTCACACACTCTCTCTCTCTCTCTCTCTCTCACACATTCCCACTCTCTCTATCTCTCCCTCTCACACACATTCCCACTCTCTCTATCTCTCCCTCTCACACACATTCCCACTCTCTCTATCTCTCCCTCTCACACACATTCCCACTCTCTCTATCTCTCCCTCTCACACACATTCCCACTCTCTCTATCTCTCCCTCTCACACACATTCCCACTCTCTCTATCTCTCCCTCTC
Source organism: Eledone cirrhosa (assembly GCA_964016885.1). Classification (NCBI taxonomy): domain Eukaryota; kingdom Metazoa; phylum Mollusca; class Cephalopoda; order Octopoda; family Eledonidae; genus Eledone; species Eledone cirrhosa. The sequence goes on along the minus strand of OZ024747.1, from coordinate 42,528,407 downwards.
ACACACACTCTCTCTCCCTCTCTCTCTCTTTCCCTCTCACACACTCTCCCTCTCACTCTCTATCCCTCTCACACACATTCTCTCTCCCTCTCTCACACACTCTCTCTATCTTTCCCTCTCACACACTCTCTCTCTCTCTCTCGCACACACATTCCCACTCTCTCTCTCTCCCTCTCACACACACATTCCCACTCTCTCTATCTCTCTCTCACACTTTCTCTCTCTCTCACACTCTCTTTCTCTATCTCTCCCTCACACACACATATTCCCACTCCCTCCCTCTCTCTCGCTATCTCTCCCCCACCCCCACCACTCTCTCTCTCTCTCACCTTTATTTAAATTATTTCCAGAGTAAAACCTTTGGCTGTACATGGAGAAGTTGTTTATCAGGATTAACATTAGACATACATGTTGGTTTTTCCTTATATGACAGTGAAACACGGGTAAGTAGTAGTACTAGTAGTAGTGGTGGTGGTAGTGGTGGTAGTAGACTTTCTGGTCAGTCACAGTACTAAGACTTTAGGACAGTTGCTTTATTACTGAAGTTAGGACTTGTTGGTGATGTTGATGTTGTTCTTGTTTTTGTTAGTATTGGTGGTGTTGTTGTTGTTAGTATTGGTGGTGTTGTTGTTGTTGTTGTTAGTATTGGTGGTGGTGTTGTTCTTGTTGTTAGTATTGGTGGTGTTGTTGTTTGTGTTGTTAGTATTGTTGGTGTTGTTGTTTTGCACCTGATCAGCTCTGACCAAGTATGATCAAAGGAGTTTCACCCATTACCATCTGATCTTCACCCCAGAAAGTGTATATATCCTTGACTAGATTATCTGACACATGTTCTTCTTTTGAGTTTTTAACTGCTGTTTCTAGCAATTCAAAGCTTTAGCATTTACATTACTTTATATTTACTAATGTATTTTCACGGTAAACACTTTATTTCACACAATATCGAATCTACGAGATTTTGCTATTATTTGTTTTGAGAACAATACCTTAACATAAGTAAAAGCAGCCAGTTATGGTTGGTTTGAACAGAAAGAGGTGAGAGAATTCTGGCTGGATATGGCCGGTTTAGGTGCTAAAGGGTTAAATGACCACATAAAAGTGTGCTTGTTGTCATTGTTGTTTAACTCAAAGTCAACTTGTATGTATGTACATATTTGTGTGTGCGTGTGTGTGCATGTATGCGTGCGTATATGTATGTATATATTTGTGTCTGTGTGCGTGCGTATGTGTATGTTTGTTTTTCCTTTTCTCACATTTTCATAAATTCTTTAGATTGGACATTTCAATATATGGTCTTTAAAAACAAAAAATTTTGATTGATCAATGAACCAAAATAAAAATGTTCCATTATTTAAATTGATTAACAGCGGTGGATTGGCAGTATTGGTAGAGAGTCGGACGCCATGCTTTCCAGCATAGTTACGTCCCTTTACGATCTGAGTTCAAATCCCGCCGAGGTTGACTTTGCCTTTCATCCTTACGGGGTCAATAAAATAAAGTACCAGTAATGCACTGGGTAATTGCTGGCCTTGTGCCTAAAGTAGAAACAATTATTTAGATTGATTAACAATCAATCTAATTAATATTTACAACAAAACCATTCATTTTAAAGAGTTCCTATTTAAATTAAACTCTTCCAAAATAACTTCATATAAGGACCTTTTAATTGAATTATGTTATACTATGGTAATAATAAAATAATTAATAAATTCAGTTAATCCCTTCAAATTCTTCATTAATTTTAAAATGGTGTATTTCATGAGAAATATTCTAATCAAAACATTAGATTAAATTAAATTTTTCGAGTGTTGCTTTCTTTCAATACTTTCATTTGATTTCATATAATACTTTATATTTTCATTTGATACCACATCGCAGTCTATAATAGAAAGGTTCTTGTTTTAATGGGTTCTGATTTTAATTAAAACTTTTCATCATAATTTCATTTAAGTCCCTTTCATTACAGTTATTTTACAAAATACCTGCAAATTCTTTTTTTTTCCAACTTAATTGAAAGACTTTCCTTCCCTGAGCCCTAGTGGAAACATAGGGACACTGGCAAGACATAAGGTGCATCTTGAGCATTTTAAACCTAGCAGATCCCATCTTTTTTCAAGTTTGATTACAGCTAATTTATTTCAGTGAGAGAGGGGGGTGACACCCAGTACTGTTTATTGATTCCTTAGGAATGGAAGGCAAAGTTGACCTTTGTGGTATTTGAACACAGAGTTGGAATGAATATCATGAAGTATTCTAAGTGGTGCTCTAACAATTCTGGCAATTTACCACCTATAAAAGGGTTAATTTTTTTTTTTTAAAATATCCATTTTGCTACTAAATCCATAAAAACTACCATTGGTGAGGGATGGCATATACTTATATCAGATTAGTTGTATTTATTTTATGCAAGAGAAACAAATTTGAAATGTGTGTGTCCTAATGCATTAGGAATGCCAGAAAAAAGTGGACTAAAGTGTCTACAATGAATTAAACGCAGATGTTAGGTGAGTTAATCAGTGGGCAAAAAAAAAAAAAAAAGCGTTGATTCTCAATTCTCAGATCAACTATTATTGTAGTCTGGCTCCAGGGGTACTTTACCTGATTTTCTCAACCATTGGTTATAGATATTGACTCTTATTATGATCATTTCCACTGGGACGTACACATTTTAAATTTCCAATTTTTCCCAATGCTTCTTAGATCAATCCCAAATGTTAAATAATTAATGATATATTGATTATATTTCAGAGTTATATGTGGACATACCGGTTCTCTCAGCTGAAAGGTTCTTCTGATGATGGCAAATCAAAGTTAAAACTATTATTCCAGAATGATTCCACAAAGTTGATTGAAACAAGAGTAAGTATAAGATGACTTAATTAATTATGGGATGACTTAATTAATTATGGGATGACAAATTAATTATTAGATTACTAATTAATTATGGGATGACTAATTAAGAGATGTATAATTTATTTTGAAGTGACTAATTAATTATGAGATGATGTAATTAAGTATGAGATGACTAATTAATTATGGGATGACTAATTATAACTAATTATAACTACATGTATAAAATGACCACATATATAAAATAATTTTAAGTATTTGATTATTGATTTCTAACAAAAGAAGCACTGTCATTGACTCATCCTTTAGTGGGAGGGGGAGCTTCATTCAATGAATACCAGTAATACACTAGGATCAATTCAGTCAATCATACATACATGACAGAGTTAAATTTCTTACTATATTATAGCAGATACACCACCCTCCGGCTGCTTTTCTGCTAGTGTATGTGTTACATAATGTACCTACTAAGGTATACAAATGTATGAAAAGGGAAAACTATATTTTTGGCATGCAAGTGATATGAAGTCTGACTGTCATATTATGTCTTGAGCAATTATCGGTTGATATAAAGTAGCACCAATGTGGTGGGAGCTACACAGATAGTATTTGGTGATGTATTTAAGGAGTTGTGTCAACTGTAAACTTGTGGAAAACA
>OZ024747.1:42399899-42519899 GCA_964016885.1 Eledone cirrhosa | reverse complement strand
CTGTTTTGTTAAATACTAATGTAATATCACTCAAATTTATTCTTTGAGTTATCTTTACTGAGCATAAATATTTTCCCGTGCCCATCTGGCCTGTGGGTGGCTATTGTTGATTCTTCCTTATGTTTCAGATTTCTTCAGTATCCTCGTCATGGTAAACAGTAATAAGATATATGGGAAATATATTCAGATAACTTCTGGCTTCAGTATCCCATTTCATACCAAAATTCTAAATACCTTATTGGACATACATTAACAGTTTACTCTCATTAGATCCAGTATGTTTACAATCTGTGAATATTGTCACCCACACATACAATTATCATTGATTGTAAATATAAATGTAATAATATCACATTTCATATTATGTCATTGAAGAATTGCTGTGGATTGGAAGTATTGGTAGAGCATCGGACAACATGCTTTGTGGCATAGAGCTACGCCCTTTACGTTCTGAGTTCAAATCCCGCCGAGGTTAACTTTGCCTTTCATCCTTACGGGGTTGTTAAAATAAAGTACCAGTAATGTACTGGGTTGATTTAATCGATTTTCCCCTCCCCCAATATTGTTGGGCTTGTGCCTAAACCAGAAACCATTAGAAGATATTTAGATTTCTTAATAGATGATCTTAAGTTAAAATCTAAATAATTTGAAGAAAAGAAAATCAAACAAAAATCTCGACAATTCAAATGTGTTAAACTCCTTAAACAAATATTAAACAAATATTTTACTTTTATACATATATGTATCTGTGTGTGTGTATTTTTCTCTCAAAATAAAGATTTCTACAAAATGTCATAATATAGAATGAAATATTTATTGTAATAATAAATCTTATACAAATATAATTAAAGAGAATATTATAATCAAGAAACATTGATATTTCTATTACCTAACTTCAAGCTATGTTGTAGCTTACTCCAGAACATGAAAAGATTAATAAATAATTCATCAATGTTATTTAGAGAATACAACATTAATTTCTATATAAATTCTAATTATATTTTGTGAAATTTTACTGCGAAAACTTAAATTTTGATTCTAGATTATTTTTTAGATAAATTTATATTTAATCTCTCAAAATGTTGCGTTTTTTTCAAATGTAATATTTTTGTTTGATAAAATTGCCACCAAGAAATACATACATACATACATGTGTCTGTGTGTATGTATATATGCATGCATATGTATATGTGTGTGTATGTATGAGTATATATATATAGGAACAAGTAAGACCTCGACGGCTAATTCTGGACGGAATTAGTCCAGAATTAGCCGTCGAAACGGCTTGAGCTCAGCCGTCGGGGTCTTACTTGTTCCTATTACCCGCTCTACTACCCTAAGTATTGAGTACTTTGGTGCGTTATGGTCCACCTGGTTCCTTACCACATTTCCTTCGTTATATATATATATATATATATATATATATATATATATATATGTGTGTGTTGCATTAAACAGTGATATGTGTGGGTGGGTGTATGTATGTATATATATATATATGTATGTGTGTTGCATTAAACAGTGATGATATATATGTGTGGGTGTGTGTATGTATGTATATATATATATATGTATGTGTGTTGCATTAAACAGTGATATATGTGTGGGGGTGTGTATGTATATATATATGTGTGTGTATGTATATGTAAATATATGTATGTGAATATAGTGGAAAAATTGTGGATGATAGAAAACGTTCTATACAGATCATGTTATATAAGGAAAATGATTTTTAAAATGTTTAAAAAGCACACGTGGTATATATATATATATATATATATATATATATATATATATATATATATATATGTATATAAAGGATCTTTATAACATGTACAAAAAAACTAATGTGGTCGAGAGTTTTAATGAAAAAAAACAATGTAACCTAATAAATGTTTTGATAATCCAATACGGAGAAACCAGGCTGCCATAAACATCAATCTTTGATATTTATTTTTGTACGTGTTATAAAGATCCTTTATACCAGGTGCACTTTTCAAACCCTTTTTTTTTATCATTTTCCTTATATATATACATACACATATATATATATACACATATGTGTGTGTGTGTATATATATATACACATATATATATACACACACACACACACATACACACACACTCATATATACACATACACACATGCACATATATATATATATGCATATATACATACATACATATGTCTACGCTGTTGAGATTCTATTTTTGAAATGTGTTATTAGGAATTAAATAATCAAATTTAAATAGTGTTTATGAAGTAACAAAATTTTAAAAGAATAATTTTTATTGTAAGAACATGAAAATATTTCTTGCATAGAATCAAATAGACAAACATAGGCCAATCATTATTATGATTATTTTGTTACAGTATTATTTTTCTCTTTAGTTTTTGAATAAATTGTGTTTATTTGTCTGTTTGTAGTATATAATCCTTTCATAACTGATAAACTATAATTTAAAAGAGGTTTAAAAAGTTGACAATTTGTTATTATTCAGAAGCAGTTCATAATTGTTAACATTGAACAAATGAACGTCATAAAGTTGAATAATTTAGCTTTTAGAATTTATTTTTATTTTAATGTCTTCAATATTGGCAAATGAATTTGAATAAATCTTGTATATTTAATGAGACGATGGTTAAAAATGGAATTGAAATAATTTGGAATGCTTATTAAATTACTAATTTGTGAAACCATGTGGCTTAGTGGTTAGATAATTGGATTCCCAGTCATGAGGTTGTGAGTTCGATTCCTGGACCAGGTGATGCATTATGTCCTTGAGCAAGACACTATTTCATGTTGCTCTTTCTGCCAGGAGTTGCAACCAGTAGATAGTATCAGCAATGGAAAAACAAACGGAAATAGTGTTTCCTTGGTTCAATTTGATGGGCTCTACCTCACTTGGTAAGTGAATGAGGTCTGGGATCTTGCCAATTGATTCTTTTTTTTCTTTTTACTCACATGGATTATGGTAACCCCATAATCCATGACCTAATAATCTGTCACCTTTTCCAGTTAGCCATGTCTTGTGGCCTAGTAGTTAGATTGTTGGATTTACTATCATAATGTCATGTGTTTGATTCTTGGATCAGGTTACGCATTATGTTCTTAATCATTTCACATTGCTCCAGTTTACTCAGCTGAAAATGAATGCCAGCAATAGATGGGGGTTAACCTTACAATGGACAGATATCCTGTCCAGGAAGTAGTTTTGTACTCACTGTCACTTAACACCAATAAAACTGGGATAAGCACTGACCTGCTGAACCTCCAGTCTTGAGACAGCTTTTAACCCTGTAGTCCAGTAGTGCCCTGTTCAAAGTGAAGCCTTGTACTTTCACTTGATACCAATAAAACTGGGATAAACACTAACTTTATGAGCCTCTGGACTTAGGACAGACTTTAACTCTATTTTTGTACTTCTTGGGATCATTGTTTTGCTGGAAGCTACTGCAACTTCAAATAAATTATCATTAAAATATAACATGTAAGAGTTACAACATGAATATACAGTAATATTGTTTACACAGTTATGATGTGTAAACATCTCAATTTTAGACTGTTGTCCTAGTCCAACCTATGTACTGGAAATACATCCTCTGGACACTGGACATCTGCCAAGAAACCAATCATTTCAAGCTTGACACCATCAGAACATTACTTGCATTAAACCTGAACCTGTTTACACTAATAACACACCATTAAAACACATTTGACCTTTTTAAGCTAATTACATTGGGTAATTAGCTCAATTAATCAATTAGAAATTAACTGTTTTCCTATATACATGTATATACACATGTGTATATATGTATGTATAACAAAACAGTAGAATAAATATAGAAACATCACAAGGTAAGGATGTCAACAGGTTGTGTATGTATGTGCACCTGTGTGCATTCATGCTATAAATACATTGCAGAAAGCCAACGACTTTACTAAAAATGTGTGTATGTGTATTTGATGTAATAAATATGTATCTTCTCTGCTAATGTATTGAGTATCTTGTTTAACTGTGGTTACTTTCTGTTTTCCTTCAGAAAACCATATATATATATATATATATATCCCAAGTAAAATCAGAAGTAACCAATAATATGTATCTTATATATCAGGATTTTACCAGTTTAAACTAGTAGAGTACTCAATACTTGATATAATAGGGTGTACTATATAATATAATATATATGTACTATATAATATAATGTATACGTACTATATAATATATATGTACTATATAATATATATGTAGTATATAATATAATATATATGTAGTATATAATATATATGTAGTATATAATATAATATATATGTACTATGTAATATATATAAAAACACTGCTTGAGTCTACAATTCTTTTTCCTTTGTCATGTAAATAGAATAATTTTTTATGTGCTCTCACCATCAACTACTAACATTAAAATAAATTAAGGAATTAATACCATGAATGTGATGGACCTTCATCCGTTTTGATGGTTCGTGTTCCAGTTGTTTGATTAATGGAACAGTCTTCTCATGAAATTAACATATAAGTGACTGAGCATTCCACAAATACATGTATCTTTAATGTAATTCTCAGAGACATTCTTCATCACACCATGTGTAATGAGGCTGGCCCTTTGAATTTCACACAAATTCAATCTGATGAGCTTCCAAGCCCTTTTTTGTCTACCCAGTTTTATTCATAAGGTATGGGTTGACCTGTAACTATCGTAAATGACACTTGCCTAAAATGCCATGCAGTGGGATTGAACCCAGAACCTAATGATTGTAAAGCAAATTTCTTAACTATTTGGCTATGCTGCATCCATTAACACTCTGAATACCTTATAAAAATCTGAGTGTATTATTTCCATCAATTGTCTAAGGAAACCTTTCTGCTCCAAATATATTTTATTATTCACAGCAATAACTCCTACTGTACACTGAATTTATAATATCTTAGTTTAAAATTAACCCTTCTTCCAAGCCACTAGTTATGGTGCTTATCTCTGGTGTACATAAAACTATCTCTTAGTGATTCAGTGGAAAATATCTAAAAATGGGTTTGGTAATTCAAATGTTTATTGTAATTTTTTAAGAAAATCTTGCTAATGTAGTTTCATGGGGTTTGTTAGTTCAGATGTTTATAGTTTCTTTACTAGTGGACAGTGAAAATGTTCAGTGTTAGAGTAAAGACTTCAATTTTTAGATATCTGCTAACCATTGGGGAACAGGATTGATGCCCTTTCCCATGGCCAACGTTGGTGTGCTCTCAGTCAGGACAAGCTCTGCATCTCCGTTGAACTTTGTGTGGGAGCTGATGTCTCCACAAGCCAATATACCATCAAATATGGTACTTCAGCTTTTAAAGCTAAAATAGTTATTTTGGGCAGGGTAGAGATAAGGTGGGGTTTTTTTTTTCTTTTCCAAGCAAAAATATAACTATCAGAAGATTGCCAATTACTCTGGCAAGAAACTTCAAGTAATATAATATAATACATCTATCTATCTACATCTCTCTCTCTATATATATATAAAATAAAATAAATAAGTCAAATGTTTAAAATTTGGCTTCGTTTATTACTGCTATATATATTTCGGTGACAGCCATCTTTGGCTGTGACCTCTTCAGGCAGTCCGAATTAGTGTGGTAGAGACAAGTACACATGTTGTTGAAGTGTATAACTTTGTCAATACTCTGATATGCTCAGTTCCTGGTTGGGTTGTTATTTCACTGAGGAACTGGAATCATATGAATTTAAACAAACAAATTTCATTGTCAAAGGGCCTCTTCTCCTCTCATTAGTCAGTTGTTACAACATTCCTCAGTCAAAAGTCTATAAAAATTCATTGAGGCAAGCCAATTTGTAGTTGTTGTTCTTGTTATTGTTAGGTACATCTGACCCCTATGCTTATGTTGGTAGTGGTGGTGTTGTTGGAGTCAGCTCAAAAAAATGATAAAGTGGTAGAAGGAATAAGATGGTAAAGAAACAAAATAAAATAAAATAATCAAATAAAATGTGTGTGTGTGTGTATGTGTGTTATACCCATCTCAATGTTATAAAGATTTGTAAGGTCACTCTTCCCATTGGTCAGTTTTGAGAGCATTCCTCAGTCAAGTCTATAGAAATTCTTTCTGGGGTGAGGGTCCCTGTAGTGTTTGCTATTGTTAAGTACATCTGACCTCTACCCTTATTTTGGTAGTGTTGTTGGTGTTGTGGTCAGCCTATGTCTTGCTGCTGCTGACATTTAGAAGTATGTGTGTGTGTTTCTTCATCCCTCCTGCCACCATCTCTCGGGGGGGGGGGGGGGGGTTCTACCATGTATATGAAGAAATAGAAGGCAATAAAATGAAGAAAATAAATAATAAATAGAGAATAAATGAAAAATTAATGAAAAATGAAAATGAAAAGTGAAAAATAAAAATGAAGATTCAAATAAAATAAAATGTGTGTGTGCTATAACCAATCTCAGGGTCAGAAATATGTTGGATAAAGTGGTAGGAGGAACAGGATGGTAAAAGAATAAAACGAAATAGGATAATCAAATAAAATGTGTGTTATAACCAATCTCAACTTAAATATAAATATAAGGTGATAAAGTGAAGAAAACAAAACAAATAACAAATGAATAATGAAAAATGAAAAATCAAGTAAAATAAAATGTGTGTGTGTTATAAAGATGTTGGCCAAATTATAAAGGCTGTGTCAGAATCAATCTCTAGGCTATCATGGTGTCTGCACAGCCTGGGTTCGTCCCTATGGCTTGAGGGGAGTACCCAACCTATGGTGTTGTTACTGCCCATATAGCTTGAGGGAGGTCTAGCCGAGAGGTTTCTACATGTTCTGGAGAAGTCCCTATAGCTTGAGGGGAGTTCACATCTTATTGTGTTGCTACTGTCCATATATCTTGAGGAAGGTCCTGGCCCTGAGGTATCTGCATGTCCCGAAGAAGTCGGTTCTGAGGTTTATCAGGCGGCTTCCACCTCTTAGTATCTCGAGGGTCTCGTTCAGACATAGTTTACATATGCCAGATCCCCTTTTATCGGGTGGTACTTTCCTGATTATGGACCAGGCCAGAGAGTACGGGGTCCTGTCCAGCTTAAGCTTCCAGATCAGGTTAGAGAGAGCCATACTTTTCCTTTTGGCCTCCTTATTGAAGGAATGGTGATGGTTATACCAATGGTCTTTAAAGCTCGTTGATGTGGCTCCTATGTAGAGGTGTTCGGAGTTGGGGGTTTTAACACTACAACCATATACTAAGTTCTTCTTAAGGCATTCATTACTAAGGGGGCATGATTCAGGGTTTCTGCAGTTGCAGAGGGTGGTCGACCTCTGCGTGCCTAGAGTGGGGTTCTCGTTAGTGTTACATGGTGGTCTTCCACTCAAAATTTATATATATATATATTAGCACTTTTGAGCTGACTTTTGGGAGTGTTTCATCCTCAGTGTATACTGATTAATGTTCAGAGCCATCCTCAGCATTCCTGTGCAGCACCCATCCACCATCTGGGTGAGTCTCTTGGTCAATGTCCAAGTCTCAGACCCGTACAGCAGCACAGACTCCACTACAGCAATGAAGAGGCGGATCTTCAGGTCTTCACGAAGGTCTGACTTCCACACCGATCTCAAACTGTGGCACGCCGCCCAAGGTTAACGTATGTTGATGCCCTAAGGACAGACACTGGTCTGTTGGAGATTCAGGACATGGCAGCGATAATTAGGGACAGAGACCGCTGGAGAGAACTCATCCATGGATTTTGGGAATTTTACCCGCCCTAGATATATTAGCGCATTATAAGTTTAAGCAAAGAATTTCTCCCTTCTCCTTAAAGCGGATTTTGGTCTTTGTATTTATTACTACTACTATATATATGTGTGTAATGTTAATGTGTATGTTTTATGTATAACCATACATAAATACATTCAAACATTAACTGAAAAGGACTCAATACCTATCAGTAGAATATAGAATATATTTTTACACATATCAGTTTCAAAGCCAATCACATGTGAAATTTCAAAACTACTGTCAACTTTTTCCTTGAATGAATGAATGAATGAAAGAAACTCAACATTTTGAGAGATTAAATATAAATTTACCTAAAAAATTATTTAGAAACAAAATTAAAGTCTTCGCAGTAAAATTCCACAAAATATAATCAGAATTTGTGTATGTGTTTGGTTGCTAACTCGTTTTTTTTTCGATAGTATTATGTAAAAAAAACAATTAAAAATAAATAAAAATTACAGAACTGAATGCAAGCAATCTATTTTTGAAATTAATTTTTATTTTGCTTTCTTTTATGAAATTTACAGTCATTTTGCTAATTTTGCCTAGTAGAGAAGATTTGTTAAAAATACTCAAAAATTCAAACATTTTATCATTGTGTTGCCAATCTTCTTGCCTATATAATTTCACTGATTGCTTCTTTTAATCTTTTTTACCTATATTTTGGATTTAATTCTATTCAGGGACAAAAGAAATACATTTTAGCTGAACAACAGTGTTATTTATACCAATGTGCATTAAAAGGAAGGAGGAGGCAGAAAACATGAAGTTGTAGATTCTGAAAGATCTGGTTGTGAAGAATTTGTACATTAAGTACATATATATAGAATGTGTGTGTATGTATATGTATATATATATATATATATATATAGGCAGTATACATATATGTATATGTGTGTGTGTATATATATATATATATATATATGTGTGTGTGTGTGTATATATAATGTATGTGTGTATATATATATTTGTATGTATATGTATGTCTTTGATAGTGCACAGAATAATATATTAATAAAGTACTATTGTCAGAAGTAAGAAAACACTGTTTATCACTTGGATTAAAAATCTAATAAAACATTGTTTATAATTTGAATGTAAATTATAAACAATATTTTATATATAATAATGATAATTTATAATTTATATATAATAATAGTAATAATGAGCAGTAACGAAGTATCAATATATCATTATTTTCACAATTATCTATTTGCAAGTAAAGATACCATAAACATTTGAATTAACAATCCTCATTTTTAGATAGTTTCTACTAAATCATTACAGTATGTTAAGAGTTAATCTCAATGAAGTTCCATTGTAGTAAATCATTCATTGTATTTCTGATAATTTTGATTTTTAGCTAAATTATGAAAGTTAAGTTGCTAAAGAAACTGAATATTTTCATGGGAAATGTGAGGAGTTTCTACAAATTTACTCTCCCTATATTAATGTTAATAAACTCAAATCTTTATAATCAGACTATAAAGCTAATCTTGATCAAATCAGAATATACTATATTAAAGCAATGAGGCAAGTGGCCTAGTGGTGTGTTGGACTTACGATCATAACATCTTGGGTTCGATTCCTAGACTTAATTTCACATTGCACCAGTATATTCAGCTGAAAATAAGTACCAGCATTAACTGGAGGTTTAACTCTGTCATTGACTGGTGTCCTGTCCTGGGGGGGAGTCTTGTACTCTCAGTCGCTTTATGCCACGGAAACCGGGATAAACACCAGCCTGATGAGCCTTCGGGCTCAAGACAGACTTCAGATTTATATTAAAGCAATTGTTATTTTTTTTTCCTTTAGTCTAGTCTAAGGAAATTATTAGTTTGAAAAGTAAAATAAATTTACAAACAAGGAATGAAATATATAATTGGTATTTATTTTATCAACTCTAGAAACTCTGAAATGAATGTGGAAGGAAGTAGAAGGGGAAGCTTAAGAAAGACTGCTAAAAATGACAGAGGTGTAAATGAAAGTGAAGGATGCAGACAATAGGGAAAAATGGAAAAACTTACCATGGGGACTGCAAGGCTAACCCCTGCTTTAGCAGGGAAGATAGCCTTAAAATGCATGTTGTTATTGTTTGTTTGTTTGTTTATTAACTCAAAGAGAGAAGAAACAAAACTAACTCAGTGAATATACTTTGAATGTGAGAGACCAAATTAAAATTACTGAAATATCAATACAGATGTAGATATTATCCAATTGAAAATATACTTGTGCCTGTTTTATTTTTTATGTGATTTTCTTAACATTTAAGGAAACTCAAAACTTAAAATTAAATCTTTTCACTTGATATGCTGCAAACATTTATATACCACTTTCTTTATCTTGACAACATAAGAAGAATACCAGGTCGAGTAGCTTTGAGCTAATGGCAGTATCATCTATTAGAATGCAATAATTGTTTCTACGTTAGGCACAAGGCCAGCAATTACCCATTGCATTACTGGTACTTTATTTTATCGACCCCTGCAATAATGATCACAACTACACGTAAACAATTATTTTGATTGAATCATCTAAAAATGCCAGACTAACCTGACAAAATAAATAGAATTAGTCAATGGGGAAACCTTTATGTGGTCACACACTCTGCTAGATATATCATGATCAAAGCCAGGTATCTCCTAACTAAAACAACAACATATTAGCTAGTATAGTCATATGCAGCCCTTAAAAACATGGGCTGCAAGAGCAAGGTTAAGCAACAATAGAATTAGATGGGCTTTATATCCTATAATAATGTTTATAGTATACCTTCATTGAGTATGAATTGAATTACTAAGTTGAATAATGATCTTACTTGTCTTAACTAGTAACTTCTCTCTATATATATATATATTTAGATTACATTTATTGTATTCAGCCATGTAGAGCGAAAAAAAATTTTTTTATTATTATATATATAATTGTTTCTACTTTAAGCACAATATATAATGAATAAGATATCAAAACAAATGCATGCTACCTAAGGTTTCAAACAGCATAAGACATAGAATGTCTATTTATATATATTTTTGCTCTGTATATTACATAGAGCGCTTTTTTTCCTTGATCTATTCTTTGGAAATTCTAGGCTATATATATATATATAATGTGTGTGTGGTTCTTGTTAAATATATACTGGTATATGTTATACAGGCTACAAATTATAAAGACTTCTATATGTAGAGTGAAATCATCTATTTTATATCAATTAGTGACAGTTGCTTGCAATACAAGTTTCACTTCTTAGCTGCATCAACTACAAGGTGAAACTTATAATGCAAGAGCCACTTATTGATATAAAATAAATTGATTTCATCTCATCTTTGTTAATATAATGGGTTTTAAGCAGATGATGACTCATATCATCTCAAATGCAATAGTTTTGTGTATGTTCGGGGAAACTGCTAGAGAAAGAATTTATCTCCTAAACTTAAGATTGAAGAAGTTTAAGTAAGCATTGATTGGTTCAGTGTGTTTGTTTTATTAATTGCTACAACCCTATAAAAGAGACAAAGGTTGTTCATTCTTTAACAAATAAATGTAGCCATGGTAACCAAACTGAATATACCCATTTGCCATGACTGGGGTCTACTGATATTTGTATTATTTTCATACTTTTGGGGTTTTTCCAAGCCTAACCTCTATTGATAATGTAAAAGTATAAAATGTAATTAAAATTTGTCTAATAAATATTCTATATATGAGATTCTTCCAACAAATGATGCTGGTTTTTGTCATTGTATAAACTTTGGTATTTGTTTTACCTAAAAAAAATAATACTCTAGTTAAACATGAGCCCTTAACTTTTAATGACCTGTACCACATGAAACTACATCAGCTAGACATTCTTCAAAGGTATGAAACAAAACTGACTGCATTACATTAAAAATTGAAGTCGTTGCTACAATTTCCTACAACAATGTCAACTAGGAACAATAGTATAAACATTTGAAAAAATACTATAAACATTTAAATTAACGAACCCATTTTTACATATTTTCTGCTAAATTTTTTTACTAGATATTACTAGTTAATTACATGAACACAAGCTGTATAATATCTAGTAAAAAATTTAGCAGAAAATATGTAAAAATGGGTTCATTAATTTAAATGTTATATATAATCCACCCTGTAAAGTAGTAATGGTGGTGCCCCTCTAAAAAGCTGTCTAACCCATGCAAGCATGGAAATAGACATTAAATGATGATGATAATCAAACTTCTCTCATTCTCTAAATACAATTCAGCTTATTAAGTAATTATCTACATCCAATAATTTAACTCCCTAAATTTTGTCTCTTCGTAAATTTCTCAATCTTTGTCAATTATGATAACAGCAAATTATGATAATTAAAAATAGCAATTATGAAGTTTGACTTTTCTTCTGACAAATTAAAAATCGATATTTACCAGCCAAGAAAATAATTTTCTCAATCTAACTTCCAGCACAGGATAGCTATGAAGTACTGACAATTGTTACATTAAGTAACAACAGCAATTTCGACAACTATATCCAAACCACTAAAAGCTCTACTTGTAATATCAGAATTTATCAACAGTTAATACATTAGATGACCTTGTTAATAACTACCACAATCTCACTGAAACAGTTCCATTCTTTTCCCACCGTAAGAGTTATATCATAATTTCAAGTTATTCCCCTTTGCTTGATTTACCTACTTTAGTGTAAGATGGCCCTCAGTAGTTTTACGATGAGTGTTCCAGTTATTCAAGCAAGGAAACAACCTGCTCATGAAATTAACATGGCTGAACATTCTACAGACACGTGTACTTTTAACAATTTTCAGGGTAAAAAAAAAGGCTGGCCTTTTGAATTACAAGTACTAGGAGAAAAACCACACTTCAGGTGGTTTTCTGCTAGCATGTGTAGTGTATGTAGATATGATACATCAAAAATCGTAATTGACAATATACACAGAAATTGAACAAAGACTGCGTTACATTCTCTTATATAATCAGTAATGTAATCCATGATACATTAAAAAAAAGACGATATTATATATAAACTGCATTAGAAAATTAGTGACGGAAATATATGAGTGTTTATTTAAGCGACCGCTAACCGGAAGTGTTGACATTTGAAAGGTTTAAAGAAGTGAATCTTTAAATAAATAATAAAATATATTTAATGAACAGCTACGAAATTTAGTATTTAGTAGATAAATTATGTAATATTCAAAGTAATCCAACTTATTTTACTAAGGGGATAAAAAAAATTATAAACCTTACGCCATCCCGCGCTTCTTACTTTATCTATTCAACAGGCTTCCAAATAGTTTTCATCTACTCAATTTCACACATAAGGCATGGGATTGAACTCAGAACTTAATGATGTAAAGCAAACATCTTTACCATTTGGCATGCTCTGTCCACATACCTTAGACTAAACTGTTTATTATCAGTTTTATACATATTTAAACTATATTTTTGATAATCAGTTTAATATCCATTTTCCATGCTTGCATAGGTTAGACGGGTCGTCCATGTCAAGAGACAGGTCTGGCCAGAATTGGCCACACTATACTTTGCTCCAATGGGACTGTAAATGTGGCCAGGGATTTTAGAGCTGGATGCCCTTACTAACACCAAATACAATTACAGTGTGGGACAGGATGGCACTGCTATGAGGTGACAGGCCAGTTGGTTGCACCAAACCCATCTCACAAAAGAACCACAGTTTGGGAGCCTGGGAGTAGATGGCACCGCTATGAAGGACATGCAAATTGGCCACACTGAACTCTTCTCACAGCGGAACAGGATGGCACCACTGTGAGGAGGGACAGGCCAGTTGCCAATTTACTTTGAAAATCTGATGTTGCTTCTCAAAACAACAAAGGTTGCAATACAAGAGGGAAAAAAACAACAACTGATGTATAACCCAAATTTATTGACAAGTCTACAAATTTAGTTAACATAATCTATGGATTTTGATCAATTACTTCGAAGGAAGAGTAATTGCTTCTAGTTAAATTTTCAACCATTACAACCAAAACAATAGTTTTACAAATCCTGATTCTTCTTTAACATCCTCATTAGCGTACAACTCTTTCATGAAGCTACATTCTTCAACGAACCAGGGGCGTTTGCTTCAGTTGTAGCAATATTGATCGCATACGAGACACGTCTTTTGTGTTTTTGGAATGTTTAGGGTTGAAGTCACAAAGTCGACAGATTTTCTCCCATTCTTGACCAGCAATGCTCTCTTCACGATCCTTCATACTTGCTTCTTCTTGGGCCCTAGAGAAGGGAAGACAATATTTAATTAATACAAGAATACTAAGAGAGGTTAACTAAAGTAATACATTTACAAAACAAGCATATTTATATTGCTGGTAAAAGTAAAAATGTTTCATATTCTATTGGTAGTGTGATATCCATAGAAGAGTAAGTGTATGTCTGAATTAAATTACATCATAGTAATTGCAAAAACTTTTATGATTAGATATCTAAACAAGATTTTAGATATGTAAAGGTAATCAAATTTATTATTTGCTGGTGCACAGAGATATAACAAGACATGAACATGACAAACACAGAACGGGGAGAAGTGATTTACAATAATTATGAAGCCTTTTATTTAAAACAAGTTTTATGTAATCTTTCTATTGCAATTTCTGAAATAGACATTTAACAGTAAATATTATGATATAAACATATAATTATATTACCAGTCCAACTTTATTTTATTATGTATTGCTCCAAGGAAAGTAGCTAGACTTTTAGTATCAAATACAAAATTAAAGGGAATTAAAGGGAATGTCATGGTGCTAGGTGAACTGATTCCAGCTAACTTTCCTGAAATATTTCTAATTAACATAAACCAATATCACTTGACATGTAATTAGTAATATAAAGTGACTTACATTAACCAAGTGTTATATACTAACAGTACCTGTAGAAATTTCAGTCATTTTGAAAATTGTACAATAGTTGAAAATTTATAAGAGAAAGTTTATAAAAGAACCACGAAACATAATTTTTAGAAAAAAATTTTCTTTTTCAAGAAATTGTATTTTTTCAAAGTATTTGATTCTAGAGATTATGTAAAATTCACATAGGTAGTGCTGAAGAAGCAGTGTTTAGAAAATAAAAACATCTTTGAAAATTGCATCTTTCAAAACTTCCATGCTTCCTGAAATTTGCCAACACTACACCTAATATTCCACCTCCATACACATGCACACATGTATCTGTGTGTATATCATGACGCTGTTCATTTTCCTGGCATTTGTACATTATTCTATGTACTATACATGCACTTTTGATGAGTTGTAGTGCACCTGAGCACTGTACACAATTTTATTATTATATACTTCTATTATCTCTTCTACATTGAGAATTATCTATTTTGATTTTTTTTACATCAAGAAGAAAACAATCTGAACTATAATGTGAAATCTTTAATATTATCCTGCTGTGTTATAATACTGATAAAGCTTTAACAAATATTGATATTTACATAAATGTATATGGCTTGACATGAACAGACCCTCAGTGAAGAAGTTACTGTAACTGCCCTACTGAACAGTGGAAATATACATCACATTTAATTTAAAGTATTTAGCTGTCAATTTAAAATATTCATTAACAATATGAATAATATAAAAAATACAAATGTCCTCAATTTCATTCCATAGTTTATCGGTCAATTTGTCTTACAATTAATGTAAATGCGTGTATAATGGATTGTGGCTTTCATTTTGTTGCTTAGTTTAAATGCTATAATACAAAACAATAATCAGAAATCAGATACCACCCAAATAATATATTAATGATACATCTAAATTACATTATCATATTACATTGACAGTTCAGTTGTCGTTAGGGAACAATGCATTTCCA
Organism: Eledone cirrhosa; assembly: GCA_964016885.1. Classification (NCBI taxonomy): domain Eukaryota; kingdom Metazoa; phylum Mollusca; class Cephalopoda; order Octopoda; family Eledonidae; genus Eledone; species Eledone cirrhosa. The sequence goes on along the minus strand of OZ024747.1, from coordinate 42,504,256 downwards.
ATATTATCATAAACCTATTATTGATATATGTAGGCACAATGTCACCAATTAATAAAACAGAAGCACCCAGTTCACTCTGCAAGGTGTTAGTACTTGTGATATGTTGGAAAAGTACCCATTCCAACCTGTCAGGAGGTCATTTTGGTGCCACGATAAAAAGCACCCAGTCCTCACTGTAAATGTGGTTGGCATTAGGAAGGGTATCCAGCCGTAGAAACTAAGCCAGAAACAGTTCTGTAAGACAGTCATCTAAGGCTAAATTGATCAGGTGACCATGTCTTGCTCATATGTTCCATATCTTGCATGGTTTCTATAATTGATTGCTCTTCCTAATATAAACCACTTTACAGTGTATACTGAGTAAATTGATAAAAGATTTAAGGTACTTTAACCATTACTCTATATATACTATTGTATTTTCAAGGTAATGGCTTTACCTCACATAATTATCTCACATAATATTGAAGCTATGAGATTTGATGTTATTTATTTTAAGAATAATACCTAACATCAGTATGAGTGGCCAGTTACAGCTGGTTTCAACACAAAGAGCTGAGAGAATTCTGGCCGGATATGGCCAGTTTAAATGCTAAAGGGTTAATGGGAATTTGAAAGAGAAAGAAAGTGTAAAGTAATCTTGCAAAATATCAGTAAAAACAAGAAATATAATTAACTAAAGAAGGAAATGAATAATATTTTTTTTAATGAGAAATAATGCAGCCACAATAAAAGCCAAACAGGTTTTTGTTTAACTCTGGGAATAATTTTATATAGAACAATTCAGTGAAAATATTTGGCAAATTGACAAAAATGCGGAAACAGTGGAGTAGAAGACATTCATAACTGGGTTCACAAAATAACAACTGGGTTAATATGATAATAATAATAATAATTAGGTGTATTTTAGTGAGCAACTTTTGACAAGCAAGGAGGAAGCATCAACTGCTGAACAACAGAAATGTTGTATATCGTGTGGGAAGTTTACATTTTTAAATAAAGGTGTGTGTATGTATATGTGTGTGCATATATATATGTGTGTGTGTGCATATATATATATATATATATATATTTATAACCAATGAACATCCTACTACTACAACACATTTTTTTAGATATATTTCATTGAATATTATAACAGATTATGAATAAAAATCTTATTTAATTCAAAATAAAAAAATAACAAACATTATAAAAACAAATTTGAGGCAGAAAAAGAGCAATAGAACCATTGATATGACTTGCATCACATATCAACTCAATTCATTGAATAGTCCCTGAATTATTTATATTTAGGTAAATCATTTATCACATCACTTCTAAAGTTCGTTAAACATCTTGGATCATTTTACGTTTGCGTTTATTTTATTCAATTTTGTAATCAACAAAGTAGGTACAGTGAGGTCTTGTTTTACAGCCAGGTTGTCTGCTCAAATCTGAACTGAAGAAATTCCCTAACCTACCAAGACTAACTTATAGCTAAACAATATCAACACTGCGTGAGTCTAATCAGTATGTAAGTATTAAATAACAATTTATAATATATTTGAGATAAAGTAGTTCTGAATAATGATATTTACTGGTCCAATTACTGAAGTATTTCTATTAAATTGAAAAGCTACCAGCAAGTCTTATCCAATAACATTATCCATATCAGTAATGGTCTTGAAAAAGGTGTCAACATTAGCCAATTCCCTTCCTCTTTATATGTTGCCTTTTGTCTATGGAAGACATTTATGTTAGAGATGGTACTGGTCAGAAGCAGGTTACTTAGCAAAGTACCAGAAATGCAGAGGATCCCAGTAGAAATGTGAAAAAAATGGAGGTGATGATCACATTAGACATCACTAGCTGATGTTGACATCATGGTATGCTAGTGAACTCCTGGAAATATGTTAGTATTACACCTATATTGTTTTTAAAGTGATAGGAATGAATGTGGGACCTATCAATGAATTTCTCTTGTTGTTATTGTTGGGAAGAGTCTCACAAAAATATTGCTCAACAGACTGAATGAGAAAATCATGATAGTTCTATCTGAGACTCAATGTGGATTCAGAAAGAGAAGCCTCGTGGATATAGTGTCTGTCTGATAGCTACAAGGAAAACATGTCAAACAATACAAAGTATGACGTGTTGACTTAACAAAAACATCTGGCAGTAAGCCAGTTGGGTCTGTAGCAGCTACTCACAGTTTAGTTGCCTGGAAAAGTGTCACTCGTACAACAGTCCTTACACAGTCATAAGGACAGCTACTCACAAGGTTTAGATGCTCGGAAAAGTGTCACTCACATAGCACAGTCCTTACACTGTCATAGGGACAGCTATTTACAAGGTTTAGATGTTTGTAAAAGTATGACTCGCATAGCACAATGGAAAACCATGACAATGCAGATTTGGACAGAGAAAAAATCAAAACGCAAAAAAACACAAAAAGTAGGGTTTGTTCTTTTTTACATTAATTTATTCATATGACCTGATATTTCGAGATTAGTATCTCTTCGACTGAAGAAAATAAGGTAACTATTCAATTGTCTCCAGAATAGAAGGACACCTACATAAAATTTCCTGGCTTCTCACCCAGATCCTTAAGCTTATACTCTCCACCTTCCCTGGGCATGTCAGTAGTTTTGATGAAGTTGTACAAAGACTCCACCAACTCCAACCTGACCAACTTAGACTCAATAGATATGCCTTTCGCCTCGACGTTGTCTCCCTCTATACTACAGTCCCCTCCTCACCCAGCCATCAACTTATTGACTACATAATCTCATAACATTTACTGATACGGCCTCAATCCGACAGACATACACCAGCTTCTAACTATCATGGTGCATAATACTTATTTCACCTTCCACCACCATACATACAGAACTACCTATGGGATCCAGCCTATTGGGCCTGCCGGCCATCACTTGTATGAACCCAGTTGGAACACCTGCCACTCCTGTGCCTTCTCCACCCGATATGTAGATGACATACTCATCCTTACACCATCCCATGAAGAAGCAGACAAAATATACACAGCATTCTCCAGCATGGACGTTAACATAAGGTTCAGCATGGAACACCCAGATGACACTGGAACCCTCTCCCTGCTAGACTTCCAACTCAGGGTAACGGAATAAGGCGGTATCCACACCAACTTCTACAGAAAAGCCGCCAGCAGGGACTTGTTCATCCATTTCAAATCGGCCGTCCCCCTTGGTGCCAAGTCTGGATACATAAGGAATGAACCAACACATATCCAGAACAGATGCAGCACCACAGGAGACTGAGACACCCACACTTCTTGGAAGTGCTTAAGTTAAACAGTTACCCGGCATCCACCGTGAATCGTGCTAGAAATAAGAAATACTGCATTCAAAGCACAAACTCCACCAACACTTGCTTCCTGAAGCTCCCACATTTCTGTGATGACACACCAGCCATCTGCAGGGCCATCCGCTTATGACAACATTATCCATCTGTGAGAAACCATATATTCCATCCATGCATGTTTACATATTTGCATGCGTGCTTACACACACTTAGGCAGGCACGTACTAATATATATGCGTCTAAGCGAATTTAAAGGGAAACGACTCTTTGCCCCTTTGATTTTAAACAAAAGAGTTTAAAATAAATAAATAAATATAACAAATAAATAAATATTAAAATCACTTCCGGCCAGCATAGTATAGCAAGCCACATCAGACACTGGAATAGTTCCTTTATTTTCCTCAGTCGAAGAGATACTAATCTTGAAATATCAAGTAATATGAATAAATTAAGGTAAAAAAGAACAAACCCTACTTTTTGCGCTTTGATTTTTTTTTTCTCTGTCCAAACCGGCATTGTCGTGACTTTCCAACTTCGAATTCTATATACCATATACTATGCTTCAAGTAAACTATAAATTCCTTCATAAAAATAAAAATTATATGCATTCTTGAGACACCTGTGACAGATCCGGGACATCACATGGAAAGACAAACTGAAGATTGCCCTCATCCTAGACAAAGCAAGTTTTTTAGCATGGAAGAGATATTAGCATAATGAAATTTTTGCTGGTTTCGACATGTTCAAAGAATGAAGGGAACTTGGTTGCCAGGATCATCTATTTACTCACAGTTGTCTAGTAATATGAGAAATTAAAGTAGACGACAAGACACAATGTGGCTAAACATGAGGAAATTGAACATTAACAGCCGAGAATAGAACCCTAACAAAGAGAACACGTTTGATACTATGGACAGTCATTGTCAACTGAAGATTGACTAAATACGATAAGTACATTGATATTGTCAACTATAGATTGACTATTGATGTTGTCAACTATAGATTGACTATTGATGTTGTCAACTATAGATTGACTTGATATTGTCAACTATAGATGGACTATTGATGTTGTCAACTATAGATGGACTATTGATGTCAACTATAGATGGACTATTGATATTGTCAACTATAGATGGACTATTGATATTGTCAACTATAGATGGACTATTGATATTGTCAACTATAGATGGACTATTGATGTCAACTATAGATGGACTATTGATGTCAACTATAGATGGACTATTGATGTCAACTATAGATGGACTATGATGATTATGTAAGGCATTAATATTAACTTAGTGTAGATTAATAGGTTTATCTGAAATATGAAGATAGGTCATATACTAACTAGAATTTGGCATTTGACACATCTAAAAGGCAGCCATGTGCATTGAATATTTAACATTCATTCAAGCATGCCAGAATGATGTAAGTATATTCATCACAGACAGTAACAAACACACTGTCACTTAATAAATACGTTTCATCCCTGATGTTCAAAATTGTTTCAATCCCTACTGTTTAGAATAAATTCAGATACAAGTATGCCTCAAATCAGTCATCGATTATGAGAAGATATGATTAACAATTATATAGTGTATATTATATAAGATTTACAGATTTAATAATTACCTCAAAACTACAATAAAATGTTAAGTCAATTAATATGCTAAAGGTTATTGGACATAGTTTGACAATGAAATACTTTTAATATTAAAACAATTCAATGAAAATAATCCTGCTTAAAAGAACCAACATCAAAGTATGAAGTTAAATTGGCTGTTTATAATAATCAACCATTTAACATTTTTTTGTAACAAAATCATGCAAAAGTTTCAAACTTCATTTTTTTTATTTTTTAATAAAAGCAAAGGGAAAAAGCTAAATTGAACAACAACCATAACAAAATCAAAATCCGGTATTAAGCTTTATGGGTAATTTGTTAGCCAAGATCGAAGATACAAAACAGTTTTAATAACTGTTTTCCTGACACTTAAAAAGCAAAACTACATTTTACACTATTTACACCCCAAGCTTCTACAGATTAAAGTCTAGAATAAAAGGCCAGTCCCTTATACCAATAAATGTATAGATTATGGAAGTTAACAGATTATTTGAAATATTGATTGATATTATTATCAAAATATATAGAAGAGAAAAGAATTTATCCCCAAATTAGCAGCATATAGAGACCTTATTACAAAACAGCAAAATTACCCACATTGAATACTTACTTTTTTTTCTCCAAAGCCTCCGAGTGCCTGTAGAGGAAATGAGTAAAGAAACGGAGAGGGAAAATTGTAAATAAAACTAAAGAACATGTGACAATTGCACATTTGCTACTGCCTTGTTTATCGTAGTATATAGATTATATATATATTACAAATTATTCATTAGTTTGTCAAAGTTCTTGTCACACACATTCTGTGACCTCTGCAATCACTATTTGATCTTTTCTGTGCCTCCTCTTTAATAAGAAAAAACATGGAATGCTTCAGGAATTGACATGTCATCCTTGAGGTGGCACAAAAGAAAACAAATAGTCATTGAGGAGGTCCCAGAATGTGTGATGAAAGAACATTGACAAACTAACAAAAAAGCTATATATATATATATATATAATACATGTATATTCTATATACATTGATATATAGAAGCACCAACTTAAATGATGATGATCACTGAAAATAAATATTTTACAGTAGAATCTATGAAAACCTTTTTATAGGAAAAAAGTAAATGTTAGGAATTCTCGAAAAAAAGAAAAGGAAAACAGAACAACAGAGTTCTCTAAATTTCTCTAACAAAAATGGAACTAAAAAAAAAACAATATATAGCAAAGAAATTATATAACTTAAGATTTTACAAATATAAAGCTAAAGCCAGATCATTCACCATTATTAAACTACCATTGGGCGGTGGATTGGCAGTATGGGTAGAGGGTCGGACGCCATGCTTTGAGACATAGAATTACGACCCTTGCCATTCTAAGTTCAAATCCCGCCGAGGTTAACTTTGCCTTCGTCCTTATGGGGTCGATAAAATAAAGTACCAGTAATGCACTGGGTAATTGCTGGCCTTGTGCCAAAAGTAGAAACAATTATTAAACTACCATAGATTTCATGGATGTCTGATATAATAATTTCCCCTGTATCACCTTAACACTTTATTTCTTTAGCTGTTGCAGTGTTTCACCAAATATGACAAAACAAATAACATTTTCATGAATAACCTCATCTATGCTTCCCACTTATTAAAAACACAAAATTATTTTTATCATATATATTCTCAATAATGTTTCCTACATTTAATTTTATTCACCATCATATTTCAAAATTTGATGTTACAACATGCTATGGAGAGTCCAACATTTTGTCTGAATAATATACCATGATTACACCTTATAGGACTAAATGGGCATTTCATTAAAATGGAAAGAATTTGATTAAAGCTAAACCTTCAATCAGATGAAATGTCAAAGAAAAAGAAGAAAAAACAGACATTTCAGATGAAAGCTGGAGAGAAAATATGGTGCAATGCTTCTATATTGTTTTATGTATATATTCAGCTGAGAGGGCTATATTCTGAAATTTGATAGTTTTAAACATACTTTTTTTAATTGTCTCTCTACACAAGTTTGAATCAGCAAATTCAGACAACTATTAAAAAACTAAATACTAGATTTTTAAAACCTTTGCAAAATACAAATACAAGATAGTTAAAATCATCTTTTGTTTTTGAAAATTTATTCTAATATGCAATTAGTTACTATTTTAACAGTCAATACAATTACTTTAATATCTCTTTAACATTAATCACCTCACCACCTCTACCTTATTTATAGCTTCTTATAAATAACAAGACAGTGGTCTACAGGATAAAAGCATCCAATAATTTATCCCAAAGATTTGTGGAGCCAACCTTAATATAAGACAATATAGCAATTGGTCAAAATTAGTTTATAATAAAAAATAAATTTTATCAACTTTTAAAATTATTCTACATATTGTAACTTTTCTCTACATGCCTAAACCATTGCAAACTATCTTTAACTGGTCTTGTGGAAGGCTTCAATAGAGAGATATTTCTTGAGAAACAACAGGTAATAAATATATTTCCATTGTCATCTTGTTTAAATATATTCTTTTATATTATAATTTTCACAATGTCATGGTTTGTTCTATGATAAAATATCACATGAGAATAATAGCAAATATTGGTAATAAGTTTGAGACTGATTAAATGAGCTGTTTGGACATTATACAATATAGACATCTGACAAGCTAAATAACAGATAAATGCTATGACAACCTATAATCAGTGTATTGAAATAATTGTAGAGACTTGAAGGGGATTAAGAGAGAATTTTCTAAGATGTGATATAACATCTATAATCAGAATGACGGTCATGCTAAACAAATAAAAGGATCCCTTTGAAAAGAAAATAAATCTCTAGATTAGAACTGAAGGTAAATAATCAAAGATTACAGACAATGTGACAACAACAACAACGATAACAACAACAACAGCAAATGTCTAAAGTCTACTAAGAGTGCGTCGCTACAGTTTTAGTCTTACCCACAAGTGATGTCTGCAAGCTCGGCTGCGGCAGCAGCTCTGTGGAAGAACAATGAGATACACACTTACAAGTGCACCAAAGACATTGTATGAAGAGATCAGTTTGACATGTTTATATTCAAAAAGATGTTACAGAGCATTGAGAAATTGGGGGAATTATTGATCTAGAGTGTTCACAATGTTTATAATTGTTCAGGTGGAAAAGTGACAATTTAAGGTAATAAAAAGCTGATAAGCAGACAATCATCCAAGGAGGATGAAACCATATCACATGATGCCATCTCTGCAAAAGCTAAAAGCACAAGATAAAACCTAGACCTAAAATATAAAATCATCTTCATCATTTAATGTCCATTTTCCCTGCTAGCAAAGGTTGGATGGATGGCCACAAGCCCTCAGTACTTAATCAGAGCTACTGACCTCTCAGTCTATGCACATTAATAATGTTTTCAAACTAAAACTTATTTTATTATTTTCATTATTATTATTATAATTGAGAAATGATTTCTACTCTAGGCACAATTGCTGACCTTGTGACTATAGTAGAAATCATTATTATAATTGAGAAAAATTGGAAACTAAATAGCAAGTTTTACAGTTTACAAAAACTACAGTATGTAAAAAAATATCTCATCCTATCAAAAATGTATATTTCATATTAAAATAATTTCACAAGAGCTGCATAATATATTCTACCTAAATTGATTAAGAGTTAACATAGAATGAACAGACTTGATTGTGTTGCAGTGTGTGAGAGTGTGAGTGAGTGAATGCATATTGATAAAAGTCAAAACTATTAAATATCAGAATTTATCAGATGAATTCCCTAAATACTAGAAATTGTTATTGGTGATGTCCTTAATTTCCAACAAGGCTCATACCAAAAAGCAAAATATTACAGCATTTAAATAGGAAAGCAATAAATCCTACAACATGAACAAGGTAAAGTGCAAATATAAATACTGAAAGATAACAACAGCAATACCACCATCACCACAGTCAGAAAAGTAGTGCCAGGGAGAAAGCTGGTGTTGAAACAATGTCAATGAATTGTATGGAAGAACAACAAACATAACATGAGACTATTTAAAGAATAACAATACATTACTGACTTCACTCACAGACGATATCATGCAGAATAAATATTACTTTCAGTGTTGAATGGAAATAAATAGAATTTAATTGTTAAATGATTAGCAAAGAAGTATTTAGGTTCCACAGCCTCCCTTCATGTTGGTAATATTACAATGCCTAAAGGCTGTTGTGATATTACATTCTATAAGGGTGTCACTAAAATTTAAAACATGCTCAAACTCATGGTTTGTTACATAAATTTACAATTACTATTTATTTTCAGCTATCCAGAATAAGAGGGTGTTATATCAACATTTTATGTCCATGTTGTACGCTAGCATGGGTTGGACACATTGTCACGGTCGCAGTCAGTTCTTATTTCGAGTTACTGTCCTACATGTGATGGAGGACCCCGTCTCACTCATGTTTCATTTTTAGCACGGTTTTTGCTGCTGGGTGCTTTCCTAACACCAACCACTTAACAGAGTGCAATTTAAGAATAAATATTCCAGATATTGAAACATCCACTAGTGGAATTAATTGTTTGACTGTTCACAGAAACACACCTAATTAAATATCTTCTGTAGAAATATGAACTTCAATTCAAGTATTTTCCAAAACCACCACTACCAATTTACGTCTTTATAACTAAAATCGGGGTTCTAAAACTATAATTTAAGCCAAAGACAATATGTAACATAAGAAAATCTTTTTTTTTTTAATTCATGTCCGTTTTTTTCTTTTGTTTCTTAATTGTATTTTGAATCAATGTTGATGTCCACATACTGTTTTAAATTGCTCAGTTCCACCACTGTCATTTTGATTTGTAAATATTTTACTATTTTTATATTCTAGATCATTATAGAAATTCCAAAAAATTAAAAAGGGTACAAAATTTTAATCAAAATTTACATTTAATTAAAATATAAATTTGTTTAAGTTGTCCTGCAAATCTTTCTTAGTAAAACAGTAATGTTAAATACTACACTTATCAACCCAACAGTAAGGCAAATGTTTAGTAAATAAAGAGCCAAGATGATTTTCTCAATATCAAGGAAACACTACAATTTCTATAGCATTATAATTGTATTGAATGAAAAAAGCATTGATAGATGAAAAACTATAAATTAACCAGTAACATTACCGATTGTTTTCTTTAGTCTTAATAAGCTGCTCTGCTTGATTTTTCAACCAATCTTCGAGCTCTTTCTTAGCAGCTTCACGCCAAATTTCCTTCTTATCTTCTTCTTCAGCATCTAGATGCATAAAAGAATATATAGAAAGAAATATTTTTTTTAAATGATTTTGAAGATAGACTTATGGAAATAAATGAAAGAATGATCTCATCTATTTATTTACTGTTCTAAATGAAGTTTTTATTCAACATCATACGCAGCTCATTGAACCCCTTTGTTACCATATTTCCAAGAAAATATACTGCCTATATTTTTTAATTAATTAAAAATAAAGACAGAGAACATCATCATCATCCCTTTTACATCCATTTCTCCAAGCTCACATGAGTTGGATGGGTCTTTTCCAGCACAACTTCCCTCCACTTGTTGCATTCTTGCATCATCTCCTCTGTGAGGTTCAGCATTTTGAGATCCACTCTCACCATTTCTCCCAGGTTTACCTTCACCTTCCTTTACTACAGTTTCCTTCCCCTGAAAACTCCTAGCACTTCACCCAACAATCATCATCAATACATGTCACCAAACACTCATTATTAAGTTGGTGTTTGGAACAAAACAAAATATTCTTACATAAAATTATGATGGAAAGTTTGAATTTGGATATGAACATAGAGACATTTTTATATCAGGACTAGGAACGTTATGCAATATATCCGGATAAAATTAATTTTTTTCTTTACTATAAAATCATACCTTTTTGTTCAAGTCGTTTTTTCTGTTCTTCTCTCCACAACTTAATTTTTTCAGGCTCTCGATGGTGTTTATCAACCTGAGCAATAGCAGCATAACCACTCCCATCTGTAGGTCCATTAGTCTGAAAAAAAAAAGTCAAATATTCATTCCTAAGTATAGTATGTAATCAAACAGTAATTGCTTTCACAATTAAAAAGAAACAATAATAATAATAATTTCTACGTAGGCACAAGGCCAGCAATTGGGGGGGGGGGTCAATTAGATCGACCCCAGTGCATTACTGGTGCTTTATTTTATCGACCCCGTAAGGATGAAAGACAAAGCTAACCTCTAAGGGCTACCATTTTTATTCATTTAGTCACCAAATGTAGACTATTTTAGATTAATATGTTAATCTTTATACAATGAAAGAATCCATCAATACCTGTGGTACATCTGCTTCACTCAAACCATTAACTGTCCCATTTGGTTCTTCAAAGGTATTAAACCCATCAACTAGAATAGAAGTGACAACATAATTAAGGCTGGGATATTAGTATACTGTATTTCCTGGCATTGAAGACGCTACCTTTTTCCTAAAATAAGTCTAAAAAAATCTAGCATGCATCCTGGAGGCTGAAGGTTGTTTATTATTTTTTTTTCAAATTTTTGGTTGTCAAAATTAGGGTGTGTTCTCGAGGATGAAGTGTCTTCGGCACTGGGAAATACAGTAATTAAAAACCAGTTTAATTAAATAAACTGTAGTCAGTGGGTGTAACAAAACAGGATTTATGTCCACTACTTTTACCTACTTTGATGTTTAGATTTTAAGTTATTACAGCTCCATAAAAAATGAAACTACATAGTTAATTCATGATGTGAGAAATTAAGAAAAACAGATAAAACTGATTATATTCTAAATATTCAGTTCAATAAACTACAGGATTTAAATGTAAAGCTCTATGTATGAATGTGATCAGTTAAAACACTCAGACCTAATACTCCATTACTATATATATATATATATGGAGGCACATGGCTTAGTGGTTAGAGCATTGGCCTTGCAACCGAAAGGTTGTGAGTTCAATTCTCAGACCGGGTGATGTGTTGTTTCCTTGAGTAAGACACTCTATTTTACATTGCTCCAGTTTACTCAGCTGTAGAAATGAGATGATAGGACTGGGGTCCCTATCATTCCACTGCAAAGTGGTCGTGGAGGTGCCACGGCAAAAAAGCACCCAGCTCACACTATAAAGTGGACGTATAGGTGCCACAGAAAAAAAAACACCCAGCACTCACTGTAAAATGAGGTTGATGTTAGGAAGGGCATCCAGCTGTAAAAATCAAGCCAGATCAGTTCCCGTCCCACCCTTGCAAGCAGGGAAAAGCGGACGTAAAATGATGATGATGATGATATATATATACACACGCAAATAGAATGTATGTTTAGAAAGTGGTGAGCGGAGTTTGAAAATTGAATTAGAAGACTTCATCGTTACGGAGAGAGAGAGAGAGAGACTTTGCCGTAACGATGAAGTCTTCTAAATCAATTTTCGAACTCCACTCACCACTTTCTAAACATACATTCTATTTGTGTGTGTATATATATATTTGCTGAAATGTTGAAAGCATCTGGAACGGTAGGGCGCACACTAATCACCCTTGTTGTAAACCAAGTGATACAGAATGGTGTCATTCCCCATGACTGGAATAGCTGCATCATCATCAACCATTACAAGGGTAAAGGAGATGCCTTAGAGAGAAGTAACTACAGAGGCATCAAGCTGATTGATCAGGTCATGAAAGTTACAGAAAGAGTCATCACACAACTGATTAGAAATCGTATATGCCTAGACAAGATGAAGTTTGGACTTGTGCCGGGAAAAAGCATCCGCGAGGACCTCTTCCCTGTGAAGCAAATGCAGGAGAAGTACTTGGCTAAAAGCAAGCTGCTCTACTTAGCATTCATGGACCTAGAGAAAGCTTTTGACAGAGTCTCTCAACCCATAATCTGGTGGGCCCTCAGAAAACAATGGCGAGATGAGTGGCTTGTGAGAGCAGTACAAACCATGTACCAGCAAAGTTAAAATCAACAATGATTACAGTGAGGAATTCAGTGTGCAGGTGGGCATTCACCAGGTTCCGTCCTTAACCCCTCCTCTTCATTATTGTCCTACAGGTTATAACAGAGGAATTTAAGACCAGTTGTCCATGAGAACTCCTATATGTTGACAACCTGACTCTCTTAGCCAATTCTATGACAGAATTAGAGAAGAAATTTCAGACATGGAGGCACATCATGGAAATAAAAGTCAACCGAGCAAAGACCAAAATCCTCGTGAGTAGAAAAGAAAACAGGGCTCTGGTCCCCTCTGAGAAATGGCCCTGCTCGGTATGCAAAAAAGGAGTAGGCAGAAACTCAATCTGGTATCTCAAATGCAAATTGTGGATACACAAGAGATGTAGAGGGAAAATTGACAGGCAAGCAAAAAACGCAGACTTCATGTGTTCCCTGCACAGGGGTAGTAAGCAAATACCCTCAGGAAGCAAGCTCCTTCAATTTCAGTACCTTAGACAGACCCATCTGTCTAAGGCACTATAAACTTATATTAATTGTTCTGTATACATTTACAAAATACTAGTAGTTTCTCAATTGATATATATCCTGTTATATATCGTTTAAACTCATATAATTAATGCTCTGAACTAATGCTTTTTTTTTTATTGAGAAACATAATTGTTATGTATTTTATATGTATTGATAAACCCTAAATTTAGTAAGTATATATATATATATATTTATTAAAATAACAGATTAAAGTTTAAGCAAAGAATCGCTGCTTTCACCCTTTTTTTAAGGGTGAAAGCAGCGATTCTTTGCTTAAACTTTAATCTGTTATTTTAATATATATATATATATTTATTTTAATAAATATTTTCTCTACGGTTCTTATATATTTGATATATATTTATCCTTATTGAGCCCTCTTTGGATTTTAGTCTTCAAATTTATTATTATTACTATATATATATATTATGTACATACATAAATATACAAATGAATCACGTGTTATTCATATGTATATTACAAAGAAATGAATTATTATAGCATTATTCCTTGAAACCTGACAGTGTACAGGGGACACTTTAGTTCAAACACACAACCTCTAGTGATACTGGCAGGATAAAATGAACCCAGTTCATGCTTTTAAGTGGTTGGTGATAGAAAGGACACCCAACCAGTAAAATCATGCCAAAATTAGTGAAACATCTTAATATCAGATATAGAACTGACACTTACCATATTAGTGTTGCACACAGCAGTAGGTCTGTAGAGGGGAGACATCTGGTTATGTATGAGAACCCTTTAACAATCATAAAACCTTTCTCCCTTTCAGATACAGAAAACAGACATCATACAACCCACCTATCATTGAAAACTCCAGGCTTCCTGTCATGTACATAACATTGACACCATTAATATTGGCACAATAAAAAATAGATCTTGAGGTGAGATTGAGGGAAGCCTTAATCATATTCCTTGGAGGTAAGTACCACACGTTCAAATTCCTTGGGGTAGGTAATAGCACTGGATGGGAGAGTTACATAGGCATATTTTTGACACAGATATAAAAATAAATGAACTGAATCAGTCAGAGTATGTCTCTATACAAAGACAGAAATGTTCCAGTTGGTGATCAAGCATGCAGTAAGACCACTGAGACTGATGATCCCTAGTTCTTGCCAGAACATACATCCAGGAAATGGAAAACTCTAAATTAAAACAAACCCAACTGTCTTACATAGATTGCCATTAACAGAGCTCCAACTAACGGTCAAATAGGCTTACTGTTTTGTGAGTCTATTCATCAATGCTTAGTAGGGAAAGGAGACACTCTAGAAAGAAACAACTAGAGACAACATAATGTACAAGGTTATGAACATAACAGAAATAGCTAAGTGTTGTGTGTTTGTGCGTGAACAGGTAACACTAATGCTCTCTTCTAAGTGAGACAACTACAAAAGTCATTTAACAGGGTTCAACACCCTGTAATCTGGTGGCTGCAAAGAATCATGTTATGTCATGAACAGAGTTGACATCAGCAAGATGAGAGTCAGTAACCAGTTCTGTAAGGCAGTGTTCATCAAGGCACACTTCTCAATCCACTCCTGTTTATTATAGTTTGCCAAGCCCTAACAGAGGTGTTTAAGACCGACTGTCTGGGAGAACTCCTATACACAAAAGCCTAAAACCAAGAGGCCTCAAAGTATGATGTAATGACAACATTTTTTTGCAATCAGAAAAAACCCCCAAAAAACACAGCATTACTACCATTAGGGAGGTTGCCATGCTCAATATGCAGAAAGTCTAGGTAGGAACTCTGTACTGTGTACCAAATGTAAAGTACAGATGTACAAGTCATGCAGTGGGATCACAGGCAGATTGACAGAACGATTTCATATGCAGTAGAGACACAGGAGTAGTTAACTGTAGGATCATCCAAGAAATAAATTCTTTTAAATATTCAAAAAGCTCCCTTGATGTAGCTGATATTTTCTGTTACCTAAGTGACATGAATAATAATGAAGGCGGGAGTTCTGAAAGTATAACAGCCAGTGCCATAACAGTGAAAAATGTTGAGGGAGCTATTACCTTTGTTGAAAACAAGAGATTCTTTCATCAAGTGAACAACGCATGATTGTTATGTACAATGTGCCAAGTAGCAAAGCATAGGCATGAAATGCAGAAGAAGTGTAAGGGTTGGAAAGAAATAAAGCGAACATGCTCCGCTGTATAAGTAATGTTAGTTTGCATGAATGACAAAGAATAAGTTCAGAAAAAGATTGGTTATGAGAGGTATCAGATATGGCGTGCAAGAGAGAAGACTGAACTGGTGTAGCCATGTAACGTGTATGTAGAAAGACAGTTAGGTATTACATCTAAAGTGATCCAAGTGGAAAGATCATTCAGAAGAGGAAGATGTAAGAAGAAATGCTGAAAGCTGATCTCAAGAAGTTCTAGCTCATGAAAGAGATAAAGTATTACAACCAAAGATAGGACACTGTGCTAGAGAAGACATTCAATCCATGCAAGCATGGAGAAGTGGACAAAAAACTGATATTAGTGTTATCTGTCTGGATAAGAAAATGTAGGTTAGATAGACAACTGCTGCATCGATATAAAATCTAATTATTTTCTTAATATGACACTAACGTGCTTACACAATCTCTCAACAGACAGATTAAGAGTAAAAATAAGTTAATGTTAGTCAATAAATGACATAGCGACTATTTGCAATCATCTTCGAAATATATAATATAATGGATTTATATCAGGTTGTTTTTAGCCTTCTTTTTCTTGAGAATATTTTGAATAAGAATTTAATGAATATGAATTAAAGAACAAACGATTGATGAATGGGGTAGTATTTCAGAGAACTGACAGAAATTAATGTAAATCTTTCAGAGCAGTTAGTGGATGTGTTAATTCGGTCAGTTTTAAACAACTATAACAACTACATACCTTCACTAGGCTGAGTGGCTTCTGCAACAGGGAGGTTGTCATCTTCAAGACCTATATATATATATATATGTGTGTGTGATCAGTGAAAAGATCAATGAGTTAGAAACTTACAGACCCTACCAGGTGTCTGATAAGAGCAGAAATTTGACGAGAAAAATGTTATCTAATTACCATCAAGAGACTATGTATTATGTCTGGTAGGTGAAAGGTTGATTCACTTAGCAGGGGAAATGTGGCAATGTTATATCATTACACCTCCCTTCAATTTCAACAATTAACATCTTAATTTCACTTCCTCGCTCTCGCAGATGATGGTGTGTGTATTTTCTTTTCATATAAGATGTGGATTTACTTTCCGTCAGTTCTCTGAAATACTACCACATTCTTCAATCGTTTGTTCTTCAAATATTGTATTGTCTCGACGATGTAACTGTTCTTCAATTCATATTCACTAAATTCTTATTCAAAATATTCTCAAGTAAAAGAAGGCTATGAACAACCTGATAAACGACCTGATATAAATCCATTATATCATAATAGTTACGGCGATTTATAGTCTGAGTTCAAATCCCGCCGAGGTTAACTTTGCCTTTCATCCTTATGGGGTCGATAAAATAAAGTACCAGTAATGTACTGGATAATTGCTGGCCTTGTGCCAAGAGTAGAAACAATTATATTATATATTTCGAGGATGATTGCAAATAGTCCCTATGTCATTTATTGACTAACATTAACTTATTTTTATTTTTAACCTGTCTGTTGAGAATTTATGTAAGCACGTTATTTTTAGCCTTCTTTTTCTTGAGAATATTTTGAATAAGAATTTAGTGAATATGAATTGAATCACGGTTTCATCGTCGAGACAATACAATATTTGAAGAACAAACGATTGATGAATGGGGTAGTATTTCAGAGAACTGACGGAAATTAATGTAAATCTTTCAGAGCAGTTAGTGGATGTGTTAATTCGGTCAGTTTTAAACAACTATAACAACTACATACCTTCACTAGGCTGAGTGGCTTCTGCAACAGGGAGGTTGTCATCTTCAAGACCTATATATATATATATATGTGTGTGTGATCAGTGAAAAGATCAATGAGTTAGAAACTTATACACAGACCCTACCAGGGGTCTGATAAGAGTAGAAATTCGACGAGAAAAATGTTATCTAATTACCATCAAGAGACTATGTATTATGTCTGGTAGGTGAAAGGTTGATTCACTTAGCAGGGGAAATGTGGCAATGTTATATCATTACACCTTCCTTCAATTTCAACAATTAACATCTTTTAATTTCACTTCCTCGCTCTCGCAGATGATGGTGTGTGTATTTTCTTTTGATATAAGATGTGGATTTACTTTAAATACAGACACGAGAAAACTGGGAGGCGGCACACATCGAACGAGGAAAAGAAACTAAAGGAAGCTAACTCATATTGGCAAAGTTATCAAAAATCGATGGAAAGTGTAATGTTAATGTTAGTGCCAGGAATACATCATAAACAAAGAGAGAATATCCGTCAGGAAAAAAAAATGATTTGGAATCAATGGGTTTTTTCTGTTTGTTTTTCTTGTAATGGGTTATGGGGAGGGGCAGGACTGTTCAGAGCATGTGACTAATTCACCGCCCCCAGAAACAAAAAGATAATTTAATTATTCCTAATGAATTAAGAAAACCATTTTAACAAATACGTACGTGTACACATACACATAAATACAAAATGTACACGAACATTTTACAAAAGATACTTTTATTTGACTTAGTTACATCAAAATTCTATAGAAATTAGCTGTCAAATATACAGCTGATGAAAGTGTCCTCCAGGCTAAATACACCATTATCGTTACACCACACATTATATATATATATATATATATATATATATATATATATATTATTATTATTATTAAATCATTATTGTTAAATAAAGAAATTATTATTATTATTATCTTATATTAGTTCGGATAATATATAGGAATAGAGTGAATAGACATCAACTGACATAGAGGTTTTGGGTTTTTTTTTCTGGTTAT
This sequence comes from Eledone cirrhosa, assembly GCA_964016885.1. NCBI lineage: Eukaryota > Metazoa > Mollusca > Cephalopoda > Octopoda > Eledonidae > Eledone > Eledone cirrhosa. The sequence continues at coordinate 42,485,859 of OZ024747.1, read as the reverse complement.
TTGTTGCTCTGTGTGATATTGAAACGGTTACACTAATTCACAACACAGATCGATAACCGAAACACTTCATTGTAAGTGAATGAATGACACAGCGACTATATTCGATATAATGAACTTACATCACGTCATCTGACAGGTTGTTTTAGATTTCAGTCTGTTTCTTCTGAATAAATATTTCGTGAATATGGATTCAATCGTGTCTAAATAGCCAAGACAATATAATATCTAAAGCATAAAATGACAGATCGATGTATATTTCAGAGCACTGACACAATATCATTTTATAATGGGCGTAAATTTTGAGGGGTGTGTGTGTGTTACTTGGAGTCATAATTCGATCAGTTTTAAACAACGATAACAGCAACGTACCTGTAGTGGGTTGAGTGGCATCTGCAACGGGGAAATTATCATCTTCAAGACCTGCAAGTTCTGTCTGTTCACGAGCTAAAAAGTCGGCAGCGGGGTCTTCTTCGACATTTCCATCACCAGCAGACTCGAAATTCTCGAAATCAGCCATTTTGTGATAATGAACTACGTCAAACAAGGATCGACTGTTTCCGTAAATTTCCGTCAATTTCGGCGAACCTTCTGATTGGTCTTGCTCTCTAACATCGTGATGCACTTAAAAAAGTTTCGAATGCGTCCATAGAAACATCCAAAATATAAAATTCTCTCGATGAATAATTATAATTTATTGGCATTTAGAGATTTAATATGAAAAATAACAATCATAGCAAAGAAATTTTTTTTCTATTAGGGTTGATTAATGCACCAAATATAGAAATTTAGAATGAAGTTAGGTAGTGGTGCATCAGGAAACACCATCAAAACAACGTCTAAATATAGCATACGCTAAACGTGAGCTGACCTGTAAATATTTCATAACAACTCTTGGTTAACATTATCTCTGAATTGTTTACAAAACCAAACGATGCACTAAAGATGGAAACCTGTGTTGAAATATCACGTCAGATCGCATCCTTGGAATCTGTGAAAACGAGTATTTGCAAGAAATCTTTTACTGATGCTTTGAGAGAAAAATACTGCAGTGGTGATAAAGATTGTAATTACATTGTTGATGGTGTCTTTATCAACCTTGTTGTAGGTAGATCGCCTTCCAAGAACGGTTCCGACGCTGAGTTTGCTCACCTTCGTAATGTGGTAAGATCACTAAAACTATTTCACAATATATATATATGCATACCTATATATATGCATACATATATATGTATATATATATATATGTTTGTATGTATAATATGCTCACCTTATTTTGCTTTTTAGCCACAGAAATGGCAAACATTACCTAACATATACACACCCAAATGGCAGACGAGCTGCGAGAGCCTTAACATTGTCACTCAACTTACTAGTAATAGCAGCCAAAATACCCTCCTTATATATTATGTATGTTTTACAGATGCATGCACATGTGTAAGTTTATAAACATTACATTAGCGGTTGTATATATAGTACAAACACATACATTTTATATATATATATATATATATAGTTGCGACAATAATATTTGATAATTATAAATATAGTTACAAAAACCGAAAGTAAAGTACCCTTGGCGACTAGAAAAAATGGGCAGAACGCCCAATGCTTCGTAAGACAACTAATCTTTATTTATATATATATATATAAATGTGTGTGTATATATATGTGTGTGTGTATATATATATGTGTGTGTATATATGTGTGTATATATATGTGCGTGTGTATATATATATGTGTATATATATATATGTGTGTGTGTATATATATGTGTGTGTATAGGTGTGTGTGTGTATGTGTATACATGTGTGTCTGTATATGTATTTAAAATGTCAGTAATGTACATTTCAATAAATAATATCGCTTTTCTCTCTCTCTCTCTCTCTCTATATATATATATATATATATATATATATATAAACAATGAGTTTTTGGTTTGTTGATTATTCAACAAAGTTAATTTTACAATAGATTAGAAGCACTCTATAATTTTTTTTATGGAGTATCATTACTATTAATAATATTAATAAATGGAAAATATCCCTTAAGTTAAGAACCTTTCAATTCAGTATCATCACTGGACTTAGACCATTAAGTTCACATGAAGATATGTCACTATCTTAATACCAAATATTATATTTTATCTGACGAAAGCGTACTTAGATAATAGTACGCTTGAAATACGTATAATAAAATAAATATGCTTTTATAAAGATATATACCATCTCTCTGTCTCTCTCTCTCTCTCTATATATATATATATATATATATATATATATATATACCATCTCTCTCTCTCTCTATATATATATATATATATATATCCAACTTCATCTCTCTCTCTCTCTATATATATATATATATATATTTACAATTTGCTTATAAACCGAAAATTAAAAGGCCAAGGCATTTATTGAGTAAAATTTACTCTCATTAATATTTACGGGGTCGATAAAATAAAGTACCAGTAATGTACTGGGTAATTGCTGGCCTTGTGCCAAAAAGTAGAAACAATTAATATTACTATTCTATATATGTGTGTGTGTGCATATATACAGTATGTCCCAAAAAATGTATACACACTTCAACGTCATTCTAATAAATGTGCATACAATTTTGGGGACACCATGTATATATATATATATATGAGGGAGGGGGTATGAGGTTACTGGGGTAAACGTGTATGCATGTGCATGCACGTATAAGTAATTAGAAGTAAACATGCATGCATGTTTGTGCATGTATGCTTTTGTTTAGGTGAATGGCCAAACTTTGTTTATATATATAAGTTGAGATTACTGGGGTAAACGTGTATGCATGTGCATGCACGTATAAGTAATTAGAAGTAAACATGCATGCATGTTTGTGCATGTATGCTTTTGTTTAGGTGAATGGCCAAATTTTGTTTATATATATAAGTTGAGATTACTGGGGTAAACGTGTATGCATGTGCATGCACGTATAAGTAATTAGAAGTAAACATGCATGCATGTTTGTGCATGTATGCTTTTGTTTAGGTGAATGGCCAAACTTTGTTTATATATATAAGTTCATGCTGAAACAAACGTGATCGTCTATAAATATATCCACGTCAGGCACGCTGTACTGTTGATGTTTTCTTTTTATTATGATATCCACTAGCAACTCTAACATTGCCTGGTGGATGCTAGTGCAGTCCTACTTTTCTGATGTAACATATACCCACCCGAAACTCTTACCAGACACAATGTGTTTCTTGTCAATGCTTTTCATTGTTTGTTTGTTTTTTTTTTTGTTTTTTTTTTCTCTCGATTTCATTTTTCTGTCGTTTGACTTTTCTTATCTTTCTTCAGAAATTAAATATTATAACTTGTATTTATTTACTGAAGAGTTTTATAAATAACATTTCAAATAATTTAAAAAGAGAAAGAAAAGGTAAAGGAAAAAAGAAAGAAAGAAAAACACAAGCAGGTAATACATACATCTAGGACAACAACTTATTAACAGGGAAGTTGTGAAAGAAATATATTTTCCGATATATATATATATATATATATTTCGGTGCTACCCGACCCTATACATATGATAAAATTAATATAAGACAGTAATATAATCCGAACTAACATATTCCAAATAAAGATTAACGGTAGGTTTAATTTAATCAACTTCCTACAGCCCCACAAACAGAAAACATTAACCCTAAACCTTAACCCCAAACTTAATTTTGGAATGAAATAGTTCGGATTGTTATATTGTTGTCATATTCATATTGATTTATCAAAGGGAACTACCTACATTTCTAGCTCGCTTTTCATACACACCAAATGCACACAGCGTTCCGGTTGAATTGTGTGATATAGACATTTTATTCTTTCGTCGAGACCTCGTCAGGTATAGTCGGACCCCGTACTACCGAGCTCCTCAGCAAGAACGGAACGTCGCAGCCCCACCAGGTGGGTGGCTGTTACAGCGGGTGTCGCTGGCCATTGTCCGCGGAAATACTTTTGCGGTCTTGTCCGCGGGGCGTAGCCCCAACACCGCCGCACCCTAGGCCTAGAGACCATCACCCTCTCCCTTCCCCCTCCCATTCTTCTGTGATCCTAGAGCCCTTGCCTTTCCCTTCTTTTTCTGTTTTTTTAAATATTAATAAAGTTTAACGTTCTTTAAAAATATGTTGAAAATGAAAAATTTGAACAAATGGTAGTTTAGTTGCAAGAAGTTGTCTCGTCATTCAGAAAAACATCCTTTTCTACCTTGTATTTCATTTTTTTGTTTTACAGGAAAAATTTCACACGTATACACAAGCACAAATATATATCGTGTGTATATACGATATTAACAAATAAAAACTATATTTATAAAACTATATTTATTTCATTATACATATTTCAAGGATACCAAGTTAAATTATGGTATGCCTTCATCAGACAAAATACAATATATACCAGTTTTATAAATAAACATTGACGTACCCTTTCAAAATGCGACCGTTACTTTTGGAAGCCATCGTGTATATATATATATATATATACATATATACACGATATATATTTGTGTGTATGTGTCTATAGTTGTGTGTGTGTGTCTATAGTTGTGTGTGTGTATATATATATATATATGTATGTGTGTGTGTATGCGTCTATAGTTGTATGTGTGTGTATGCGTCTATAGTTGTATGTGTGTGTATGTGTCTATAGTTGTATGTGTGTATATATATGTATATATATATATATATATATATATATATATATATATATATATATATATATATATATATATACATATGTGTAAAGAGTGGTGAGTGTATGCACAGAGGTACTATAAAATAGGGTGAAGACTGTTAGAGACGGAGAAAAATGTTGTCATCGGCCGCTACGAGGAATCGAACTTGGTATTTCCCAGATACCGGCAAGACGCTTTATATATATAGTGTGTATGTGGCTGTTCTATTGAAATAAATTCATTCAACCTTTTTTTGTTATATTTCATACACCGTGAAATTTGCCAACTTCACTTTTATATTACCTGTCAGAGTAAAAATGAAATTGTAACAAGACGCCTCACCTTGTAAATTTAGACCACCCTTTAATCTCGGGTGTCGCCAGGCTTACCTCTTATTCTTCTAAATTTTGCCACGTCAATAATCAAAATCGATTTCGGGCTTTATTTACTAAATCAAGGGACATGTTTCTTTAATAGTGACGCTGCTAGAGCTAAACAATCTTTTTTTCTTTTTAAACTAATTACGAAAAGATACCCACACTGACTATTGCTGTTTAGCCGTAGGTCAGCTTTCTTTGTTACGTAAACCTGTAATCAAAAGCATTCGACCTGTGACCATCATATCTTGTGGGAATATGTAGGACTACATTATGTAACGTGGGGACAGCATGGTTTAGAAGTTCACTTCGCAATCATTAGGTCTCTTGTTTGATCCCATTGTATGGCATTTGGGGCGTCATTTACTATAGGTTGAGTGAAATTGGGTAGATAGAAACTGTTTGGAAAACTGTCGAGTTGACTGTACCTGTGATTTAAAGGCCGGCTTTGGCATACCATACGTTATGGATACACGTGTTTGTTGACGGCTGAGCCACTTACACGTTAATTTCATGAGCCAGCTTTTCTTTTGTTCTATCAACTGAAATATTCATCGTCGAAACAGATGGAGCTCCATACCTACATTATCTAATGTCTTTATTTAAATATGCTGGGTGTGATTGCAGGAAGATTATAGCAGGTCTATCGGTCTCTTAGATCTTCCCTCGTTATCTCCTCGCCCCAACTTTTAACTTTAGTAGTTACATACATACATTGTTATAAAAGAGTCGTCGCATGTACAAAGGAGAAATACGAGCAGAGAGTAAGTTGGGAGTGGGATCACGTCTCAAGTTATTGTTACATGTCCTAGCATGCCTGAAATATTTGTTGCTAGGTAACATCTATCCATACAGCTGATGATAAACATGTCACACGTTTATATTGCTATATGTTGTTTGTTATTTTAATCCAAAACGTTTTCTTTGTATTGCTTATAACACCGTGTAACATATTTTTTGTTCCCCGGTTCTAAGTGTCATTTCATGGTTTTTATATCCCATTATTATAAAAAACACTATTATTTAATCAGAAGTTTGGGTTTGTGGTCAGGAGTTTGATATTTCGAAATTTTCATATTTTTCAAGGAAAAACACATTTTTTTTTAAATTTATCAGTTCATATAATTAAATCAACAGAGTATAAATTTATTTTATTACACAAGCTTATCAAAAGCAAACAAAGAAAAACAAAGAAAAAAAAAACAAGTAAAAAAAAAAGAAAAAACGTTTGTTACACGGTGTAATCGGCTGCCTTATCGTTCGTATTTAGCTATTAATTTGTTTAACCCTTTCGTTACCCTATTGCGAATAAAGACACTGCCTATGGTTTTCAAATAATTTTGGAATTAGTAAAAATTTTGGAGAAAATTTAGTAATATAACTAACTTTCTCATTATTGAGTTGGTTCGTAACTTAAAGGTTCTTATAAAATTATGGTGAAAGGGTTTTAGATAAATATGACACTAAAATAAAGAGCATAGTGTTGCATGCACAGAAAGGTGAATGATAGGTTGGTTTCTTCAATAATAAACAGGAAGAGAAAATAAAAGACAGAGAGGAAAAATTAAATAGGGATAAAAGGAGAAGGGAGTGGGGCCAACTCTACACCCCTGGCTAGGCAGTATATTTTGGCTGCACTCTACAGACAAGATGGCAAAAGCATTGCCACAGGGAATAGCTAGCAACACCTACTACATCAGCCATTCCACATCACAAAGTTCCTTCCTCAGATGAGATACACTCCTACTAATTTTGCAGGAGAAAATGGCAGTCCAGGGACTGAAATCATCATCATCATTTAACGTTCATTTTCCAAACTTGCATGGGTTAGGCAGGTTGTCACATTATGAGACAATTCAAATCAGGTGACCATGTCTTGCTCATACGGATCTGTATTTTGAATTGGTTTCTACAGCTGGATGCCCTTCCTAGCTCCAACCACATTACAGTGTGGATTAAATTGACTTAGAATTAAAACTGTAATGGAAGAGCCTTCACATTCCCTAATTGTGTTGTATAGGCTGTGTTATAGCAACAAAAGTAATCTATACATATAGCATATTGCACCTCCGTCGTTTCCGATGCTCTAGCTGAGTCAATCAATTAAACTGCCTGCTTGCAAAATTAACATAACTCGTTGAGCATTCCAGAAACATGTGCACCCTCAATGAAGTTCTCAGGGATATTCAGTGGAACAAGGCCAGTCCCTTTAATGACAAGTGCAACTCATTTTTGCAAGCTGAGTGGATTGAGGCAATGTGGAAGAAAGTGCCATCAACCTGGTCTGGGAATTGAACGCATGCCCTTACAGTCATGATCCGAATGCCCTAATCATTATGATATATGCCTTCACTTGATAGCAAACCTTACATATAACCCTTTAGCATTCACATTACTCTATATATACTATTATATTTTCATGGTAAAGGCTTTATCTTACATAATTATCTCACATAATATCGATTCTATGAGATTTTGAAAGTATTTATTTTGAGAACAATACCTTAACATCAGTTTGAGCGACCAGTTACAGCCAGTTTCAACAGAAAAAGGTAGAGAATTCTGGCCGGTTTGAACATTAAAGGGATAAAGTCTAAACATTGTGCAATAAAAACAACAACTATACCTTCATGAAACTATAAATCTTCATCATATGACATTAACACTGTTGTCTTTGTCATCATCATCATCATCTTTTATGGCTGTTTTTCCATACTGGCATGTGTTGGACAAGTCATAACAGGCCAGGACAGTTCTTACTAAAAGTAACTGTCCTTATGTGTATGTATCTATAGTGATTTGACTATGAGTATGTGTTTTCATAGCTGTGGATCTCTGAGTATATATGTACATGTATATGTGCAAGTTTTTGCATTTTTCATGACATCATCATTCTCATGCCCATCCCTCCACACCTGCATGTATAGGTTGCATCTTCTCCAGCAGAGCATCCTCCCACTTGTTGTCCTTTGTCATCTCCGTCATTTGATTCAGCCTTCACCACTTCTTAACATATTTTCCTCAGTCTATCTCTTCCATGAGTTCCTACTATTTGGATTGCTTGCCACATTTTTACTCATCTGTCATTTTTCATTTGGAAGACATATCTGTATGAGCTCTATGTCCTCTCATCTACATTATATTTGATTCTACTTTTTATCTCAGCTCATTTGTGCACCATCATTTATGCACACTTACATTACACTTCCAGTAAAACATGCTGACCTCTCATATCTTCTCAACTGTCATTATTCCTCCACATTGACAAAATTGATAAAGCAACAGTTAAAAGGCCATGTGGTATTTAGTTATACCTATTTGCAGTCAAACTTTAAATTTCACCAAAGTTGACTTTGCCTTTAATCTTTCTGGAAACAATGAAATAATTACCAATGATGTACTGAAGGTGGATATAGCCAGTTATATCCTCTCCTTAGATGTAAGGATTTGTGCTTTCTTCCTTTATTTACATTTAGTGCTGTACTCCACATTGGATAGTTCCAGTAACGTATCATATTTTTTAGGAGAAGCAGTTGCTAACCATTTGCTCAGGTCTTCTCTATTTCTAGAGGAAGGCATGTTGTGAGTGGTTTCCCTGATCCATCACACAGCACAACATAGCTGATTCAGAGAGAGAGAGAATCAAAACCAGTGCGTGGCCCGTAATTTATTTATTGACCCCCAAAATGATGAAAGGCAAAGTTGAGCCATGTAATTTGAACTTGGAGAGAAGAGAATAAATACTGCAAGGCATTTTTACCTGAGGGAATACTCAATCAGGCTTTATCTAGTACTAAACAACAACACCAATAACACTCTAATGTACAAGTGCCCAGTTTTTCTGCTCAACCAGATATGATGTAGCACTAAACAAAAACACCTATAACACACTAAATTTGAAGTATGTGCCCCCCCCCCCCATTTTTTCTACTTAGTTAGACTTGATCTGGTACTAAACAACAATACACTAATAAAGTACGTGTCCAGTAGACTTCATTCCATAGAATATTACTTTAGATTAGAATTTCCTGTAATGTTGTTATTTTCATTTAAGATTTGAAAGTCAACTTTTAGAAGTTAACTGTACTTACATCAACTAACCTAACCCTTTTTTATCACTCCTTATTATCTATACTTAAGTGGGAGCAGACATGTGGTTTAAAAATGTGCTTTGCAACATGGTATTGGGTTTGATCCCAGTACACAGCACATTAGAGAGGTTTGTTCTACTGAAGCTAGAAGTTGACCAATATATTCTCAGTGAAATTTGGTAGATGAAAACTGTGTGTGTGTGTGTGTGTAAATGTCACTGGACTGAGACCTTTGGCACTATGCATACAAAGTTAAACCTACAGTCAGTAGGCACCTCATAACCAAATATACACCCCAACCAACTACCCCTACTCCATCCTCCCACTCCCACCAACACCACCCTTTCTCTGTAAAGTTATGTTGGTACCACAGAACATCCAGTCCACAATAAAGAGGTTGTGTAGGTGTCACGACAAAAAACACCCAGTCCACACTGTAAAGTGGTCGTGTAGGAGACACGGTAACAAGGCTTCTAGTCTACACTGTAAATGTGGTTGGTGTTAGGAAGGGCATCCAGCCATAGAAAACCTGCCAGATCAATCTTGCCTCAAGTGGGACAATTCCTGTCTAACCCATGTTAGCGTAGAAGATAGACATTAAACGATGATGATTTATATAAATAAACTTAAGAAAATTAACAAAAAGAGGGCAAGACAACAAACGGAAACAAGGCAAAACGAAAATCAATTTTTTAAGGGGAAAGAAACCTTAAAAAATTATTTTAAAAAAATAAAAATACAAACGAAGGACACAGAACTCCATGGTCATCAACCGTTGAGATGGACTTTGGCAGTTTAGATCCCTACCAATGGTTCTCCTGGTCCACCCAGGGTCATAGCGTCTGACACAAGCCAAACGCTGTCCAGTGGAGTAAGAGACAAGAGACAAAACATTAATTTATAACAATTAAGCTACAAGTATATATATATATATATATATATATATATATATATATTTAAATATACTATATATAGAGTTATAAACTCAAACAGTCTTTTACAATTAAATAGCTCAAAGAAAGAGATATTTCTGAGCCGTGTAATACAAATGAATATATGATAAACGCTAATACAAGTATATAAGTGTTTGCATTGCAAATGACCAAGTTAGCTAGATTGAAAAATACTAATTAAATTAATACAGTTTGCCTGTCTCGATTTAAAATAATAAATCAATAAAAACAAACCCATATTGACAATAGCCGTGATACCTGGACAAATTTAAATTTCAAAACTCAAATCTGTTTCGCAACAATAAGTGAAAATTTTCATTTCTGTGCTCATCTGCAGGTATCCAGAAATTGGTATGTTTCACTTCAAAATACTTAGGAAGACTGAGAGAAATGTGTTGTTGAACGCACATGTGTCCCAGCGTCTAGCCAGTCCTATACTCGTGCTGCCAGAAATAGCAGCCGGTTTTATGGGACTAAAAAATTTAGCTCAACATATGGAGCCAAGAATACTATATATAGAGTTATAAACTCAAACAGTCTTTTACAATTAAATAGCTCAAAGAAAGAGATATTTCTGAGCTGTGTAATACAAATGAATATATGATAAACACTAATACAAGTATATAAGTGTTTGTATTTAAAACCGGCTGCTATTTCTGGCAGCATGAGTATAGGACTGGCTAGACGCTGGGACACATGTGCGTTCAACAACACATTTCTCTCAGTCTTCCTAAGTATTTTGAAGTGAAACATACCAATTTCTGGATACCTGCAGATGAGCACAGAAATGGAAATTTTCACTTATTGTTGCGAAACAGATTTGAGTTTTGAAATTTAAATTTGTCCAGGTATCACAACTATTGCCAATATTGGTTTGTTTTTATTGATTTATTATTTTAAATCGAGACAGGCAAACTGTATTAATTAGTATTTTTCAATCTAGCTAACTTGGTCATTTGCAATACAAACACTTATATACTTGTATTAGTGTTTATCATATATTCATGTTTATATATGTGTTGTTTCCTTGAGCAAGACACTTTATTTCACATTGCTCCAATTTACTCAGCTGTAGAAATGAGATGATAGGACTGGGGTCCCTATCATTCCACTGCAAAGTGGTCAAGGAGGTGCCATGGCAAAAAAAAAAAAGCACCCAGCCCACACTGTAAAGTGGATGTGGAGGTGCCACGGAAAAAAAAGCACCCAGCACTCACTGTAAATGAGGTTGGTGTTAGGAAGGGCATCCAACTGTAGAAATGAAGCCAGAATCAGTTCCCGTCCCACCCTCGCAAGCAGGGAAAAGCGGACGTAAAATGATGATGATGATGATATAGAGACAAAAGGCCATATATTCAATAGAAGAATATGTACACAGATGGAATTGTAAGTGAAACCTTATAGCGCTATTTCATACCTGGATAGTATGGCTAAAAGTCGATCTATGTAATCGATCATTAAAAGAAAGAAAAAAAAGTTTTTTAAATTAATTAATATATTCGATCATCGAAGACAAACTATCGATTATGATTAAACCACATGAGACTCAGGTACTCTTCAGAGGTTTAGTCTCACCATTCTAAAGGAAATGTGTGTGTGTATGTGTAACTAAGACTGTTCAATGCTTTAACTTGAACACAAATACATCTACACCAATCCTATGCTCTCCACAAACTCAAATCTAGTCTCACCTCCACTTACAAGATCAATACCACACGAGAAAAAGTAAAAATCAAACACATTGTTCAAAACTATACCCAATCAACCTGCACGAATTACTGGCATAGGAGTGATGGACATGCTGCTGCAGTTGTGTAGTTTCTGTTATAATCTGCAGTGACTTACTACCTCGTTGTGTAGCATTGCACCCACACATAATCAGTGTAACTACCAGAAATATTCTCCAGTTATATATCCCTCACCAAACCTGATCTGATATATAGACAGCTGTGTATGTGTGTGTGTTTGTTTATGTTAACACCAGTTTTAAAACCAAGTGTCATTGTTTATGTTGTGTTTCTCTTTATGTTGTTGTAATTAAAGATTAACAAAATACTTATCTGACTGAATTAAGTATTGAGTTAGTTGCAATCAACTGAAGCATTCAAGGTAGTAAGTAACCCAGCATGATCTTAGTCCAGTAAAATTATAGATATAGATACAAAGTTAATAGATCTCCCACCTTTTCAACAATAAGTATTCCAACTGTTTGATGAACTGTACTGCCTGTTCATTATTGTGTAAGTGACTGAGTATTCCACAGACATGTGTGTCCTTGACATAGTTCTCAGACAAAATCATTGCAATAAAGCTGACCTTTTGTATTATATGTTGAGCTTCCACATAGTTTCCATCTTCCTAATTTCATCCACTGGATCAACCTGGGCCTATGGTAAACGGTACTTGCTCATGCATGCATATATACATACACACATACATACATATATACATACACATGTTTCAGCTGTCACATTGCTAGCATATAACACACATCTAAAACCACGCAATCAAGATACAAACAGAAAGCCTGAACCAGCGTGGATGCGAAATTTAAAAACCAAAATTTTGTCCCTGAGACGAAGTATCTCACACATCGCAGTCGTTATGAAATGCAACATAGAGAGCAACTTCACACAACACCAGGAAGACCTAAAGAAAAAGTTAGAGAGAAGATTTGGAGATACAAAATTTAAAACTTTGAACTCCAAATTACACCAGTTGAAACAACAACTCACAGCTACAACAGAAAGACTAAAATATAAGTCAACAGCACATAAACGACAAGTGCTAAATAGATTGTTTGCCAGAGATCCTAAATCAGTTTATCGCAGCTTCGGTGGCAAAAGCTCAATCTCTGTAAATGACACCCCTTCAAAAGAACAGGTTGAGAGCTACTGGAGATCTGTATGGGAAACGGATGACGGATTCAACAGACAAGCTAATTGGCTAAAAGAACTGGAACAGGACTACTGCCAACATGTCCAGACAAAACAATATGACATAGATGGGTCAATACTGGAAACAGCTCTACAGAAAATGTTGAATAGGAAATCGCCAGGCCCAGACCTCATTACAGGATACTGGTTGAAGAATTTCACTTTCTATTGGCAAGATCTCATACGGCTGTTTACAGAAACCATTAAGGGCACACAAGAACTGCCCAGATGGTTATCAACTGCCTCTACTCTCCTCATTCCCAAAAATAGCCAAACCACCCTTGCTAAAAATTACCGCCCAATTGCCTGCCAAAACATCATGTATAAATTATATACTGGGTGCCTTAACCTGTTCTTACAGGATCACTGTGCTACCAACAACATCATAACACCTGAGCAAGCTGGTGGAAAGAGGGAGGTGTGGGGTTGCATAGATCACCTACTAACTAACAAAATGATTCAGGAAAAAACAACAAAGAATCGCAGAAACATGACTGTCGTGTGGCTGGACTATCAAAAAGCATTTGATAGTGTACCTCATGGGTGGATTGTTAAGGCTTTACAGTTAGCTAAAGTCCCACAACCATTGGTAGCTGCTGTTGAACGCCTGACCAAGAACTGGTACACCAGTTTGATCCTTAGAGGTGAGAAGGAGCAGGTTAAGACTGATAAGATACATTACCAGAAGGGCATCTTTCAGGGTGATAGCTTGTCAGTGCTACTCTTCGTTCTCTCACTGAATCCACTATCTTACCTACTCAGGAAACAAGGTCGACAAAGAAGTGGGACCAAAAGTATCTCCCATCTTTTCTTTGTTGATGACCTGAAGTTGTATGGGCCAAATATCAATGACATCAAGAAACAATTGGACCTCATTACACAATTTTCAACCGACATCAAAATGAAATTTGGTGAGTCCAAGTGTGCATATTTGGCAGTAAAACGTGGAAGAGCTGTGCCCTCCTCTAGAAATCTAGAGATGAACGGCCTGACAATACAACCTCTGCAGTCAGGTGACAACTACAGATATCTTGGACAGGATGAGAATGTCAGATATGATGGACCCATAAATAAGGAGAGAACCAGAACTGAATACCTCAGAAGAGTAAAGAAAATATGGTCATCAGAACTGTCAGCATACAACAAATACATTGCCCACAATACTTATGCTGTGCCAATTCTAACGCCAACATTTGGCCTACTGAACTGGTCATTGCAAGAACTAAGTGAGATGGATGTTAGAACTCGAAAACTTCTCAGTGTTACTGGGAACTTTAACATCAATGGTGATGTGGATAGGCTATACTTCTCACGCAAGGAAGGTGGCCGGGGTCTAAAATCAATATTAACAACATATGAGACCCGGATAGTGACACTGAAGCAACACCTTCAACAGAGGAAAAAGGTTGGCAACCATCTTGCCCAGGTTTATGACCATGAAAAAAGAAATATCATTAGAATAGCGACTGATCTGGAGGAGAGATATGGAATAAAGCCCGATATAAATCTCTCACCCAGAGAAATCGGAAGATCCTATTCAATGTTCAAACAAGGAAAAAAAAATTGACCAATTTACAGAAAAAGTTGTGCATGGATACTTGAGGCGTAAAACACAGACCATAGAGGGGATAAACCACTCAAAAAGCCTGGCATGGAGTTCCAACAAGTTTATGACATCACACCTTGAGGGATATCTCTATGCAATACAGGAACAAGAACTCCCTACCAAATATCTGCTGCACAAAAGAGGAGGGCCAGCAGCTGACAATAAATGTAGGCTATGTAAAACAAAGATCGAGGATGTAAGCCACATTGTTGCCAGCTGCGAAAGAATGTCATCTCGCTACTACCTCCCCATGAGACACGATGGGATAGCTAGAACCATCTGGAACACACTTCGGAAAACAAAATCAACAACAAACGAGGAAGAATATATTGAGACAGATGGCACTAAGGAATACTGGTGGAACCTGAAAATAAAAACTGCCACCAAATTAAAGCACAACCGGCCTGATATTGTAGTTTGGGACCACACATTGAAAACGTGTTCTGTTGTGGAGATCAGCTGCCCACTTGATGTAAACGTTGTCAGAAAAATACAGGAGAAGGAGGACATCTACGGACCATTGATGAGGAGTTTACAAATCCAGTATCCAAGATACACCTTTAGCTTCATACCCATCATTATTGGTGTTACGGGTTATATACCAACCCGCTTGGACCAAAGTATGACTGAACTTGGATTTGCGGACAAAAAGCGCAGCTCCCTAATTCATAGTCTACAAATGGCTGCGATAGCTGGCACCTTCAAAATTTGCAAAACATTCTTGCGATTCAAGGGATGACAATTTCTTTTCTTTTACAACCTTGCCACCAGGAAGGTGACCGGTCAAAAAATATACTCAAAATTAAGAGAAAGAGAAAACACACATACATACATATATACATACACACATACACATATATACATACATACATGCATATATACATACACACATACATATATATATACATACATACATACATGCACACATACACACACATACATGCATATATACATACACAGATACATACATACATAAACACATACATATATACATTCACTAATTTTTTATATCAAGATTAGTCATGTATATATTAAGAAACTAATTTGTTTACACATTGTTTCACACTCAATGCAAAAACATACATACACAATACATATAAAACAAGTTTATATTTAAATGAATTAGGTTATTTGTGTGTGTATATGTGTGTATTGTTTATCTCTGGAAACAAGTAGTAAAACAGAACTTTCCTTTCGCCTATAAGCTTCAATTCCTGTGCCCGGGCAAGGAATCAATATTCAAATATCTTTACCTGCTTATAAAGTCATCATTCTCATATGTGTTCTATGGATTGAGCAAGTAAATGCTGCAGCACTCAACATACCTTAACTAGTGTCAAGGGAGCTCTCAATGCACTCACTCAACTCGCTAGAAATAGCAACTATTGGTTGGCACTATGAAGGGCACCCAACCATAGAAACTGTGCTAGAATGGATTGTATGAGCAAGGCACAGTCATCTGAACTGTCTAACCTCACAAGATGATAACCCATCTAACCCATACAAGCATGGAAAATAGATCTAAAATAGTGTTGATGATGATGTAATAGTGGTCTCTGCCAAATCCCATCCCAAGGACACATTGGTTAATACCTTCTGCAAAAAGAAAAAGATGGGATAATCACAGTTTGAAGACATTTAACCATAGGTTTGCTAGATGAAGACAGATCTGGTGGCGTATGACAACAATATAGCTGAACTTCTAAGACTTACAGCCATTATACACAGCGTGTAGGCTCTGTTGGTGTTGTTTAAGCACAGGGCAGGACCAGATTTAGACCGTGGGGGGCTCAGGGCAAATCAGGTTTAGTAGGCATCTAATATAATAACACATACATGCACACACATAACACATATAATGTATATTATATATATAATTAAAGTATGTGCTTATCAGCGACACTTCTGTATGCAGAGTAGAGCACTCAACAAAGTACACAAGTAGGTCTGTTTACTCCGGAGTATATTTATAATCATGAAGTACAAGTCAACAGGTTATAATTCACTTCATTTATTTATAATTGCTTTTATATATATTTCAGTGGTAACCGTTATGCAACAGTTATGACCTCATCAGATAACTAGAAGTTGAATAGAAAAAAACAGAAAGACATGAAGAAGGATAAAATAAAAATTCTGTTGTTCTGATTCATTGATATGCACCGGGTTGATAATTGGTGTTGTTTTCTTAAAGCACCAGTGACATAGGACTTAGAATAAATTGAAGCTCACATATCTCAGATCCTGAGCAAGTGCATTAAAAACATCTAAAAAGGCAGGATTAGTGGCCAGCAGCTGTTTGGAAAGAATAATGTTGTGTCATCCATGCCTTTCCCTCTAATATTAGCAATCTAAGTGAAGTGAAATGGTTTCAACTGGGAGTAAAAACTAAATCAGTAACTCCCCATGCCTGTACCTTTTCTATATTGATTTGCTAATTAAATTACTAACTCCACTTATCTGTACCTACATTACAATGATTATCTGATTAAATTATTAATTTCACTTCCTACACTATGGTGTCTACCTCATTAAAAAATGTTGTCATAAAACTTTTGTTACCAAACAGTGTTACACCTCAACCACCTAAAGATTTTTTACCCATACCATATGTAGACTACATTATCAGTTCTGACTAGCATCACCTGGAATGTGCTTATAATGTGTATATGTAATAGTTTGCTTTGGAATTATCTTCTACCACATAAAAAATTCAAATTTCTTTTTCATCTAGATTTTCTCTGGCTAGTTGGAATATTTATATTTAGACTTGTAGCATGATTCTGAGTTAATATTAATAAAATATGTTTCCTAAGCCTGTTAATCTTCAAAACTGAATAATTTGATAAGAGAACTCTTAGTTAATTTGAAAGCCCAAAAAGTGCCAGTAAAGAATAGTTTAATTATAGTTTTTTTACTCCTAAATACAACTGAACATTTCAAATTTACGAGGAATTTAAAAATATGAAAATAAAAGCCAACAACTCACCTATATTCCCTTCAATTTTAATCCATAAGTTATTTTTGTTTTTGTTTTGATGTTGTTGCATCAGTATCATCATTCTCGATCAAGGAAACATATGATGAAAGGTGTTCCAGTTGTGACTATCCCATTTATTTTTTCAAACTTAGAAAATCTAGGACTGCAGGCACTAATGCATTCATCATTTTATAATGTGGTAATTGGAGGGAAATTTAAGCTACTATTTTTCTTGGATCAATTAAAATCATGGAGGCTATCAGATAACATATAGGATACTTTCAAAAGTGTTATAGGGTATTATGAACTACAAAATAAATGTGTGTTTATATAATATGCATGCAGCCCACACTGTAATGTAGTAGTGCTGGTGCCACATTTTGTTTTTCATATATATATATGTGTGTGTGTATATAAACATACATATTTAATATGTAGACATGTAAACATATATTCATTTAATGGCTAATTGGTAAGCCTTATTACTCAGGAGTTTCACCTGCGCACTCACAGGATCATCAAACAAGTACTGTCTGATGATCCTGCAAATTCACAAATGAAACTCCAAAGTAATAAGTCTCACCACTTGGCCATTAAATCATCATCATTCATCATCATCATCATTTTACGTCCGCTTTTCCCTGCTTGCAAGAGTGGGACAGGAACTGATTCTGGCTTGATTTCTACAGCTGGATGCCCTTCCTAACACCAACCTCATTTACAGTGAGTGCTGGGTGCTTTTTTTTCCATGGCACCTACACGTCCACTTTACAATGTGGACTGGGTACTTTTTTTTTTGCTGTGGCACCTCCACAACCACTTTGCAGTGGAATGATAGGGACCCCAGTCCTATCATCTCATTTCTACAGCTGAGTAAACTGGAGCAATGTAAAATAAAGTGTCTGGCTCAAGGAAACAACACCCTTTTTCCTACTAATAAATTAATATATATCATCATTATATTGTTATGCCATGCTGTTTTTCCCTGCTGAGCCTTCTCATATATATAAATATAATAAATCTTCTCAAATATTTCATTTGCAGGTGTTAAGCCAATATGAAATCGATCATGCTGGGATACCCATGAGAGGCCTGTGTACCCTTTGTCCAAATGTTATTGACCTTGACTTGTCCAGCAATTTGTTTACATGCTGGTCAGATATACTACCTGTTATTGCACAGTTACCCTGTTTAAAGTTTATCAATCTCAGCCATAACAAGATAAACAATTACAATGTAAGTAATCATCAATAATTTTATTATTATTATAATTAAGGGCGGTGGATTGGCAGTATCGGTAGAGGGTGGGATGCCATGCTTTGCAGCAAAGATTTACAACCCTTTATGGTCTGAGTTCAAATCCCGGTTAACTTTGCCTTTCATCCTTATGGGGTCGATAAAATAAAGTACCAGTAATACCCTGGAATAATTGCTGGCCTTGTGCCTAAAGTAGAAACAATTATTATTATTATTAAGGATGGTGGATTGGCAGTATTAGAGCGTCAGACACCATGCTTTGCAGCATAGTTATGGCCCTTTACATTCTGAGTTCAAATCCCGCCGAGATTTTGAGGACCAGTAAGGGTACTGGGTTCAATGTAATGGACTTTCCCCTCCTCACATTGTTGACCTTAGGCCAAAATTAGAAATCATTATTTTAAGGGCGGTGGATTGGCAGTATTGGTAGAGGGTTGGACGCCATGCTTTCCAGCATAGTTACGTCCCTTTACGATCTGAGTTCAAATCCCACCGAGGTTAACTTTGCCTTTCATCCTTACGGGGTCGATAAAATAAAGTACCAGTAATGCACTGGGTAATTGCTGGCCTTGTGCCTAAAGTAGAAACAATTATTTTAGTTGCTTTATTTTATCCACCAATTTATTAATTGCTAACTATTATTCTTATTACAGAATTATATTCAAAACTGGCAAACAAGGTTACCTACTTTAGAAAACCTTGTGTTGAACTGCACCAATGTTAAATGGGAGGATGTCCTTCAGCTGTGTGAACACCTATCTGCTCTAAAAGATCTACATTTATGTCAAAATGGTATTATATTTATCATATATTTGTACTTCTTTATTAAATATTTTATTTTTCAGTATCTTTTGATTGCATTAACAATTAGCAGTTATATTTAGCTTCTTTGAGTCATAGTTTTAAATGTTTATAATAGCCTTTGTCTTCTTCTTCTTCTCCTCCTCCTCCTCTAAATGGGAAATGGATTTTTTTCAGCTTCATATGAAAAATGTTATTTTACTAAATCTCTTAATATTCTTAATTATGTTCAAAAATTAATTGAAATATATACATTACGTATTTCATTAGAGATATATAGTCACATAAAAGTTAAGGAAAATCTGAAGTTGGAATTTTCACAAATGAATCAAATGATCCATTTTTTTGTTTGGCTATATAATATTATTATATAACCTTTAGGGCGGTGGATTGGCAGTATCGGTAGAGGGTCGGACGCCATGCTTTGACGCATAGAGTTACGGCCCTTGCCATTCTGAGTTCAAATCCCGCCAAGGTTAACTTTGCCTTTCATCCTTACGGGGTCGATAAAATAAAGTACCAGTAATACACTGGGTAATTGCCGGCCTTTTGCCAAAAGTAGAAACAATTATTAATAATAATAATAATTAATTCACAACTATATGTATTTCTTGTGATGTGTTTTGATTTCAGGATGTTAACAAATAAACATCTTATGTCATTGTGTGTTATTTACACTAAATATAATGTCTTTTATTTGTCTAGGCTATACAGCTCTGGATTGTACTCATCTGAACAAAATACAGAGAGTGCAATCTATATGGATGAATGATAACCATATACACAGGTATGATTTTCAATATATTTATCACTGTATACTACGTAGGCAACAATTAGTGTTGCGGATAGGGCAATTGGCTAGAGTGCATCCGTTATCCTCATTGGGGGGTTGCCTTGTGGAGAGGCATCTTCGCAGGGAACATCCACAGTAAGCTAGTTTAATATTGAGCCCCTCTCTTCTGATGGCTCTGCGTATGGCGTTGGTGTTTTCCTCGCTGAGTTGTATATGTATATATATATACACACACAAAGGCACATAGCTTTGTGGGTAGAGCATTGGGCTTGCAATTGTGGATAGGCGACACTGGTCTGCCTGGGCGACTGCTGGTCTTCCACAAACAACCTTGTACCTCAGAAGGGAACTTTCTAGGTGCAAACCCCATGGTCATTCATGATTGAAGGGGATCTTTACCCTATATATTTGTACCTGAGTGTATATGTTATGCACGATTATACAAAGGTCAACTTACCTTTCATCCCTCACAAGATTAAAATAAAAATAAGTACCAGACAAAATATTGAAGTTGATATGATTAAAACTTTGTCTGAATGAATGAAACTAATAAAAGAAAAAGGAAAGAATTCTATGTACATTTTTGCCTTGTCCAGTAAACTTCAGTTTGTAAATCTTTTTTAATTACCGTATTTTCCGGTGTTGGAGACTACTTTTTTCCTAAAATAAGTCTCAAAAATCTACCATGCGTTCTGGGGCTGAAGGTTGTTTATTTTTTTTTCAAATTTTTGGTTGTCAAAATTAGGGTGCATCCTCAAGGATGAAGCATCTTTGGCACCGAGAAGTACGGTAATCCTTTTGTTACCGTATTCCTAAAGAATATGCCTTTGATTTTCAATTAACTTTGAAAATTATCAAGAATTCTGGAATTTTAAGTAATATGATTAAGTTTTTTTATTATTTAAAAGAAATATGAACACTTTAAAACAAGTAGTGTTATGTCATGGAACCAGGGGTAGTTTGGTATCAATAGTGTTAAACATAATTCAAAATAGTTTATGAAAACAATTTTCTCTTTCTCTTTCCAGTTGGTATGAGATCTGGAAACTACGCCATCTGTCAAATTTAAAATCACTTGTTTTATCAGGAAATCCAATGGATGAAATATTTTATCATTTTGAACAATTAGAAATAGCATATTCCTTTGAAACTCCAGAGAAATCAGAGTTGTTCTCTGCAGAGAATTCTCCGCGTGAAAACAAATTGAAATTTTCCAATGTCCGTAGAAAACTTCTCTTGGCTGATTCTGACCCCTACGAGCAGTACCTTGGTGTATTTAATATTACTGAGAAGTGTCAGTCTAGATCCCAGAATGAACAATTCACAGATATCAACAGCAAAACCTGGTCAGACACTGACAGCTTTCAGGATGTTGAGATGAAACAGAATTGTGAAGAAAGTCAGAAGGAATCCCAGCCTATTGATATCAACTACAAAAATGTGATTTACACTGATCCAAACAGTAATTCTTCCAAACAGGAGATTGAAGAAACATTAGAAGTCTCTGGCTGTGACAGTCCACAATTCAATGATTCTGGTTGTGGAAGCAGTATTTCTTCCAATTTTATTATAAATGAGGAGGATTATCTCTGTGACCAGAAGGTATTCCGTAGACCTTTTGAGAAATTACATACTTTGTGTCTTAGTAAAACATTAGTTAACGGATGGGAACAAGTATCACAACTTAGAAAATTTCCTGCCTTAAAATCTGTTCGCTTGATGGTAAGTTAAGACCATGTTTTTTGCACATATGTGCGTGTTTGTGTGTGTGTGTGTGATAAGGCAAAATAATTGAGAGGATCAGTCTGCATAAAATGTATGTATACAAAGAGAGTGTTGCTCTTCAAATATGACAAGTGGAAAACAAAGTTCAACCAACTGAAACTATTGTCATAATTTCAAGACCAAAACTCTTTTTTGGTGTGATCAGGTATATATATATATATCATCATCATCATCATCATCATCATTTTACATCCGCTTTTCCCTGCTTGTAAGGGTTGGACAGGTCCTATTCAGCATAGCATCTCTCCACTTGTCACGGTCCTTCGTCATCTCCTTGGTGAGTTTCAGCGATCTGAGGTCTGCTCTCACCACCTCCGCCCATGTTTTTCGTGGTCTACCTCTACTGCGTCTTCCCTCCACTGGGACTTCCTGGCACTTCTTCACCCATTGGTCATCCTCCATGCGCATCACATGTCCATACCATCTCAGCCTTCTCTTCTGCACACCACAACTTATCCCTCTTACACCCAGTTTCTTTCTCAACTCGTCTATGCTTGGTCGTTCACGCACATACATATATAAGAAGTGCCAAGAAATCCCAGTGGAAGGAAGACCACGAAAAATATGGGCGGAGGTCGTGAGAGCTGACCTCGGATCGCTGAAGCTCACAGAGGAGATGACAAGAGACCGTGACGAATGGAGAGATGCTGTGCTGAAGAGGACCCATGCCACTCTTGCAAGCAGGAAAAAGCAGTCATAAAATGATGATGATGATATATATATATATATATATATTTGAGCGAGACACGGTCACCTGACCCAACTTGCCCCTAAATGGGACAAACCCGTCTAACCCATGCTAGTATGGAAGATAGATGTTAAATGATGATGATGATGGTGATATATATGTAAAAAAAAGTTGAGAATACAATTGGAGTCTTTAAGAATATTTATTTACAATAATTTATAACTTTACTGATTTCACAAGTTTCATGATTTTCAAAAGTTTCAGAGGGATGTAGGAGACTTTACAGACCTCCAGTTTACCTGAAACTTATATCTAACAAACCGATTTGCATTGTTACAATTTTTTACTAATTTTTTTCCCTTTATAATTAGGATATACCATTTTTATTGGATCTTTCATCTGAAGAACGGAGAAAACTTTACATTGCTAGGTAAGAGAATACTTAATATTTTTAGTTTGTATTAACTTATCGGCATCCCCATCATTTTATGTCTATTTACCATGTCTGCATGGGTTAGACGGATTGTGACATTCTGATGCTAGACAAATCAGATGTCTACACCTTGCTCATACATTCCATTCTGACAGGGTTTTATGGTTTGATGCCCTTCCTAATGCCATCTACTCCATGTGCTTTTTTATTGTGGCACTGCTGCTGCCTCTTTACTGTGCTGGTTCAATGCATTTCATCACGGTGCCATCACTACATCTTCGCAGTATTGGCTGGGTGCATTTTTATCATAGAACCTGCACTATTACATTATTGTGGAACTAACTACATTTCAACACTACAGCACTTGTCTCCTCAGCCTGGGTGGGTAGTGACTGAGAGTTGTGTGGTGGTAGAGGCAAGTATGACATCAGACAAGTGTTGTTGTTGTTATTGTTTATCCCCAGCTCAGCTGGAGATAAACAATAGCTGAAATGCTATTAATCACAGATTTGTTTGATATGGGGTGACCAGGAGCTAAACAATAAGCCGTAGATATAAGGGCCATAACACATTTACTGCAAACAAAAACTGAGGAATATTTCTCCAAAAAGTACCAAAGTTTAAGTATACTATATTGAAGTATATCTTTAAAAAATGGTTTACAGAGGATAACTGGTTTACTAAAATGGGTTATGATGTTAAATGGGAACTTCTGACAGCGGCTCATGGGTGGATGTTGTTTACCTTGACTTTGCTAAGGCTTTTAATTCTGTGCCACACAAAAGACTTATGGTAAAACTCTCTGCAATGGGTGTGAGGGATGATCTTTTCGACTGGTTGAAATCCTTCATTCTCAGCCGAAAAGAAGTAGTCACGGTTCTAGGACAGCATTCTTCACCATATGAGATGTCATCTGGTGTACCACAGGGATCTGTTCTTAGTCCCCTTTTGTTTGTGGCATATATTAATGACATAGATGCCAACTTACAGAATGCCACGGTACTGAAATATGCAGATGACATCAAGCTGTACCTTGAAATCAAAAAGGACTGATCCTGAAATCTACAACTCTTTCCTACAATCAGACCTGGACACAATGCAGCAATGGATCACAGACTGGCAACTGAAGCTGGCTGTGGACAAGTGTACCACCATGCATTTTGGGAGGAAAAATCCAGCGTCCACATACTCCCTCCACAACACTGATATCAAGAAGTCCTCTTGTGAACGTGACCTGGGCATTACTGTCAGCAGCGATTTGCGTTGGACAAAGCATGTCTCTAAGATTGTCAAGAAGGCTGAGGGTATCTTGGCATCACTCAGCAAGACCTTTGTTAGCCGCTCTCCAGCCATCTATTTAAAACTGTATACAGCTATGGTACGACCACACTTGGAATTCGCATCATCAGTCTGGAACCCCTATCTTGCTCAGAACATTGACCTCCTGGAAACTGTTCAGAGATGTGCAACCAAGCGCATACCCTCCATCAGACACCTACCATACTCTGAACACCTTGCTTCCCTGGGCATGGATTCATTGAAGCTCCGATGTCTGGCAATGGACTTGGTGAATACCCACAAAGTTATTAACCATCTCGCCAATTGCAACCCTGAGCACCTTTTTGATCTCCATGTCTCTAACACACGTGGACATGCCTACAAAATCAGAAAACAGCACAGCTCCCATGACTTTCGTAGACATTTTTTCACGCTCAGAGTTGCTGAAGCATGGAACAAACTGCTTGCATCAGTTGTTAGCTGCCGAGTCACTGCATCCTTTAAGACACTCATGCTTCCCGAAATACGCCAAAACTACACCTGATGTACCCCTTCCATACACATGCACACATGTGTGTATCATGACTCGTGCACTGTTCATTTTCCTGATGTTTGTGCATTGCCCTATGTACTATACATGCACCTTTGATGAGTTGTAGTGCACCTGAGCACTGTACACAATAATTTCATTATTATTATTATATTATAGAGGCCGTCTCTGAACTTTCTCCATTTTGTGCTATTTTATCATGTATGACTTCTAATTTCAGTCAAATCTGTCAGCTATTTATATTTCATAAATATCCATATTGTCAGATATTATGTATAGCTTATAATTTCTGTCAATTCTGTCAGTTATTTATATTACATAAATAATTACACTGTCAGGTCAACTTATTAAATGATGTGATGTGGTTATTTTTTGTAATAATATATATTCTGTTATTATTATAAATGTATTGCATAATATATTATATACATTTTGTTGTTGTTTTTTTTTTTAAGTTTACCAAATATTTCATGCCTCAATGGCAGTGAAGTGACTCAAACTGAAAAAGAAAAAGCTGAGCGACAATTTTTACGATATTATTATGAAAAGATTGAGAAACCTATTTGGTTTTGTGAACTGGAAGCTAAGCATGGTAAATATAATTATATCGCCTTCTACATGAAATCCTATAGCTAAGAAATCAAAAGTTCTAAATTAACAAATTTGTGATAATATCAGTTTGAAATGCAGGCACATACAATCAACAAAGCAAACAGACATTCACAATAATAAATGAGTTGGAAAGACAAAAAGAAAAGACCTGCATATTCCATCAATTACATACTGATACATCCAGTACAGCGGTAGAAACCATTCCAAATATGGAATATATGACCAACATGAGGTCATACCAACCTGTCTGTTATCAGATTGTGACAACTTGTCCAACCAATGCCAGCATGGAAAGTGGTAGATGTAAAAACAATGATAATGATGAACAGGGAATACTGGTGTTTCCCTCTAAAAAATTTTGAGATGACTGAAAGCACTTATAACATTACCATGTGTGATTTAAAAATTGAGGCACTGTAACAGCTAAGCACCTTTACAAGTATCACTTGATACATCAGGAAGATGAGCTGCTAATGATTACATTGATGCCTTTCAAAGTGAGATTATAAAATACAATCCTCCCTCCCCATTCATGTATTTCTATGTGTCGACTTACAGTAGAATGTCAATGACAGCAATCTCTCTCTCTGGTTTTGAAGGGCACATGAAGACCATAAGCACTGCCCCATCCTCCAGATTTAGCAAAACAAAAAACAAACCATGAATATGACTCCTGGAAAAAATAATCTAAAAAAAAAAATGAATAAAAATTGTTTTGTTTCAGGGAAATTAAAGCCATTGGTAGATATTGACCTTGGCGCTCGTTACCAAAGATGGGCCAACATTGTCTTCAATTACAATGGTTTAGAAATCTTCTCTGAAAGACTTCATGTTGTCCAGTCTGTCGGGAAATTGCGCAAACACATTGCCAAATGTCTTTCCTTATCATTAGAGTAAGTAAATATCTATTTTTTTTTAAATATAAGGCATTTCTCTTGTTCAGTACATTGTTTTGTGTCATTTTAACTATTGTTTTAGATACCAAATGTGTGGCAAATTGGCAAGGTTGTTAGAATGTCTGTATTTTTGCAGTTCTGGCTCTCTGCACCAAAATTCCATTGAGGTTAACTTTGCCTTTCATCCATTTGAGGTTGATAAAAAAATAGTACCAGTCCAGTACTGGGGGGTCGATGTTTTCTCTATATCTCTTTCTCACTTCTTGTCTCTCAATCTCTCTATCTTTCTTTCTTTGGAAGAAATTAGTTATTTTCCGACATGAAGAGAGGGTGGGCTCTGCCAGGTTTGAATGCCCAAGATACATCATATATTGCAACAGTGCCTCTACAACTCACTCCAGGAGTTATCAGGCAATGTCTGCAAGGGTGCTTAGTTATTCCAGCATCTTAGCTTTGCTATTACCCATGACAATGCTGACAGTGTGTATGTTGGCTTGCCTAAAAAATATTAGAGAGAAACCCTGACACCCCTTGTTATTACATGCAATTGAGTATGTGGGTTTTCTCCCCCACTTCTTTTATTATTTAATACCCTCCATTTGCTTCTTAAATTCAGTTTATATAACCAATAAATCCTGTTTATTTTCCTCATTATTGATAATCTATCTAACTGTAAAATTACTATATCTCCATTGATTCAAGATATTAATAAAAGAAAACTTATAATATATCCCTCCTTAACCCTTTCATTACCATATTTCTGCCTATAATTTTCAAATAATTTTTTTTCTAAATAATCAAAAATTTAGAGGGATTTAGTAATATAACTGATTTTCTCATTATTTAGCTGGTGTTTTGAACAATTTAATAAAGGATTTTACATAAAATTATGATGGAAAATTTTTAGATAAATATAAACACTTTAAGTAGGCAGTTTTGTATCATATAACCAAGGGCAGTTTTTGTATGAAACAAAGTAATTGGGCAGAAATGTATATCTTCATATAATTTTGCCATTTTGTCAAGACCGATAGTGTAGAGTCTGCTCCTCCCTTCTCCTTATTTTCAATATTGATTCTTCCTGTTTATTATGCAAATTAATTATGTTATTTGATAACTATAAAAAAAATCCTTATCTTTTTTCTTAATTTAATTTAATTAATTTTTTTTTCAAACAGAGACTTCAAGATGTACCATTTTCCTTGTAGTCCAGAGCATGGAGATTCTGAGAAGGCTGAGCTCCAAGAACTTCGCTTGGATTCGCTGCCTCTCAGCCGTTTTGATATCTTTGACCAAGATGAAATCCATATTCATGACAATTCTTTGCTGTCCTTAAGTGTTTAACTTGTTTTTGTCTTCCTAAGAATTTTTTTTAGTTTTATTGAACCAATATCTCAACAATGCATATTGCATAACCAACATGCATATTCCAACAGAACTAAGTAAAATCAAAAACCTTTACAAAAACATATTTTACAATATGTATTTTAAATATTAAAATATTGTCAAACTTCATTAGTTAAGTGAAAAATATTTAAATTCAAATTAACAAATTTGTAGTTGAGGTGTATTTTTATTAACATTTTTTTTTCTCTAAAAATTTTAACATGTTGGCTTCCAATTTTACCTGAGAAAGAAAATCTACTCCAAGATATTTTTAAAGGGATGGAATAAATTTTCTACAATTTTTTTCTTCTGTGTTATGAAAATGGGGAAACTGTTTCATACAAATGTTCAATTTTAAGGCCAAACCTAAACTGCCAATTATAATACATGGTCTCTTGGACAAGTATAAAATCGTCTTTTTTACGTATTTTCATTTAATCCAGATTTTTCGAATTTTTTCTTCCATCTGTCTTCATTAGTTCTGTATGTTCAAAATCTTAATTTTTGTCAATCATTACATTTTTATTTATTTATGACCTTCACATTTACTTTTTGTTATGTTTGCAGGTTTATGTTTAGAAATATGTTCTATATTTGTTTAAGTTTACGTTAATTTATTTTTTTTTATAGTTATTAGTGGTTCAGCTTTTAAGAATATAGTGTGAGCATTTATGAAATTGTGCAATTTATGTATGTATGTTATATATATATATATATATATATATATATATCGGGTGGTTATATACATTAACTGAATGTATTGTAACAAGAATTGTATCTATATTTTTACAACAATTGTATTTTTTAACCTATATATATTTTGTAGAATATTCCTGAAAATGTATATAAGGTCTTGAGTATCTGACTAATGTTCTATGAAGAGACATTCAGTGTTAACACTAAGCCAAGGCTTGCTACTAACTTTTAGTTTTATTAGGCATTTAACCTTTACTATGATGCCAGGGATCTTGCTTATCATAATGCTTATTATCCTACATTACTGTTATAAAACTAAGCCCCCAATGAAATTTTATTTCAGTTTCAAATTTTCATCATATTTTAAGCAAACTCAAAGCATTCTCTATAGCTTCATAATGCATTTAAAATGCCAATATACCAAAGCCTAAAACCTTGTTCATATTTCACTGTAATCCCATTTCACTTTAAGCAAACCTGTTAGAGACTAGATTCTCACAGATCATATCAATCTATAAAATTTTGGTTATAGGGTTATATTTTACTTTTTTTTGTATAATTTATTTTTATATATTCATTTTTTATTTCTTTCTTTGGTTTGAATCTCTACATTGAAATTTCCAATATTTTTTTTTAAATAAATGGTGAGGTTGATTAAATATCAATAATAAAGCACCATTTTAAAAGCAACGAAAACAAACTTTCGATTTGGTTCATAAATATTCTTGATTTGTGTAGTTGTAGCATTGGTTGTGGGAGTAGAAAAGGGGCTTAGGTGTTTCATATTAACAAAGGTTTTGCGGTTTACTTATTCTGTTAAAATCATGACTTGGAACAACTTTGCCTTTCATTCTTCTGAGGTTGATGGAATTAGTATATGAGGTGCTAATTTCTGCCACCTACACTTTGTCTCCTTTTTTATAAAATGGCCCTCTACCTAGTCAAATGAATTCATCATTTTATTTCAGTTATCATAAATCTGTTTCATCTTATTTGTAACAGTTGAAAATATTTTTACCAGACTTGCTTATGGCACACAATCTTAGAGAAGAGTCGTGTTCTTCATATTTTAAATGTGATATTTTTTTTATTGCAATATAATACTCTGTCTCTCAATGTTGGTATACTTTTTTATATTACCAAAAGGTTTTATTATTTAAATATGTTTCATGGTCACATATTTGCATTTATCAGTATAATTTTAATGTTGGTGCTTCTTTTCATTGGGTTTCAGTATTCTAGCTGAAACAACCAGTAGAGTACAGGAATGATAAATTTGATTTATCACCACCCAGTTTAACATCAAAACCTGGTCCTCGAGGTGGTAGTGTTAAACTGGGTGATCACCCAGTTTAACACCACCACCTGGCCCTTGGGTGCTTTTAGCAGATCTCACTTTGATGCAAATATTCTAGTCTGAATATATTAAGATCTTCCTTTTTTCCTTCTCCCATTGGTCTTGGAGGCTCTGAAAAATTAGGCTGTGGAATCATGAAAACTGCACTCTCTCATTGGACTAAGTTATAAATCTATCTATATCTTGGTAGACTAGGTCATTTTGGTTTAAGCATCTTGGCCAGAAACTCAGACCAGTGTTAGTAATGGGATAAAAAACCCAGCACCATCAAAAAATGTGTGGGGGGGGGGGGGGGGGGTCAACTTCTGTTTGTTTTACAGATTCTGTCCCTGTTGTATCTATGAGCTGGAGACAATTCTAACAGCTATATAATAAAAAGAGAATGGCTGCTACATTAGATAAAAATCAATTCTAATTTCAGAAAGCTTTTCTGAAAGACAAGAATTAGAATTTACTGTAATATTGTATCAAAAAGTGCCTTAAAGAGGAAAAAGAATTTCCCCTATTTAACAATTGTGATATTTTATCAGTTTATTAAGTATAGTTGAAACAACTTGTGTAAGATGTAAGGTTTTCTTTAAAACTTGTATTTAATGTTATTAGCTATAGAACCAGGTTTTAATGGCAATGATTTAGATGTTGAAAATTGTACCAGGGTTGATTTTTGTCCCCATTTCATTACTATGGAAACAATATATAAGTACCAGTAAATGTGGCCTTGTTCCTATGTTATAAATCATCATTAATTTTATTTCTAAAGGTGATAGATTGGCTGACTGTTGGGAAAACTGCTTTATGGCATATAATTACGGTTCTTTACATTCTGAGTTCCAATCCCACCAAGGTCAACTTTACTTTTCATCCCTCAGGGATGATAAAATTAAATTCCAATAAAGAACTGTGGTTGATGTAATTGACTTACCACCCCCTACCCTGCAAATAGCTAGCCATCTGCTTAAATTAAAAATAATAATAATTATTATTATTTTTATTAGCAGTGAATTGGCAGTATCGGTAAAGCGTCAGACACCATGCTGTTTAGCATAGAGTTACAGCCCTTTGTGTTCTGAGTTCAAATCCTGCCACGGTTAGCTTTATCTATCATCCTTACAGGGTCGATAAAATAAAACACCAGTAATGCACTGGGTCGATTTCATTGACTTTCCCCTCCCCCAAAATTGTTGGCATTGTGCCTAAATCTGAAACCATTATTATTTCTATTACCCTCTTCATGTTTCAAGCTCAAATCCTACTTTTCAGGCTTGATAAATAAAATACCAGTTAAGTACCGGGGTTAATATAATTGACTCTTCCCTTGCCAATGTGAGAGATCATTAATAACATTGCTCATTCAGTTACAAATGCTCAAACACCATTGAAACAAAATCTGATGTTACATTACCACTAAAACAAGTTGTGCTACCAGATTACAAATGAAATAAAGTATGGCACTATATTAACTTATGGTTATTATCATCAGCTGTGTACAATATTCATTAACATCTTGGCTGCTATAGATGTCATCTGATTCTATGACCTGGTTATAATTATTTCACTTCATTTATATAGGCCATCTCAGTTTTATCAAAACCACAATATATTGTTTTATATTGGCCTTTTCAATAGTATCAATACTGCAATATTTCTCCTCTCCCTATAAATCTAGTGCCTTATGTCAAGTCACAAATAAAACAGTATCCATCAATGGAAATATGTTTAGTGTTTTGTTAGCAATGTTTTTTTTTATATTTTTAATTTTTTTACTGATTAAAATATAACTTGAAAGACATTACAGAAACATTTAGAATATAGAAGTGCAATAGTGATATTACTGTTTTCATAAGCTGTTTCATCTTAATAATAATCACATCAAAGAATTTAAGTGGTCTACTTTGAGAACATAAGGCAGAGTGATTAGAGAATAAAATAGAGTACACTATGGTATTTGTTCTGAGTTCATATCTTGCTAGGGTAAACTCTGCTGATCATCTTTTCAGGGTTAATAAATATAGAACTAATCAACTACTGAGGTTGATTTTTCTTTCTTTTATTTTCTCGGAATTGGCTCTAGTCAACAAGATGGTGTTTTGTAAAAAGTGCCCAAAGAAAAGCAATAAGACACCAGCTTGCCAGTCTCAGGCAAACAGTACTTTGTACTTTGCCTGATAGCACAATGCAAGAGGTAGAACAAGGTTTGGAAATCCTTACCTTCTCATTAATATTTCTGTGCCTTAATATCACATCTACTGAGTAAAATATACTTAATATTTCTCAGTAAGAAAATTAATTTCTTATTCATTTAATATACTGATCTGATAATAATATAGAATTTTCACCTTGTGTCCTTCCATATTTGTTTAAAATTTTAAATATTTTCTTCATTTCCATAATGAAAAAAAAAATTAAACTCAATTCAACATGCATTTAATAGCTTTAAAAATATTTTTTTTGTAATTCAATTTTATGTTAAACCCTGTGTATAGCTATCATTTATTACAGTATTATTTTCATAATTTGATCTCCATAGAATTTGTATTAATTACCATGTTTGTTTGTTTGTTTGTTCTTCTTTTCTTTTTTTCTTACCCATCTTTTCATATTCTCCTTCAATTGTGTTCTTGTTTATGAAATGTTTTGTTATGAAAAATAAATTGATGGTTTCAAACATGTGTGTGCTTCCTAGATTCATTTATAATAACATTTAACCCAGCCAGAAATTAGTCGTAACTGGCCAGTCATACTGATGTTAAGGTATTGTTCTAAAAATAAATAATATCAAAATCTCATAGATTTGATATTATGTGAGGTAAAGCCTTTACCATGAAAATATAATAGTAAATATAGAGTAATGTAAATGCTAAAGGGTAAAAATCAGGCAATTCAGACATTTTTTCAATGTAATATCCTATTAGCAATTGTCCTCTTAGGGTACTGCTAAAGATTGGAGAGTTCATTTTCTTGACAGGATTCAATGTGCCACAAGAAAAAGCACACACACCCCAGTCCAACCTGTAAGCTGGTGCTATGGACAAAAGCACCTAGTCTATCCTGTAAAGAAGTAGTGCTGGTGTCATGACAAGAAGCACCTAGCCCATAGGTAAAGCAGAGTGCTAATGTCACAACAAAAAGCACTACCACCTTACAGGGTTGACTGATTTCTTTTTATCATGGCACCATCACTCCCAATCTACAGGGTGGGCTCAGTGTATTTTTATCATGGCACCAACACTCCCCTTACAGAGTGGGCTGGGTACCTTATTATCATGGCAAAGATACCACAAACACATTATATTACTTAAATAATAAGAAAAGAAGACAAATTAAAGAATTGTTTATAAAAAAATATTTATTTGAAGACAAAACTAAACTGTTCCTTGCTGCTTTAATCTATGTTTAAAGGTCACATCAGCTTTGTTTCTGATACCATACCTACAAAATATAGAATATTTTAATAATGGTAACCGTCAGGATACCCAAATAAATTCTGGCAGAAATATTACAATTTCAGGGACATACTAGTTCTGACACATCATACTCACTTTTTTCTTTATGAATTACGTTTGCTGCTTTTACTATCCATCTTCCATTGCCATATAATATCTTACATCCTATGTAATTCATTCCTTTCCAATTACTTCACATTCACTCTAGCATATCTCACCTACAACACAGTCAGTTCTGATACATCATAAACACGTTTTACCATCTCAACCATTGTAACATATCTCACCACTACACAGTCAGTTCTGACACATCATAAACACGTTTTACCATCTCAACCATTGTAACATATCTCACCACTACACAGTCAGTTCTGACACATCATAAACACGTTTTACCATCTCAACCATTGTAACATATCTCACCACTACACAGTCAGTTCTGACACATCATAAACTAGTTTTACCATCTCAACCATTGTAACATATCTCACCACTACACAGTCAGTTCTGACACATCATAAACTAGTTTTACCATCTCAATCACTGTAACATATCACACTACAACACACCAGCTCTGATATTATAATCAAGTTTTACCCTTACAAACACTGTAAATTATTCACATCCACTGTACATGTCTCCAACACAATCAGTGTTGTCTCTTTAATTGAATATATTCCAGTCTCCTCCAAAATGATATAATGACAACTTACTCTTTCAAAGGTTTACTATCATCTGTCAGTTTCTGTCCATCAAAATACAGCCAATGTCTTTTCCAAATGTAACGCCTACATAAATTAAAGATACAGTATAATCCAAATACAAAATCTTCATAAATCAAAGTACAAACCAAATTTCAACCCCAAAATATTGCAAAATACAACCCATAGGTTAACAAGATGAACAAATAGCATGATCATGTAGTTAAGGAGTTTGCTTTGCAGTTGTCTGGTTATTGCTCAATATCCTGGACAAATGTGTTCTATCATAGCTTTGGGTTGATCAATACTTTGTGAGTGGAATTTGATAGATAGAAACACATGGAAGTTTGTCATGTATGTCATCATCAACATCATTATCATTTATTGGTAGAGGGTCAGACATGCTTTCCAGCGTAGTTACGTCCCTTTACGATCTGAGTTCAAATCCCGCCGAGGTTAACTTTACCTTTCATCCTTACGGGGTCGATAACATAAAGTACCAGTAATGCACTGGGTAATTGCTGGCCTTGTGCCAAAAGTAGAAACAATTACCATTTTACGTTTACTTTCCATGGTGGCATTGTTTGGGACAAATTGTCATGGGGTGACACTAGACATGAAGGAAAGACTTCATCTAGCGGAAACATTCCATATTTGGATGTCCTTCCTAATGCCAACCATTTTATAGAGTATCTGGGTGCATTTTATTGTAGCACCAGCATTACCACTTTACAGTGTACTGGGTTCATTTTGTGTATGTATATATAGATATATGTGTATTTGTGTGAGTGTGTATCTTTCACTAATATATAGCAACAAAGGATGTAAATATCTACAAAAAAATATAAAATTGGTGCTTTTCAAATGAAGTTTCTTGGGATATTTAGTCAGTGCCAAAGAGTAATGCTTCCAACAGTATTGGAATCTTTTGTCAAAACTCCCTATGGGCGCTCCTTTGTCTTTTACCTCAAATATCAGTGGTTTCCTGCCAGATCAAACTATCACATGGTAGTGCTCTCTTTGACCAATAATCTATCAACTCTGGTGTGCCCTAGAATTCAGGTTAATCCCTAATACTCTTCCTCCTTTACATCCACCAACAATGCCCATTCCTCACAGATGACACCATCTAAACTGCTGCATCCAAACGTCCCTCATATGTCACCAAGACACCTCATACCAAATCTACATTGACTTTATAAAAACTTTCTTTTATGAGGTCATATCAATCTTGTCAATTTCAAATAGCAAAAAACACAATCACTGTATGTATGGTCCCCTAATTCCTGATAGAGTGAAAGGGGCGCTGTATTGACATAAGGTGCTTCTTGGGCATTTTAAGCCTTGTGGGAATCATCCCTCTTCGGGTATGAGTACAGCAGATTTCTTCCAGAGAGGAAGAATCAATCCCAGTACTAGACAAACTTTTTTATCGACCTTGAGAAGATGAAAGGCAAAGTTGACCTCAGAGAGCAGAGAGCCAGAACAAATACCATAAAACATTCTATTCAACGGTCTAATGACTGCAAATTGACTGCCTATACAATCACTGTACATACCAAGAAAACCTTGCACTACCCCTAATGATTACATCCCAACAATTGGCCCTTTTCTTCAAGGCCAGAAAATATTTCAGCCCTCACCAACATTCTACAAAGATCAGGTGCAACCCGTAATAGAGTTACTGCTCTTACATATGGGATGGTGGTATTCCGACAAATACAGACATCCTCGACCACATCCAGAGGAAGGTGACTAAACTGATTACCATGAAGTTACACTCACGGGTACACTCCAACCTTTCACTCTGATGTAGTCTCCTCTTTCTGCTTTTTCTACTGTTAATATAATTGTTTCTACTTTTGGCACAAGGCCAACAATTACCCAGTGCATTACTGGTATTTTATTGTATTGACCCCGTAAGGATGAAAGGCAAAGTTAACCTCGGCAGGATTTGAACTCTACTGTTAATATAATGGTCTCTGCTCCACTCAGGTACTCCTGTACTCCTGACATGGTCATCGCTCCTCTTTTCATCATCTATATTATACCTATTTCCTACCACACACAAACATACACTAACCTCTACACCCAGTCCTTTCTTCCCAGTAAGTCAGCCCTCTGCATGTGGGATGTTAGTAGCATCAATCTCAGTAGTGTTGAAGAGCCTAGGAAGACTCCAGATGAAACTGCAGTCTACTGACCAGCCAATCTATTAATATAATAGCCTTGTGCACCTGTCTGCAACGCAGTAAAGATGACTGAAGAAGGAAGGGGTGATTACATCGACTGAGGAAGGAAGGGGTGATAACATCGACTGAGGAAGGTGTATGTATATGTATAGCAAATTGGCTACACACAATGACTGTTATGATTATGTGAGTATTTGTGTGTGTTTGTGTGAATTATATTTATATACTAGCAGAATGGCCCGGCGTTGCTCGGGATTTGCTCTAGGGTTCTTATATATTTGATATATATTTACCCTTATTGAGCCTCGTGAAATAAATACGTTTGTTTATATTTTGTTATTGTGTATGCAAAAATATCTGTACACGAATCATCATCATCATCATCAGGTTTAGCGTCCGTGTTCCACGCTTGCATGGGTTTGGACGGGGGTTTTCCCACTTGAGGCAAGAGTGGTTGTCTTGCTCGCATAGGACTGTCTGGCGGGTTTTCTACATATAATCATCATCATCATCATCATCATTTCATTTTACGTCCGCTTTTTCCCTGCTTGCAAGGGTGGGACGGGAACTGATGCTGGCTTGATTTCTACAGCTGGATGCCCTTCCTAACACCAACCTCATTTACAGTGAGTGCTGGGTGTTTTTTTGCCGTGGCACCTCCACGACCGCTTTAGCAGTGGAATGATATGGACCCCAGTCCCTATCATCTCATTTCTACAGCTGAGTAAACTGGAGCAATGTGAAATAAAGTGTCTTGCTCAAGGAAACAACACATCACCCGGTCTGAGAATTGAACTCACAACCTTTCGATTGCAAGGCCAATGCTCTAACCACTAAGCCATGTGCCTCCATCATCATCATCATTTCATTTTACGTCCACTTTTCCCTGCTTGCAAGGGTGGGACGGGAACTGATTCTGGCTTGATTTCTACAGCTGGATGCCCTTCCTAACACCAACCTCATTTACAGTGAGTGCTGGGTGCTTTTTTGCTGTGGCACCTCCACGACCACTTTGCAGTGGAATGATATGGACCCCAGTCCCTATCATCTCATTTCAACAGCTGAGTAAACTGGGGCAATGTGAAATAAATATATATATATATATATATATATTAAAATAACAGATTAAAGTTTAAGCAAAGAATCGCTGCTTTCACCCTTAACGGGATCTTCTGAAACTAAAAAAATCAATCTGTGAACGCAGAGGTAAATATTTCGAAAAACGTTACACACTATATATATATCTACACACACTATATATACATATATACACACACACACAGCGGCGTCATAATATTGTAATGCAGACAGCCAGACATACAGACAGATATTATAAGGGTGCAACGTTATATCTATGTATCTATCTAAAAAGAGACAGACTAAGAATTATAGAGAGAGATCGCTAAATCGCCTAATGCGGTCCCTAGGGCATTGAAAATTCAAAATTATTTTTACTCAAAACACTCACAGGACCATAAGTATTACATGTTTTAAGTTTGAAAACAATGGGTTGGGTGGTTCTCGAGTTTTAGTGATCGGACAGACAGACAGACATTCTCTGTTTTAGATATATAGATAATATTTGTGTGAGTGTATATAATAATAATGAAATATTGTGTACAGTGCTCAGGTGCACTACAATATGTTTGTGTGTGTTTATTTAGAAAGATACATAGACAATAGAATTAAAAACACACGCATCTACACATACATATATATAAACAGACACACTTAGAAAAAATAATTATTACATACACACACATCTATGTGATGACTGAAGAAGGAAGGGTGGTGAGAAACTATAGAAGTCCAGCGTTTTAAAATACGTCACAGCTGTGGGTTGTGTGAGTGAGCGCAAAGGAACCAACCAACCAACAACAAACAAACATCCCTTTTTTTAATATTATGTATAGATATTACAATTAACCATCATTTTTGACGGCATGGGGGCCAGCTAGTATTATATAATCACATATAGAAGGACAAACGCCAGTCTACCTACCAGCTAATGTGTTCAGCACCATTCTGTCTTGCTTGCTTCAGCTGTACATATCGTTTGATGGCATGTTTCAAATCTAAGACAGTAGCATCTTGTACAACTACAACACCTGAGAGAAAAGACAAAATATAAACAGGATTACTTTCTACTAGTCACAAAGCTAAATTACTCAATAGAATTAAAACTGCTTCCAGTATATTACTGGTATCTATTAGCAAGCAACTTGCCACACACATTGAACATTTCGATAAAATTCTTAAAAAGGAAGATGGCCACACAAATACACACAGGTTTGTATTTATGATGCACAAAGCAGATTTTCCTATATGAGAAGTGTAGTTAACCTCAGTATATAACTGGTATCTATTTCAAGACTAGATAAATGAGAAATGGAGACGACATATTGCAGTGCTCATTCTTATATCAATCTATAATTTTCTCAACAGAGAGAAGAATCCCAGACAAGTTCCAGATAAGATCCAAATAAAGCTGTTACTTCTCTGAATCAAGAGATCACAGCTCTAGAACTATGAACATGTTAGAATGTCTAAGGAAAGAACTGCTCAACAGATTTATTGTAATGGCTTATATTTTTTAACATATCTTACTTTCTTCTTGTTGCTTTTTTTCTTTACTTCATTCATATCTCGTGCAATGAGGCGCCACACTTTTTCCCTAGCATCACACAAAATTCTGTGTTTTGTAGCTTAACAGCTATAAATTAATGTTTTGCCTCTCACTCCTTTGGAAAGCATTTGGCTTATGTCAGACACTGTGACCTCGGATGAACCAGCAATACTGTTGGTAGAGGTCGAAACTGCCCAAGTCCATCTCAACGTCCGATGACTATGGAGTTCTGTGTCCTTTGTTTGTATATTTAAAAAAAATAATTTTTTAAGGTTCCCCCTTAAAAAAATATTTTTCACTTTGTTTTGTTTCCATTCATTGTCTTGTCCTTTTTTTATTAATTTTCTTAAGTTTATATATATATATATGTAATAACATAAAGTAGGAAAGGCTCTTTAGTCAAGTCAACCATCTGACAACCTCTTTAGTGCTGGTATCAAGATAAAATGCTCCTAGTACGCTCTGTAAAGTGGTTGGTGTTAGCAAGGGCATCCAGCAATAGAATCCAAGACAAACAAATGGTTGAGAGCATTGTGCAGTAATTACAGGAGTGCTTGGGAGAGTGGCAGATCCCAAGCTACCCCCAGTTACGAGGTACAGTGAATAAGTTACAAGAGTGTTAGGCTCAGTGATAGATTCCATGCTACCCCAAGTTATGAGATACAGTGATTATTTTACAAGGGTGTTTACATGAGAGACATATCCCCAACTACCCCCAGTGCAGTACAGTAAATATGAGAAAGGGTGAGTGAGAAGGAAACAAATGAAAGAGGTGATGGGGAGCAGCAGATGGAAATTTAAAGGGAACATATTGGTGGGGTATTCCAATGTAGATATATCATTCATCTTCCACACTATCATTGGTGGGGTATCTCTCAGCACCAATGCTACCATTTGCAGGGTACCCAAATGTAGATTAGATATATCTTTCTTTACCATCATTGAACTAGGTATCTAAATATCAATCTATACCTCAGCATCCAACACTACAACTGGTGGGATCTCCTCCAGCACTCCAATTCTTTTATTACTTATTTTGTCCTACATGTATCACCAATTATTATATACCTTCACCGAGGTTGACTTTCATCTTTAAGGGGTCGATAAAATAAAGTACCAGTAATACACTGGGATAATTGCTGGCCTTTTGCCAAAAATAGAAACAATTATATATCTTCACTACTTCATCTCATGCTTTCCTAATTCTTCCTCTTCCACAGTTTCTGTTCACTTTCAGTATCCTGCAATTCTTTAAACAGTTGTTTTCCTTCAGACACATCACATGCCCATAACAACAGTTATCTCTCTTGTACACTGCATCTGATATCTCTTATACCCAGTTTTTCTCTCAGCTCACCCATACTCCATCCTTATTACTATTACCCATCCATCAGAGGATAATTAATTCATTTCTTTCAAATCTTCATGAATTCTCTGCATTCAAGGCCTAAGACATGCTTTCATGCAACATCACATTATACAAGCTGTTGTTCACTCTGAGAGAGAAAACATTTAGAACCGTTAGAGGTAATAGTTATCTGAAAAGTTTTTCTAACTGGTTTATATTCTAGCTACTCAACTTTTAGATTACACTCCTCCAATGCCAATTAGGTTTCTTAGACAACAAAAGCTATCAACTACTTTTAGTGGTCTGCCTTGCTCTAGCTGCTTAATCAGCCTGTGCACATGTCACACTGCTACCGCACTGTCATCTCAACTCACAATAGAAAGCTTTTGACTTACGCATAACCTCTCCATCAGCTCGACAAACATTAATTAACATAGCTTGTCCATATTCAAGGGCTATCTGGGACTTGACCTCTTCAGCTGTTACCTCTGTTGGAAGATCTTCAAGAAGTGGGTCTGTCTGCAAGTGAACAAGAAAGAAAGAAAAATATATAGCATCTATTTTCAAATAACTATTCCTTGTATAAACTCAAAGTTTCAGATTTATATGGAAAGAGGAAATGAGTGTTTGATATTCATGCTTTATAAAGGTATTTAACATTTAGCATCCTCTGATGATTTGGCAGAAAATTCCTAAAAACTAGGTTTGTTAATTAAAATGTTTATAATATCTTTACTACTGGACAAATTGTTGTGAAAGTTTGCAGTATTAGAATAAAAACTTTAAATATGTGATGCAGTCGGAATACTGTTTTGTATTTTTCAATGCCTTGCTAATGTAGTTTTAGCGGTATAGGATGTCAAGATTTAACAAAATCAAATGACAAATCACAATGAAATCTTTGACTTATTGAGACATACTTATGCTATGTTGCGTTTTCTTTATTTGTTACACTATTTTCAAGTAATAAATTGTGACATAAAATTGCTGGATCACCTAATCATAAGTTCAAATCTTATTCTAGTTATTTAATGGTTGATAATTCCCCATATTATTCAATTTGTATGAGATCGTAACACTTTCAGCTACTAACAAATACATTATACAAAACATTTAGAAACTTCACTCACATATATTAACTCTGAGAGAACCTTCGTGGCTTTAGCCATTGCATCTTGATGAGTGAGTTCTTGAACAGATGGCGTGGCTGAGGAATCAGAGTCAGAAGGACTTTCATTACCTGTAGAAGTCATATTCTTTCACTCTTTAACTGAAATGAAAAACGTCAGTGATTGCTAATTAGATGACATTCTTCACGTATGACTTTATGATTGCGAGTCCAACACACTTCAACAGTATTTTCTGTGTATTGAAGCAAGTAAAAACGTTGGTCAAACATAAGAAATACTAATATAAAAACCAACTATTTAGGCATCGTTTTGGGGTTTTTTTTTTACAGTTTAGATATCAGTAAAACGTGTGTGTATATATATATATATATATATATATATATAGCAATGGTCAAACTATATATACAAAGCTCAAATGTGTAAGAAATTAAAAATGATTTAAAAGCTATTTTTTCCAGCTATATATTTTATTATGTATATATATATATATATATACACACATACATATACATGTAAATAAATACGCTGGATTTATATAACATTGTTGTTTATTTTAGGTATTTGTTTTACAAGATTCTTGATGTGAAATCGTGTGTTCAAACAGATATTGAGATATTTGGAGATAGTCATGTTGCCAATATTGCCAATATTATCATTAAGAAGGTAACAAAATGTGTTAAGAAAGAACTTTAATGAACTAACTAATAATAAAGCTGAAGTGAAAATAGTATAGTGCGTGTTTTTATTAGCAACATAACAATCTACAAATATAACAATTGTTTATTTTATATATAAGTAAGATAACTGCGTTAAGTTACTTTCATTTGTTTGCAACCTAACATCGATTAATGTCATTGAAAGTTTTTAAAATGTTCAATACTTAATGAATATCAAAGAAGGTTGTTTCTCTATACAAAAATTAGATGTTTATTTCTCCATCAACATTATAAAAATAATGGTTGATACAAAATGTTGAGTGGGATTTATATTTCCGATTTACGTGGGGGGAAGTAATTATATTATTTTTATTTCTTATAGTGATCTGATCTAAAACTTTACTTTAATTAAATGTTGTTTTCAGAAAAATTTTAATTTCAAAGCATATATATTCCTATTAAATTCACCAAGCATTTATTTTATGAGCACCTACGAAATAAACATCAAACGAAACGAACCATTAATTTCTACTGTATAACTTTTTACTGTAACGTTTCTACCGGTGTTATAAGAACATACAGTGTAAAGTAGAACCATGCTTGTTTTCTGCCCTGTTTGTGCTAATGTTTTGGTTGTGGAAGAAGGACCTAACTCTTATCGCTTTGGTTGTCATACGTGTCCCTACATACAGAACATTACACGAATGGTATACTATACGATTCATCATTCTATCGATCTAAACTTTGTATGAGTGTTCTTTTTCTTTCTAACATTGTCTTTAATGTTATGATGTTATCTGTAAATATATAACAGCCAACGTGTTGGTTGGTCGTATGTAAAGTTTTATATCGCGTACATATGTTTGTTATTGTTCATCGGATATTGTTAATGGCAGCTTTACTGTCAACCTTCAACTACTTACTATGACAACGAGTGCAGGCCACGCGAAAGTTCACAATAATACCAAACCTAATCCAACCCTTCGCACGCTACATCAACAATACTTTCTATTGCTACATCTAAAAATATAGCAAGTAACTATCGTCTGCTGACACATTACATTTTTATGAAGTTACGTTTTATATTATTCTTTGTTCTCATTCATTGGCAATGTTTTATTATAGGGTTGTAAATGGGTTTAGGGAGAAAACGTTGCTGTTTCTTTGTCTGGTTTTATTTCTTTCTTTATTTTGTTTAAAGTATTTTTAGTTGGTAGAGCGACCAAATAGAAACTTAGTGTCATTGTGTCGCAACTTTTAAGCAAATTGATGCAACGTTCAAAGGGAAACAATTCGTGTAAGTCTTATTCTGTACGTTTCGAGATTTATTTCCCTTTCTTTGTTAAATTTCTGACATCTACTGAGCCAAATGACAAACTAAAATTGCTCGATTTACACATCCACCGATTTCAGTGGAAAATAATTTTTTTCTTCGTTTTTTTTTTTTCTCTTGAACAATCAATTAAACGTACCGGCGATATCCAATTTTACGGGCCTATTTGCTGCTGTTGCTGCTTACTTGGTGGCTTACTGCTTGTTGCTAGCTGCTGACTTGCTGCTATTGTTGCTTAACTTGTGCTACTTACCTGCTTCACTGTTTGAGGCTATTCCAACAAATTTACATTCCCTTTTTTTTTAGCCGTTAAAAGAAATATAGATTTATTTATTTGCAACGTTTTTGTTAGTTTCTTGGTTTTGTTTTTTGTTTGCGATTTATTTGCCACGTTTTTGGTTGTTTTGTTTTTTTTTGCGATTTATTTGCCACTGGGGCATAGATTTCTTTATTTGCCACGTTTTTGGTTGTTTTTTTTTTGTGTTGTTTTTTATTTGCCACTGGGGCATAGATTTCTTTATTTGCCACGTTTTTGTTTGTTTGTTTGTGGCAAC
Organism: Eledone cirrhosa; assembly: GCA_964016885.1. Lineage (NCBI taxonomy): Eukaryota > Metazoa > Mollusca > Cephalopoda > Octopoda > Eledonidae > Eledone > Eledone cirrhosa. The sequence continues at coordinate 42,441,700 of OZ024747.1, read as the reverse complement.
AAATAAAGAAATCTATGCCCCAGTGGCAAATAAATCGCCAAAAAAAACAAAACCAAGAAACTAACAAAAACGTTGCAAATAAATAAATCTATATTTCTTTTAACGGCTAAAAAAAAAGGGAATGTAAATTTGTTGGAATAGCCTCATACAGTGAAGCAGCATCAGCAGCAAATAGGCCCCTAACAAACTACCTGCATCAGTTGTTAGCTGTCGAGACACTGCATCCTTTAAGGCCTCCATGCTTCCCGAGATCCGCCAACACTACAGCTAACACATACACACATGTACTTCCCTGACATTTGTGTATTATTCTATGTACTATACATACACCTTTGACGAGTTGTAGTGCACCTGAGCACTTTACACAATAATTTCATTATTATAATTTCTATTAACTTTTCAACTAACATTAATTCCAGGTGTAGTGATGAATGTGATGTTGGGGAGAGCAGCACAGTGTGATTTGGTAACTAGGAATCATCCATGGAGAAATCTGACCTTCCAAAATGCTCGCAATTTTTTTCCCAGGAAAACAGAGTCCCGATCACCCCCTCTTCTTGGTGTTTTCTCCATGTTTTTTTTTTTTCGCATCTTATCAACTAATATGACATTCAAGCCAGTTAGAAACTACTAGATTTGTAGGGCGAAAAGACCGTCGGAGATTCGCAGATCTACACCCCAACCCCCTTCACGGGTTTTTTTTTTGTGCTATAAACTAACCTGACCTCGTATATATATATATATATATATATAACCAAAATTAAATTAAGGGTGTCATGTCTGAGAAACATGCGCTATAACCTCTGTAGAATATGCTCAAAGATTCTAATGGATAGATCCGAACATTTATAAGCATTCAATTAAAAATTGATTGACATATATCGATTAGCAATTACTATATATTTGTATCAACAGAGGTCACCAATATAGCAGACATTTAATAGTCACCAGTTTAGCTGTTAAATAATATTATGCCATGTAGTAATAATATCCACGACAGTAATAATAATAATGATGTATTTTGTTGTAACAGGAAAGGTATGGTTTGTTATATCAATAAATGTAAGTTGAATTGAGGTTCTGTTGCTGCTGTAATAAAAACTCTGGAAGGTATCTTTCCATATCACATTTAAAGGCATGGCTGTGGTAAATAGCATCATAAGACTTTACAATGTTTTTATGTAATTTATTTACAAACCGATTACAAAGATTGAGCTGGCATACCAAACAAATGAAACAAACAAATTAAGATTTCAGAAGGCACGGTCCATTGGCTGAGGTGTTGGCCAGGGCTGCAGTTATGCTGTGGTGTTTCGGCAAAAAAAAAAAATAGTTCTTTACCTTTCCACAGTTGAAGCAACAAGAGATTGAGTTTATTGAAAGTAGCAGAAAAATCTCAGTTTGGGCGGAAGTTGAAAATACATATCCGTGCGCGGCTCACAATTGGCCTGACTTAGCCAAACCACGCACGAATAGCCTATCAATGCGCCAAAGTAAAGTAGCTTGCTACATATATATATAAAATAAGCACATCAAACAATCACAGGTGATAATTTGTAAAGAGTGTAAGCTACGTAGGTAACTAATTAAAATTTAATGAGAATTTCAAATATAGATCCTTTCAATAATGATTAATCTCCTTTGTATATATTTCATTAAATAAAGAAATATATTTCACCATTAATCGGTAAATCACAGTAGTCAAATCCCAGATCATCATCAAAGGAGATGATTTAACTATCTGTGTTTACACACTAAATGCAAATCTGTGAATGACTGGAAGCACATGTATGTATTTTTAATCGAATGCTTATAAAGTCTTAGATCTATCCATTTGAATCTTTGAGCATATTCTACAGAGGTTATGGCGCATGTTTCTCAGACATGACATCCTTAATTTAATTTTGGTTATATATACGGTTCCTTAATTGTTGAGCTTACTCAGTTGAAAGGACATGGCTGCTATTTCTAGCTGTTGGTAATCCTATTCACGCCACTGGAATGATGGTGGTACGATGTATTTTTTTTAAAAGAGGCAACACATGCTTCTAGTCTTCCACAGATTTGCATTTAGTGTGTAAACACAGATAGTTAAATCTTCTCCTTTGCTGATGATCCAGGATTTGACTACTGTGATTTACCGATTAATGATGAAATCATCATCATCATTTCGTTTTACGTCCGCTTTTTCCCTGCTTGCAAGGGTGGGATGGGAACTGATTCTGGCTTGATTTCTACAGCTGGATGCCCTTCCTAACACCAACCTCATTTACAGTGAGTGCTGGGTGCTTTTTTTGCCGTGGCACCTCCACGACCACTTTGCAGTGGAATGATAGGGAACCCAGTCCCTATCATCTCATTTCTACAGCTGAGTAAACTGGAGCAATGTGAAATAAAGTGTCTTGCTCAAGGAAACAACACATCACCCGGTCTGAGAATTGAACTCACAACCTTTCGATTGCAAGGCCAATGCTCTAACTTTATTTAATGAAATATATACAAAGGAGATTAATCATTATTGAAAGGTATCTGTGAGGCTGCCGTGAGGGAGTGTGTAGAGCTGCCGTGGCAGGGGGATTTCTGGAAGTTGGGGGATGCCTGACTGGAAGCAGGAGGACGGGGGCGACACGCGGGACCAAGTGGTGGGCAGCGATCACTTGGCTGTTGGCACCGTGAGGAGACGGGTCGTGTGAAGGTAGACGTTGTTTGGAAGTACCCCACGTGGACAGTGGAACGAGTAATAGAAAGATGCAAGGTAAGTCCAAATGTCAGCAACAAGCTATTTCAGCATTTAAAGAATTTTCCTATCTTTCGGCATTCTTACTCCCGGCACGGCAGCATTTTAGTTTACCTATTTTTTTTTTTTTTACATGGGGTATTGTTGACTTTTCCGAAGATGGCAGCAAAAGTGAATAGCGAGGCCATCAAGGCTTTGAATGACAAGGGAGATGCTGTTGCCTGGTTGAGAAAGTTACGTTGGTTGCCTCGCTGTAAGGTATTGACAACGTGGCTGGTTTGATCGCTCTATATTTCGATGGAGATGCACTGGCAGTATACTTTGGGATGGACGAGAGAGATCAACTGAACGTGGAGAAGATAGGGCAACGACTTAAGGAAGCGCTCACTGAGGGGCCCGTATGCTGCTTTTGCCAAGATAGGTGTGATGGAAGGGAGAACACGTGGACCTGTTCGCAACAGAGTTACGGCGGTTGGCTACGTTGGCCAGATTCGCGGTAGAACGAAACCTCAATGAGGTTCCAACAGCTGCCTGGCAATAGAGATGAAAATGAGCGAGCTAATCGCGTAGGCCTGCGTAATAATACAGGACACCAGGTGGAATGTTGCAGCACTGGCAGCGACGGAGCCCATAGCAGTCGACAGCGACCGATATACAACGAAAGGAGACCAGCCGTTGTGAATAGTCGTCCACATGCATTCGGAGGCCGGTGCTTCAGGTGCCAGGGCCCGCACATGGCTAGGGACTGCAGAGAGCCGAAGCCAGCCATAATCTGCTACCACTGCAAGCGACCAGGCCACATCACCAATCATTGCGACCAGGGGACTACTGCACCGGTAGCCACCCCTGGAAGCGAGTAGAGGTACCTTTGCAGTTGCTGCCGGTAGTGGAAGTTCTGGTGGGGGGGGAAGCCATCGCGAGCACTCGTGGATACAGGTTACACGACAACACTAGTGACCATGGAGATGGTTAAAAAGTGGAGCGGGATGAGCAGTATAAGGGCAGTTGATGGCAGGGAGATTAGATGCAGAGGTGGCAGCGAGGTGTCAATGGTGGTACGGGGAACAAACATTAAGCTTCGGGCGATCATGATTGATCAGCTGGTGGACTGAATCGATGTAGTAATGGGCATGGATGCGATTGCTGCTTAGGAGGTGTTACAGTGAGTGAAGTCTGGGTAACGTCTGGTAGCAAAGAGACATCGTGTGCTGGGAGAATCCATGAAGAAAATACCATACAGGACAAGGATTTCAGGGCAATGTTCAATGGGCAGCGGTGGGTAGTTGAGTGGTACTGGAGATCCACCAGTGCTGAAGAATAGAGTGGGCTGCTTTCAGCATACCCTGAAAGGAGATGCCAGAAGCAAGTTTGAGGGAGAGGTACAGAGATGGATCGAGGAGGGTATACTGATTCCTTGGAAGGAGGAGGTACAGTGTGGAGTGTTGCTGCTAATGGCAGTGGAGCACCCCACGAAGAACAAGGTTAGGCCCGTGTTTCATTTTCGTGAGCTGAACGAACACGTGTCATGCCACACAGGCGGTGAGGTCACGGATGTTTGCGGGGAAACCTTGCGAGAATGGAGACGAATGACGGGGAGCCTCCATGATTGTCTACTTAAAGTCGGCATATCTACAGCTACACGTAGATGAGAAGTTGTGGAAGTATCAGCTGGTCAGGTATAAGGGCCAGACATACTGCCTGACCAGGCTTGGCTTCGGGTTGAACTCTGCACCAAAGATCATGGTCACGGTCTTCAAGGCCATTCTGGGAAAAGCAGACAAGGTGAGGAGGGCCACCGACTTTTACATCGATGACATCTTGGTAGACGAGACAGTGGTATCAGCAGCAGAGGTCTCAGGCTACTTGGGAAGGTTCGGGCTGGCCGCGAAACCACCGGAGGCGATGGAAGGAGGAGCTGCAAAGAGATAAGACGGACACAGTGGTGTTTCGGAGAGTTGACTAAATTCCGGAATTGGGACCCGATATGAATAGACGGGAACTCTTCTCAAAAATTGGTGGGCCACTATCCGATCGCAGGGTGGCTCTGGACGGCATACAGCTATGTCAAGAGACGAGAAGATGGGGTGAACTGGGGTGACGGGGCTGGAGAGAGGGCAGTGGCCATGATGCAGGAGATCATGGAGAGGGTAAAGGTGGATGACCCAGTGAGAGGACGCTGGTACATCCCCAAATCAGAGAGCGGGACCGTATGGTGTGATGCCAGCAGCATAGCACTAGGGGTCACTCTGGAGATAGGGGGCGTCGAGGTTGAGGACGCAGCCTGGCTCAGGAAGGAGGACTGCAATCACATCAACATGGCCGAACTGGATGCTGTGCTGAGAGGGGTGAATCTCATCCTGAGATGGGGGCTGCGCACCATAGAGATTTGCACTGACTCAGATGGGTCAGATCAGTGCTTACCAGTGAGAGGAGGGTGCGTACAAGAGGGGCAGCAGAAATGTTGATAAAGCGCTGCCTGGGAACTCTGTCCACCAAGTTCAGCCTGGAGTTTAGTGTGGTTTTTGTACCCTCAGAGAAAACAGGGCAGACATATAAACCAGGGTGAAGAAAGCCTGGCTGGAAATGCCAGAGGACGCAGAGAAGGGGATAGCTGCAGTGTGTTGACTGAATGATTCAAAGTTGAGGGGACTGAATGCCATGCACCACATGGGAGTGGATAGGACCCTGTTCTTAGCCAGAAGAATCGACTCTTATGTTAGTGTCCAGAGAGTGGTCGGAGGTTGCAACAGATGCCATCTATCGACCCTGCCCCGGGTGTGCACGGGACAGGCAACTTCCCGGTGGAGCACAACTGGAAGCGATTGGCGGTGGATGTGATACACTACCAACAAGGAACGCATCTTTTGATGGTCGATTGTGGGCTGGGACAGATGGCGATATGGAGGGAAATGAAGACCGGGACTGCAGAGGAAATTGTGTGGATGCTGAGAGAGATATTCTTGGAGTGGGGCCCTGTAGAAGTGCTGATGGACAACAGCACGGCGTTTCACTCGGAGGCGCTGAGGGAAATGCTTGACAAGTGGAAGGTGAACCGCTTCTTCAGAGTGACATACAGGCCGAGCGGAAATGGGATCGTGGAGAGACACCATCGCACGGTCAAGGCCATGGTAGAAAGGGGCACATTTCACCAGTGGAGGCAGTGTTCTGGTACAACATGTCTCCTTGGGTGAGACAGGGCAATATATAGATACGAATGGTAACACCTATGCATGGTACCACAGCAGTTGGTGGAGAGAGAGAGAGTGCATTCGTACGAGTGGGTGAGGAGGTATGGGTCAAGTCCCCGAACATGTATTGCACATCTCAATGGGGGAAAGGAATGGTAACCCCCATAAATTCCCAAAACAACGTGTCTGTGGATGGAATGTCACGTCACGTCTTGGACGTCCGTAGAGTCGTTGTGGAAGAGGAAAATGAAAGTGCCGCCCCAAAGGTGCGGAGATCGCAACGGAGCCGCCAACCACCTAGGTGGATGGCGGATTTTGAGATGGAGCAGTGTGATGGGGGGGGGGGGGATCCTTGGGATCAGTGGGGCTGCCGTGAGATAGAGGGGAGGTGTGTAGAGCTGGCATGGGAGGGGATTGCTGGAAGTTGGGGGACGCCTGAGCGGAATCAGGAGGACGGTGGGGACACAAGGGACCAAGCGGTGGGCAGCGATCACTTAGCTGTTGGCACCATGAGGAGACGGGCCGTGTGAAGATAGACGTTGTTTGGAAGTACCCCACGTGGACAGTGCAACGAGTGATAGAAAGATGCAAGGTAAGTCTGAATGCCTCTGGCTACAGTATCTATATTTGAAGTTCTCATTAAATTTTAATTAGTTACCTATGTAGCTGTGTGTGCTTACACTCTTTACAAATTATACCCTGTGATTGTTTGATATGTTTATTTTATATATCAATCAATTTTTAATTGAATACTTGTCACACCATAACCACATGTAGTTAACCAGGTAATACTAGAGGGTGTTATACCAAAAGATTGGTGCAGTAGCATCATTGTCAACTGCTACAAGGGTAAAGGTGATGCACTAGATAGAGGAAATTATAGAGGTATAAAGCTGATGGACCAGGTCATGAAAGTAACGGAAAGAGTTATAGCACAGTTGATTAGGGACTGGGTAAAACTAGATGAGATGCAATTTGGGTTTGTGCCACTGATGCCCTCTTCCTTGTGAGGCAGTTACAGGAAAAACACCTAGCTAAAAGTAAGCCGCTCTACCTGGCATTTGTCGATTTGGAAAAAGCCATCGACAAAGTGCCCCGTGCTGTAATCTGGTGGGCTCTTAAAAAACTAGGAGTAGATGCATGGCTTGTGAAATCTGTACAAGCCATGTATAGGGGAGCAGTCGGCAAAGTGTGGGTTAGCAATGGCTACAGCGAGGAATTTAGCACACAGGTCGGTGTCCACCAGGGCTCTGTTCTTAGCCCTCTCTTGTTCATTATAGTATTGCAGGCAATAACAGAAGGGTTTAAGACCGGATGCCCATGGGCACTGTGGATGATCTCACACTTAAAGCTGAATCTATGGTGGAACTAGAGAAGAAACATGGAAGCATGGACTAGAAAGAAAGGGTCTCAAAGTCAACCTGATAAAGACTAAGGTCCTCATAAGTAGATGAGAAAACAGAACCCAGATCCCCTCAGGCAAATGGCCTTGCTCAGTATGTAGGTAAGGTGTAGGTAAGAACTCTATCCTCTGCCTCAAATGCAAAAAATGGGTACACAAGAGATGTAGTGGGATCTCAGTAAGCTTAGCTAAGAATGTAGGCTTTACATGTAGCAGCTGCACCAGGACAGTAAGCAGCAAACGGCCACAGGAAACAAGCACCACGAAACTCTGGGAGGGCTCTGTAGAAACAGTAGACAGCTTTTGCTACCTAGGTGACCGAATTAACAGTGGAGGTGGGTGTTCGGAAAGTACAATAACTAGGGTAAGAACGGGATGGAAGAAGTTCAGGGAGCCACTGCTAGCTGTAAAAGGCTTTTCTCTCAAAATGAAAAGCAGACTGTATGATGCATGTATACGAACAGTAATGTTACATGGTAGTGAGACCTGGGCGCTGTCTGTAGAAGACTTGCGCAGATTAGAAAGAAACGAAGCTTGCATGCTCCGATGGATGTGTAATAACAATAATGTGAATGGCAAAGCATAAACGAATTGAGAGAGAGACTGAGCATAAGAGGAATCAAATGCTGTGTGCAGGAGGGGAGGTTGCGTTGGTATGAAGGATGACAGCTGCATAAAAAGGTGCAGAACACTAGAAGTCAATGGAAGCCATGGAGTGGGGAGACCCAAGAAGACCTGGGATGAGGTGATAAAAGCTGACCTTACCCAATTGCATCTCTCAAAGGCGATGACACACGACCGTGACCTCTGATGTCACACAGTAATACAGAAGACCCGACTTCTCACGGGTACAAGCCGAAGCTGAAGCATATAGCCAATATCCCCCCCCCCCCCCCCTGCAAAGTGGTCGTGGAGGTGCCACGGCAAAAAAGCACCCAGCCCACACTGTAAAATGGACGTGTAGGCGCCACGGAAAAAAGGCACCCAGCACTCACTGTAAATGAGGTTGGTGTTAGGAAGGGCATCCAGCTGTAGAAATCAATCAGAATCAGTTCCCGTATGAGCAAGACAAGGTCAGCCGACTAGACACTGCCCACAACAGGACAACCTGTCTAACCCATGCTAGCGTGGAAGAACGGATGTAAAACGGTGATGATGATGATGAGTGAATAATGATAATATTATTATTATTCACTTTACGATCTGAGTTCAAATCTCGCCAAGGTTAACTTTGCCTTTCATCCTTACGAGGTCGATAAAATAAAGTACCAGTAATGTACTGGGTAATTGCTGGCCTTGTGCTGAAATTAGAAACAATTATTATTATTCACTTATCAATGCATATTTGTATGTGTATATATATATATATATCATCATCATCATCATCATTGTTTAACGTCCATTTTCCACGCTAGCATGGGTCTGGACGGGAATTGTCCACTTGAGGCAAGATTGGTTGTCTTGCTCAGGACTGTCTGGCGGGTTTTCTACAGCTGGATGCCCTTCCTAACACCAACCACATTTACAGTGTGGACTGGGAGGTTTTTACCGTGTTACCTACACGGCCACATTACAGCGTGGACTGTGTGTTTTTTTGTTGTGACACCTACACAACCTCATTTGTTTCGGATTGGATGTTGTGGTACCAACATAATTTCACATTTTAGGGGGTGGTGTGGATGGGGTGGGGGTAGTGGGACGGGGGTGTATTTTGTTATCTATATATATAATGCTAGCGTGGAAGAACGGACGTAAAATGGTGATGATGATATATATATGTGTGTGTGTGTCTGTTTTTATATATCTATATTATAAAGCTGACGGCCGTATGTATGTAACAAACTTTTTGCCAAACAGCTGGACCAAATTTGCACCATAGATGTAACCTTTTCCAAGTAAGAAAGTGAGGGTACTTTTGTCTTCTAAATTTCGTTAAAAGATTAAAGATATTTTATCGTTTATTTAAATATTCACTTCTTTAAAATTTTCAAATGTCAACACTTCCAGTTATACGACATTCCCCTCTCTTTCTTAGTCTGTCTTTTTAGATAGATACATAGCTGTAACGTCGCGCCCTTATAATATGTCTCTGTATGTCTGGCTGTCTGCATTAGATACATAGGTATAACATTGCACACATATAATATCTGTCTGTCTGGCTGCCTGTTTGCATTGACTTTGCTTCTAACCAACTTTTAATTAATTCAGTGCAAAGATACCGCACGCCCTCTCAATAATTAATTATATATATATATATATATAATTAGTAATAATAATAAATGTGAAGATTAAAATCCAAAGAGGGCTCGATAAGGATAAATATATATGAAATATATAAGAACCCTAGAGCAAATATTGTTCTCATTGCTGATGTATTATCTTAGCTTTTTTCCGTTCATTGCCAGGGAACGTCTTCACGAACCAAAGTACCTTCCTGTCTTCCTTCAGTTGCAACGTTTTTCGAAGTATTTACTTCTGCGTTCACAGATTGATTTTTTTTTTTAGTTTCAGAAGATCCCATTAAGGGTGAAAGCAGCGATTCTTTGCTTAAACTTTAATCTGTTATTTTAATATATATATATATATAATTATATATTCTTTAAGAGAGTATTGAAGTTTGCTTGAAGCATTGTGGAATGATAAGGTAAATTTCTTTAAGTCGTTTGGAAGCCTCGACAATGCAAATGGGTAAATCTCCGGGTAACAAGATCCGGTGGTGGAGAGAGAGATGTAAGTGGGTGTACGTTGAGATGCGTGGCGTGTATAAGACGTGTAGAGGAATGAGGGAAAGAGCATAAAGGAAAATAAAAATGACAACACGAGAAAGAGTTACCTTGGGAGAGATTTAATTGTCCCTATATATTTTGGATTCACATCCATCAACTGGGGTTTTTTTCCGGGGTGGAGGAAAGGTTGTCTGTCGGAAAAGTGCGAAACACGTTCTCCGCTGTTCGTTGTTTTGAATATCTGAGGTATTCAGCAGAGCACGCATGAAATGGGGTCGGTCGGCCAGAGGTCAGCGGCCGAAGTAGTTCTTTCAATTGTGGGAGTGGGGTGGCGCTAGCTGTCAGTCCATTCTCTGCCTGTTTGTTAAATGTGACTGTGTGTGTGTGCGTGTGTTGTTGTCTCGCTTGAGTGTGTGTGTGTGCGTGTGTTGTTGCCTTGTTCCTCTGTATTGGCAGTGTAGTATGTTCGTATGGTGGAATGTTACTGTGTGTGCGTGTGTTGTTGTCTCGCTTGTGTGTGTGCGTGTGTTGCTGCATCGTTTGTTAACTTAAACCAGCCACCTCATTTCGCTTCTCTCGGATCGATTGTTTATTTGCGGCTCTAGACGTTTGATAAAAAGTGGTTCCTTGATACGTAACGTGCCGATGTTTCTTTCGGTCGCTAGAATTGTGACAATGGGCCTTCCATCTTTGTTTCCGCATTTGTCTATGTGTTTCCGGAAAGACGAGGCCCTGGTTTTAGTGTATTCATTGATCCGGATGTACAAAGGTCGGATTGTGCTACCTATATAGTATTGGTTGCACTTGTTGCATTCTATCTTATACACGACGTATGTGCGTAGGCAACAGTTCGCATGGCGTGTCGGGCAGTCTCTGAGGGAGCACGTGTCAATTGATTTCCCGGGTTTCCTGGAGAGGCATCTTCGCAGGGAGGGGCCCGAGTGGGCCAGGTGGATGTCGAGGCCCTCCCTCCGTATAGCCTTGCGGATAGCGTTGGTGGTATTCTCGCCCAGGTGTGGCATTTTAAGGAAGCACTTGCCTTGGGTGCCTCTGTCTCTTGTGTCTGGTGTCTCCTACTCTGTCTGTGAGTTAGGTAGGGTACCCGTTCGTCTCCAGCACCTCGAGGAATCGCTTGGTATGAGTGACACCACTCGCAGGATCGCTGCATCTGTTTTTGATTCGTGCAATCTCGTTCGTGATGTATCCTCTTTTGGCACTGTTAGGGAGGGCGGACTTGTAGTGGACGAACAGGTCCCTGCAGGCTGCCTTTCGGTAGAAGTTGCAGTGGATCCTTCCCTGTTCCGTGATGTTGATTCGGAAGTCGAGGAGGGCAAGTGACCCGTCTTCGTTGGGGTGTTCAACACTGAAGTCAATGTTCTCGTCCGTGTTGTTGAACGTCTCATAGATTCTGTTCGCCGTGTCTTGGGAAGATGTGAGGATGAGGATATCGTCCACGTACTTTGAGAAAAATTTGTGTACAGATATTTTTGCATACACAAAAACAAAATATAAACAAATGTATTTATTTCACGAAAGCTCAGATGGCTTATCGTCATTGTTACTGCCGATATGCCACCGAAAAAGTCCCAGCCTGGCCGCAAGATTTGATTTTCCAGAAGAAAAAATGTTACTAGAGTAACAGAGAGACTAAGCTTCACGATTACCATCAACAAAGCTCAGGGTCAAACCCTAAAAGTGGCTGGCCTTCATCTGGGAAAACCATGCTTCTCCCATGGTCAATTGTATGTAGGATGCTCTAGGGTGAGCTCGCCAAACAATCTCTTCATCTTTGCTCCCGAGGGCCTAACAAAAAATATTGTATACTCTGAGGCTCTAACAATGTAATTTATGTATTTTCTGTTACTTGGAATTTCCATTATGGTTGTACAAATTTTGTAAAGTTTAAAAAATTTGTTCTCTGTTTAGCCTTTATTGTTGTAACTATCAATTTTCTTTAACGTACTGGCTGCTGAACTGGGGAATCCTAAAAACTATTCAAACCCAACATCAGAGCACGTTAACCCCCACCCACCCTCGCTGACTTCAGAGGGCGTGCAGTATCTTTGTACTGGAGTGGAGGGGGGAATCCTGAAAAGATAAAATGCCGGTATACCTAACCGGGCGCTAGCTGGACGGGCCAGCTAGTATATATATATATATATATATATATATATATATATATAAATCCATGCTTCTGGTTTTATTGCTTGTAGATGATGCCCAATGCCAGCCAAAATCCTCTGGGGATCTGAACTGGCAACAGTACTCATGAGTGTGTGTCTATGTATACATGTACATGTATATAAATTTAGTTATACTCTATCACCACTAATTCTGGTTTTCACCAGTATCATTTCTTTTGATTTCTAATTTCTTTGGGAATTGTTTGGCCAACTCCTTTTGTTAATTGTTTGTTTTTAATTTGTTTTCTTTCTCTAAGACAAAAGTTTTGACAATTATCAATGTTTTAAATAAAATGTTAATCAATATTTTATATTTAAAACTTTTTAGGCCTTATTTTGACTTTAAAATAAATTTGACTTTTTATACCTAAAGAAAATTTTTAATTAGCTACTTTTTACCAAAATTAATTTTCATAGACTTTTAACCCTTTAACAATTCAACCAGCCATGTCCGGCCAGAATTATCTCACCTCTTTCTGTTCAAACTGGCTGCAACTGGCCACTCCATACTGATATTAAGGTATTGTTCTCAAAATAAATAATATCAAAATCTCATAGATTCGATATTATATGAAATAAAGCCTTTACCACAAAAATATAATAGTAAATATAGAGTAATGTAAATGCTAAAGGGTTAAGCCAAAAATTGCCCTAGTGATTATTAAACTGGTGAATCAGTTATGATAGAAAGATTTTAGATAAATATAAACATTTAAAAATATACAACTTTGTATCATAGAACCAAATATGGTTTCAGTTAGGTTATTATCAAGAGTTAGATGACCTTACAGCTAACAGCTCAAGTATAATGTAAAACCAATCAGCTAGAGACTAAGAAGGAATATTTCTACTAACTACTGAAATGTCTTATCATTTTTACAATAATTTATATTTGTTCTGATATAGATTATTTTCAAATGTTTATTTAGGTTAAATATCGTAAATATCCAAAGCTGAAAGAAGTGGATGATGTACTAGGTGGAGCCTCAGCTTGGGAAAATGTTGACTCTACTGAAGGTAGTTTCACTTTTAACTATTTTAATTTTTACACATTCTTAGAGTCTTTCTAAATTTATGATATTTGAAATACATTTACTATACATCTGTGTTCCTTTCTCAGATCATAGAGACACAGTGGTGTAAGCATAGATGTGTGGTTAAGAAATTTGATCCCACTATGTGGCTCTTTGGGTTTCTATATAGGCTGATAGATGTGTTATCAGTGTAGCTTGGTAGACAAACTGTGTGGAAGCTTGTCATACATCAGTGTGTATATGTGTTTATATATATGACTGTTCACCCCCCTGTTTTGAATTCATATTCTAAAGTCTTGTTCATGCAGGCTTTTTTGGAAATTATCATATATATATGTTGGGAGAGAGAGAGAGTGTGTGTGTGTGTGGACTGTTTATCTGGGTCAAAGATATGGCAACCTCTCTAATGTTGGTGCCATGATAAAATGCACTTGCTTAGTATGTGAGCAAGATGCAAGTCACCAACCTATCTGACCACTCAGTAGAGTGCAGGAATGCATGTGAGATGCAGACCCCTGGTCAATCTGAAAGGTCAGTAGCTTCTGTTTAAGTACTGACTTGGTCTGTTCACAACCTATCCAACCCTTGTAAGCAGGGAAAATAAACGTTAAATGATGATGGTGATATATATATATAATACTAAAAGTCTGTAATGTAATACAGCCAAAAGGATGCATAATGGAAGTTGACCCTGAAATGGGGATACAAATGGAATAAAACAATTTTCACATAAATTAGACTACGGGTTCCCAAGATATGGGGTTTTTCTGGGTATCTTCATAAACATAGAGAGAAAGAGAAAGTGGTTGTGAAAGAGTAGATTGAAAGAGACATAGAGAGGAGAATAAAAGAGAGAGAGAGAGAGCTGGCTGTATATATATATGTGTGTGTCTATGACCAGTGTATATAGATCAGACACCCACATATATATATGTATACACACACATATATATATGGTCCTTCCAGTTTCATTTCACATTATATACATGTTTGTATATTTTTAAGTGAACATGATTTTTTAAAAGTATTTTGAAGTGAACGTGACCCAAGAGGTCACGGCTGGTCTAGTATATATTATTTAATTTCCCCATTGCTTATGACCTTGAAAAGGCAGCCACCACTTTTCACTAACATTCTCTACCATTTGCAGATATATTATTTACAGATTTATTAATATTTCAATCACAATATTCTCTCCCTGGTTTTATGACATATTTCAATGTAAATAGTCAAAAGACTCAACCACCTTCCCAGGTTTCATGACATTTCATTTGTTTTTTATTTATCTGTTAGAAACCTGCCCCAAGTGTGAGCACGCACGAGCCTATTTCATGCAGATTCAAACACGGTCAGCTGATGAACCAATGACAACATTTTACAAATGCTGTAATGTAGAGTGTGCACATCGATGGAAAGACTGAACGTTTAGCTGTAATTTATCTCTGTATATTTTGTAAATAAACTCTTTTCATGTCACTTGTTTTCTTCTTCTTCGCCCATTTATTTCTAAGAGTGTGGGGGCAGGGTCCTCAAGCACTCCTCCCCATGGGTCCTGTCAAAAGCTACCATCTCCAACCATCTTGCTCAGGGTCTCCTGCTGGTTTGTTTTGCCTGTAAAATCTGTCCAGCAATTCTTTCATGAGACATTCTAACCACATGCCCGAGGTATTGAAGCTGTGATCTCTCAATTCGGAGAAGTAGCTCTATTATTTATTTTGTCAACCATCTGAAAATGAGTAACATTGGTCCCGACACCCACAACCCTGCCTCACGTTATTTAATGAGATTCTCCATTTATTCTGTGACGTTTTAGTTGTTTGTATACTCTAAGAATATCACACTCTGAAAACATACTTTCATATGTGCGTCCTAACACAAATGACCATAACTACAGCCAATCACTACAAATAAGCGCTTCTGTCCAACTTTTTTCCTCTCCAGTGCTAATTTGTCTGATTTTGTCAACTATCGTTTATAATAATTGACTATTGTTATCATTTGTGTTGGGATGCACACATTTCAAAGTTTCATGCTTTCCCTATGCTTCTTAAGTCAACCACTTTATATCATCATTTCATTTTTACGTTCGCTTTTCCCTGCTTGCAAGGGTGGGACAGGAACTGATTCTGGCTGGATGCTCTTCCTAACACCAACCTCATTTACAGTGAGTGTTGGGTGCTTTTTTGTCATGGCACCTACACGACCACTTTGCAGTGGAATGATAGGGACTGGGATCCCTATCATCTCATTTCTACAGCTGAGTAAACTGGAGCAATGTGAAATAAAGTGTCTTGCTCAAGGAAACAACACACCACCCGGTCTGAGAATTGAACTCACAACCTTTCGATTGCAAGGCCAATGCTCTAACCACTAAGCCATGTGCCTCCTTATATATATCATCATTTTACATCTGTTTTTCCATGCTTACTCTGTCTCTCTCTCTCACACAGACATATCTATCCTCTACTTATTGTACTTTTTCATGTCGTAGTCGTAAAGCTCCTTTTCTGTTTTCATTTTAACGTTTATTTAATTTTCTGTTGCCTTTAATTCTGAAAAGAATGAAAGGAAAGTTTTTCCTCCACGAAATTTGAACACTAATGATTAATGGACATTAAGCACTGCAAACCAGTTGACTTGGCTCTCCATTAATTTTGTCATTTTAATAGAAATTTGTAGGCATCTATTAGAATGTAGAATAAAACACTGTGGTATTGTTCCAGCTCTGAGGTCAACTTTGGCTTTCATCATTTTGAGGTTGAAGTATCAGTCAAGTACTGGCAGTCGATTCTTCCTCTATATCTCTTTCTATCACTTTCCTTCTCTAGAAGAAATTGGCTGCATTCAGATCTGGAGAGGGATAGGCTCATCTAACAGAACCATAAATACATACAATAGAAATTTATATCTTAACACATGCACACACTTAACAGTATATGAAAATTAATGATTTGTCCAAACACATATTTAGTTGTTATTTACTATTTCAATCTTTTATTCACTTCTAGTCACGACTTTTTACTGATAGGGGGTAGAAAGCTTTGAGCAGGTTCCATATCTGTTCTTGTCTCTGTTTCACTAGAATGGTTTTCAGTAAATTTCATCAGACCTTTACCTGAAAGGAAAGAAAACAAAATATAGTAAAATACAGTACAACATTCAAGAGAATATTAACCCTTTCGTTATCATATTGCTAATGATTTGGAAAATAATCAAGAATGTGGAAGGATTTAGTTGGCAGTCATTAGAACGTCAGATAGGAGGCTTTGCTGTATTCATTTCAGCTCTCACCTTTTGAGGTAAAACAAAATAAAAGAACCAGTCTAGTACTAGGGTCAATTCTTCCTTCTATATCTTTTTCTCACTTCTTTTCTATCCTCCACTGGAAGAAATCTGCTGTGTTCAGACCTGTAGAGATGGGCTCTAACAGGTTTTTAAAATGCCCAAGAAATGGTATAATGTCACTAGAGGAATATGACTCGTACAGGCTCGCCCCTTATCTCCCTTTGTTGTGGAACTCTTCTTTGCTAGACGTCAAAGCGCTTACTCATTGACACACACGCTGAGAATTGCTTCAGAAACAGTCTTGAGACTCATTTAATCGCTACAACACTTCTATGACTCCACCGGTACAGACTGAAGGGAGGAGTGATAAAACTAACTTTTACAAAACATAACTCAACCTAGGTGCTGGCATAAAATTAAAACTTTTTTTTTTTTTTTTTTTTAAAGATAAATATACATATTTTAACCCTTTCATTACCATATTTCTAATGTAAAACACTACCAATGATTTTCAAAACATTTGGAAAGATTTAGTAATATAACTAACTTTTACATTAAGTTGGTGTTTGGAACATAATATTAGTTAAATATAAATATTTAAAAATATACAGCTTTGTATCTATTGATAGTGATGATGATGCCTGAGGTGAAGGTGGTGTTGATGATGATGGTGGTAGTGATGCAGTTGATAAAATAGTTCCCAGCAGTCATATTTTATTCTACATTTTGTACTACTTCAACGTACTGGTTATTGTTATTCAGTATAATGTGAAAATATTTAGCAGAAAATATATGAAAACGGCTTTGTTAGTTCAAATGTTTATAGTTTCTTTACTATTAGACACATCATTGTGAAAACCTGCAGTATTAGCAGTAAGACTTTAAATTTTGATGTGATGCAGTCATATGCTGTTTGTACTGTAGTTTCATGTGGTACAGGATGTCAAAAATTAAACAAGAATAATTTAGACAGCTTTAGGTTAAGAACTTTATAATATCTTTACTAGTGGACAAATTCATCGGAAAAATTTGCAGTATTAGATGACTGTTTAATATGATACAGTCATAGTGATATTTTGTACATTCCAAGAATGTTTTGCTAATGTGGTTTTATAGGGATTGTTAATTCAAATGTCTACAGAATCTTTACTAGTTGACAGATTATGAAAATTTGCAGTATTAAATCAGAAGATGTCTGTGCAACTGTCAATGTTTGATAATATTTGCAATTGTTTATATATCTGTGTATAGTATGGTTGTTTTTTTTAATCATGACTAACAACAGTGATCATAACTTTATGTAACTCAATATCTGTAACTCACCTTTGATGGCATGAGTTCACTAGTCAACCAGAATGATATACCATGTGTTTGTAAATTTATATATTTCTGTCTAACTATTTACAATTTACACTCACACACACACATGCATGAAAGTTCACTTTGCAATAACAAAGTCTTGAGTGCTAATCCTACATTTATCCCTGTAAATAGTTATTTTTCCTAAGTTACTCATACATTTAATCCTGTATATCATTTGTACATACATGCTGAACATTTATGTGATTGCATCCTAGAAATAGATTACTAAAATATCATTTGTATGTCTAATCACATCCACATGTCAATAATCAACATAAACTATAGGGTTTCTCTTATGCAAACCATTAATTTATCAAAATGTAAATTTCCCAGTTAATATGTCCAATAATCCTGGTATATATATATAACATTCAAAAATGAAATATGTTCAATGCTTTTGCCATCATTATCGATAGCACGGATCCCTTGATTTATATATAAATGTAACAGTTTGTTTGTCTTGAAACAATATTACCAGTTCTAGAGGAATTTTCCCCAAAATTGGCACAGGTATTCAGATACATCCCAAAATAATCCATGAGAAGAAAATCCGGACTACCTAACCACTGGGGTAAAAAAGTTGAAGTAAAGGAAAGTGATAGAGAAAGACACTGAAGCACACATACAGACATTAACACACATAATGACATACACTGACACACATAAATACAATGACATACACAGACACTGACCGATATATATACTGATACTCCCTACATATATATATATATATATATATATATATAATTTCTACTATAGGCACAAGGTCAGCAATTTGGAGGGAGGGGAAAGTCAATTAATTCTACACCAGTGCATTACTGGTGCTTTATTTTATTGACCCCATAAAAATGAAAGGTAAAGCTAACCTTGGTGGGATTTGAACTCAGAACGTAAAGGGCGGTAACTTTTACATTATATTTACTGACAAATGTTATTCTTGCAATGTTTCATTTCCAATTTTCTGCATATCTTATTAATATGTCATCATTAAACATCAGTTTTCCCTCCTAGCAAAGGTTGAACAGGTCGTCACTAGCCACGCCAGTACGTAATTGGTGTTACTAATCTCTTAGAGGGACTGGGGTGGGGCACATCTTTATGTATGTTCCTGCACTCTACCAATTGCACCAGGTGCATTTTATTGTGACACTAACCCCAGTAAAGATGTCATGTTTTTAACACAACTAAAGAGATCTCTTGACCCTTTGTTTGGCAAGTTTTCTATGGCTGGATGCCCTTCCTATCATCAACCACCTTGCAGAGTGTGCAAGGTGCATTTAATCTTATAGATCACCAACACTAGGGAGGTTGTCATCTTTTTGTCACAAGTTTTGTACAGTTGGATGCCCATCTTATCACCAACCATTTTAAAATCTAAATATAAACCATCTGCATCCACGTGATATAACGATGTACGCTATTTTATGTTTTAAGATTTAACAAAAAGTTGCAGTAACAAATCCATGTTGAAAGATAAACACACAAAAAAGCAGGTGTTGGAGTGAGCATAGCTGATTTCATTTACCTTTTTGAATAACAAAACCAGTAGTTAGTCCTTTTGACATTAAATTTCTTCTTCTGTCTTTTTCATGTTTGATTTTTGCTGAAATTTAAAATTTTTGCATGCACTTTATGGAAGAAGGAATTGAAATATAACAATTCTTTTCAACTTATTGACACTTAGTTCTATGAAAATAGATTTCGTACTAATCATTCGACAAAAAAAAAAAAAAAAAATCAACAAAATAACACTAACCTAAAATCTGTATATTTATTTAATCCAATGTATAAGTGATCTTTTCTGTTAAAAAAGAATAAAACTAATGAGTATTTAGAGATTTTTGAAGCAGGAGTGTCACTTGAGACTTGAAGAAGGAGTGTCATTTTAGACTTAAAGACAGGAATCGCTTTAGATTTTAAGACAGCGATCGCTTTAGATTTAAAGATGGATTGCTTTAAATTTAAAGACAGAGATAGCTTTAGATTTTAAAATGGGGATATCCTAAAATTTTAAGATGGGAGATAGCTTTAGATTTTAAGATGGGAGATAGCTCTAGATTTTATGATGGGGGATTGCTTTAAACTTGATAAAGATTTAATTTGTGGATGCAGCATGGTCCTATGGTAAGAAGTTTGCTCGGCAATCATTAAGTCCTGAAAGATATATAATGACAGTGGCACAGGATAATGATGCATGATGACAAACACATAAGCATAGACAGGAGACAATAGTGATATATGATGACGGAGACACTGGATACAAGGGTACCAATAGACAATGACAGAACACATGATGAGAGAGATAGGTGAAAACTTACAACTCATTTTATTATTTCGTAATTTATTTGTATTCACTGAATCTCGAATCCATTCGTGCCGCATCGCTTCATCTGGTGTCATTCTCTCCTCGGGGTCCCAACTATGAAATAGAATTATACAAAACATCTTGTATCAGTTCATTGAGAAGCTGGCTCGAGCATTTCAAATTAAAAATCATCCCTTTCATTAATAACAGAAGCCCTTAAATTTATCCCTTTCACTAACAGGATCCCTTAAAAGTATCCCTTAATACTTTCATTAATAACAGGATCCTTTAAAATTATCCCTTTCATTAATAACAGGTACCCTTAACGTTATCCCTTTCATTAATAACTGGAGTTCTTAAAATTTTTTTTACTAATAACAGGAGCCTACTCAGCTGAGCAGAAACAAATCTGGGGGAGGTAGGGGAGGGGATGTTACTGTATCACGGGTAACGTTTCCTAAAAGATAATGTGCCTTTTATCCCTGTGACATAAACCAAGACAATAATGGTTTCTAAATAAGACTCTAGACTAGTAATTTGGTGGGAGGAGTCAGTTATATCGACAATAGTATTTGACTGGTACTTTATTTTATTGAACTCAAAAGGATGAAAGAAGAATTTGAGCTCGGCAGGATGTGAACTCAGGAGGTAAAGAGCCATGATGAAATACTACCAAGCATTTTATCTGGCACACTAACGATTCTGCACGCCCTCTGATAGGGGCAATAATTGCTATGTTGCATGTATTGCAACGAAAGACTGGTGAGCCAGTTGTACATGTATTATACATATGTCAAAAGACTGGTGAGCCAGTTGTACATGTATTATACATATGTCAAAAGACTGGTGAGCCAGTTGTACATGTATTATACATATGTCAAAAGACTGGTGAGCCAGTTGTACATGTATTATACATATGTCAAAAGACTGGTGAGCCAGTTGTACATGTATTATACGTATGTCAAAAGACTGGTGAGCCAGTTGTACATGTATTATACATATGTCAAAAGACTGGTGAGCCAGTTGTACATGTATTATACGTATGTCAAAAGACTGGTGAGCCAGTTGTACATGTATTATACGTATGTCAAAAGACTGGTGAGCCAGTTGTACATGTATTATACGTATGTCAAAAGACTGGTGAGCCAGTTGTACATGTATTATACGTATGTCAAAAGACTGGTGAGCCAGTTGTACATGTATTATACGTATGTCAAAAGACTGGTGAGCCAGTTGTACATGTATTATACATATGTCAAAAGACTGGTGAGCCAGTTGTACATGTATTATACGTATGTCAAAAGACTGGTGAGCCAGTTGTACATGTATTATACGTATGTCAAAAGACTGGTGAGCCAGTTGTACATGTATTATACGTATGTCAAAAGACTGGTGAGCCAGTTGTACATGTATTATACGTATGTCAAAAGACTGGTGAGCCAGTTGTACATGTATTATACGTATGTCAAAAGACTGGTGAGCCAGTTGTACATGTATTATACGTATGTCAAAAGACTGGTGAGCCAGTTGTACATGTATTATACATATGTCAAAAGACTGGTGAGCCAGTTGTACATGTATTATACGTATGTCAAAAGACTGGTGAGCCAGTTGTACATGTATTATACGTATGTCAAAAGACTGGTGAGCCAGTTGTACATGTATTATATGTATGTCAAAAGCTTTTGTAGTGAGTCCAATAATCTATTGGATTGTAACAGTACAACTGAACATTTCATCTTCCTGTATATGAATGTAAGGGAGTCGTAGAGGCGCTGTATTGACATCTGACATTTCTAGGGCATTTTTAAACCTAGCCGAGTCCATCTACTTTTCAGGTTTGAATATAGCAGATTTCTTCCAGAAAAGGATAGAGGTTGATAGAATGGAAGTGAGAAAGAGATCTAGAATTGACCCCAGTATTAAACTTGGTACTTTTTTTTTTATTGACCTCGAATGGATAAAAGGTGAAGTTCCCCTCAGTGGGATTTGAATTCAGAGAGCAGAGAGCTGGAAGGAATACCACCAAGCATTCTATCTGACGTTCTAACGACTCTGCCAATTCACTGCTGTAGTGTGTTTAAAACCAATATGACAAA
The DNA here is from genome assembly GCA_964016885.1 of Eledone cirrhosa. Taxonomy (NCBI): domain Eukaryota; kingdom Metazoa; phylum Mollusca; class Cephalopoda; order Octopoda; family Eledonidae; genus Eledone; species Eledone cirrhosa. Next base: position 42,419,379 of record OZ024747.1, on the reverse strand, counting down.
GGTCACTAATATCCCTAGTGATGGAACCACATCATGACATATATCATCAGCATAGTGTGAATATATATATATATATATATATATATATTACAACTTCGGAAATAGTTGCTGAGATGCTGAAGGCATCTGGTTCGGTGGGACACACCATGGTCACCCGGATAGTTAACCAAGTCGTACAGAATGGGGTTGTTCCGAAGGAATGGCGTAGCAGCATCATCGTTAACTGCTATAAGGGAAAAGGAGATGCCCTAGATAGGAGTAACTATAGAGGCATTAAATTAATCGACCAGGTCATGAAGGTCACGGAAAAAGTAATAGCGCAACTAATCAGAGAGAGAATTGATCTAGATGAAATGCAGTTCGGGTTTGTGTCAGGCAAAAGTACCACAGACGCTCTTTTCATTGTACGACAACTACAGGAGAAGTACCTAGCTAAAAGTAAACCCCTATACTTAGCTTTCGTCGACTTGGAGAAAGCCTTCGACAGAGTCCCCCGTTCCATTATCTGGTGGTCTCTTAGAAAACTAGGTGTTGACGAATGGCTTGTGAGAGCTATACAAGCCATGTATAAAGAAACAGTCAGTAAGGTTAGAATTAACAACGAATATAGTGAAGAGTTTAGCGTAAAAGTTGGTGTCCATCAGGGCTCTGTTCTTAGCCCCCTACTATTTATTATTGCCCTTCAGGCTATAACAGAGGAGTTCAAGACCGGCTGCCCATGGGAACTCCTATACGCAGATGATCTAACGCTCATAGCTGAATCAATGACCGAACTAGAGAAGAAATTCCAAACATGGAAGCACGGCCTAGAATCAAAAGGCCTTAAAATTAACCTGGCTAAGACTAAAGTTCTAGTTTGTAGGAAAGAAAATAAGGCGGCGGTCCCATCTGGGAAATGGCCATGCTCAGTGTGTAGGAAAGGCGTAGGTAGAAACTCCATTTTATGTCCCAAATGCAAAGTATGGGTGCATAAAAGATGTACTGGGATCACAGGTAAGCTAACTAAGAACATAGATTTTACATGTGGCCGGTGCTCTGGTGCAATAAGTAGCAGCAAGTGCCCACAAAATACTAGCTCCTTCAACTGCGCAGAGGGTTCTATAGAAATAGTGGACAGCTTCCGTTATCTGGGTGACAAAATCAGCAGTGGGGGAGGGTGCTCTGAAAGTACAGTAGCTAGAGTCAGAACTGGATGGAAAAAGTTCAGAGAGCTTATACCACTATTAGCCGCTAGAGGGTTCTCCCTAAAAATGAAAGGCAGGTTATACGATGCCTGCATACGAACAGCAAGCTGCATGGCAGTGAGACCTGGGCATTGTGTGCAGAGGATATACGCAGACTAGAGAGGAACGAAGCTTGCATGCTCCGCTGGATGTGCAATAGTAATATACGTGAACGGCAAAGCATAAACGAACTAAGGAAAAAATTAGAAATAAGAGGGATCAGATGTTGTTTACTCGAGAGAAGGCTACGTTGGTACGGTCACGTGATGCGCATGAAAGACGACAGCTGTATAACAAAGTGCAGGGCAATAAAGATAGACGGTAGCCACGGAGTAGGCAGACCCAGAAAAACATGGGACGAGCTGATAAATTCCGACCTCACACGCTTACACCTCTCCAAGACAATGTCACTGGACCGTGACCTTTGGCGGTGCTCAGTAATAGAGAAGACCCGCCTTACCTAAATACAAAGTAAAAACCTACTACAGTCAGTAGGCATCTCTATCAAAACACACCCCCGTCCCACCACCTCCACCCCACCCACACCGCCCCTTTCAATGTAAAGTTATGTTGGTCCCACAACATCCAGGCCGAAACAAATGAGATCGTGTAGGTGTCACAACAAAAAAACACACAGTCCACGCTGTAAATGTGGCCGTGTAGGCAACACGGTAAAAACCTCCCAGTCCCACACTGTAAATGTGGTTGGTGTTAGGAAGGGCATCCAGCTGTAGAAAACCCGCCAGACAGTCCACGCTGTAATGTGGCCGTGTAGGCAACACGGTAAAAACCTCCCAGCCCCACACTGTAAATGTGGTTGGTGTTAGGAAGGGCATCCAACTGTAGAAAACCCGCCAGATAGTCCTATGCGAGCAAGACAACCACTCTTGCCTCAAGTGGGAAAACCCCCGTCCAAACCCATGCAAGCGTGGAACACGGACGCTAAACCTGATGATGATGATGATGATGATGATGATGATTAGTATTGGTGCTCTGAAGTAGCAATGTATAGTATATTTAATTAAAACATACAGTATATTACTAAATACTCTATACATGCATTTATATATATATATATAAATAATGGGGTGTCATTAGATCATCAGATTGAACCAAGAAAGCAATGTTTTCATTGGTCTTTCAAGTCCTGATAATATATATATATATATATATATATACATATATGTCAAAAAAGAAACAAAAAAGAACAAAGTTCATTCATACTGTAAACAACTTCTGATGAAATTAAGGAAGCTGTAGTCTCCCGTTTTAATAACTTGTTGCAATTCTTTACCACCTACACGCCGTTTCTTTCCCTTACTGTTCGTCGTAGTTCTAGGGTTTCCTTTTGAATCTGAAGATAAGAAAAATCCTTTTTTTAATAATAAAAAAGATCATAAAGTGAACAAGGGAAATCTGATGTTTTGGGTAAAATTTTCATCTTATGAACAGTCTTGTTTCTCTTTTTAGGCTACTATGTTCTATTTTAGTTAGATCAGTGTATGAAAGTATATTAAGTTTAAAATATATCGGATTCCAGATAGCCTCTGATAAGATAGTCAACAGCAACTCAGGGATTGGCTTAAACTTAATAACTGTTTCTACTTTTGGCACAAGGCCAGCAATTACCCAGTGTATTACTGGTACTTTATTTTATCGACCCCGTAAGGATGAAAGGCAAAGTTAACCTCGGCGGGATTTGAACTCAGAATGGCAAGGGCCGTAACTCTATGCGTCAAAGCATGGCGTCCGACCCTCTACCGATACTGCCAATCCACTGCCCTTGGCTTAAACTTAATAACACAATATGCTTAAACTATTTTATAATTAAATTAACCTAAGCCCATGGGGAAATGTCTATTCTCTGTTTGGCCACTGAACCTGCTAGAAATGGTAGCTAAACCTTCCATAAACTGCACCTTACTGCCTGAAAAAAGGAAAATACATTTTATAAGGAAGTTCTTATATTTGAAATATACCAGAAGGGACATTTCTGAGGCGTATTTGATGTTGTAAGCATGTTTGATCTGGGTTCATATGGTGCTCAACAACAACAAAACAACAAATCAGAGCTGTAAAGTAAAAATTGGGTTTATGAATGTGAATGTTCAGCAAGTCATATGAATTGCAGTGAATCTGTTGGTTTTGAGTTAAACAGCTCGCCTTCAAAATTCATGGATAGAGTCTTTATATTATTCCTGAGGCCTTCAGCTTAAAACTGTTTAAGGGGAACATCAACTGCATCACCAATGCAGATAAAATAATAATAAATATATATATAATTAAATATAAGCATAACAGTAATGAACCTCCGTTAGTTTTGACATTCAATCAACAGAACAGCCTACTCTTGAGCATTCTACTGATGTGTGTACTCTTAATGTAATTCTCAGGGAGATTCAGCATAACACAGTCTGTGACATGGTTGGCCTTTGAATTATAGGTATAGTCCATGTAACAGGCTTCCAAACAGTTCCCCCACTACACAATATTACTCACAAGGCATGGGTCAACCCTCGGCTATGGTAAATGACCCTTGCCTAAGATGTTACACCGTGGGATTGAACCAGAGACCTAATGACTGCGAAATAAACTTTTTCACTATTTGGCCATGCTGCGTCTACAAGCAGAGCTCTATAGATAGGCATTTTATCAAAATTAACCAGAAAGAAAAAAGAGAAAAAGACCACAGATCAATAAATGTTTATAAATGAACTCACCAAAAAATAACCTTTTCCTTGTTGCTTTGTTTAGAAAGTTCTCCTCTGGTAAGCTGAATATTTCCATTATACAGGCGAGCTGCTCTACTTCATTCTCACCAGGGAAGAGAGGATAACCTGTGTACAGTTCAGCAAGAATACAACCAAAACTCCAGATATCAATTTGGCTCGTGTACGGAATACCTAATATCACTTCTGGTGACCGGTAGAAACGACTTTGTATATAAGTGTAAACTGCAAAAGAAACCAAATAAACAAATAAACATAAAGCCATAATTCAAGAGATACAGAGTCCAATTCTGTAGTGGCTGCTGGCCACTTATTTTCTGTCCCTCAGGATATTTTACCCAATTTTCTAATGCTATTACCATTGTAGCGAATCAGAGTTTGGATTTTGAACATTTCAATGGGACTGTCCGCCTTTCCATTGTTTTGTTGTTTTCATTGCCTTTGTCCTGTGCACTCCCTATTTTGAATTTATATTTTAATGACTTAACCATGTGTTTTATTGGGGTTTTTTTAAAACTATCATATAATAGACATCACACTGCCCGGCATGTTTCCCTCTATTCTCTCTTAACTTTTCTACGCCTCAGTGTCCTTCTTTGTCTGCACATTGGATAACACCCTTTATCCTCTTCTGATTTATTATTTCAGTTCTTTCTATATTTTCTCCTTTGGCTAAGCTCATGTTTACTCTATATTTGTGTAATTTGCCTAAAGGGATAACTTATCTCTACCTATTTTGTTATGTCCTAATACGCACTGGAATGAATGGTATCAACCTTAATGCACCAAAACCGAAGTGATTTCCAGAGATTGACTGAGGAGATGGGACTGTCCGTTTTTCCATTGTTTTGTCGTGTGTGCACCCTATTTTTAATATGTATATATCATTCGTTCCCGCACTCTCTCTCTCTTATCTCACTTTCTCTTTTGCACACATACACAAAATCATTTTCCTCAAACGACAATGTGTGTTCATACATACATCAGGGGCAATGGAATGGGGGGGGGTCATGCTCTTCCCTCCCAATAATTATATTTTTCTCCCCAAACTACCAAAACACATCTATTTGTATATACTCTACCATTTATGTACATGTTACGTTTATCTCATATCATAGTATTTTATATCTTATCTTGGTTGATATTTGATAACAGTGTAATATATTGTTAACCTTTACAGTAAATTTTTTTGTCATGTCATAACCTTTTCTCCACATATCACTATTTGTCAATTGTTAATATGTGTATTCAGAGACAGATTTCATAAGTCATTTTGCTATAATCACTTTATGATATTTGGCATAGAGAAGATAAGTGAAAAATTGTCAATTTCCTTCTTTCAATGTTTATTTATATGTACTAATGTCTGTTTGTATTTATATAGCTGTTAATATATATATGTGTGTTGTTTACGTGTGTATATTCATAATGGAAAATCGCTCATATAGAATAGCCGTGTTTAGGATAACAGAGGCTAGGAAATCGCCATTTCTCATCCCACCCACTAACCCACCTTATATTTATCACCTTCCTGTATGCATGCCTGGCGCTGTATGCTAAACACTCGTGCACATAGCATGTTAAACCAAGTTCCACTCAGCGCAGACATGGGGCGGACTGAGGCTCCGTAAGCCGTAGTGTAGGCAACCCGTCTAGGAAAGCTACCACTCCAAATAAATTGGTACGGAGTAGAGAAGTCCCCTAACTCCAGTAAGACAACTTCCCTGGTGCTGGTGGCACAAATAACACAAATAAAAACACCCAGTCCATGCTGTAAAATGGAGTGGGAGAGAAGCCCCCCCCCCCCCGAGTTCAGTAAGACAACCTCTCTAGTGCTGGTGGTATGAATAAAAGCACCCAGTCCATCCTGTAAAGTGGTGCAATCAACCAGTATATATTAATGCTAAAAACTATGAGCACAACAAATGAGAATTGCAACAACTGCGTAAACAACAATAACACTAACCATGTTAGGGTTGCGCACGGTGGTGGGGTGGCTGGTGTGGCCATGTGCGAGAACCCTCTGACCGTCATCAAGCAATCGCACAACAAGAACAAGAATATGAAGACATCACATCTCAGAGTTGCCACACTTAATGTTGGCACCCTAACAGGTAGATCTGGTGGAGATGCTGGAGAGAAGGCATGTGGATGTGTGCTGCATGCAAGAGGTGAGATGGAGAGGTGCCTCAGCGAAACTAATCGCAGGCAAACATCTTAGTTATAAGCTTTTTTGGGTGGGTAATGATGATGGGTTAGATGGGGTGGGCATATTACTGGCTGAGAGATGGATCAATAAGACAATAGAGGTAGTTCGAGTTAGTAATAGAATAATTAAGCTTAGGTTAGTTGTAGGCAAGAGACTACTGACAATGGTCTCTGCCTATGCTCCCCAGGCAGGCCTAGGTAAAGAAGAGAAAGACTGCTTTTACGAGCAACTTTTAGAAACAGCCGCAATGACAGAAGACAGAGACATCGTTATGCTAGCAGGGGTCTTCAATGGTCATGTTGGACAGCTCCAGGATGGATACACTGGGGTACATGGTAGGCACGGCTACAGCTCAAGAAATGGAGTGAATTTTGCGATGCAAGTGCACTAACCATTTGCAACACTAACTTCAAGAAACATACCAACCACCTAATAACCTACAAATCAGGCGAGCACATAAGCGAGATTGACTTCCTGCTAGTTAGACAGTGAGACGGACAAATGGTGTCAAATACTAAGGCATACCCCGGGGAAGAATGAACCCCACAGCATAGGTTAGTGGTTAGTGACATCTCAGTAACCAAGAGACAAAATGAGACATACAGGAAGGTGTGGAAAAGGAAGGTCTGGAAGCTAAAAGACCTATCACTAAAATATAAATTTAGGAAAGCCCTTCAAGATCTGTACGACGAAAAAGACGACGATTTAGAGTTGTATGACATAGATGATAACTGGAATTTCTTGCGTGTCAACTTACTGCAGGCTACTGAATAAACTTGTGACTGGAGCAGAGCTCCGACCAGATAGAGAGTGACCTGGTGGTGGAACAGCACGCTAGATAAGGCCATTAGAGACAAAAGACTAGCATGGAACGCTTGGAAAAATGGTGCGAGTAGAGACTGATACACAGTTGCTAAGAGAGAAGCTAGACGTCAGGTGTAGTTAGCACGCAGGGAGGCTGAGAGTAGGAGGTTTGCCAATGTTCTGCGACAGGAAGATCAGAGATGTGCTGTGTTCCGCATTGCAAGGCAGTGTGTCAGTGTAAATCAGGATGTTGTTGGAGATAAATGTGTCTGGAATGATGTTGGTGTACTTAGTGTCACGAATGATCAGAAAAAGGAGGACTGGAAATGTCATTATGAGAGACTGATGAATGTGGGGAACGAATGGGAGAGAGAGAAATTACCCCCAGTAAACCCGACAGGGACCAGCTATTGAGATTGGTGAATATAGGGTCCCAGAAGCAATTAAGGAAATGAAAATTGGTAAGGTCGCTAGACCGTCGGGGATAGTTGTTGAGATGCTGAAGGCATCAGGAGAAGTAGGCACTAAACTGGTTACATGCATCATCAATCAAGCTATGTATGGTGGTGCAGCAGTATTCTCATAAATTGCTACAAAGGTAAAGGGGATGCTCTAGAGAGGAGCAATTATGAGGGCATAAAACTGATAGAAAGAATATTAGCGCAACTAATTAGAGAAAGAGTCAAATTAGATGAGATGCAGTTTGGTTTTGTGCCTGGGAAAAGTACAACAGATGCTCTCTTCTTGGTGAGACAACTACAAGAGAGGTTCTTATAGAAGAATAAGCCACTATACTTAGCTTTTGTTGACCTAGAAAAGGCCTTTGATAGGGTACCCCGATCTGTCATCTGGTGGTCCCTAAGGAAACTAAGTGTAGAGGAATGGCTTGTGAGGACAGTGCAAGCTATGTACAGAGGTGCTGTCAGTAAAGTGAGAGTAGGAATGGAGTTTAGTGAGGAATTCCAGATACAAGTAGGAGTACATCAGGGTTCGGTCCTCAGCCCACTTTTGTTCATTATAGTCCTCCAAGCCATAACAGAGGAGTTTAAGACTGGCTGCCCATGGGAACTTCTCTATGATGATAATCTGGTTCTTATAGCAGAATCAGTGGAGAAGCTAGAGAATAAATTCTGGCTATGGAAACAGCAGTTGGAAGCAAGAGCACTGAGAGTGAACATAGATAGGACAAAAGTGTTGATGAATAGAAAAGAGGACAAAACTCTGATTCCATCAGGGAAATGGCCATGTTTGATATGTAGGAAAGGAACTGGCATAAATTCCATAAAATGTACGCAATGCAGATCTTGGGTACACAAGAGATTAGTGGGATAGCAGGCAAACTAACTAACAGACAGGGAAAACTACGTATGCAGTGGATGTACAGGGAAAGTTGGCAGTAGTAATCGCTGTGATAGACACATTTTTCCAATGCAGAAGTGTTCTATAGAAGTGGTTGATAGCTTCCGGTACCTAGGTGATCAGATTAGCATGGGAGGGGGCTGTTCCGAGGCCATAGTATCTAGAATAAGGACGGGTTGGAAGAAGTTTAGGGAGCTGCTTCCTCTGTTGACAAAAAAGGGTTTCTCCCTGCGTACGAAATACGAAAGGCCGGTTATATAATGCCTGTGTGAGATGCGCGATGCTGCATGGTAGTGAGACATGGGCAGCAACTGCAGAGGATATGCGACAGCTGGAGAGAAATGAAGCAAGTATGCTCCGTTGGATGTGCGTGAACGACCAAGCATAGATGAGTTGAGAGAGAAACTGTGTATAAGAGGGATAAGTTGTGGTGTGCAGGAGAGAAGACTGAGATGGTATGGACATGTGATGCGCATGGAGGATGGCCGCTGGGTAAAGAAGTGTCAAGAAATCCCAGTAGAAGGAAGACGCAGTAGAGGAAGCTCACAGAGATGATGATGAAGGACCGCGACAAGTGGAGAGATGCTGTGCTGAATAGGACCCATCCCACCCTTGCAAGCAGGAAAAAGCGGACGTAAAATGATGATGATTATTATTTTTATTATTATTAAAGAAAGCCGTAAATGCAATATTGGATTCAAATTGCATTTTCTGACCATTTTAGAGTGCAAAGAGCCAAACTAATCACTACAACTAAATTGACCAAATTTATTCCCCCCTCCCCCCCATTCAGAAATGCTTTCACCATCCCTGTACATACATACACCAGACCTGTCAACTCAGGGGTGGGTGAGAGATGTCTTCTCTTATGAAAATGGGTATAGCTCTCATTATGTAAAATCTCCCAATTTTGCCTCATTTCTCCCCGTTTTGGTGTTTTAGAGGTTGGCAGGTCTGATATACACACGTATGGATACAGAAACGTATGCACGTGTGCATATAAAACTCAAACATACAGATCCACACATGCAATAACATCCATACCTGCACACCCACACGCATACAGACATACGTATTTATTTCGTTGGTATTGTCTAGATTCTAGTGAAAGAGTCTGATAAAATAGCTCATAAAATAGTGTGAAACCCTTAAAAGACGGATGGCGACTTCCTTTTCCGTCTTTTAAGAGTCTTCACCCTATCTTATAAGCTATGTTATAGCATCTCCGCGCATGAACACATCATTCTTTATATTAACTTTATATTCTTAGCGCTTAAAGTCTGAGAAATCGGCTACAAATGGTCTTTGTCAGAAACACTATTTGTCCAGCCAAGCATTTTATCACAGCGACCAAAGTAGGATACGCCTCTAAAATTCTCAATTCCCCCCCCCCCCCCCCCCCCACACACACACAAAAACGAAAACAAATAAATAAAAACATTTGTATTTGGAAAAAAATGTATACAAAAATCAATTACATTTTCACATGCAAAATACATTTCTTAACAAATTTTAGTGTCATGCCTCATACAAGCAATGTTAGCTAAAATTTTAATTTAAACGGAGAAAAAATAATTCTTTTGCGTACGTTATAAAAAATAAAGAAATTTAAACATCAGTCGGCTACCGAAGTATGGGATTAAGACAAATACTTCCATGCCTGAGATTATTTTTTTTACCTTAGAAGATGGTAATTTATCTCTGTCTGACTAACAAGGGTGCTGGTTTTCAATTGCCTTCAAAATAATATTTGAAGGAAGCCCTGACCGATGTAGGGAACGATGTAAGTTCTATCGAGTGGAACAAAGCATAGAAGAGTGTATGGCGAGGTAAAGCGGAATCGATGCAAAACTGGGCTAGCAGAATACAAAGGTCATACCAGAGGCATTTATAGTGATCTTGACTCTTGACCCATCGAATGCCTTTGTCTCACTGAAAGGGCAAGTGGAGAATGCCGGAGAAACCAGCATGGATATGTTGTACTTTTTTATGCAATTGTGTGTGTGTGTGAAATAGACGATAACTAATTACCCTATACTTCTTTCTTTTTCCACCCCTACTTCTCCCTTTTTTTTTTTAGTTAATTTCACGAATAGCTTGTTTCGTTAATCGAAACAACTGGAACATTCGTCGTCGAAACTGTTGGAGGGGCCAACACACATCTCCTCTCCAGGTCTGAATACATTGCCGATTTCTTCCAGACAAGGCGAGAATGTGAAGAAGAGGCATGGGGATAAAACGACCTCAATACTGGATGAAAGGCAAAGTTGACTTCGGCAGAATTTGAACTCAAGGCTCTGAAAACCGGAACGAATACCGCAAAACATTCTATCAGACGTTCTAACGACTCTGCAAATTCGCCGCTTCAAATTATTATGTTAAGCTAAAAATGGCTCTTGAGATTGAAAAGGTTCCTGACCGTTGCTCTACCTCAGAGGTTCTCAAACTTTTTTGGGCCACCCCACCTCATGGTCACGTAATACCCTCAGCACCTCACCCTTATTTCCAGAGAGACCTGACTACACGCAAATTGTAAATAATATAATATGTACTATGTATAAATAAAGATTATATATTTTTTTTATTTTACCATATATATAATATGTATTATTTGATATTTAATATACTGTTATATCATCTCTACCTCCCCCTTAAACCCCTCTGGATCTTCTCAACACCCTGAGGGGCGGTAGCGCCCACTTTGAGAATCTCTGCTCTACGTGGTCACAGGATGATTCATTGGAAAATGTACAAGTAACTAAATACGATGACCTAGAGTTAAACAATAAGTCATTGAAAGTAGCATCAGCTCCCAATCCCACACCTTTCTCCATGCAAATATGTTCACATGCGATGAACACCGAGTTGAACAAATCCATAACAGAAGCAAATATTAAGTTAATGGAGTTACGTTTTGTTACACTGTCAACCGAGCACAGAACATGCAAGAAAGTGTCTCATCAGCTCGAGACCCGAAACATATTAAGACCGGCCATCAACTAACATGCATTATCCTTAATCAAATAACTATCTCGTCCATTGCAACTAGTTGAGTATTTAGTCATATCCATATACAATTGTTTGCCGTATATCAACACGTATTTGTTTTTAATATTATATTCCATCGTCATCAAATTGATTTTATATATATATATATAATCTCATTTCTACAGCTGAGTAAACTGGAGCAATGTGAAATAAAGTGTCTTGCTCAAGGAAACAACACATCACTCGGTCTGAGAATTGAACTCACAACCTTTCGATTGCAAGCCCAATGCTCTAACCACTAAGCCATATATATATATATATATATTAGACAAAGTCACAGATACATACATGCGTTTGGCAACCATTCACGGTGTGGCTCGATGAAGAATTAATTAAGTAATTATTAATCAGAACTATATATAAAAATGTAAGTCCAAAGAATCATTAGATAAAATATATACAGTATTTCCTCTCCCAATCAGTATAAATTAACCACACAAAAAATCATTTAAACGAGGCTATAAGTTTAAAATGTACTTATGAAGAAATAATAGACAAATGATACAGATTCTTTTCCGCGATGTACAACCATATGACACTTAACTAGTATTTCTCCTAGCCTGTAGAAATTGACTAGACAAATAGTTAACTACACGTAATTAGGTACAAAATTGAAGTTAGAAGAAAAAAATGCACAAATTTTCGGTAAAATTTATGTGCATTTTTATATCTTATATCCAAAATAAAGATTTCTATCTGATGAGCGATATCAGACGTTTCTGAGAGAATAGTCTAACTTCGCGAAACCTTGGGTAATGGAATAATTATATTGTGTTGTTTATTACATAAACAAATAGCTCTTTACTATACATAGAGCACTCTTCTTTCCTTTACCCTTTTTCCACGGAAATACTTAACATATATATATATATATGGGGGGGGGGTGCATGTGCTTATCGAACAGAAGTTGTCTGGAATACAGCCATTGAGGCTATTGAACTATTTAATCAGCTAAATATCTTGTCTAGTTCACATTAATCTGAATGTTAATTTAGTATTATAAATAAATAACTAAACAACGAAGTCATTCTAATAATGGCCAGTACGTCTTACCTGACCCACCATCTTGTAAGTTAGAGCCTGAAATTAAGACAACCAATTAGAATAGTGTTTAGATAAATGTTCTGTGGATTCCCGATATCAAGATATTATTGAAGTTTTTACCTATGATTTCAGGTAAAGAAGAATTTAAACTCAATTAAGGTTATTTTGCATGTATGCATGGACCAGTAATCCCAATGGAGTCGTAGGGGTGCCGTAGGGATAGGCAGTGTGCCTTGGCAATTTTAAATTTGGCGGAAACCCTCCCCTCTGCAGATCTGAACATAGCTAATTTCTTCGAGAATGAGAGAGCGATATATATATATATATATGTATATATATGTGTGTCTGATGGTAGCTATGATGCTTCCATAGGTGGTATGCCGGTTGAGCACTCTATGTTCTTACAGAGCAGAGTGTGATATAATATAAAACGAAAAATCAGTGATGCATCTGAACTCAATTTATTGTGTGTTACAATTGTTTCGCCGGCAGACAACTCGATATATATATATATTATATATATATATAATATTTGTAAATCGAAGTTTAGCTGCAGTACAGCGGTACTATTCGATTTGTTTAAGGTAATCACAAAGCACTCGATGGATCGAAAGTTAAAAACAGACATTAAGTCCAGAGTTTATACATAAATACATCTGTGTGTGTGTATGCGTGCGCTCGCGCACGCGTACAGATATACATAATTGTTTCTACTTTTGGCACAAGGCCAGCAATTACCCAGTACATTACTGGTACTTTATTTTATCGACCCCGTAAGGATGAAAGGCAAAGTTAACCTCGGCGGGGTTTCAACTCAGACCGTAAAGGGACGTAACTATGCTGGAAAGCATGGCGTCCGACTCTCTACTGATACTACCAATCCACCGCCTATACAGATATACATAATGTTTGCTCGTCAAAGAAGCAATGTATAAATATTGAAACGTACCTCGTTGATATTCATAACAACTGGAACCAAAGTCTATAACCTTTATGGAACTTTGACCTCGTGGTTTTAGTAAAATGTTTTCCTGTAAAAATAGACAAAACACATTACATTGCTTAAATTAAGTGGACGTCATAGAATTACATAGTTAAGAAGTCTACTTAATCATTAGGTCCCAGGTTCGATCCCATTGCTTGACATCTTGGGCAAATGTTATATACCATAGCCACGAGTCTACCGATGCCTTGCGAGTTGAAGTGGGTAGGCAGAAACTGCAAACACGTCGGATGGAATGTGCCTGTAGTTCAAAAGGCCAACCTTGTTACTCACTGTGTCACGCCACGGCGAATTTTACCGGGAACTACATTATGAACATTTATGGAATGCTCAGCCACTTACATGTTAATTTCATGAGCAGGATATATATATATATTATTAGGATTAAACCAGTATTAAAATAGTTAGACCATTATTCAACAGAGTAGTCGATACTTGGGATAGTTGTTGAAATGGTAAGAGCTCAGCCGTCGGGCCCTGACTCTTTCTAATATATATATACAGTGTACCCCCGGCATTCGCGGTCCAGGTTAATCGCGGAATTTTCCTTAGAACCTAACTAATAATTATTCGTGGAAATCACCGCATATTCGAAGAATCGTAAAAATCTTTCGCGATTTTTTTGGGGGGGCCTTTTCGTAACTATATATATATATTTAACGTTAAATTATTAATAATAACATACCGTATTTGCCGACCTATTGAACGCTCCTTCGCATAAGACTCTCTTTTTTTTTGTTACATTTTACGTTATATTTTGACGTTTATAGGCATCTTTATCGACCACGTCCAATATTCGTGGCTTTTCACTCTTCGCGGACGCTCTAGGAACGTAACCCCGCGAATACCGGGGGGGATAACTCTATGTGTGTGTGTATATATAATATAAATTGTTTATTTGTATGTATTTTATTGAAATAAAACTTACTGGTTTCAGGTCGCAGTGAATAATCTTTTCCTTGTGTAATAGTTTCAAGCAATTAAGTAAAGCGATGGCAAACTTTCGTATCAAGCTCACACTGAAGCCTTGGAAGTTGTTTCTCTTGATTAACTGGTATAGATTCATTCTGCAAATATTTAACGATTAAAAACAAAATTATTGACCGGAAGAAGTAAAAAATGTCAACTGTAGGGCTTATTGTGACTTTGATTATAATCCTGGAGCTATAAAAACGAAACAAAAACCCTTCCGTTGATAATTATCAACGGAAGGTTTTTTGTTTCGTTTTTATAGCTCCAGGATCTATGACTGTTTAATTTTTTGTTTGCTTGGAGTGACAATAATTTTGTGTGTGTTTAATTAAAAAATAATATTTCTATAAAAAGAATTTGTTTTCCAAACATGGCATCATCGGTGGTGGTAGCCTTAAAAAAAATCAAACAAACCGAAATTCTATTTAAGAATTATTTTACATTTTGCCCTGTCACCCAGTTTTTGTATATGTGCATACCCATATGATATTGCAACTCTTCTATATGACATAATTATTATAAATGGCGGCGAATTGGCAGAGTTGTTAGAACATCGGACAAATGAGTTAAAATACAGCCGAGGTTAGCTTTACCTTACAGAATCTACTTTCCCCTTTCCCTCAAATTGTTGGCCATATGCCAAAAGTAGAAACAATTATTTCAACGCTGGTTGTAAAAAATATGAAGTAAATGGTGCCATAGTTTTAAACGGAAACAGGAAATACAATTAACAAATATTTAAGTATATCCTATATATGCTCGTTTTTTTTTTTTAAATCAAAAACAAAAATATTTTTGGCATTAATGGTGACATTTCAGCGGCAAGAATATTGCTGTTCTTGGCATTCTAGTGTTATGGATGAGCAAATGACACAGATCATAGTAGTTGTTATAGATAATTATTATAATTGTTTCTACTTTAGGCACAAGGCCAGCAATTACCAGTACATTACTGGTACTTTATGTTATCAACCCCGTAAGGATGAAAGGCAAAGTTAACCTCGGCGGGATTTGAACTCAGACTGTAAAGGGACGTAACTATGCTAGAAAGCATGGCGTCCAACCCTCTACCGATACTGCCAATTCACCGCCCTTAGATAGTTATTATAATATTCAGTAGTAGGGCGGTGGATGTGCAGTATCGGTAGCGTGCCGGACAATATGCTTCGCGGCATAGAGTTACAGCCCTTTACATTCTAAATTCAAATCCCGCCGCGGTTAGCTTTGTCTTTCATCCTTACGGGGTCAATAAAATAAAGCACCAGTAAGTACTGGGGTCGATTTAATCGACTTTTCCCTCCCCTTCAAATTGCTGGTCTTAGGCCTAATGTAGAAACAATTATAATATTCAGTAGTGTTTCCAGGTTAGATTTATATCAAAATAATGAACTAAATTGTAAAAACTTTGACATTTTTCATATAGAAAATAAAGAATATATAAAAATGTCCACCTTAAATTATAGTTTTCTTATGAATCATTCTCAGAATAACTTCCGTTAGTTTGTATAATTTTGTGATTCTGAATTCCATACCCTACTGGGTGGTTGGTAAATCACTTGAGGTTTTGTTTATGTAGTGTATTAAGGGGAAATGAAGCTTTCTAAATTTCTTTCACTACTCACACACTAATGGAACGAAACAGTAGTAAATTCTTCCATGTTTCCGGTGTTTATGACGTGGAAGCATTTCAACACATGATATTTATTAATGTCTTCAGGGGGAACCATTTCTCGGAGAAGCCACAAAGCCAGGGAAGACAGTGTCCCACTCCAACTATTCTCGAGCTTTGACCATTGCAACCATATTACCATACATGTATATTTTGATTTCCAAATGTTTTGTTTCGCATCGAAAGAGATAGCACAATATATTACTGGTATGTAGTTTTGTTTAATCATCGTCATGTAAATTTTGGGTCATGCGCTGATGAAGGGTGAAAGTGATTGGGGAAGAAAAGTGATGGAAATGAATGGAGGGTGGTTTAACTAATAAAATGAATAATTTCCTGAAATTTATTTTTCCCCCTACCATTTGCGGTGTTTTGAACTAATAAGGCCTTCAAAATGATTGCAATTTACTCGTTTCTGTGGTTCTTTCTACCAAAAACTCACTGTTCCCACCAGGGCCTCCATGACTGACGGCTTAGGGGAGGTTTTACTGAAAAAACGTATAGTTTCCGACTATTTTGAAGGTTAGATTTGTAAGTCAGAAAACCTTAGGAAAAACAAAATTCACTTCCAAAAATAAACGGATGTAATAATAAATATTTACCCGATAGCTGATTCTGAGCTGAGTCAGCTTTTTCAATCAATGAAATCGTAAAAAAAAAAAGAAGAAAATATCTAAATGAATACCTTACCCCATTAATTCAAACGTAATGCAAAGATGGTTGCGAAAATAAAAGTATCTTCCCATGTGTATCACATTGTAGCGATTATCTTTGTCTTTTTTCAATAGGTGTTCGAGTATTTTCACTTCCACGTGAGCTTGGTGATGAAACCTTTCGTTAAAATGAAAGAAAAACATAATAACAACAGCAGGAAAAACGGATGTTAAATAATTGTTTCTACTTTAGGCACAAGGCCAGCAATTACCCAGTGCATTACTGGTACTTTATTTTATCGACCCCGTAAGGATGAAAGGCAAAGTCAACCTCGGCGGGATTTGAACTCAGATCGTAAATGGATGTAACTATGCTGGAAAGCATGGCGTCCGACCCTCTAGCGATACTGCCAATCCACAAATAATGTTTCAATGTTAAATTCTTCACTGTAGAAATTTGTTTTATCGTTGTTGGTGTCATTAAATTTTGTTAGTTAGGTAAGTATGAACTCTAACTCCGAGTGGAGTAGTAAGGGTGTCGTTTCGGGCATTTTAAACTTTGTGTAGCCCATCCGTTTCCAGGATACAACAGATTTCTTCGGGAGAAAGTGAGAGAGAGGAAGTTGGAAAGATATTTAGAGGTAGAATCGACTCCAGAACCGGACTGGGGTCGATTCTCTCTATATATCTCTTTCTCACTTCCATTCATTCACTATCCTCCCCTGGAAGAAATCTGCTGTATTCAGATCTGGAGAGGAGATAGGCTCCACCTGGTTTTAAAATACCCAAGAAACGCTGTATATCCCTACTGCGCACCTACGATTTCGCCAGGAGTTACAGGACCATGCATGCATATAGTATAGGTGATAAGACCTACAATTTTGGTTGGAGAGTATAATCGATTAATGTCCACTCCAGTACTAGACAGATACTTTAGTTTATCGATCTAGGTTAAAAAGTAAAACTGACATTGATAGGATTTGAGATCAGAACGTAGAGAATCTAACTAAATAACCCACGGTAAATAATACTTGCTTGAAATGTCACGTAGTTGAATGGAACTCGGGATCTAATGATTGCAAAACGAGCTTTGTAACCATTAGGCCATGCTGCGTCTTTTCCAACAAAAAATGTAAGAATGAAACATCATTTTAGGTTCGATATATATTTGTTTTGCTCAACTTGAGCCCTCTTCTAAATTGCTTGGATGCAATATTTTTTTCATTGAATCAATATTCTCGGACTAACTAAAGATTGATAGCTTCTTTTTAAAAGCAGTTTATCGAAAATGTAGTGAATTCATGTAACTATATTTATTTAACACTTAACATCCTGTAATGATTTAGTAGAAAATGTGTGTGTAAACCCTTTCTCCCGAATCCCCGTTTAGTAAGATTACAACTGAATTATTTACAAATCTAAGCATGTTCACACACGATTAAAAGGTACAAATAGGCACTTTTCATATAAATAGAGTAAAAAACGGATTCTACAAGGACTATACATATGTATGTATGCTCTTCTTCTTCTTCTTCTTCTTCTTCTTCTTCTTCCGAGTTTAGGTGATATATTAACATTCAATAGGTTTCTAATTCCTACAGCAGTACGTGATTTTTGGTTCCTGTCCACCGATCTATTATGTTGGCACTTGAAAGATGTATGTATATAAATATGTATGTATATATATATGCATATATATATATATATATATATATATATATATATATATATATATATATATATATATATATATATATATATGTGTGTGTGTGTGTATGTGTATGTATATATATGTGTGTGTGTGTATGTATATATGTGTGTGTGTGTATATGTGTATGTATATATATATGTGTGTATATGTGTATGTATATATATATATATATATATATATATATGTATATATATATATATAGTATATATATATATGTATATGTGTATGTGTATATATATATGTATATGTGTATATATGTATATGTATATGTGTATATATGTATATATATATGTATATATATATGTATATATATATGTATATGTGTATATATGTATATATATATGTATATATATATATGTGTGTACATATATATATATGTATCGGGTCACTGGTACTGGTAACATGTAACCCAGTACAACCTGTCACATGGTCGGGTCGTCGGCGACTAAACCGGCAACCCCGCCAAGTTTACTTGGTGAGGAGGCTGATTTTGGACACCCTGCAGGACAAAAAACAAAACCTGACAAAGGGCAGAAGAACTCATAAGAGTCAACGGTCATCCAAAACTGTGTAAATATGTATATACACATGTACA
Source organism: Eledone cirrhosa (assembly GCA_964016885.1). Lineage (NCBI taxonomy): Eukaryota > Metazoa > Mollusca > Cephalopoda > Octopoda > Eledonidae > Eledone > Eledone cirrhosa. The sequence continues at coordinate 42,400,360 of OZ024747.1, read as the reverse complement.
TATGTATGTGTATATACACGGGTGCATGTGTGTGTATATGCGCGGGGACATAGAAATAGTCGGGCTGGACACCCGATCGCGTGGTTAAACCTCTGGGGGTGAAGGACCCCTAGCCTCTGTCAGGGCATTCTTCTGGGAGAAGGCAACTCAGGAAACTGGGATAACTCCAATATAAAACCTGCGGCTCAGTAGTTACCGATGATGTTGATCTTTTCTTCTTTTCGCGTTATAGCTACTGTAGCTCAGAGAGTGGGATTGGCTCAGTGCACAGTCTTTCCTAACTTTAAAAAATATGTTCACGCACATTGCACGATAGAATTATTTAATAATTATTAATAATGGTATATCGTGCAATGGCCATACTCGATAACGATAGCGTAGCCATCATGTATGTATGTATATATATGTATGTGTGTATGTATATATGTATATATGTATGTATGTATGTATGTATGTATGTA
>OZ024747.1:42387399-42392399 GCA_964016885.1 Eledone cirrhosa | reverse complement strand
CATAACGGACCAGAGTACTCAATACTTAGAACAGCCAGATATAAAGAAGTTAAAAGTTTCTGGTGCTGGATCTTTTCGTAGCCTCCATCTACTGGAAGATCTTTTTTATGATTGATAGATTTTTGACAATATATTGCATTTCCAATCTTGGTGGGTTTTTTAATTTCAGTTTCAATTTCAGTTTTTTAATTTCAGGCTGGTAGTTTTTATATTGGATTAACTAGCGACATAAAGTTTTTGGATAGTCTCGACAAGAACATAGAGGCGAAAGAATAAAATCATAATCCGTACTGTTCTATTACTGGTTTCAGAAGGACATTATAATCTAATATAAAAAAACCAGGTTACTTGAAAGAATACAATCACCAATACAAATGTCCAAAATGGGGTTCTCTCGAAGAGTCTCTGAGATCTGAAGTAACGTTACTCGATAGGGTGCGTAGCTCAGATATAAGAGAATCATCCCAAATAGAGCTGCTATTTCTCCGCGTCGAGATCATAGTTCCGGTACTACGGACATGGGGTTAGAATGTCTTTAGAAAGCACCGCCGGACAGATTTTACAGAAAAGACCAACCGATAGAAAACCAAGAAGTAGACCACGAGCAACATATTTGTAAATCATCCATAAGCTCGGTTGGTCTCGCATGGGGATCCAACCGGATTTTTTGAAGACGGTTGCTTTCTATAGGAACCGCTGGAAAGCGTCTCTGAGAACTCTGTCCCCATGACCCTTTGAGGAATGTGAGCGAAGAAAAAGAAAGAGATTACCTGATGGTGTCAGTGGCAGATGGTTACGGTAGGGATTCAAATGACAATTGCTTCTTTCGTTGATGTTATTAGTACTGTAACTATTGTTTGTTGTATCTGGAGACATAGGAGATTGTTCCAGTCGGCCATTTATCTGTAATTCTGGCAGTTGGGAAACAGGTTTCTTGTTCAGTAAAAAGCTCTCATCTTTTGCATAGCTATGATTATGACACCGGGTGTTAACTAGTTGCACAGGGTCGATTCCATTTAGTTGCGGTAGGTTTGTAGTCGGGGCTACAGTTGCTACTGGTTTTTTCTGAGATAGAAGAAAAGTAAAAAAAGGGAAACAGGTATAAATTATGGAATTGCCACATAAAACTATTACGTAAGGGATGCTGTAGTCGATTGATGGAATTAGTAAGGTATCACAATAAATGTCTTTCGGTATTAGTTCTTTTATGTTTTGAATTTTAATCATGCCAAGATCCCATTTTACGTTTCAGCTATGAGAGTCGATAACGTAGGTAGTAGTCATATATGGGTGTTGAATAAGTCAACTAAAATGTGCGGGTATAAAACATATTTCTTTTTTTCAATTGCTCGAATATTTGGTCGGGGGGGGGGGGGGCTATTCGAGGAGGGAAGGGCAGCGATCGTGGCTCTATTTTTGTCAGACGCTCCGAGATCGGAAACCAATTTCGAACGATTGCAACAATGAAATCCGCTAAAATGATCCAAGTACCAAACGGTCTTGTATCGGACGATGGATTAAATCTAGCACCCGACTATTTGTGAAAGTTGAATTAAGTTTGTGGAGAATAAACGTCATCGGAGTGAGTGTTACAACCAACGCCGGGAATAGAAGTTTATGCGTTTTAGAAAGACATTAGCGAAGACATTGCTGTGACACCTTCTCTAGTGGCGACCAGCCCAGTCTCGACTGCCCGCCAGGCCTAAACTGTCTAGGTACCAGTCATTTTCTGATAGGTTTGAGGTAGAGCCTGTAGTAGTGGGGACTTCCGGCGTTCTTGGCTCTCGGACCACATCCCTGTTCACTGTTATCGGAGCGGAATTGGCCGCTCGTAGGTGCGAGCCCCACGAGGTGGAGTGACTGTTCCAGTATGTGTCCCTCACCGTCCACCGGAGCAATGTATTCTCCATCCTGTCGGCTGAGACCAAGAGCCGGAGGGTAAATTGAAGATGGAGGATACTCGTTCGGACGTCACACATGAACACACATACACAAAAAACACTGTTATTGTTATTATCTTACCAATTTTATCTGGCCTCACACCCGTACCTGCCATTTCTCACCCTTAGCGAAGTAAATGTTATAACTTACGCGGGGAATAAACGTTTATGCGTTTATGTGTGATATAACTAACTCCAGGAATAGAACCTGCTCACAGAAACCATTCTTTGCTACACGTTTTGTTCACTTCAAATAAAAGTAGTGGATTTGCTTTTAGATCTGTCCCATCATTGGCGACTGAGTTTTTTTTATATGCTGCTTGTGTCATATTCTTCGCTTATATTATCTTCGGAATTTCCCTAATTGTAGGTGAAGCTTGCAGAAGGAAAACCGAACATTCTTCCACTCGGATATAAAAAATATCAATCTTAGTCTCGACCCCATGTAGGTGCTAACTCCTTAACTACACTACCACGCTTGCACCCAACTATTTAGACTAATCAGAGAAATGTCGTGTTGTTGGTGATGGTGGTGGTGGTGGTGTAGTAGTAGTAGTAGTAGTAGTAGTAGTAGTAGTAGTAGTAGTAGTAGTAGTAGTAGTAGTAGTAGTAGTCATACAGTTTAACTCTGATCGAGCAGACATATGATCGAGTACGTTCCAGTTGTGACCATCCCGTCTCTCGGTATCTAGTGCTATATTATCTAACGCGTCTTAACCTTATTGTTTTTAGCTGTAGGGTTGTTTGAGGAGGATTTCGCTTAATAAATCAAACAAAAGGACTACGTAGAATTTACCTTGTTAATTCGCAGATAACAAAAAACCTGAGTATGTATCGGAACGAGTGTTCAGGTAGCTAGATATGCATACACGCATGGTCTCATAACTCCCAAGGGAGTCGTTGGGGCGTTGTGTTGACATACGGCGTATCTAGGGCGTTAAAAAAAAACTCTGGCGGAGCCCATCTCCTCTCCAGGTCTGAGCGCAGCAGATTTCTTCCAGTGAATGATAGAGGGTGAAAGAATGAAAATGAGAAAGAAATATAGAGGAAGAATCGACCCCAGTACTAGACCTGTTCTTTTTTTATCGACCTCGAAAGGATGTGTAACGGAATTCCTCAATGTTTTACCTGGCGAAGATTCGAAATCGAATCCAAAATTTCTTGCCTCTAAAACCACTTATTGTTAGGAATTCTCACCATTGTCCTGTCGAAAGACAACTATGATAAACGTTTATACCACTTGACCTGTGACCCCAGACACTTGACAGACGATAGACACATGGCCACTATTGTTTCAAAAACCATATACACATCCTTCTAGCTATAGCATTTTTATAAATACAATCGCTTCGAGAACCGAACCAGAGATAGTTATTACTTCAGACGTCAGAAGAACAGTTCTATTAACGCTATAGATTCTCTTCACGAAAACAGTCTTCTACCTACTATTCTCTTACTAGCTCGACAGATTGACCGCTACTACAGAAACCACGTATGATAAAATGATACAGTAGAAGTTGTGTTGTATTTTACAGTAGTAGAAAAATGACAGGAAGGCAAAAGGATAGATAATGTAGAAGGGAACAATATAAGGAAACCTACACACACACACACACACACACACACACACAGTAGGTTCCCTCCTACATTATCTATCCTTTTGCCTTCCTGTCATTTTTCTACTACTGTAAAATACAACACAACTTCTACTATATCATTTTATTTGATACATGCATTCACGCTAGCTCAAAGTAGCTAGTAAGACAATTAATGTAGTGATAATTACTGTCATGATTTTATTACTCAATATTCGATGACCAAGAGAATTTTATTATTATAAAATAAACGTTGTCAACAACATCACAATTTTTGCATCATTTTTTTTATCATTCATCCTACAAAAATCTATTTGCTACATAATGGTGACCCCCTATTGCTACATAATGGTGACACCGACGTGATCCATTATATAGCGATAGGGGTCATATCCGACGTTTTAATAGCTCTGTTAATTCATCACCTCAGCTAGATATATTATATTTATATATCCACTTGGCCTTTTTTATCTGACAGTAGCTAGATATATCTATATATCAATGTGGCCATTTTATTTCACACGAAACAAGAACAGTAACAACAAAAAGAAATAACGGTTTTTAATTTAGTTAAAAGGCCAACAATTTGTAGGAAGGAGAAAGTTGACAACATTAATCCCAGTACGAAACTGGTACTTTATTTTATCGATCCCGGAAAGATGAAAGGTAAAGTCGATCTCGGCGGGATTTGAAACCAGAACGAAATGGGTCGTAACTGAGAGCTATAAAATATTTTGTTCGACTCTCTAATTATTCTGCCAAACCACCACAAAAAGAAATAATGCCTAGGTGAAGAATCAGCCAACCATTTTGGAGTTGGTCCGGATTAGAATAAACAATGAAACCTTCAACATACAAAGTTATAGAAACAGCTTGGTTTTAATTATCTTAACAGTTTTTCATTTTTAGCGTTTAACATAGAATGAAATGGGTTCTTTTTTTCATCGGTTAATTAATCGATGGACGTTGATCGATTTCAAATTTTTCGAACAGCGGAACAATCTGATTATGAAATCAACGTGTAAGTCGGTGTGCATTCCACAGACACGTGTATCCTTAACGTATTTCTCAGGGAGATTCAGCATGACGATAAATCAAGGCTGGTCCATAGAATTACAGGTACAGTCAGCACGACCAGCTTTCAAACAGTTTCCGTCTCCCCAATTTCACTCACAAGGCTTGCGTCAACCCGAGACAGAAGCGTAATTAGGGTACGGCGAGCATGGTACGTGCCATTGGTTCCACATGGAGTAGGAACAGGTTCTACTTGCCATAGGCGCTATTTCCCCTAGTTATGCCTCTGACCTGAGTATATGGTAAATGATACATGCCCAAGATACCAATACACAATGGGTTCGAACCCCGGACTTTCTGATTCTGAAAGTCTTATCATTCAGATATTTTAATCATTCAGACATGTTGCGTTTGAATACCAGTAAAATAAAGGACATCCCCAAAAGAAGAT
>OZ024747.1:42352399-42382399 GCA_964016885.1 Eledone cirrhosa | reverse complement strand
TATATATATATATATATATAATATTAAATTCAAATATTAATAAAATAGATGTTCTTGTGATCAATTAAATTTTATTATACATATTTCAGAGGTACGTGAATCAGGTTCAACAGTACGTCCTCATCAGATAAAATAAAATGATACATGACATACCCTGAGATGTTAGATGGTTAAGATTTAATCAAGGTAGTGATTAACGTATGAGAAAACTCAACATTTATACCCTAATAATGAGAACATGGGAAAACGTAATAGAATCAATAGAGAAGGTGTGAGTAAGAAAAACATTGCTTTCATGTAACAGTTATAGAGTTTTTAAAATCTGGGATACTACAATTAGGATTATAGAGGAAGACGTCTCTGGAGTTATAATTTTTTAAGTTTTTGGCTTGAGAAAGCAACTGATAGATAATTAAAGAGAGGGAGAGATAAAGGGGGTAATTAATGCAGAAATGTTCATCGGACACATAGACTTAGCGGTTAAATTTCAAAATATTTAATTTATGTTATTTTAGGGTGAAGAATCAAAATTTTAGGTTTTAAAAGTTGATGGTTATTTGTATTAATTTTATAAATTTTATATATATATATATATATATATATATATATATATATATAAACATATATATCTATATATATATATATATGTGTGTGTGTGTGTATACACACACACACACACACATATATATATATATATGTGTGTACACACACACACACACACACACACACACACACACACACACACACACACACACACACACACACACACACACACACACACACACGCACGCACACACACACTCACGTGAATTTCATATTTCTAAAGATATACGGTATGTTTATAAAATAAACATTTGGAAAGGCCACTTATGAATATTGAAAGGCTGACGGTCAGGGTTGTCTAGCGGATTCCAGCAGAAGCAACGAGTGATAACTACTTACACGTATTTCGAGCAGATGGTTCTCATCGAGACAGTGCCTCCCTACTGATTTTTGTTGGAACTTCAGAACAAGCGAGAATATTCAGTATTTTTGCCTGTGTAGGTGGGTTGATTAGCCTCATTTGCATATGAAGCTGTGACTCAACTTAAAAGTAGAGTTAAAATTTAGCTTCAACATAGCTATATACAAATATGCATGTTAACTTCGTATATATAAAGATATACGGTATGTTTAATAAATAAACATTTTGAAAGCCCAGCTATGAATGTTGAAAGGCTGAGGTTTCTGCTAGAATCCGTTAGAGGGCGCTGTCCTTCAGCCTTTCAATGTTCATAACTGGGTTTTCAAAATGTTTATTCATTAAACATACCGTATATCTTTAGATATACGAAATACACATACACATATATATATATAAAGCTATGTTGAAGCTAAATTTTAATATATATACATCATTTTATTATCATCATCGTCGTTTAGCGTCCACCTTCCACGCTAGCCTGGGTTAGACGTGTTGTCCCATTTGAAGCAAGTGGAGTCAGGTGACCGAATCCTGCTCATACAGAACTGTCTCAGAGAACACCCTGCCTAACATGAGTCCCAGGCTTAGTTAGCCTCCATTGACATTGCCTGGAAAGGGACCCTACCCTATGTTACGGAACCCAAGCTATTTAAGAAAAACAAAAAGCTGCGTTGCTTTTTCAGCGTCTATTTCCTGTATGACGTACTCTCAACTTTGATATTGTACTTATTAATACTGGTCAATGTTTAGTTATATGTTAGTTGTTACAACTATTTCAGCTGTTTTTAAATAAAATGTTATATTTTACTGAAAGCCGCCAACACAATTTACACTAAAAGCAATAAAAACTTGGTGTGTGAGTACACCAGACTGTTTTGGTCTTTGTCAAGTCATTAAATTACTTTTTCTTTTTTATTGAGACTTCATTTTGAGAAATAACAGACGAAATCTTTTTTGTTTTCGTCATTTTAGGATATATATCAATGGGGTGATTCAAGTAAAAATGGGGGTAAAACTTTCTTTAAAACGCCTACCCTTGTAGACATTTGATTTAAAACGATAATAAAGTGTTTGTGCCTTGATAATTTACTACTTGCTATAAATTATAAGCCTCGTTTTCATTGAATAAGGTGCTAAAATGTTGGAAAAAGTGAAATGTACTTGTCAAACATGCTTACAATAAAATTAATCGCGAACTGTTTACATTCTTGCAATCTAACTAATGAGAAGTCTGATTAGAAAAGTAAGACGCCAAACAAAATATTTTGCCCAGTTTAGTCTCGTCCTTTTAACATCATACGTTCAAATCCCACTAAGAATGACTTTACAGAGTGGGGTTTGGTCGCTATTTTTTACCATATAGAGCGGCCTCGTAGAGATTCACTTATTGACCGTTGGGTGGAGGTGTTTCTACAGCTGGTGTGTATGTGATATTGAGGGTGGCGTTATGGAAAAGGGACATTCTGGACGGCAGTAAATCTGGTAGCTTTCTCTGCTGCTAAAATACTGCTTGGTGAGCTACCTTGGTTGAATAGTCGACAGTAGATTAGCTGTGACATGATTACAGCTTAAAACAGTCACAGCGAGACTTATTGATATTTATTATACATAGACATATCGTATATACCTTCATATACCCTCTGTTGTGAATCACGCTGTGTTAGTGACGTTGCTAATTAAGAAGTCGTGGGTAGATTACTCATTAAACGTCTACGCAAGGACATTAGACTATTGAGTTACCATTAAGACAACTCGTATCAAGCCGGAAACGAGATACGAACCAAAGGCCTGTAAGATGGTAAGCAAGAATCTTCTGGATGCGATTCCCTTATATGATTTATATATATATATATATATATATATATATATATATATATATATATATATATATATATATGACAGCAACAACCTTTCTTTTATGCCTTGTAATCTCAAACTTACTAAGTGACGAGATTAATTGACAATTAAAAGTCTCCTACATGGCATATACTAAATATAATTTATTATTCCAATATCTGTTTGCCTTTCTTTGTTGGCCAGAAACAACGTAGCATTGAATATAGTGTACGAAGTTAATATAACAACCAACTTTAATAAGCAGTGTTCAGACGGTCAAACAGCGCAGCTGTTTTCCTTGACAACCAATGGATTAAAACACTCACTGATATTGATTATTCAATATTAAAGATCTTAAAACTGCAAATAAGATATTAACCTACAACTGAAATACGTTTCAATTGAATGTGTGTTCTTCTGGTTTTATTTTTAAAATGTCTCGCCAATAGAGAAAGGGCCAATTTCTAGCCTAGAAACAAGACTTTTCATTAGAATTTAGAGAGTTTTGGTTCGGCATGGATATTTTCTTTATCTCACATCTCTAACATTATATAACCTTCTAGACTTGTTCAGTACAAGTGTCTTCTTAATTTCACGTCTTTAAAATTATATTATCGTTTGCTAGACAACGGCACATATATTTTCTTAATTTCACGTCCCTAACATTATATCAACGTCTGCTTGACAATATATTTCTATTACTGCGCACACTTTCTTTTCTCAGTCGTACATCATGTCTTGTCTGTTATGTCTACATTTTACAAAAGTTTTGTCAAAAACATTCCACCAGTATTTTTTCATATTATGGATGAATATGCCTCCTACATCACTGTAGCCATTCATATATCTCTCTACATGACTATCCTTTTTACAGATTGCATGGTATAATATTTTGATCACATCACGCCTCATAAGTAGATAGTATCGAGATGACATTTTTGGACAGTTGCTTATGATGTGGGTGACATCCTATGTTTTTATGACGCAGTCTGTATTGGTTGTTATATATTGGTGTTTTATCTACATCATTATTCCTTTTGTGCACCATTGTGTTTCATGATGTTATTTCTTGTTCCTGGATTGTAAAACCATACCTTCGAGGTGAGGACTAATATACTGGATGTTGGTCCAAAGGAGACTGTTTCGGTTATCTATGTTATTGTCACAGCACAGCCTTGTACGACCTTCAGTTTTCATTGGATCTCCTATTGTGGTAGAGTTTTGCAGCTTCTTTGAGTATAGAATACTGTTTTTTTTAGAGGGCTACAGCATTCCAGATAGGACAATGTTATAAATTCGTTGGAATGTTACCATGGGGGTATTTACTCATCTTCATCGCATGCACGTTACGGGTGGCAGTGCCCGAGTTTGTGGCCGAAATGATAAAATGTTTGGAAGCGAAGAACGTGACGCAGTGCATGGCATCCCAAATTAGAGATTTACCTCTCTCGAACGGAAAGAAGGTTATCCCGTCTAGGTGCTTACCATCATCATGGTCGAGGCCGGTATGCTCCAATTGCGACGGGAAATCGGTTGTATCAATGTTCCTCTCGCATTTCTTTCTAAATTATAAGAGATATTAGCTACCTCTCTGAATCTGTCATGGCTTACCAGCACTATATGGACGTTCAAATTGATTAAATATATGAATAAATAAGATATATTTATCACGCCTCATCGCACAACTAATGACTTCATACATTGATAGTCACCCTCTCAACATACACAAGCTCCCCAAATTACACCACGCTCCAACGCACATCAACTACCTTCATACGCTGACAAGCAGGCACAAACACTCGCATAGCGACACGCACGCACGTTCATGCACATACATATACATATTTAATTTGCATCTCTCACTTCTCTCTCGCGTATCTCCCCTTTCATTAATTCTTCAAAGCGCGACTCCCTTTCTCAATTTTCTTATATAATATTTTCCTTTGTCCAAAGATGGCTAACAACTATTCCTGGGTCCCAAATAATAGGAGGGAGGTTGGAATAAGCGGGGTGGGGTATTCTTATAAGCGGGGCAAGGGTGGAAAAAACGGTGGAGTCGGGGGTCGGTAATTGTATAGTGTACGTTCGTAAATATGGGATTTCTTGTAATGTTCTTTTATGTTATATATTTGTTAAATGTAAAATAAAATAATCATGAGATTCTCCAGCTGATGTATCGATATGAATCACTTAGAATAAAATTTCACAGGAGATAGATTAGCAAAATTTAATATGCGCGGGATTTGGAATAAAAGCGTGGGGGCAGAGGGATCTGAAAAATTAATAAGCGGGTGGGGTTGGGACGATTATTCAAGACCTGAGAGCACACATATTTTCTTCTCTCTCTCCCACCCAGCCTAGCTTTCCTTTTTCTTTTGTCGGTCTCCCTGTATATATCTTCGGTTGAAAGACATGCGCCCGAAACGTGTGTGTATTGTTTGTGTGTATGTGCATACGTGCGTGTGTTTCTGGATGTATAATTAATATTTTTCCCCGGAGGACTGATTTCCGTCATCCTTTAAAATGTATTCCTTATTGCTGGAATCCATTATTCATTCCCCTTATAGTTCTTCATATATGTGTCGTATGCGGATGTGGGGATGCGTGTATATATGGATGTGTGGTGTTTGTGTATGTAGTGGTATGTGTATATGTGATATCTCTGTGTGCGGTGATTTGATTGGTTAGACGTGTGGTGTGAGTGTGAGTGTGTAGCGAGTGTATACATGTATCTATCCATCTAAATATTTCGAGACACTATGGCATATTAATATTCATTTTGACCTTATCAGCGCACAGAAACGATAGGGATTAAGGATTTTTGATCGGTGTAAGGAATACAAGTGCAACGAAGTGAGGAAGCGATGTGATATCAACAGGGAATTGAAATCACAGTGCGCCTTTAACTGCCTTGTCTACAACATATACTAATAGTGTATAATAAAATAAATATAAGCTGACGCCGAAGGGCATCGTCAGGTCGACTGGGGTGAGTAACTCCACAGATGTCAAGATAACAACACTACCAATGAGATATATGACAAACCTTATCTGCAGCAGCAGTCTTATCTGACAGTTTTACATAGACATATTTTTAGAAATAGTCAAGAACCTCGTTAATGACATAACTAATATCATACTCCCATACATCTTTTATTATCATGCGGTGGAAATAAAGAAAGCATTATCATGCGGTGGATTGGCAGTATCGGTAGAGGGTCGGACGCCATGTTTTGCAGCATAGAGTTATGGCCCTTTATGATCTGAGTTCAAATCCCGCCGAGGTTCCGAGGTTAACTTTGCCTTTCACCTTTACGGGGTCGATAAAATAAAGTACCAGTCACAAAATGGATTTTGCATGGTTGCTCTTGGGCCCCCGAAACAAAGTACCGGCTGGACCCCCCCCCCCCCCCCCCTTCAAATTACACACACAAGACTTGGGTTGACTCGAGGTGATGGCAAATGACAATTTATTTAGCATGTCATGCAGTGGAACATAGGATCTAATGAGTGCGAAGCAAACTTCTTAACCATTCGGTCATGCTGCATCCACATCTACACACATACACACAAACAGCCAGACAGACATACACACACACACAGAGGCAAACACACACATAGGCACACACATAGACATGCACGCACACACAAACACACACCGAGGCACACACACACGCACATACAGGCATATACAGACACACACATACACGCACTCACACACACACACACAGAGTGACATACACACACGCGCAAATGCAAACACATATACACACAGATACGCGCATACTCGCACACCCACAGAGGCACACACACACACACACACACACACACACACACACACACACACACACACACACACACACACACACAGAGGCACACACATGCACTCACAGTGGAAAACACACATACACGTAGGGCATCCAAGAGAAATTTTACAAGGCGGTACAAGACACCTTTGGGGCCCGAAGCAAGCAAAGATTTTTCTGAAAATGGATGTTACATGGTTGCTGTGGGGCCTTCTTCGTTCTTGGATCCCGAAACAATGTACCAGCTGGACACCCCCTCCCATAGGCCCTGCATACACACACATACACACACATGACAGGCAGGCAGGCAGGCAGGCAGGCAGGCAGGCAGGCAGATATAGTATTTTGAATAGCATGCTCGGCAATATTTACCTTTGCATGGTAATCCTGCTGGCGTGAATGATGACATACTGTATCATCGTGATCATCATCATTATCATCATCAACTGCAATAACATCACCATGCCAACTGTCGTCCTCGTTGTCATCACCACATTCGTATGTATTACCATCATCATCATCATCATCATTAACATTATTTGGCGGGGAGTAGAAGTTCCTTGGAGGTAGGGCTTTGAATCGAAAATCCAAGCCATAGAGATCTTGTAGTTGGGGGGGAGGTGGCCTGGGTGGCGGAGGCGGTGAGGCACTGTGACAACAGAAGCTGGAAGACGGGGAGGAGAAAAATGAGGAAGAAATATCCCTGTGGGGCCGTCTGTTGTCTTCAGGGGTGAACGTGTCGTGTGTTCGATTACAGCACCTGACCACAACCCAATGGTTCGGTTCCATCTTTATGTTAAGTCTGGGCTGAGCAGCTTCAGAGTTACGATAACACGAAACAACAAACCACATCTTTAGCTTTTTCGTCGCCGTTGTGTGAGTAATAATTTAAGTTTGTTTAAATAAATAAGGTATATATGTATCTACATACATAGACCCGTATGTTTACATACACATGCACATGCACACATCTCTCTCTCTCTCTCTCTCTCTCTCTCTCTCTCTCTCTCTCTCTCTATCTCTCTCTTTCTCTCTCTCTCTCTCTCTCTCTCTCTCTCTCTCTCTCCCTCTCTCTCTCTTTCTCTCCCTCCCTCTCTCTCTCTCTCTCATATATATATATATGTGACCCTCCCAAAGTATAACAATATATATATATATATATATATATATATATATATATATATATATATGAGTGTATATTATTTATACCCGCCGAGGTTAACTTTGCCTTTCATCCTTACGGGGTCGATAAAATAAAGTACCAGTAATGCACTGGTGTGATTGCTGGCCTTGTGCCTAAAGTAGAAACAATTATTTATATTGCATATTCATTCATTCATATATGCCCCCCCTTAGAAATTCTTGTAGTAGACCATGGCAAGGAAGGTTCGTATAAGACGCGAGACCAATACACAGCTCAACATCCATAGTTTGGGATATCATTTGGAATCAGTTCTTGTAAAGTGTACGTGGACGGCATGAAAGAGAAACAAAAAAAAAACACATTGAAAATTTGATGGTCAAATAACAACAAAAAAAAACACAAAAAAAAACAAAGCGGATGACTTAAGAAACATTAACAAAAATTGAAATGCGTGCGTCCCAACGGAAATGACCATAGTGATAGTCGGTCACTCTTCATAATAGTTTTAAAAATGAGTTTTTTAAATATTCTTTTAAAATATCGTTTTTGTTGACACACGCACGCACACACATACACATACACATACTCACACACACACACACACACACACACACACACACACACACACACACACACACACACACACACACACACACACACACACACACACACACATATAAGCGCGCACACACAGGAGGGTGAGGAAAGCGAAAAGGAAAGAAAGAAAGAAAGAATGGGAGATGGGAGATGGGAAAGAATAGAAGAGAAACATGAAATGAAATTTTATGTGAATGGCTCTTTTATACCATTCTCACCCTCTCAACAGATGAACTTTTGTGTGTATGTCTTCACACACATAGCCTATATATATATATATATATATGGGATAACAAAATATCGTTATAGGTAATCCAGTTAGAAGTTATGAATACTTCGTATTGTGGATAGTTTTAGCGTACGCCGTTGTTTGACCCAACAAGAGGTTTCCGTAGGTGGCGAGTTTATGAGTTCTCTTGCATTCCTATGTAAGTTTATCTTGGAGTAATCATATTGAAAGAGTGAAGAATAACATGGTCAACAGTACAAAAAGGGGTTTTATTTACAGTCTTAACAATTGTTTCACTGATTAAGTTGTCTAAAAATTGCTGAACACTTGAAGCTGTGCCACTCAATTTTAAATACGTTGTTAGCTTAACCAGATCATCAGAAGAACTCTCTCTCTCTCTCTCTATATATATATATATATATATATATATATAGATATATTTCTTTATTAGCCACAGGGGCACAAAAGAAGGGGACAAATACAAAGGGGGAAGTTTACATACAATAAAAACGTGTAAAATGTTATCACAGATGGAATTTAAAAGTTAGTCGATTTTCCCCAATAGAGGGAGACAGTTTATATGGGTAACACATACCCCCGAAAAAAATGTGCAACCCTCATCTCCAGGAGTACGAAGAGCTTGTACTCCTTTCCTCTCCTCCTCCTTTTCCTCAATCTACAGGCTGATATATATATATATAGATAGATAGATAGATAGATAGATATGTTTCTTTATTAGCCACAGGGGCACAAATACAAAGGGGGAAGTTTACATACAATACAAACGTGTAAAATATTATCACAAATACAATTTAAAGATAGATAGGTAGATAGATAGATAGATAGATAGATAGATAGATAGATAGATAGATAGATAGATAGATAGATCGATAGATAGATTTCTTTAAATACGAGAGTCGGCTGAAAAATTCATATGCTGACTATGAAGGATTTAGGCTACAGATGTGAAATCTTGCATATATTAAATTCAACTCTTCTTATTAATAACTGCATTGTTTCTTTCCAGGATCTATGTTGAAAAATAAACCTCATTTGGACTATTTTGCTTATATAAATAAACTAGCAGTGGTACCCGGCGTTGCACGGGATAAGGTATTTTGGAACGCGGGCCGCCAACAGACCTAATCGTGGAAAAACTGCATGCCTGGACAATATGTAAAGAAAATAAACCGAATACTCCGATGGCTGGATAATCTTTAAGATTTCCCTCGATGAAGCAGGAAAAATGCAGGTTTTCACCTAATGCGGGCCCTAGGGGATCAAGAAAATGATTTTTTTTTATGTACATAATATTAAAATTTCGGGAAAATCGGCTAGATGTAACGCCTAAAAAAAAGCGCTAAAAAGCTGAAAAAATGAAGTTTTTCACCTAATGCGGGCCCTAGGCCATAAAAAAAGTTTGATTTTCTTTGCTCACAGTATGAAGAAGAGACTGACTAATACATAGTTACAATTTCAAGGAAATCGGTGTGACGTGACGACTCAAAAAAAACATAAAAAGCTGTGCATAACACTCCCTGAAACATAAGTAATACACATGTTAAGTTTGAAAAAATCGGTTGGGTACTTCTCGAGTTTTAGGGATTCGAACTCACAGACACACACACACACAAACACACACACACACATCCTCAGTTTTATATATATAGATGAGTAAGTATAAACCGTGAAAAGAAAGTTGAGTGTAGCTTTAACTATTTAAAGTTGAGGCTAAATTTATTACGAATCAATTAACCTCTGATTGGGGAAGGGGTGAAGAAGGGCAGATCTGGTTGTCTGGGAAAGCCATAAATGAGAGGAAAATGAGGGAGGGAAGCAAGAACTCTAGGGCCACAGACGAAAAAGAGGAGAAAGGGGAGAGGGTCAAGGGCTCTGGTCTTAGGGTACGGAAGTGTTGGGGCTGCGCCCCACGGACAAGTCTGCAAAAGCATTTCCGCGGACAATGGCTAGCGATACCTGCTGCAATAGCCACCCCACTTCGCGGGCTCCTTCCTCAGACGGGTGGCTGACGTTCCGATCTTACAGAGGAGCTTGGCAGTACGAGGTCCGAGGACGCATGAAGTCTAGACGGTGACGGGTGCGAAGAGGAAGCGGCAGAACAATCCCCAGCATTTGTTTGTTTTCCTGCCCTCTGCATTGCGGGCCGCAGTACCGGAGTTTATGGCCGAAGTGACTAAGTTGGAGGCGGAGAATGTGTCACAACATGTGGCGTCCCAGATGAAGGATCTACCTCCTTCGTATGGGAAGAGAGTAATTCCGTCAGGCCGCTTGTGATGGGAAGCCAGCTGCGTTCAAGCTCCTTCTCAACATGTCGTTGAGAGCGGTATGTCGGGAGAACCGACCTGCGTTCTGGCGGCATGATAGTGGATGCAGGCCAAACTTGTTAACGTCTGTCCAACAACGGCATTTATATGGCTCACACTCGTGGAGGCCGAGGTGTTGGGTCACTCCGATGCGAGTGCACTCGTCATCAAGAAGGGTACCGGTTGATGAGGAGGGCACTGGATTGAGCCACGCACCGCTGTTTCGCTGTGAAGCGAATACGAGGCAGGCAAGGTGGTGTTGGTCCAAGCCATCCGCCTAAAAGAAGACCTGCATTTGATGTCGTCCCAGTTACATTGGACATTTGTATACTGGAGTACAGAGAGACCAACGCCTGTAGCCAAGCTACAAGTGAGCACGCACGCAACAAACGAATCAACACCACAACGCAATCAGCTACCAACACGACCAACAAACCTTCGCTATACGCCTGCCCAGTCGGCCAGAGCCTGCTCGAGCTCTGGGGCTACGTCAGGTTTGGCCATCTTGCTGAGGGCCTCGCTGACGAGAATGCGACTGGAGATTGAGGAAAGGTAGGCCGGTAATGCCAGATCCGAAGCGGATCGGAGGTCGAGGCTGGAATGTTTTTCACTATGGTTGCAACCTAAACACTTTATCCTTGTGGAAGCCTCTACATAGTTGCTTGATATGCATGAAATAGCAGCCAAATTACACCTTATATTCTCACTGTTATTTCTACCAAATCTAGTGACGTTTTCCTAAACTTTCATCAGCCTTCCATCGTTGTTATAAATCGTGGAAGTGATTATTTGACACACGTGTCAGTGAGTCAGTAATCTGTCACTATTTCCTAGGACTCTCAACAGTTCTCACACTATCGCAGCATTCCTTCCCTCCTTCACACGTGTTTATCCGATTACACTAAATATCCCGCCCCTGCCCTGCCACCTAGAGGATTGTATTATTTTGTTTTAAAAATAAACCTGGGAACTCCTCTGTGATTGTAATTGAAACAGACGAATATTTTCGGAGGGAATTTCTCTTACGTAATACTAATTGTAAGGAGACAATATCCCACAACTTTCAGGCAAACACATAATGCACACATGCAAACACATACATACACACATGAAAACACGCATACGTACCTACACAAACATACACATATGCATCTACATCAGTAGTTCCCAACCTTTTGTGCACCATGCCCCACCTCAACATCTAAAACATTGTTATGTTCCCCTTTGACATGAAAACAGCTATGATTAACTGCAAAGTGTAAATAAATTGATGGAGAAGTGGTGCCAAATATATAATATCATATGGAAGAGGTGAGACAGGATTTTCTAACAGTAATGTGCACCAAAGTTGCCTTTACAAAGGTGTAAAAGTAATAAACTAAAACCTGAGGTTTGTTCTCATTAACATCATTTTCTTAAAGATTCAAATTGCCCCCCTGTCGGATGTGCACCCCACGTTGGGATGTGTGCACCCCCCTGTGGAATGTGCACCCAACGTTGGGATGTGCACCCCACGTTGGGATGTGCGCCCCACGTTGGGATGTGCACCCCACGTTGGGAGTGCACCCCACGTTGGGATGTGCACCCCACGTTGGGATGTACACCCCACGTTGGGATGTGCACCCCACGTTGGGAGTGCACTCCACGTTGGGAGTGCACCCCCTCCCCCCCCCCTGGGCTGGTCACCCCACGTTGGGAATCACTGATCTACACACATGTACATACAAATGTACCCTAAACTTGTGGTTTCAAACATTTTTAACTCGGAATTTCGAAATATAAATTTCATTAATAATTCTGTTATTGGAGTGTTAATTACTTCCAAATCAATATTTTAGTTTTAGGTCGATGCCTATAAATAGGTCTTTTATCAACAACAAGCAAATAAGATATCTATAATAAGGTAAGCCAATAGGAGTTTTTTGATAATACAGACCATGCAGTTCATAGTCGATCTGGTCTTTAAAGCCAAGTGGCAAAAGCAACAGGCATGTAGGGCCCCAAAGAAAGATTTTGCATGGCAGTACAAGACCTCTTTGGGGCCCGAAACAGGCAAAAATTTTTCTCAAAATGAATGTTGCATGGTTGCTGTGGGGGCCTTCTTAGCTCTTGGGCCCCGGAACAAAATACCAACTGAACCCCTGCTCATAGGCCCTGCAGGCATATCTCCATCTTATTGGATCTTTCTACTCAAGGCAAAGTTGACCTCGGTGGGATTAAAACTCAGAACTTAAAGAGCTGTAACTAAATGCCACAAAGCATTTTGTCCGACGCTCTAACGATTCTGAACATAGAACACAGACAGTGATCAACACTGAAACTATTGCTAACAAAACCAAATGTATAATCTATATATAATAAATAAAAACGAAAATGTCTGTCTGTATGCAGTCTATGCATTTCCAGTTTCCATCCGATCTTCAAATTTCATACATAGGTTATTTAGCTCCCGGAGCATGTCAACATATAGATTGAATCTTGCTTTCTCCTAAAATAGCAGAGTTCTGGGGCTTTTTAAAAACGACTATGTTAAGGGAGTCTTTATCTACAGTGGCGAAAGGTGTGTCCGGCAACGACGGGCTCTTTTGCTAGTATCGTTATAAAATCACTAAAGATGTAATATGTTTTGCTTTGGGGTTATGATATATCGTTAACATTAAGTTTTTGTTAATTTGAGGGCGGTGGATTGGCAGAACTGTTAGAGCGTCGGACAAATGTTTAGCAGTATTTGATTTGGCTCTTTACGTCCTGAGTTCAAATCCCACCGAGGTCAATTTTACCTTTCATCCTTCCGGGGTCGATAAAATGAAGTACCAGTTAAATACTGAGGTCGATATAATCGACTCCCCGCCCCCCAAAATTGCAGGCTTTGTTGTGCTAATGTTAGAAAGAATGAATTTGTTTACTTTTAAAATATTGTGTTAAGCGTGTTTTTATAGCTGACTAATTGTATTTTGTATTGTGGGTTTTGTTTGATTTGGGTTCGTTGTATTCGTTTACCTATATTTCAATGTTGGGGGGGTGAGAAACCACACCCACACACACACACACACACACACACACATACATGATTTCTACTTTTAGGTAAAAGGCCAGTAAGTTGGGGAGAAGGGGAAAGTTGACTAAATCGACCCCAGTGCATGATTGGTACTTTATTTTATCGACTCCGTAAGGATGAAAAGCAAAGCTAACCTCGGTGGGATTTGAACTCAGAACGTAAAGCGCAGTAACAATATACCGCAAAGCATGTTGTTCGACGCTCTACCGACTATGCCAATCCACCGCCCTTACATACATATATATATATATATATATATATAATCACCATTTAATGCCCACTTTTTATATTTGTATTGGATAGAGGGGTGTCACACTCTAAGAGGTTAGACTGGTCAGGTGACAACGCTTTGCCCTTACGCTCCGTTTTTGGCTTGATTTACACTCTGTCCCCCACATATGTATTTATAATGTGTTGTTTTGTCGTAAGACATACACTGGCATATGTTTTACAGATTATACACATCATCGGAAAACCTTAGAGTAGAGGGATAATTTATTTTAAATTATATTAATTGAGCCAGTAACTTGCAATACAAGTTTCACTAACTGGATATTCAGAACATGTTGCGAACAGCCAGCTGGCGAAACTTGTATTGCGAATAACCGCCTGTATTAATATATAGCATAACACACACACACACACACACACACACACACACACACACACACACACACACACACACACACACACACACACACACACACACACACATATATATATATATATATATATATATGATTGGAATAGGAAAATATGCTTCGTAGAATCGAGACGTATCCGAGGACCGCGCGATTTCGGAGTCAGGTTTGATCACCACATCGATCGTGCCTCGAGCTAGTCGCCCGAGAAACAATTGTAATATGTCCAATAAATTCCTTTCGTCGCAACACTGATTCTCTTTTTTCTGTGATATATATATATATATATATATATATATATATATATATATATATATATATTGGTAAAAGGAAAAGAAAATGCTGACAAATTGTTCCCAGTGAAAAATAGTTTAATTAGGAATAAGTAAAAATTAGTAATAAGTATTGGTTAGTATTCAGTTTAGTTTTAAGTTTTTACCGGTTGCGCATTTTTAATGCTTTTCAAAAATAATTTTGAGATAGAGCGCCCGTGATGTTTGCTCTAATCTGATTAGTTTTGGAAATTCTACCTGTTTTATGTGAAAAAAGTGGCTCCAGAGGTATTAAAATAAGTTTCGCGCCAACTAAAACTGAATACTAACCAATACTTATTACTATTTTTTACTTATTCCTAATTAAACTATTTTTCACTGGGAACAGTTTGTCAGCATTTTCTTTTCCTTATACCAATATATCACAACTCGTGTGTTACACCTCTATTCTTTTAAATATATATATATATATATATATATATATATATATATATATATAAACAAAGGGATATTTACTTTGTTGGTAATTCAACAAAAATATTTATAACAGATTCGAAGCACTCGACAGATTTTGGAGTATAATATCAATGATATTAATAAATGGAAACTATCTTTATAATAGAATAAATATGGTTTTATAAAGATAGTTTCCATTTATTAATATCATTGATATATATATATATATATATATATATATATATATATATATATATATATATATATATATATATATATATATATATATATATATATATATATATTGGGATTACATTGAGTTCTTCATACGGATTGGACACTACCGTATATTTTGGTAGATTTATCTCTCTCTCTCTCTCTATATATATATATATATACTGATTAATGTTCAGAGCCATCCTCAGCATTCTCGTGTAGCACCCATCCACCATCTGAGTGAGTCTCTTGGTCAGTGTCCAAGTCTCAGACCCATACAGCAGCACAGACTCCACTACAGCAATGAAGAGGCGGATTTTCAGGTCTCTACGACGGTCCGACTTCCACACCGATCTCAAGCTGTGACACGCCGCCCAGGCCTTGCTCTTCCTCTCAACACATCATCTTCCGTATTCCCAATCTTTGCTCCCAAATACAGGAAGTCCTCAACCAATTCCAGCGGCTTCCCGCCTACATTAGTGATCCCCTCTGGCTTCTCAACATTCCCTCTGGCTTCTCAACATTCTCTACCAGATATTTTCAGTATACACTGAGGATGAAAAACTCAGAGCTGTATGGGAGCATCCCAAAAGTCAGCTCAAAAGTGACACAGAGGAGACTGAGGTTGGCTGGACATGCTCACCGACATCCAGAGTTGACATTGCACTCAGTGCTCCTTTGGGATCCCCTACATGGACACACTAGAAGAGGAAGACCAAGGTTAACATATGTTGATGCCCTAAGGACAGACACTGGTCTGTTGGAGATGCAGGATATGGCAGCGATAATGAGGGACAGAGACCGCTGGAGAGAACTCGTCCATGGATCTCAGGAATTTTACCCGCCTTAGATAGATAAATAGATATATATATATATACACACACATAAAGAACAAAAAGGTTATCGTTATTAAGGCGAAGCTTACCTAATATATTTTATCCTTTGTTCATAATATCCAATTAACGCTGTTTATATATGAAAGACTTTAAAGGTGGACTCCTTTAAAGTATAACACCAAAACATTTATCATTATCTCCTCTTCTTGTACGTGTATGTCTCTCTCTCTCTCTCTCTATCTATCTATCTATCTCTCTCTCTCTCCTCTCTCCTCTCTCTCTCACTCATTCTCTCTTATATATATTTAAAAAACAAAAATATCTATCTATATATATATAAATAAATAAATAACTGCTCTGTAAAACAACTGATGTTCATACATTGAGCTATTTCTCTTACTGGTAATAAGGTAATAAGAAATTACTGACCTTCCTGTTTATAGTTGTTTATACTATATACATAACTATAAATAGTATTATTATTATTTATATATATATATATATATATATATATATATATATATATATATATATATATATATTTATATATATATATATATATATATATTTATATATATATATATATATATATATATATATATATATATATATATATATTTATATTTATATATATATATATATATTTATATATATATATATATATATATATATATATATATATATATATATATATATATATATATATAGATATAGATAGGTAAATATACACGGGTGTGTATGATTGTGTATAGAAGATTATATTAATAAGAGGAATTCCAACTTTGTCTGATTTACTCGTTTTATTTACAATCCTTTAAAATATATATAATGGTATTATAATGAAATAGTATGATAGAATATTAAATTCTAAGTGTTAATTGAACAAGTACTTTCATGCTTTCGCAATCTTCAGGTTCATGATATGTGGTGACAGTCGAGTTTGCAATTTTCACAGTTGAAAATTGCAAACTCGACTGTCACCACATATCATGAACCTGAAGATTGCGAAAGCATGAAAGTACTTGTTCAATTAACACTTAGAATTTAATATTCTATCATACTATTTCATTATAATACCATTATATATATTT
Source organism: Eledone cirrhosa (assembly GCA_964016885.1). Lineage (NCBI taxonomy): Eukaryota > Metazoa > Mollusca > Cephalopoda > Octopoda > Eledonidae > Eledone > Eledone cirrhosa. The sequence goes on along the minus strand of OZ024747.1, from coordinate 42,364,929 downwards.
TAAAGGATTGTAAATAAAACGAGTAAATCAGACAAAGTTGGAATTCCTCTTATTAATATATATATATATATATATATATATATATATATATATATATAGTTGAATAAATGAAGAGAGAACAAAAAACAGCGAGGCAGTAGAAATAGTAGGTTTTTAGTTTCACGCTTGAGAGTGAGGGGGGGGGGGGGTTATATATATATATATATATATCACATATTTATTTCTCTCTCTCTCTCTCTCTCTCTCTCTCTCTCTCTCTCTCTCTCTCTATATATATATATATATATATATATATATATATATATATATATATATATATATATATATATATATATATATACGTATATATATATATTTAGAGCGGTGTAGTGGTGTACTACAAGATTTCCTAAATTCCCACGCAATCAGAAGTGACAGCAGCAGCAGCAGCAGCAGTAAATGTAAACAAGAACAAAAATAAGAACAACAACAAATAATAGTAATACTGTTAATAATAATAATAACCACTTCTGTAGAAACCAACAACCATCACCGCCACAAAGTGTCACCTCTCTTTCTCACCACCACCGCCACCACCACCACCACATCACTACCTCCACCACCAACATCACCACCACCACTACCTCAACTTGTCTCTCGTTATCACTAATACCTTTTTTTTGCATTCTCCCTTCTTCACCCCCTCCCTCTTCCTCACTTCCTCTCGCTATCCCCCCCCCCTATTCACCCCCCTCTCCACTCCTCTTCCTCTCTCCCGGGATTCCTATCTTCAGGCGCCTGTTTGATTTTCAGTTTTCATAACTTTGAAATATTTGCACCCTGCCACTCACACACACGCACATCCACCCCGCCTCACACACATCCACCCCGCCTCACACACATACATACACACACCGCTTCACACACACACACACACATATAAAGAATCGGCTGTATGTATGGCCTCTACATGACCGACTGGTTTAGAAGTCTGCTTCAGAATCATTTGGTCTCGCTCAAGCTAAGTCCCGGGTTCAAGTCTCCGGTTCAAGTCCACTGAGTGACGTCTTCACAATCAACAAAGGTGCCTCTACGTGGTCATTCAATCAACTAGAAATAGCAGCCACGTCACTCTGAAGTCACAGAAAAGGGAAGGTACATTGAATAATATAGTTCTAGAGACACAATGCCTCGTCCTCCCCACTTCCAATGATTGAATTTGAATTATCACAACTGGAATGTCTTTGATCATAGATCTACAAGATTGGGGCTGACCTGCCACCTACAACAACAGCAACAACACAATCACCACTATGACCACCACCACCACCACCATCACTGTCACCATTACCATCATCTTCAATTCTAATCACTACTATCACCACCACTAACAACAACAACAACAACACGGACACCACTCTCACCATCACCACAACCATTACCACCACCATCACCACCATCACCACCATCACCACCACCATCACCACCACCACCACGACCATCACCACCATCAACACCACCAGCAACAACAACACGGCCACCACCATCACCACCATCACCACCATCACCACCACCAACAACAACAACACGGCCATCACCACCCTTACCACCCTTGACACGGTTCTGTTACGCTGGCTGTCAGAAATTATGTCACCCACGTGTTAAGCGAAAGAATGCTGCCATCATGGTTTGCGTGAACGGGTGTGGGTGAAGGGATCGTTTCGTTGGGGTGTCGGGGGGCTGGGGTTGGGCTATGTGGAGGCGGCGTTGGTGGGAGTGCGGTGGGGTGAGGGTAAATGTGGGAAAGAAAATATTTTAAATTGACTTCTGTTTGCGATAAGAGGGAATGACATTTTTTTAAGGAAGATGCAATATTTTGATTGTGGGATCACAGCTTAGAGGGAACTTGATGGCTTACTTTAATGACCTGCTAGTACTGGGGTCAATTCCTCTTCTATATCTCTTTTTCATTTCTATTCTCTCACTCTCTCTATCCGTCCCTGGAAGAAATCTGTTGTATTCAGACCTGGAGAGAAAATGGGCTCCACCAGGTTTTGAAAAAATGTCCTAGAAATGCAATGCCCCTATGACAACCTAAGGAGTTATGAGTCTATATATAAAAAATAATAATAACAATAATAATAAAAGAGAGAAAAATTAAGTATAGAGAAAGTGGAAGGATGAAGGGAGGAGCAAACTCTATACTCCTGGCTAGGTAGTATATCTCAGCTGTGCTCCACGGACAAGATGGTGAAAGGATTGCCGCGTAGAACAGCCAGCAACATCCGCTGAATCGGCCAATCCTTACTCTGGCGGGATGCAATCCCACCCCGACAGTGCAAGGGCCGAGGAAAACGAAGGTCTTGTCAGCGACTGGCACAGAAAAAGAAGTGGTCATTCAAGTCCTATAAGAATGAAAAATACAAAGTTGATCTCGGTGAGATTTGAAGTTAGAACGAAAAGGGACCTAACTAAATACCACAAATCATTTTGTTCGTTACTCTACCGATTCTGTAAACCATAAACGCTCTGCTTGATATGTTGAAATATATTAACAATGTGGTGATTCCTTTGGGACCAGGTTACCCCCCCCCCCCCCAGCACACAATGCAGTGAGAGCGGCTAGCCTGCATGTCAAGTCGTTAAAAGCAGGTCAGGTCGTTAAACCTGACGACACAAGCGATACAGGAAACATCGCTGAAGCAAAGGACACAATGGCCTTTATCGTATACATATATGTATTTTGCGTAGGAGTACTGCCAAGAGGTGCGTTCCGGCTTCGTAGACCGCGTTCCACAGGACCTGCTGTGGAAGCTTCTGCAGGAGTATGGGATCGATGGACAGCTTCTTGTTGCCCTGATGTTTCTATATGGATGTCCGACTATTTGTGTTCGGATAAATGGTGCTAAATGGTGCCATTCAATGTGGAGTCGAGCTCTGCCAAGGGTGCATAATGTCACCTTTCCTGTTCATAATCTTCATGAACAGGATTGACATGCACAGCCGGGCTGGAAATAGTATCATGACTAGCGGGTGTAGGATCAGACGGTTGGAATTTGCAGACAACATGGTATTACTTAACTCGTCAGAAGGTAATTTCTGACATGCACTTAACAGGTTTGATGCTGAGTGCTGCACGGCTGGAATGAAAATCAATGCTGCGAAGACTGAAACACTCGTCCTCTCAAGGAAGCCTGCGTAGTGCACTCAACATGTTAGTGGAGTTCCACTGAAGCAGGTGGAGAAGTCCAAGCAACTCGGTGCCATGTTCTCGAGTGGGGGAAGGCCGGCTGCGGAATTAAGGGCAAGAAATGCAGAAGCAGGTGCACCAGCTTCAGAATTCGGTAATGAGAATAAGGGAGATAAGAATAAAAGCCAAACTATCTTCAATTCGGTATTCATGCGAACCCTTACTTATGATCATGAATCTTGGGTAGTGATCAAAAGAATAGCAGCCGAAATAGGGTTCCTCCGAAGTGACTCTTGAGTAAGGTTACCCGATAGAGTGCGTAGCTCAGAAATCAGCTACTTCTCTGAATTGAGAGACCACAGCTCCGGTGCTCCGGCATGTGGTTAGAATGTCTGAGGAAACAATTGCTGGACAGATTTTACGGGCAAAACCAACTGGCAGCAGACCGAGGGGCAGACCCCGAGCAAGATGGTTGTATAACATCCATGAGCTCGGCTTGTCTCGCTTGGGGATCCAGCCGGATCAATTGAAGATGGTTGGTTCTGACAGGACCCGCTGGAAGGAGTGTTTGAGGACTTTGCTTCCACGACCCTCCCGGGAATAGGTGGGCGAAGAAGATATACACACCCAGGCTGCCTGAGTGTGTATATAGGATAGGTCGTTAAACCAGACAAAAAAAAAGTCGTTGGGACACGTAAATAAAGGGGACACGAGTGTAAACAAACAAAAATGGTGAAGCAACGAAAGGTGAGGAAGAAGGAGTCAAGTCCCAAATTTCTATGAATTTAAATTCGGTGAAATCGTGAATATGTATATATATATATGTATATATATGTATATGTATATGTATATATATATATATATATATATATATATATATATATGTGTGTGTGTGTGTGTATATGTATATGTTTGTATGTATGTATGTATGTATGTATGTATGTATGTATGTATGTATGTATATATGTATATATATATATATATATGTATATATTTGTATATATATATGTGTGTGTGTGTGTGTGTGTGTGTGTATATATGTATATGTTTGTATGTATGTATGTATGTATGTATGTATGTATATATGTATATATATATATATATGTATATATTTGTATATATATGTATGTTCTGGTTTTATAATTTCAAAGTTTTACCAATAGAGAGAGAGTCGGTTTCTAACATAGACACAAGACTCTCTCATTGGAATTTATACAACATCAACTAGGTAGATATGTATGTATGTATGCCTACATGTATAGATATGGATGTTATTGTATGTGTGGATGTGTATATTTTGAGTTGTATGTGTGCATGTGTATATGCTTTGTATCTGTACATGTGTATATGCAGTTATTAGATGCAAATTTTTTGGAATGTTTTACATATTTTTACTGTTCCATTAATGGATTGTACTTGTATTTCCTAACTAGTTGTGTTCTTTCTGTTCCTGTGAAGCCTAGCTTCTCAAGATTTGTATTGAGGCAGTTACTAACATATCCCAGTGCCCCAATAATCACAGGCATAAATCTGAAGGTGTAATCAGGGTGGAGTATCTGCAGATTTCTCATCAGTTCTGCATAAATATTCTCCTTTTCACCAATCTTTGATATTATATTGACATCTGCTGAGCAGCTAATTTCCACTACTGTGCATGTTTTCTTTTCCCTGTCCCATATCATAATATCTGGTCAGTTATGCCTGCATTTTATTGGGGTTTTTACTGGAATATTCCACCAGTACTCTTTCATATTATGTACATGGATGTCTTCCACTATGTATGTATGTATGTATGTATGTATGTATGTATGTATGTATGTATGTATGTATGTATGTATGTATGTATATGTATATGTATATATGTAAATCAGGATACAACGAGTTTAAAACTAGTAAAACCATTACTCAACAGAGTAATCGATACTTGGGGTAGTAGAGTATGCCTATATTATAAAGACTATATGTATTTACACACACACACACACACACACACACACACACACACACACAATCGTGTCTAAATTCCTTGAATATAGTTTGTATGAGTATATCTGTGTGTGTTGGGGGGGGGGGGCGTGTGTGTGTCTGTGTCTGTGTGTGCCTCTGTATGTATGCGTGAGTCAGAAAGAGGAAACAAGATCAAGAAGTGTCACTTGAAGATGGTTGGAGCTTAAAACCACTCGAAATGTAATAAATATATCAAAGATAATAGAAAACATGAACAATTGGAAAACGTCACAAATTGGTTTTCCGAACAAATTAATCGTCAAATTAAATTTTTAAATCGATAATCAATAATGGAATTAATATGGTTACTTGAGATTTCAAAGGTAAAAAATACACACCTGGAAGTCTAAATGGGAACATTTGTTGTGAACTGGACGTCTAGTCGAAAAGATAACTGATACTTTTGTTTTAAGAGAGCTGGTCGAGATCTTAATTGATTGATTGGGTAAGTGGTTGGTTGAGTGATTATTTTTTTTAAATCAATCTTCTTCACAACTCCCGGAACACAGAGATCGATGTTATGACGGAATATGTAAACAAGTCAATCTGACAGCCAGTAATTTTTATTTCGATTACTTCTATTGGTCAGTGACTTAACTTATTGAATAAATATGCTGGGCTACTCCTATCGGGCAGTGACTTATTGAATAAAGATCTTGGTGAGATCTACTGTCAACGAACAGAAACATTGCCCATAGCCTTAATCGAAACCATTGTTAATAGCTTGCAACACACTACTGTTTTTTCTTTAGCTATATTCTTTGTGCTTTTTCTTCCTTTCTTCCTTCTGTTATATATGGACATGCTTCAGAGCTTTATTTGTTCACAGCCAGTCATAAATTGTATTGAGTAAACAGTAACTGTGGATCAAAATATTGTTCAACTGTATCTCTTGACACAGAAAAAACGTAAAAGTAAATTTCCAGTTATAACACTCATACTACCTTCAAGGTGTTAGATTAATATTTTGCCATCACCAGCATTCTTCTTATTTCAATAACAACACTGACATACCAAATTTGGTATTGTAATTTCTATATGTAAAATCAAAATTTGTTAAATATCAACGAATTTGGTAATATATTCAAAAATTTGGTAATATGGCCAAGAATTTGATTATATCTTCAAGAATTTGATAATTTGTTCAAGAATTTGGTAATGTCCAAGAAATTGGTAATATGTTAAAGAATTTGGTAATATGTCCAAGAAATTGGTAATATGTCCAAGAATTTGGTTATATTTTCAAGAGTTTATCATATACTCAAGAATGTGTCATTGCCCAAGAATGTGATGCATGTCCATTTTGTTAAATATGGAAAGTCAATACAGGTTTTAAAATGTTCAAAACGTTTCAGAAAACAATCCCAAAGATCGAATTGTTTAGTCAAATGTGAAATAGAGGAAGAATTATAAGTATTAATTTCCTATACTGATACAAGAACGTAGATAAAGAATTGGCTTCTGTTGTGATATTCGTTCCTTACGCATTAGTATTGATAGAGGACAGTGAAACTATATAAATTTCCGCCGGAGATTGAAACCGTGACGCGAACTTGTATTCGAAATCATTTCCCCATAGCACTCATAAATATTGTTAGATTTTCGAAACATTGCTTCGTATTCTCTGCCTATTCATTTCTTTTTTTCCTGTTCTTATTTTCTCTCTCCCCGTTTTTGTTTACATTTTATGTATTTGCTGCTTTTAACAGCAGCCAGAACTTTCTGAGAGCGGCTCGCTAATGATGTTCCCAAGAAAATACTGCTAAGAAGTTCGGAGGAATGGTGTGTCCCTACCACCCTCATTTTCACGCCCCACACACAGTTCCTGCCACAATCGTCCAATGAATGGCGATGAAGTAGCATTTTATTATTTTTTTTTTTCACAGACTACCATATGAAATTTTATCAATGACTTTAACCGGCATCTATGTATGTGTATGCATTGCAAGAGAGCTTGTTTAGTATAATTAATATTTTATACCCTTAATATGTATGTGCGAGCATAGGTTTCGGGGTCCATTTATGGCCACCACTCTCAAGTCCCCCCCTCTCTCTCTCTCTCTCCACACACACACACGCTCACACACACACACACACACACACACACACACGCACACACATATATATATAATAGTAATTGTTTCTACTTTAGGCACAAGGCCAGCAATTACCCAGTGCATTACTGGTACTTTATTTTATCGACCCCGTAAGGAGGAAAGACAAAGTTAACCTCGGCGGGATTTGAACTCAGATCGTAAAGGGACGTAACTATGTTGGAAAGCATGGCGTCCGACCCTCTACCGATACTGCCAATCCACCGCCTTTATATATATAATAGTAATAAACGGAAGTTATATTCTTTATATCATATCTATTTATTTTATTATATATTAGCTGAATTACTCGGTGTTGCCCGGGTTACTTCTGTTCTTATTCAGATTAGTAAACAATAATATGAAGATATGTGATTTTTTTCTCATAATTATTTCAAAATATTTATAATTATCCAAAAAATATCAAAATTATAATAATAGAATTTAGAAATGAAAATCTGTCAATTTTGAAGCACCTTAGGGTAAACAATATTCATTGTGTAATTTTTTGTTGGTGTCCAAATGAATAAATTGTTGCTACACACTCACACACATACACTCTCACATACATATACTGAGACAGACACATAGACATACATTTACGCAGACACACACATAACTTTTCACCTCATTTTTGGTCAGTTTCTACATGTGTAGGTGTGTGAGTGTATTTAATCACGAACCCAAGGTGTGTCGTTTTCTATTCGTTTTAATGCAAATGAAAATAAAAATTATCACACATACACTCACACACACTCACATACATATAGTAAGAGAGACACACAGAGACATACATACACTCACACATACACTCTCACATACATATACTAAGACAGACACACACATACATACATACATTCACGCAAACCTATTACCTGTCAGTCACCACATATGTATATGTATGTGTAGATGTGTGTGTTTGTCTGTGTGTGAAGATAGTGTGTAACTTACTAACGCTATATGTATGAGTGTGTTCCTCCTCGTATTTGTTATTATAACACCTCGTTGTAAACAATGTTCTTTGTTTTTCCGCGTCGTGCAAATGCGAAAACGTTTCCTCTGCTTCCCACTCGGGAACACCCAACGTACAATTGTCCATGTAAGAAACATGTCTCTTCCAAGAGAAGTCCGGTCACAGACAGGGTCTGGCCTTGGGATTTGTTAATGAACATTGCAAAGTTGACACAAATTGGAAATTGCAGACGTCTGAATGAAAAGGGAATTTCTGCTCCAGATGGAATGAGAGGGATTCTTGGAATAAAGACGTCATCATCTTTTCCACATCCAGAAAGAAGTGTTGCCTCGATAACATGTGACATCATTTTCTTTACCACCAGTCGTGTCCCATTGCACAACCTTGGCTGATCTAGATTCCTATGCAGTATTACAGGAGTCCCAGCTTTAAGTCCTAATATGTGGGAGGTAGTCCGGGGGCTCCAATGAATTGAGAAATTCAAGAGGATAGTTCACCACTTCATTGTGATCCAGGATTGTGTCGACAGACTTGTAAGTGTGAAGATTTCCTGGAAGAGACAGCATTAACTGTTCGTTGAGTTTATTAACAGCAATGTCTTTTGAAGCCATTATTGCTCTTTCGCACAGCCAATTGTGATTTTGGTAATTTTCTGTCAACACTTGCTCTTTCAGCTCCTCCACAGAATTAACAATGGTACAAAATGGCCAGACGTCCATTTCTCCGGCAGCGTCGAGAGGTACCTTGCCATCGCCAAGTGTCAAAATGTCCTGTGTAATCCTGGCGGACATGTGGTCACCGTGTAGTTGAGCTCTCATGTTAGTGGTAAGAGTCAGGGTCGTAACGTGTCGCCACAATGGAGAGGATTTAAGGCACATCTGGATTTCATCTGCCCTGGTACCTTTGGGAATGACAGGAAGAGTCTGTCTGAAATCACCAGACAACAGAAGTATTACACCTCCCATTGGAGCATGACAATCTCTGATATCTTTAAGGGTTCTATCTACTGCTTCCAGGGCTCCTTTGTGGGCCATGGTGCACTCATCCCACACAATGAGATGACACTGTTTGAGGACCTGACCCTGGTCTGAGTTTTTACTGATGTTGCAGGGTAGGCGTTTCAGATGTTGCTAAATTCAGGGGGAGTTTAAAAGTCGAGTGCGCTGTGCTGCCACCGGGCAGCAAAGTAGCAACAACCCCAGAGGAGGCAACAGCTACCGCGATATCCCCATGTTGCCTAACTTTTGCAAGGAGGAGCTTCGTTACAAATGTTTTCCTGTCCCTCCAGAAAGAAGATACCTCCTTTTTGGTGGCGCACATGGTCGATAATAGTGCTGTAAGTCGGTTGTTGGTCTGGAAGCAGTTGTGGTTCAGTGTCGATAACATATTGGGAAAGAGCATCAATGTCGTAGGATGGCTGTGGGAAGTACATTTGACCCTGTTCGGAATGTTTGGGGCAGGCCATATGTGGGCAAATCATTTCCACCAAGTGAAACCATCCTGTCTTCAATGTCAATCAGTGCTCTGTTGTAGACCTCATCGCTGGTACCTTCCATGTCAGGGTACTGCAGTTGTGCCAGACGTTTAAAATTCTCAGAAAGATCATCTCTGTACTTGAACCACAAATACGAAGGATTAACAATTCACATGTTTGCAACAATAATTTCAAATAGTATCAATTTTTCTTTGTTCTCTAAAATCAAAGACTGTAAAACGACTTATTGTTAAACCTTCAACTGATATACTTTGATCTATAGTTTAAGCCGGTGTGGGACGTCACTCTCACTCTCTCTCTCTCGCTCTCTCTCTCTCTCTCTCTCTCTCTCTCTCTCTCTCTCTCTCTCTCTCTCTCTCGCTCTCTCTCTCTCTCTCTTTCTCTTTCTCTCTCTCTCACACACACACACACACACACACACACACACACACACACACACACACACACACACACTCTCTCTTTGAATATCTAACACTTTAATTGTATCTCTCTCTGTATAACGGCCTATCTCTCTCTTTCTGGCTCTCGCTCTGTGTCTCAAAAATGATTTTTTAAAGTCGGGTTTTCTCTTATAGAGGGCGCAATAGACACAAATTTGAAAATGTAAGGAGTTCGTACGAAGGTCAGGAGCATAACGCATGTTTGTGCCAAATTTGAAGAGAATTGGTTGTAAGCTGTAGAAGTTACACAGAAACAGACATACACACATGGTCTATTTTATATATATAGATATTTCGTAAAGTTTTATGTATAACATAAAGCAAAAAATATTCTCTTTAGACAAAATACGTAGGAGATATATAATATTTTCATGATATGCTGGTAGACAAACGAGCCAAACAGGTCGGTGACCACCAAGCATATATATATGTATAAATACATATAGCTGATAGCTGTTGAAACAGCAAGAGCTCAGCCGTCGGGGGCCTAACTCTTTATTATATATGAATATATATATATATATATATATATATATATATATATATACATACTTATAAAAAGAGGAAAGCAAGAACGGGAGAAACTTTTCCTTCATCGGTTGTCTGGTGGGGGTCTTGGACACTTCAACAAATTAAAGACAATATGTCTCACCCCAGGGCGTCAATAACTCAAGGAAGTTATTGGGGAAAAAAGGGGGAAAGAGAGAGATAAAAAATAGTAACAGAAGGGAAGAGGGAAGAAAAAGTAAAAAACAGCGAAAGAAAAAGAGAAGCAACAAACCGAAGCGGGAAACCCGAAGCACTTCTGTGTGAGCAACTGGAAGAGAGAGAGAGAGAAAAATTAAAGTCAACATCAATTACTGAAAACAAGTTGGAGATTGGTGTGGACGAGAAAATAACATGCCTCACCTCCGCAAGGGTAAGAGAGAAAGAGACAGATGGAGGAGCAGGCGAGGGAAACAGTGAGGTGGCTAGCAGAGAGAGGGAGAGTGAAAGTGAGAGGGAGAAAGGGAGAGGAAGAAAGAAGGGGAAGAGGGGTTGATAGCAACGAAATAGATAGGGAGAAAAAAAAGGATGGGTCACAACGAAACTTGATACAAATTTAAGAAAGAAAATGTTCTCCCGCTCTTGCTTTCCTCTTTTTATAAGTACACCTTATCCAGCCACTACACAACCCGTTTATTCTTTATATATATATATATATATATATATATATATATATATATATATATATATATATATATACATACATACATACATACATATATATATATATATATATATATATATATATATATATATATATATATATACGTTATTCCGGGTTGAATCGGAGGTAACCACAGTAAGTAAGGTACTCAATATATATATATATATATATGTATGTATGTATATAATATTAATTTCTATTACCTCTGTAATTTATTTAACTCTGAAGCCGAGAATCATTCGGTTTCCTAAATAGAATTTTAGTCTACGACTTCAGTTATACCATGTACGTGGTTTTGTCTTTGCGTGTAATTGTTCTCACCGCTCCACATATTGACGTATTATCTTCGTTTTTTTCGTTCATTGCCAGAGAACGTCACTATGCACCACCTAAGAGAACATTAGTCTACGACCTCTTTCATACCATAAACGTGGTTTTGTCTTTGCGTGTAATTGTTTTTCACCGCTCCAAATAATGACGTATTATCTTCGTTTTTTTCCGTTCTTTGCCAGGGAACGTTTCCACGAACCAAAGTATCGTTTTCTTGTCTTCCTTCGATTGCAACGTTTTTTGAAATATTTACTTCTGCGTTCACAGATTGGTTTTTTTAAGTTTCAGAAGATCCCGTTAAAGGTGAAAGCAGCGATTCTTTGCTTAAACTTTAATCTGTTATTTTAATAAATATTTGCTCTACCGTTCTTATATATTTGATATATATTTATCCTTATCGAGCCCTTTTTGGATTTTAGTCTTCAAATTTATTATTATTACTATAATTATTATTATTACTATATACATATATATATATATCCCTTCTGCTTATATATATGTATATATATCCCTTCTGCTTATATATATGTATATATATATATATATATATATATATATATATATATATATATATACATACATATATATAATCAGAAGGGATATTCAATTTGTTGGTAATTCAACAAATATAAATGTTTATTACTCGGCAGTTTTTCAGTAGTAAATATTCAATGATATTAAATAAATGGAAACTATATTTATAAAACCATATTTATTCTATATATATATTTCAAGGGTACCAAAAACTTTGGTACGCTTTCATCAGATAAAATAGAAAGTGTGTTTTATAAATTTTGACATAGCCAAGGAAAC
>OZ024747.1:42332399-42349899 GCA_964016885.1 Eledone cirrhosa | reverse complement strand
GCAGGTGTTATATCAGAGTTTTCCTTCTCCTAGAATTCTGCCTTGACAAAGGCTAAGGGGTCATCTCTCCCGGTGATTTTGGATGGCTATTGACTCTTAACAGCTCCTTTTCCCTTTGCCCTATATATATACATACATACATACATACACATATATATATATACACACACACACATATATATACACACACACACACATACATACGCATATACTAACACATACATATATACATATACATAAATATATGTGTATGTATACACACATACATTCACTCACACACACACACACACACACACACGCACACACACACTCAATTTATTTCAGATAGTAATGGCATATACGGTACTAGAACTGTTTCATTCGGTTGAAATCACCAGGAAAAACTTTCCTGAAGATTTCAACCGAATGAAACAGTTCTAGTCCTGTATGAGTCATTTCCATTTGTAAAAGATCATGTACCACCTGTATCTAATGTATTCCTTATTTATCTATGTTCTCGCCCCATCCTTCTACAATTTAAAATATGATATATTTGCTTTGCAATCACGTAGTTGTGAGTTCTATCTGGCTTCATGATATATTAAGCAACTGTCTTTTTCCTTAACTTCAGATAAACTTAATCCTTATGAATACATTTTTTACATTTTCTTATTATTACACCTGTCTCCCGTTACAGATGAAATTTGTTTTTTCTATGGCTTTTGATGTTTTGTACGAATCTAACATACAAACAGTCGGAAATTATGGAGTTTTCGGATGGAAGAACCACGGGAAACGAGTAATATAATAACTTGATACATATACAAAATGGCGGCTACTCCACGGCTGAACGACTTTGATCTAAGTCCGCCCAAACAAATGTACTTCTTAAACTCAGCCAAAAATGTACCGGTTAACCATAAATATCCCGCTTAAACATAAATAGTATAGAGGAGATCAGAGGTAGACCACGAGCAAAATGGTTGGATAACATCCATGAGTTAGGTTTGTCTCGCTTGGGGATCCAATCGGATAATTAGCAGACGTCTGTTTCTGATAGGACCCCCTGGAAGCCGTTTCTGAAGACCCCCCCCCCCATACTCTTCCATGAATAAGAACATAAATATATCTCTTAACCACAAATATCTCTCCTACCTATTAATGTACCTATTGACCATGCGTTACCTCTTAATCATATGTCTACTTCTTTGGACGGTGGATTGGCCGAATCAGCAGAGCATCGGACAAAGTGCTTTGCACCATTCAGTTATGGCTCTTTATGTTCTGAGTTCAAATCTTGCTGAAGTTATCTTAACTTTACATCCTTCCGGAATCCATAAAATAAAATTCCGGTCAAATATTCTGGTCGATGTGAACGACTTTTCCTCTCCCTCCCAAATTGTTGGCCTTGTGCCTAAATTAGAAACCATAAATGTACTTTTTAATTATGTGTTTCTTAAGCATAAGTCTTCTTCGTAAATTAGTTTATCACTTGAAAATAAATGTAAGTTTTTAACAAATTTATCTCTATCGTATGTCCATGCTCAGCATGGACATACCTTTGTAGATACGTATAAAATATTTAGAGGAAAAAAACCTTCATTCAATAAATTTTTATTGGCTTATATAATGTTTGCAATCAAAGAAAAAGAAAGGGAAAAAATTGAATAGCGAAAGTACGAGAAAGTGAGGAGGTAGCGACAGACTTTACCACCTAGTTTAGGCGGTGTATCGTAGCTGTACTCCGCGGACAAATTGGAGAAGGCATCAGACACTTCACTCCATTCCACGGGAACCTTCCTCGGCTGAGATGCACGCCTCCCAATTTTGCGAAGGTAAATGGCAATTTGAGGACCAAGGAGAACACCCGATGCCTCGACGGCGACTGGCACGAAAAGGGAGTGATCGACCAAGCCCCAGTATTTAGCTATCTCCTTCTACTTCGCATTACGGGAGACAGTACTCGCATTTGAAATGTCTCTATTAACCGTGTACGCAGTATAGCCGAATAGTTAAGAAAACTTACTTGAAGGAACACATAATTGTCTATTCATTTCCACCCCCTCGCCATTTCTCTCCTCCCCCCACCCTCTCTTTTAGACCCAAATTATACATACATACATATATATGCGCACCCACATACACACTCATGAAGAAATATACACATCAAAACATACATATGCATATTAATACACGCACGTACAAATGATCACGCGCCAAAACATATACACAGCAACAAAGACACACACACACACACACACACACACTGATACGAAACATACGCGGGCAGGAAAGCACGTTTAAAAAACAATAAAACCCATATATAAAAATATGCGGACACATACGACCACACACGCACACAAACATATATACACACACGCACACAAACATATACACACACGTGCACAAACATATACACGCACGTACACAAACGTACATCTACTCATAAACGCATGAAGACGTACACACACAGACACACACACATACAGAGAGGAACACAAGCACACACGCACACACATGCCCACACACACACACGCACGCACAGAGAGGAACACAAGCACACACGCACACACATGCCCACTCACACACACGCACAGAGAGGAACACAAGCACACACGCACACACATGCCCACTCACACACACACAGAGGAACACAAGCACACACGCACACACATGCCCACTCACACACACACAGAGGAACACAAGCACACACGCACACACAAGCACACACGCACTCACATACACACACGCACAGAGAGGAACACAAACACACACGCACACATATGCCCACTCACACACACACACACACACGGACACGCTATGACACGAAAGTTACGCAGGCAATAAGGATGTAGAAACTTGGCAAGCACAAACGCTGTGAGAAGGTGGTAAGCGTTCGAGGTTCTTTAGAGAGCAGCGTTGTGTCACGCATGTTGAAAGATAGGAAGTACGTAGAGTGAGCTTATAAACACACCGAAACCTCTCCCGATTATCTGATAAGGGATGCAGTTGTGATCCTTCAGCACGATTACATCAACTTTAGATAACAACATCCAGCTGGCTATGTTTAAATAATATCTTGATCCACTAAACAACTCCATTTATAGCTTCATTACATTCAAAATTTGTTTATTATATAGCTGATATTTATATATATAGCTGATATTTAGCTTTATTTAAGTAACTGTTAGCTCAATGGTACAGAGCGCTCAGCCGGGATTTCAGAGTTACAGAGTTCGATTCTCCGTAGCGGCTACTGACTACTTTTCCCGCCTGTAAGGGTATTTTAACCAATTTTCTAAGCTGTGTTCACAGCTATCTTACTGCATTTCAACACACTCCAAACTCCACTATCTTGGCTTCGGGTCGACCGATGCCTCGTGAGTGAAACTGGGTAAACGGAAATTGCTTGGAAACCCATCGAATGAACTGTACTTGTAATTCATGTTGTAACGAGAATTACGTGAAGACTACGCGTGGAATGCTTAACCACATACACGTTAATTTCACGAGCAGTCTGTTTGAACAACTTGAACGCTCGTCGTCGAAACCGATGGAAGTCAATGCCATCATAATTTCATCAACGACTTAACTGGTTTATGCGGAATGATACAGTTTCTACGTCGAATCACCGAGAAGTTAAGCTCAACGGTGGGGCATTCAGTTGAGAAAAGTCAATATTTACATTACCTAAAATGGCAGGTCAATTTTATCAAATAACTGAAACATGATTTCAGTGATGATAGCAGTGGCTTGAAATCCTACCGTTTGCTGCACACCAACCCACAGAAGCCCTCTATAAAATAGTATTAAACTTCAATACGGAGTTTTAATGGATAAATAGTTCCTATGTTGATACGTCACAGCAATCTCTGACAATTTCTAATAGAGAAGTTATATATACACGCTCACACACACATACATACACATGCATCACGCACACACACACACACACACACACACACACATACATACATACATATATATACATACATACATATATATATATATATATATATATATATATATATACATATACATATATATATATATATATATAGAGAGAGAGAGAGAGAGAAAAAGAGTAGGTTATATATCAGAATACACCTATGCATACGGATGTACGCACACACGCGCGCGCGCGCGCAGAAACACACCGAGCAATATTTTTAAAGTCTACCAAAAGACATGCGGGAACCTGGCGGGCTTTACGGAGACATTTGTCGAAAATAGGCAGGAATGATCTTTTTCAAACACGAGTTGGTAGCCATCATGAATGTATTTTTTAAAACCCGTAACTCCTAACATACGGCGGCGGGTTGTTTTGGGGAGGGACGGGGGGGGGGGAGGCATTTAAAACCTGGTGGAGTCTATCCCTCTTCAGAGAAAGAGAGAATGTGATAAATAGAAAGTAAGAAAGATATAGAGGGAGTATCCGCTACAGTACTGGACTGGGTTGTTGTTTTTTTCATAAAAAGCAAAGTTGACCTCGGCGGAATTTGAACTCAGAGTGCTAACGACTCTGACAATTTGCCGCTTCATGTGTGTATTATGTATTTGTAAATTCTTTTATTAGTTTCAGTAAATGAACTAAGGTAACGTAGAGCTTCACATTCAAGGGATTTCACCAACCATATCGACCCCCAGCACATATTTCTACTTCGTACTTATAGTTCTCTATTTTTTCAGTTGCTAAGTTATATGACACAAAATAACACAGCATAAACAACAGCAGACCTGCAAACCTCTAAAATCTCAAACGAGGAGTACCATGAAAAAAAGTGCCCCAAAACGGGGAGAAATGAGGCGAAATAGGGAGATTTTACAACCCTAACCCTAACCCTAACCCTATACCCATTTTCACAAGAGATGACATCTCTCACCCACCCAAAAGGTGTCGGTGATCTCCCCGTTGGACGGAGAGAGATGACAGGTCTGCAACAACGCTGTTTTGGGAACCGATGCAAAGATTAATATATAGACGCATGGACAAACCTTCCCCTAGACGATCATTTACAAATTCAACGAAGCTGCCCCCAACGAGGTCATAAAGCATGGCTTGGACGCTGCAGGCTTCCCCTCTCAGCTCGAGCCGGTGGGGCTGGACCGATGGGACGGCAAAAGGCCAGACGGTATGACCATCTTCCTATTCCGCGGTGGCAAACCCCTCGTCTGGGATGCCACTTGCAGCGACACTTTCTCCAACCGCAACCTGGTGCAGTCTGCAACTAACCCAGGTTCTGCTGCACGTCGGGCTGAGGAGGCCAAATTCTCCAAGTACCGGTCGCTCTCCTAGAGGTTCACGGTCGTGCCTTTGGTAGTGGAAACTTCTGGTGTCCTTTGCCCTAGGGCTACCTTCCTATTCACCCCCATAGGCGTTGAGCTGGCCAGCTGCAAGTGTGAGCCTCACGAGTTGGAATGGCTCTTCCAGCGCATCTCCCTTACCATCCTCCGGGGAAACGCCTTCTCCATCCTGTCCGCCGGGGCTGTGGGGAGGCCAGCACGTGGAACCCCATTTGTTCACCATACGGATTAACCACACTGTTTGATACACATTCCTTGATTTTATTTTTCCGAGTTTGTAAATAATTTATTAGTTGTGTTACTCTTCTCGTCAGAAGTTGCTGCAGCAGATCTTCTTAGCAACATACACGAGACTGCCTCCCTTGTTGACCTTAGAATTAACCTAGAGAAAACTAAGGTCATGCATATAAATCACACACGTACCGGATCACCACCACCAGGTCTGGAAAATATGGAAATCGCAACCGACTTCAAACACTTGGGAACCCATATTGTTACATCCCTAGATGACTTACGTCAAAGGTGAGTCGTTGCCTGGAACAATTTCTGTAAGTTACAAACGGTTTGGTGAGCTAACAAAATCTCTCTTTAACTCAAGTTACGACTGTTTGATTCTTAAATCATCTCCATACTTCTCTATTGGGAACAATCATGGACTCTCAACTCCACTATAAACAATCAGTTAAACTCATTTGCAACTAGCTGCTACAGTATTATGTTGGCTGTCGAACAAACAGATAGAGCCAGAAAAGAACAGATCCTGGCAACCACAAAAAGAAGAAATTTTGCGGACTTACTCATTTGCCGCCAGCTGCGTACTCTTGGTCATTAACTGAAAAGCCCACAAGAGACAACAACCCACTGCTATACATTATACACTACAACATAAGGTCAAAACTTCCGAGGTCGACCACGCTTAACATTTCTAAGAAACATACAAGATCCCACTGGCCTTAGCGTAGATCAGATATATCAAAGTGCGTTGGATAGGAACGAATGGAGATGTGTAGTCGGGAGGTTTGACACATAACCTCCCGGCTAATAGATAGATAGATTCAATACAGTAGAGTTCTTGAAAAACAAAAATAAAAACAAGAAAAAGAAACAAACAACAGCAAACAAGTAGAAGACAATCAGATATGCTGCTTATCATCTTACAATATAGGTCCTTCAGAGATACTATAAAATAGTTTATAAAATAATGTGAAGACCATTAAGAAATAGAAAAAGAAGTTTCTATCGGCCGTTATGAGGAATGGAATGCCAAGCGTAGCCGGTATCTGAGAGACATGACGGTTTAATTCCTCATAGCGGCCGATAGAAACTTTTTTTTTTCATCTCTAAAGAGTTTTCAAACTATTTTATAGCATCTCTGCGCATGAGCACACCATTTTTTATATTAACAATATATTCTCGGCTCTTAGAGTCCGAGAGATCGGCTACGTAACCACAATGAAAAATGTTTTCTTTTCTTCTGTTTTTACACATAATATTCCATGTTTAGTTTCTGATTAGATAAATACTACCTGCTATGATATAACAGTACATCCTTACCTTTTTCCGTAATCCTTTATCAGCTACTTGAGGAAGGTTAACTTCTCTCATAGTTTACTTTCTATTCTGAAAAACATAAAAAAATGTTGAAGTTAAAAACGGCTGTCGAAGTAACTGGCTCAGTAAATACCTTCGACATAGCTTCACAAGTCAGTAATGCTCGGACACGGGACGAGTGCGTGCTGGGCGGGTTCATCGCCCTGCGCACATCTCCAACATGCTCGGCTGACGCCACCTCCATGCCCTGTACAGCTTATCTTGAATCGACAATGTCTCCACACCCGTAACACTGCCATGCTAAAGATTTCTGGAAGTAATCCATCGGCCCCGTGTTGACAATTCTCCGGAAGAGAACGGCCAGTCAATCGTTTTTGACGCCCAGAGTCTCTCCAAGAACATCGTCGCCTTCTACCGCCACTAATCTAATATGTATATTCCACTAATCGCAATGCTCAACTGGTAAAGGACAGTGACAACTTGACGACATTCCAGTTGCCAAGCGCTTCATATCGGTCTTTCCTTGACCCAGGAATGCAGTTCCGTCAATGAGATGAGCTGGAGAAATGCATGTCAGGTGAATGGTGACCACACCTGTTCACGGTCAAGAAAACAATAGAGATAGCTTAGCCTCGGTGTATGTTTGCGTATCAGCCGCAACATGCCCAGTTGTCCACGGAGCTGGTGTTGACAGCGTATGGATCACCTGACTATTGCAGCGAGTCCATTCCACAAAAAGCGTTAGGGTAGGCGCTCCAGTGCAGTCAGACGTGGACTGGGAAATTATCGGCATTGCTCTAAATGAGTACGAGGCGGTGACGGGAGCAAAAGTTAACCAACAAAAGTCGGTGGACATGTAGCTCGGCATCTGGAGAGGCAAGTCAATGCCGTTCGACAGTATCGTCGGGCGCCGCTTGACGAACGGAACGGTTAAGTTGCTCGGGATCTGGTTCTGTCCAGATCTTTAGGTAGACAAAAACCGTGACGACATAACGAACAAGGTGGCAACCCGCACCCAGAAATTGGCCAAGAAACTATTCCCGAGAGATCGGGCGTGGGTGGCATATCCGTATGATAATAGTAATAATGGTTTCTACTATAGGCACAAGGCCAGCAATTATCCCAGTGTATTACTGGTACTTTATTTTATCGACCCCGTAAGGATGAAAGGCAAAGTTAACCTCGGCGGGATTTATGATAATAGTAATAATGGTTTCTACTTTAGGCACAAGGCCAGCAATTTGGGATGGATGGAAAAGTCGATTAAATTAACTCCAGTGTATTACTGGTACTTTATATTATGGACCCCGTAAGAATGAAAGGCAAAGCTAACCTCGGCCGGGTTTGAACTCAGAACGTAAAGGGACGTAACTATATACCGCAAAGCATGTTCTGTGATGATCTATCGATACTAACAATCCACTGTCTTACCACCGTATTAATAATAATAATGTAATGCTACGAACTTGCCACAATCAACATTTTTCACCTTAGTCAAGCCGAAGAACCCGACAAAGCTGGGCCGAGATCGCTAAGCTATAGTCTGCTACTGTTAAACAATACTGTTTCATCTAGGAGCACCTGATACTCGTGTTCTCCTTCATATTAGTTGCCGTTATATCTGACTCGTTCTATTTTAAGGTCACCATCAAATTTAGTAGATTATGATTTCAACATAAATCCAAATAATCATTGAAAAAGACATACGCTATTTAATATATATATATATATATATATATATATATATATATATATATATATATATAACAAATGAATTGTGGTAAGGAACCAAATGGACCATAACGTACCAGAGTACTCAATACTTAGGGTAGTAGAGTGGGAAATGGGAAAAAGTCATACTTTCTCCCATATATATATATATATATATATATATATATATATATATATATATATATATATATATATATATATATATATATGTCAACATGAATGGACCTATTATTTTTATCTAAAGACATTTTTTCCAATTCAATCCCGCCCGGCCCCTCAATCTATTTTATTTCTCATTCTTTCTTCTGATGAAGGACTAGCGTCCGAAACGTTAAGACCCTCTTGCTGCTATATCAAGCGTTAACCTAATATATACCTTCCATATACTGTACCGATTGTGTTGTTATTTCTGTTTACTTTTTACATACATACATATATATATATATATATATATATATATTATATTATATATTATATATATATATATACATATTGTAACGAATTGGCGCCTACACCAGTGATCCGATCCTGATGAAACCTTACACACATGTTAAGCTAATATTCAGAAACAGGACTGGTTATTGGATTTCAATAAAAATAATGGAACCCCTGGGGACATCTTTACAATGGAGGAGGAAAGAGAAGACGTTTCAGTGAGAGAGTGGGAAGAGGAGATACTTCTACTGTATGTTAAACCCTCCCTCCCACTACTCCCCTTCCTCCTCCCACAACTCAATCCTCCAAAACGAGGCAACAACTTATTAGAAATATACATAAAGAAATTTCAAACAAAGCAGACTACAATCTAATTTTGTTTGACGACTGAACAGATGTCTGTGTGTCTGTGTGTGTATATATATATATATGATATTAAATAAATGGAAACTATATTTATAAAACCATATTTATTCTATTATATATATTTCAAGGGTACCAAAACTTTGGTACGCTCTCATCAGATAAAATACAAAGTTTGTTTTATAAATATTGACATATCCACTGATATAGATTCTGAACACGTGCACACGCTTGGGTCATATTAAGGTCAACTGCAGGAATCGGTGATATGTTACAAAAAAGTGTTATGATCAATGACCTGGAAGTTGTCTTACCATGAGATTAATCCGAAGAATAAAACCCAAATCGTATGTTGACGAATATTCGTACTATCGGCACGTTAATTGTAACATGTCATCTTTGAGTGTAGAGTCTATTTTGTCAATATTTCGAGGTGTCGGATCGTGGGAAGATTAACACGAAGTAAGATGTAACTTCTCTCCCATTATTGACATTTTGCAACATTGAACGTTACAAGGGCCTCTTTAGGACCAACACTTTTGATTGTTTATCCGACTTATGGTGTTTTTTCTCAGGTTATGTCTACTATAGGGGGAACACGGGATGGTTTTATTGAATTGTTTCAGTCATTCGAAGGGCTTTACAAACGGTGATATACAGGGTGCTTGAACAGTACCTGAATATGTTCACTCGGTAATAATTTCTTCAATAATTGCGATGAGTTCCTCAATTGTTCTTTTTTTCTTCTTGAGCGCTAAGGCAGTAAGTTTGCTATTCTTATACATAAGTCTGTTGAATAAGTTCGATACTCTTCGAGCTCAAACTTCCCCGGCTTATTCACTCTGAATGAAGAAAGCTGGATGGAAGAAGGACTTATGACTTAAACAGCTATTGATATTTCCACACAAAAATTTGATCTGCCATAAACACACCTAGCAAAGGTTGCTATTGAAAATCCAGTATGAGCCCCCAGGGTCGCTAGCATTTTCAGGCGCACTCTGGGAACTGCGAATAAATCCACCTTTCCCGGGTATTACCAGGTACTGCAACTAGTACATATATATATAATGCAAAGAAAGTGTGGTAAGGAACCAGGTGGACCATAACGCACCAGAGTACTCGATACGTAGGGTATTAGAGTGGGTAATAGGAAAAGAGTCAGGACCCCGACGGCTGAGCTCCGGCAGTTTCGACAGCTAGATCCGAACTGAGTTGTCGAAACGGCCGGAGCTCAGCCGTCGGGGTCCTGACTCTTTTCTTATATATATATATATATATATATATATATATATATATATATATATATATATATATATATATATATATATACATATATATAGCTATATACATATACAGGGGTGGCGGGGTGGGGGAGCTGGGGAAGGAAGCATGGGGACATGCCCCCCCCCCCCATAATTATATATTTCTCCCCAAACTACCTAAACACACATCTATTTGTGTACGTGTTATGTACGTGTTATGTAGAGATAGATAGGAGAGATAGATATAGAGAGGGAGAGAGTTCCGTGTAGTAGATATAAATTTCTATTTATTTGCCACCAGGGCATCAAAGATTGGGACAAATACAAAGGGGGGAGTTTACATACATTTAAAAAGACGTGTAAAAAACATATAACAAATTAAATTTAACAATCGATGTCCTCAATAGGGAGGGGCGTTGACATGGGTCGCACACACCCCCGAAAAAATGTGCAACCCTCCTCTTCAGGAGCACAAAGAGCGGGTGCTTCCTTCCTCTTCTCATTCTTCTCCTCTCTAACCTACAGGCTGATATAGAGAGAAGGCCCATTCACTCGGGCCATTCTCGCTACTTTCACCCGCCTTTCATAAAACTTGCTGGGGTAGAGCACCTCTCTCTCCATTCTGATCCTTCTTCTAAAGTGGTACTTGAAAAAAAAGACCAGTTGTTGGCCGGAGAGAAAGGTGTGTGACCTCAGCCCTTTCAACCTTGTCCACCATACAACTTCTTTCGCCATAGCTATCACACAGAGGAAAACTGCCTCTCCTTCGTTTTTGAAAGGGGGAGGCGGTTTGATCGTGACAATGTTCTCGGTGGTCAACCGGATAGAGATAGATATAGATAGAGATAGATATTGATAAATAGAGATGAGAAGAGTTTGGTAGTGATGGATAGAGTGAGAGAGAATGAGAGAGAGTGTTGTATGGTAGATATAGAGAGGGGGATGGTTTGCTGGTAATTCATATAGAGTTGGGCTGGGAGAGTGTGTTTGTATATTAGAGATAGGGAGGGGGCGTGATTGATGTTTATTGATATAGAGGGGGGATTAGAAGTGATTTTCGTGTAGTATATATAGAGAGGGGGAGAGTTTGGTGTTAATTGATATAGAGAGGGGGATTGGAGGCGAGTACCGTGAAGTAAATATAGAGAGGGGCAGATATATTAACCCCTTAGGAAAGAGCACAAAGCATAATTTTTTTAAAATTACATATATACAAACTACTAAAACACATCTATTTGCATATACGCTACAATATATGTACATGTTATGTTTATAGCATTACGAAATTTTCTGACAACTTTAGAGTGCAAAGAGCTAAACTAATCATTACAATAAATTGTCCACATTTGAGCTCCCCTCACCCATTCAGAAATGCTTCCAGCGCCCCTGATATGATCTGAGTTCAAATCCCGCCGAGATTAACTCTGCCTTTCACCTTACGGGTTGATAAAATAAAGCACCAGTAATGCACTGGGGTAATTGCTGGCCTTGTGCCAAAAGTAGAAACAGTCGTTACTGCAGATTAAAAGTTTAAGCAAACAATTTCTGCTTTCACCTTAAATATATATATATATGATGATGATGATATATATATATATATATTATATATATATATATATATATATATATATATGTAAAAGGTAAACAGAAATAGCAACACAATCGGTACAGTATATGGAAGGTATATATTAGGTTAACGCTTGATATAGCAGGAAGAGGGTCTTAACGTTTCGGACGCTAGTCCTTCATCAGAAGAAAGAATGAGAAATAAAATAGATTAAGGGGAGGGGCGGGATGGAATTGGAAAAAATATCTTTAGATAAAAATAATAGGCCCATTGATGTTTCGTTTACATATGAAAAATATTTATTGTTTCGACTTGTTACGCGCGTTTCGCAGAGGATTGGCTCAAATTAATCCATAGGACTTATGGACCCGAGCCCAGTATCGATCTGCTCGTCAGACTGGTGATGTGACAAAGAATATATTTTTGTTGTAAATATATATATATATATATATATGTGTGTGTGTGTGTGTGTGTGTGTGTGTGTGTAGTTCAAAATTACAAACAAACAAACGCAGGCGGGTGTTTACGACGTTTTGGACATAAGTCCTTCATCGGGAGAGTGGGGGGGAACTCCGAGGGGTAGTGAGGGGGGGAGTTATCAGAAAAACCATGAAAGGTGTGTGTGTATGTGTAGATGTAAGTGTGAGTCTGGGGGGTGGATTGGCAGTATCGGTAGAGAGTCGGACGCCATGCTTTCCGGTATAGAGTTACGTCCCTTTACGATATGAGTTCAAATCCCGCCGAGGTTAAGTTTGCCTTTCATCCTTATGGGGTCGATAAAATAAAGTACCAGTAATGCACTGGGTAATTGATGGCCTTGTGCCTAAAGTAGAAACAATTATTAGTGGGGTGGTGAAGTGTGGGTGTGTGTGGGTAGAGGTTAGTGGTGTTAGTAGAGGGAGGGGACGGGTAGCGGGGTGTCAGTCGAAGGCTAAAGGAAGAGGGGTGGGGAGTTCAAACCGGGGGAGGGGGTGTACAAGTTTGTAATAGGAAGATGGTGCGTTGTTCAGCTCTAAGTCGGGCATCGGGGGTAGTAGTGTTGGTGATGTGGGGGTGTGTGTGGCCGCGGGTTCGGGAGCAGGGAAGGGATCCGGGAGAGGAACGGGGGTTGGGGGTAGGGAGCTGCGGACGAGGAGGTTGCAGAGGTTGCGTGCGCGTTTGAAGCAGGGGAGGGATAGGAGAAGGGAAAATGGGAGGGGGGTAAGGGGTCTGACTCGGAAGAGGCGAAGGATGGTTCGTTGGAGGGGTAGAGTGGCGGGGTGGTAGGTGAGGAGGAAGGGGAGACGAGGGTGCGGCGGACGGCGCGACGCGGTTGTGGGCGGCGTGGACGGTAGGGGAGGTAGAACCTCCGGGTGAAATGACGGACCAGAGAAAGGGCCTGGGTCTCGAAGTCCGCATCTCGGCTGCAAAGGCGGTGGATCCGGAGAAGTTGGGAGTAGGGAACGGAGTGTTTGGTGTGTGGGGGTGGGAGGAGGTAAAGTCGAGGTAGGAGTGGGAGTCTGTGGATTTGAAGAAAGCGGAGGTGATGAGTGAGCGGTGGGATAGGTTGATGGCGACGGAGATGCCCAACAAGTGGACGTAGGTGGTGAAGTTGAGGGAGGATGGAAGAAACAAGGGAAAGAGTGAAAGGAGACGAGCTGTTCTCGGGTGAGAGCCGTGGCCCCGATACAGGCGTCAATATAACGACCGTATAGTTCGGGGGTGGAACCAGCGTATTGGGCAAAGATCTGGGCCTCAACATGGCCAACAGAAACGTTGGCATAGTTGGGGCCCATTCTTGTGCCCATGGCTACCCCAGTGACTTGCTGGTCAAATTCACCCGAGAAGGTGAAGCAATTAAGGGTGAGAACCAGCTCGGCGAGGCGGAGGAGAGTAGAGGTGGAAGGGATGGGGTAGGGATGAAGGTCGAGGTAGTGTGGGAGGGCGCGTAGGCCGTCGGCGTGGGTGATGACGATGTAAAGGGATTTTATGTCTAGAGTGAAGAGAGGGGCGGGTTGGAAGGTGAGGGAGTCGAAAAGGCGAAGGGCATGGTTGGTGTCAGAAATGTGGGATGAGAGATCGGTGACGAGGGAGGCGAGAAGGGAGTCCAGCAAGGCAGAGATTAGTTCGGTAGGGCAGTTGCAAGCGGAGACGATGGGGCGGGCGGGGTTGTTGGGTTTGTGGATTTGCGGGAGGAAGTAGATGGTGGAGATGAGAGAGGTGCGGACGATGAGGTGGGAGGCGGTGGGAGGTAGGAAGGATGAGGAGACGAGGTGTTGGATGGTGGCGGAAACTTGTTGCTGGTAGTGAGGGCTGGGAGTCAGAGGGTAGGGGTGGTAGAAGATGGGGTTGCGAAGCTGCCTGAGGGCCTCAGCTAGGTCAGCATGCCACACCACTACGGCGCCTCCCTTGTCCGCTGGTTTGATGACGATGTCATCACGATTACGAAGGGAGCAGAGAGCGAGGAGTTCAGCCCGAGAGATGTTATTCGTTTGGAGCGGTGGCGGAAGTCGAAGCGGTTTACTGCGCTAACTTTTCGTAACTGTACTCCTTGTTGTTGTTTTTTACGTTTCCAATATATATATATATATATATATATATATATATATATATATATATATATATATATAGGCATACGTTAAGATGGGCGTTGCGGAAAGTGAAAGTAAATTTTTTGACAACAGTGAATTTGTTTGTTTTTTGTTTTTTACAATGAAAGTTACGATACACACGCAATTGTATGGATTTCTTAATATATATATATATGTGGGTGTGTATATGTGTGTATATATATGTGTGTCTGTATGTATATATATATGTGTGTTTGTATATATATATGTGTTTGTGTCATCATCATTTAACGTCTATCTAAAGAAAAAATAATCACACACGCAATACTAATTAACACCATATCACTATAGAGACCTCTTGTAAATAAACAAACAAATTCACAGTGTACACACATATATACACACATATACACACCCACACATATATATATATTAAGAAATCCATATAATTGCGTGTGTATCGTAACTTTCACTGTAAAAAAAAAAATTCAAAAAAATTCACTGTTGTCAAAAAATTTACTTTCACTTTCCGCAACGCCCGTCTTAACGTATGCCATATATATATATATATATATATATATATATATATATATATATCTGTGTGTGTGTATGTGTGTGTGTATGTGTGTGTGTGTGTGTGTGTGTGTGTGTGTGTGTGTGTGTGTGTGTGTGTGTGTGTGTGTGTGTGTGTATGCATTTATATATATATATATATATATATAACGAAGGAAATGTGTAAAGAACCAGATGGACCGTAACGCACCAAAGTACTCAATACTTAGGGTAGTAGAGTGGGTAATAAGAACGAGTAGGACCCCGGCGGCTGAGCTTAAGCCGTTTCGACGGCTAATTCAGCATTAGCCGTCGAAACGGCTTGAGCTCAGCCGTCGGGGTCCTACTCGTTCCTATATATATATATATATATATATATATATATATATATATATATATATATATATATATATATACCGTATTTCCCTGCGCCGAAGACACATCGTCCTTGAAGACGCACCCTAATTTTGATAACCAAAAATTTGAAAAACAATAATAAACAACCTTTGGCCTCCAGGACGCATGGTAGATTTTTGAGACTTATTTTAGTAATAAAAAGTAGTCTTCGACGCCGGGAAATACGGTATATATATATATATATATATATATATATATATATATATATATATATATATATATAAGAAAATGAGTTGTTTTTTTTTATAAAAAATAGAACGAAAGAAAAAGAAAAAAACGAAATGTCCTACACGTGTGAAAGTATAAGGAAAGATAATCGAAAATGCAGCTGGAGTCTTTTTAAGAATATTTATTTATTAAAGGTAATAAATAAATAGGTAAAGGTAATAAATAAGTATTCTTAAAAAGACTCCAGTTGCATTTTCGATTTCTTTTCCTTATATATATATATATATATAGGAACGAGTAGGACCCCGACGGCCGAGCTCAAGCCGTTTCGACGAACGTCTTGAGCTCAGCCGTCGGGGTCCTACTCGTTCCTATTACCCACTCTACTACCCTAAGTATTGAGTACTTTGGTGCGTTATGGTCCACCTGGTTCCTTACCACATTTCTTCCGTTATATACATATATATATATATATAAATGTAATCTGAGTTTTTCGAATATTAATAATAACATTCGATTCGTTTGCAATTATGCAAACAAGCCCCAATTTTATAGCCATGTCAGTAGAATGAACACTTCATTCTTGCTCTTATGTTGGCATGCGAACAACAGAAATGCAGACACTAATGTTTCTGGGTATTACCCTTCATCAGTACAGCTCACTGTTCACCTGCCAACTGTCAGAGCTAGTGAAAATATATGCTATTTTCAAACACACACAGTGACTGATCGGCCTGTTTTGCATATTAGCAGACTGGCTGATCAGTCAGATCTGCATATTAGCAGATCCACTGATCAGCCAGATTTGCATATCAGCAGACTGGCCAGTCAGTTTCCTGTATGCGAGCAATAAATGGCCGGCTTTGCCAAATTCAAATAAAAAAGAGCAAGAATGAAGTGTTCATTCTACTGACATGGCTATAAAATTGAGGCTTGTTTGCATAATTGCAAATGAATCGAATGTTATTATTAATATTCGAAAAACTCAGATTACATTTATTGTATTCAGCCATGTAGAGCAAAATTTTCTTTTTTATTTGAATAGTATGGTTAACTAACTGTCGTGTTACTACTTCTACCAAACTCGTCCCATGGACTGAGTGCTCTACCACTACGGATATAACCCTCCAGTGTTCTACCTATATATATATATTAATTCCAAATATTAATAAATGTAGACATTCACTTAATCAAAATATATTTTATTATATATAATTCGGAGGTACTGTGCTGTTTTTTCAGTACGTCCTCATCAGATAAAATACATAAATTGATGTATGACATACCTCAACTGTGCTGATGGTTCAATTCCAGTCTTGGCAAGACTGGAATTGAACCATCAGCACAGTTGAGGTATGACAGACATCAATTTATTTTATCTGATGAGGACGTATTGATGAAATAGCTCACTACCTATGAAATATGTATAATAAAATATATTTGATCACATGAATGTCTATATTTATTAATATTTTGAATTAATATTAATAACTCCAGAAAACCTAACTGTTGAGTGCTTCTAATCTATTGTAAAACTATATTCATTGATTAATCAATGAACCTTGTTTAACTTTTGGTTATATATATATATATATATATATATATATATATATATATATATA
>OZ024747.1:42312399-42327399 GCA_964016885.1 Eledone cirrhosa | reverse complement strand
TTATTAGATTGAGTGAGAGGGGATAAGAGAGAGTGTTGTATAGTAGATATAGAGAGGGGGATAGGTCGGTGGTAATTGTATATTAGATTGAGTGAGAGGGGATGTGAGAGTGTTGTATAGTAGATATAGAGAGGGGGATAGGTCGGTGGTAATTGTATATTAGATTGAGTGAGAGGGGATGTGAGAGTGTTGTATAGTAGATATAGAGAGGGGGATAGGTTGGTGGTAATTGTTTATTAGATTGAGTGAGAGGGGATGTGAGAGTGTTGTATAGTAGATATAGAGAGGGGGATAGGTTGGTGGTAATTGTTTATTAGATTGAGTGAGAGGGGATAAGAGAGAGTGTTGTATAGTAGATATAGAGAGGGGGATAGGTTGGTGGTAATTGTATATTAGATTGAGTGAGAGGGGATGTGAGAGTGTTGTATAGTAGATATAGAGAGGGGGATAGGTTGGTGGTAATTGTTTATTAGATTGAGTGAGAGGGGATGTGAGAGTGTTGTATAGTAGATATAGAGAGGGGGATAGGTTGGTGGTAATTGTTTATTAGATTGAGTGAGAGGGGATGTGAGAGTGTAGTATAGTAGATATAGAGAGGGGGATAGGTTGGTGGTAATTGTTTATTAGATTGAGTGAGAGGGGATGTGAGAGTGTTGTATAGTAGATATAGAGAGGGGGATAGGTTGGTGGTAATTGTTTATTAGATTGAGTGAGAGGGGATGTGAGAGTGTTGTATAGTAGATATAGAGAGGGGGATAGGTCGGTGGTAATTGTATATTAGATTGATTGAGAGGGGATAAGAGAGAGTGTAGTATAGTAGATATAGAGAGGGGGATAGGTTGGTGGTAATTGTATATTAGATTGAGTGAGAGGGGATGTGAGAGTGTTGTATAGTAGATATAGAGAGGGGGATAGGTTGGTGGTAATTGTTTATTAGATTGAGTGAGA
Source organism: Eledone cirrhosa (assembly GCA_964016885.1). NCBI lineage: Eukaryota > Metazoa > Mollusca > Cephalopoda > Octopoda > Eledonidae > Eledone > Eledone cirrhosa. The sequence goes on along the minus strand of OZ024747.1, from coordinate 42,326,451 downwards.
GGGGATAAGAGAGAGTGTTGTATAGTAGATATAGAGAGGGGGATAGGTCGGTGGTAATTGTATATTAGATTGATTGAGAGGGGATAAGAGAGAGTGTAGTATAGTAGATATAGAGAGGGGGATAGGTTGGTGGTAATTGTATATTAGATTGAGTGAGAGGGGATAAGAGAGAGTGTTGTATAGTAGATATAGAGAGGGGGATAGGTCGGTGGTAATTGTATATTAGATTGATTGAGAGGGGATAAGAGAGAGTGTAGTATAGTAGATATAGAGAGGGGGATAGGTTGGTGGTAATTGTATATTAGATTGAGTGAGAGGGGATAAGAGAGAGTGTTGTATAGTAGATATAGAGAGGGGGATAGGTCGGTGGTAATTGTATATTAGATTGAGTGAGAGGGGATGAGAGAGTGTAGTATAGTAGATATAGAGAGGGGGATAGGTCGGTGGTAATTGTATATTAGATTGAGTGAGGGGGGATGAGAGAGTGTAGTATAGTAGATATAGAGAGGGGGATAGGTCGGTGGTAATTGTATATTAGATTGAGTGAGAGGGGATGTGAGAGTGTTGTATAGTAGATATAGAGAGGGGGATAGGTTGGTGGTAATTGTATATTAGATTGAGTGAGAGGGGATAAGAGAGAGTGTTGTATAGTAGATATAGAGAGGGGGATAGGTCGGTGGTAATTGTATATTAGATTGAGTGAGAGGGGATAAGAGAGAGTGTTGTGTAGTAGATATAGAGAGGGGGATAGGTCGGTGGTAATTGTATATTAGATTGAGTGAGAGGGGATGTGAGAGTGTTGTATAGTAGATATAGAGAGGGGGATAGGTTGGTGGTAATTGTATATTAGATTGAGTGAGAGGGGATGTGAGAGTGTTGTATAGTAGATATAGAGAGGGGGATAGGTCGGTGGTAATTGTATATTAGATTGAGTGAGAGGGGATGTGAGAGTGTTGTATAGTAGATATAGAGAGGGGGATAGGTCGGTGGTAATTGTATATTAGATTGAGTGAGAGGGGATGAGAGAGTGTAGTATAGTAGATATAGAGAGGGGGATAGGTTGGTGGTAATTGTATATTAGATTGAGTGAGAGGGGATGTGAGAGTGTGGTATAGTAGATATAGAGAGGGGGATAGGTCGGTGGTAATTGTATATTAGATTGAGTGAGAGGGGATGAGAGAGTGTTGTATAGTAGATATAGAGAGGGGGATAGGTTGGTTGTAAGTGTATATTAGATTGAGTGAGAGGGGATAAGAGAGAGTGTTGTATGGTAGATATAGAGAGGTGGAGAGTTTGGTGTTACTTTATATAGAGAGGGGGATAAGAAGAGAGTTCCATGTAGTAGATATAGAGAGGGGGTAGAGTATGGTTTTAGTAGATACAGAGAGGAGGATTAAAAGAGAGATTTGTGTGATAGACATAGAGACGAGGAGAATTTGGTGGTACTCTCGGAGGGAGGGAATAAGGGGAAGGGCCTAGGGAAATCGGTAATTGTATAATGTACGTTACTAAATATGGGATTTCTGGTAATGTTCTTTTTTTTATCATACATATTGTTTTTTTTAATGTAAAATAAAATAATTATTAGATTTTCCGACTGCTGTATCAGTATGAATCACTTACAATACGATTTCGCCGGAAATAGATTAGCAAAATTGAATAAGTGGGAGGCGGGGCGATTATTGAACACCTGAGATTACGTGAATTATTGACGGACGTAAGAATGAAACCTCAATACCGAATTAGAGTTTAAATATTCATTTATTATGGCTAGGTGATGAGCCTTGTTACCCTGGAGTTTCACCTGCGTACTTAGAGGATCAGATAAGACTGGCGCCGGTGAAACTTTAGAGTAACAAAGCACACCAATAGCCATAATAAATGAATATATATATATATATATATATATATATATATATATATATATAGTAATAATAATAAATTTGAAGACTAAAATCCAAAGAGGGCTCGATAAGGATAAATATATATCAAATATATAAAAACCGTAGAGCAAATATTTATTAAAATATATTTTAATAAATATATATATATATATATATATATATATAAATATATATATATATATATATATATATATATATATATATATATATATATATATATATATATATATATATATATATATATATATAAATATATATATACATTTATATATATATGTATACATATATATATAAATGTATATATATATATATATATTTATATATATATATATATAAATATATATATACATTTATATATATATGTATATATATATATATAAATGTATATATATATATATAAATGTATATATATATATATATGTATATATATATATATATATATATATATATATATATATATATATATATATATATATATATATATATATATATATATATATACATATATATATATATATATATATATATATATATATATATATATATATATATATATATATATATATATATATAAATCAGGAAAGAAGGTTGACTTGGTTTGCTATACAAAAAAGGTTTTTAATCTCATAGCTGACAATTGTTTCTCTGAACTGGTAAGTCTAGAGATCGCTATTCGCTTGTTTTCACGTTACTCGATCGCCAATACAAAATTATAACCAGTCAGTTATTATTACTCCAAGTGTTTACAGCATAGGAATTACAGCATACCCGCAGCATCACTATGAAAACGCCTTGTTGAGTCAAACCAAGCCAAGCGTTGATATCATCCACTACCTGGAATACCATAACTGGACTATACCTAAGTGGACTGCATTTAACTATTATTTGTTACCTCGTATATATATATATATATAGGGAAGCAGAAAATTACTTATTGTAATCCAGTTCGTGGTTAAGATAGCCAGTTTCTTGGACAGTTTCCAACGTACGGTTAAGGGCAACTCCACAAGTTTGAAAGAATCTGGTTATTAAATCACGTTCAATCTTGGAGTATAAAGAATAAAAGAGAAAACAGGTAAGCATTAAAAAAATCCTTTTTTTAATGCTTACCTGTTTTCTCTTTTATTCTATATATATATATATATATATATATATATATATATATATATATAAATGAAAGGTATAGAAAGTATTGTAGCAAGAAGCCAACAGTATTCCATAATATATAAGTGACTATAGCGTCAAAATGGGAAAATAGTTAACGTAAGATGTGGGAAAAATAATTCAAACTCAATTCAAAAAGAATCAGGATATAGATTTATCCAACAGAATTTAGTGAAATCGAGGGAAAAATCAATAGAGCCTTACCTCATGATAAAATAAAGTTTAAAATACTCATCCTTCAATTTGGGACAACTACAAATGCTCTGTATAGTCTTGAAAAGACTATTTCACGAAAACTTTCAGTATATATATATATACGTTATTCCGGGTTGAATCGGAGGTAACCACAGTAAGTAAGGTACTCAATACATAGCAGAGTATAAAAGTTTTAATATAGATGAGATTCTACAGGACTAGAACTGTTTCATTCTTTAGAAATCATCAGGAATCTGGCTATCCAAAAATAAATGTGGTATTTATAGCTCTTTTCAGGTGATAGGAGAGGGTGGGGAGTGGGATTGGTAGAGGTCATTGATTGATAGAAAAGGGAATTCATTAAAAGTTAATTCTTTAAAGCTATAATTTATATTTAGAGTGACATAGGCAGAAAGAATTCTATAAACAAGTTCAGAATGGGGTGCCACTCCTTATTTTTAAGTTTCTCTTAAGCTAACAATGCCTATATTTCAGGTGTCTATAAGATCGTTGGGGGTCGGTCATGGTTGATGGATTTAAAGAAAAGGGAAATTCTTTAAAATATATATATATATATACATTTATATATATATATATATATATATATATATATATATATATATATATATATATATATATACAATATATTAATAAATGGAAACTATATTTATAAAACCATATTTATTTCATTATACATATTTCAAGGACACCAAAGCAAATTATGGTGCGCTTTCATCAGATAAAATATAATATAGATCCGTTTTATAAACAAATATTGACATACCCTTAAAAGAATGCGACCATGTATGTTGGAAGCTCCGGGATATTATATTTTATCTGATGAAAGCGCACCATAATTTGCTTTGGTGTCCTTGAAATATGTATAATGAAATAAATATGGTTTTATAAATATACTTTCCATTTATTAATATGTTGTATTTTTGCTCCAAAATTTGTTGAGGGATTTATATCAGTTATAAAAATATTTGCTTGTTGTATCCCAACAAATTAAATATAACTTTTACATGTGTATATATATATATATATATATATATATATATATATATATATATATATAGGGGAAAAAAGATGAAATCGAAAATGCAACTGGAGTCTTTTTTTATAAAAATATATATTTATTTGGTTCCTTTACCGGTTTCGCAGTTCTTTTGCTTTTCAAAAGAAGAACTGCGAAACAGGTAAAGGAACCAAATAAATATATATTTTTTTATAAAAAAAGACTCCATTTGCATTTTCGATTTCATCTTTTTTACTTATACTTTCAATCGTGTAGGACACCTGGTTTTTTTTTTTCATTTTCTAAAAAACCTCACTTTCTAATATATATATATATATATATATATATATATATATATACAGTGAGTTCGATTCCTGGACCGGGCGATGCGTTATGTCCTTGAGCAAGACACTTTATTTCACGTTGCTCCTTCTACCTGGAGTTGCGACCGATAGATAGTACTAGCAACTGGAAAGACCAACGGAAACACTGTTTCCTCGGTCCGATTAGACGAAAGTCGATCGATCCTTTAATATATACATTTATACATATGTATATATGTATATATATATATATATATATATATATATATATATATATATATATATATATATATATATATATATATATATATATATAAACAATGAAGATGGCATGTATAGGTGAAGGTATGTATATCTCCTCCGATAATTTGTAATATTTTTTTTACATAGATCTTTAACATGATGTACATACCAACACATATACATCCCAGAAACGATGGTAAAATGATGAATTTTTCAATATAACGAGCCTGTTCTTTGTTTATATATATATATATATATATATATATATATATATATATATATATATATATATATACATTTACATATATATATATATATATATATATATATATATATATATATATATATGGTGGCTGCCAACTCGTTTTCGAGTACGGCCACTACTTTATATCCATGTAGGAGAACCCCTACCGATGCGCTGAACGAGTGTGACTTTTTAGTCCACCCAGCGACTTGAAAACTCTGGTACAAACACTAGACTTGTGACAATTATTGACACATAGTGCTGGGCCCATGGTACCATGTGACGACAAGTGCAGAGAGATCTCCAGATATAAAGCAATGCCTGTGCCGTGAAGCTTTTATAGTGAGCAAAGGCACTGCATAAAGCCAGTCCCACTCTCTTAACCAAGATGATATTTACCAAAAAGAAGAACAAGTCAACATCATTGGATACCATCAGGGTTGCAGGTGTTATATCAGAGTTTTCCTTCTCCTAGAATTCTGCCTTGACAAAGGCTAAGGGGTCATCTCTCCCGGTGATTTTGGATGGCCATTGACTCTTACGAGCTCCTTTGCCCTTTGACAGGTTTTGTTTTTAGTCCTGCAAGATGTCCAAAGTCACCCTCCTCACCAAGAAACCTTGGTGGGGTTGCCAGTTTAGTCACCAACGACCCGACCAAGAGACAGGTTGTACTGGGATACATGTTACCAGTAGCACCAACTGGTGACCTGACACACATACATATATATATATATATATATATATATAACGGAGGAGGTGTGGTAAGGAACCAAATGGACCATAACGCACCAGAGTACTCAATACTTAGAGTAGTAGAGTGGGTAATAGGAGAAAGTATGAACCCGACGGCAGAGCTCAAGCCAGAAATAGCCGTCGAAACGGCTTGAGCTCTGCCGTCGGGGTCATACTTTTTCCTATATATATATATATATATATATATATATATATATATATATACTGGTAGAACACTGGAAGGTAATATCCGTAGTGGTAGAGTACTCAGTCGATGGGACGAGTTAGGTAAAAGGGGTTACACAACAGTTAGTTCACCATACCGAGAACAATTGTTTCACCTTAGCGGATCCTCAACTCGTAATGGACATGGTTATACGGAACAGGAAGGACAACTGTACGAACGCGCATGCGCAGAAACGATCACTTCACACAGGCAATACTAAAATGCGTGCGAGGTGTAAGGGAGATAACTGCGAAAGTTAGAAAAATGTCTAGTTGATAAGAAAATTAGGATGTTGTAATTCAATCTGTAGCTTTGTAGTTACGTAAGAGGTGTTTCAAGACGTGTGAACAACGTGTGAAGAATTCTTTTCTCGTGTTTAGGCAGTCGCTATTGCATAATCTCTTTAGAATATTTATTCGTTCTTATCAATCATATATATATATATATATATATATATATATATAGATAGATATATATATATATAGATAGATATCTAGGGCGGGTAAAATTCCCGAGATCCATGGAAGAGTTCTCTCCAGCGGTCTCTGTCCCTCATCATCGCTGCCATGTCCTGCGTCTCCAAAAGATCAGTGTCTGTCCTCAGGGCATCAACATATGTCAACCTTGGTTTTCCTCTCTCAGTGTGTTCATACAGAGGCTCCCACAGGAGCACTGAGTGTAGTGTCAACTCTGGATGTCAGTGAGGATGTCCAGCTAACCTCAGCCTCCTCTGTGCTACTTTTGAGCAGACTTTTTGGAGACTCCCATACAGCTATGAGTTCTTCATCCTCAGTGTATACTGATTAATGTTCAAAGCCATCCTCAGCATTCTCCACTACAGCAACGAAGAGACGGATCTTCAGGTCTTCACGAAGGTCCGACTTCCACACTGATCTCGAACTGTGGCACGCCGCCCAGGCTTTGCTCTTCCACTCGACCACATCATCTTCTGTATTCCCAATCTTTGCTTCCAGATACAGGAAGTCCTCAACCAATTCTAGCGGCTTCCCACCTACATTAGCAATCTTCTCTGGCTTGCTACTATTCTCTACCAGATACTTCGTCTTAATCTCATTCATTCTCAGCCCCACACTCATCGACACAGTCTCCATCTCCTGCATCAAATCCTCTGCTTCCTTTACTGTATCTGTCACCAGAACTATGTCGTCGGCAAATTCAGCATCCGATATTTTTTTGCGCCTTAACTCTCCTGCTCTGAGCCGGTGCTACAGTAAAGGCAGAGTCCTGGTGTTTCTCCAGCGCAAGGTGCAAACAATAGTCCACTGCGATGATAAAAAGGTAGGGAGCCAATGTATCTACCTGGAACACTCCAGCCAGTATCTCAAAGAACTCCGTAAACCCATCAGGTGTAATGACTTGGGCTTTGGTCTTGGTGTAGAGCAGTGATATCAGGTCCACTATCTTCTTGGGGATTCCATAAGCCTGTAAGATCTTCATTAGGCATGACCGTCCACAGAGTCAAAGGCCTTCCTAAAGTCAATGAAAACCATGACTGCAGGAAGGCACTTTCCTCTAGCTCCCTCTAATATCCTCCTCAGCATTAGGATGTGACTGGTGGTTGATCTTCCCTCTCTGAAGCCGTTCTGGTTGTCCTTGAGATTCTTCTACATCTCGGGCAGGATCCTGTTAAGAATCATCCTGTTTAGGGTCTTTGCCACAAGTGACGTCAGTGAGATCCCCCTGCAGTGCCTGGTTACAGAACCCCAGGATGATATCATCAAAATCACACCTCTTCATCACCTCTGATACCACACCATCTTCTCCATGAGCCCTGCCCTCCTTGATCTTCTTCTTAGCTCTCTGAAGCTGCTCTCTGGTGAAGGGTCCTGTCTCAATATCCAGTTCCTCAAACAGCCTCCTGATCTCCCCAGTGTTGGGGAGGGTAGCTCTCCTAGTAGGGTCCTAAAATGGTCCAGCTATTTCCTCTTCCTATCCTCGGGCCCTGTTCCCTGGATCTGACTCGGACTCCCTCTCTTCCTCCTTGTGATCTTGTTGATGATCATCCAGCTCTCTTTACACCCAGACCTGTCAACTACACTCTCCACACTTCTGATATCTATCAGCGTCGCCTCTCTAGCCTCAGTGTAAGCGGTACAGAGTTCTTCCTTAATCACCTCCATATTCTCCTTCCTCTCCTCCGTAGAATCAGCATTGGTCCTTGGCAGCTTTCAGATGTTCTCTGGCTGCACACACTTTTGGGTCTGCAGAGCTGACGTGCTTCGTCTTCTCTCTCCTCGGAACAAGGGTCTCACTTGCTTCTGCCACTGCATTGGTGAAGTACCTGTACCTCCTCGTCACACTTTCCTCAATCCCTCCAATCTCTCTCTCCTCTGCCTCTCCACACAGAGCACTGTACCTGTTCCTCACTTCTACTGTGAACCTCACATGTAGCTTATCATCTTCCTTGAAAGCTCCCCAGTCATAGATTGCTCTTCGGGGCTGAGACTTGCTCTTTCTTAAGCTCACCCAGACCTCACTCATAACAAGCCAGTGGTCATTGCACAGTGTACTGAAATAGTTGTATGGTTCTATGTTCAGAACACTATTCCGCCACCTTTTCCTCACCAGAATTAAATCAATCTGGGACTTGGACAGGTGCATATCAGAGATGTAGGTCCACATCTTCCTCGGATTCTTCCTAAACCTTAGGTTGGTTGCCATCAAGTTCGCCTCCAGCAGGATGTCTCTCAGTAGTCTTTCATTTCGGTTAGTGTTGTTGTGGAAGTACCAGCAAGGATCTTCACTGCTCTCCTTACTCAGATGTGCATTGAAGTCCCTCATGTGCATACCACTCTCCTCCAACAGATGATCCAACTCCTCTTTCTTCTCTAGCGTCCGAACAGTCCTCACATTCAGAGTGCCCATTTTAATGGCTCTTCTGCAGGACAAAACTGCATTCTTTATATTTGTTACAGAGACAGCTGATCCATCATCCATTGGCCCTCCCTGTGGCTCTAAGCCAGCAGAGTCATAACGACCAGGCTGCTCCTTGACAGTGTAGTTAGGGGCTATATATATCATCATCATCATATTAGAGGCTATATATATCATCATCATCATCATCATCATCATTTTACGTCCGCTTTTCCCTGCTTGCAAGGGTTGGACGGGTTCTATTCAGCATCTCTCCACTTGTCACGGTCCTTCGTCATCTCCTCATTATATATATATATATATATATATATATATATATATATATATATATATATATATATATATATATATATATACATTTATATATTTAGGTTTGAAGGTTCACCACTGGATAGAGCTGGTCATTCCGTATGGTCAATCTTGATGTAATAATATGGAGAGTACTCAACGTAAAGCAGCTCAACCGTCTTCGTTTGTGTAGTTGGTGGTGCGAGTACGGAGTTAAATATTATAATAAAATAACAGGAGACTGGACTTGTGTAAATCCTTGAAATGTTTATTATACTATGATCATTTCAATGACCGGGTTCCGTATGAATCCAGTGATATCATCAGGTATTCGAAATATAATAAATGAATGTAACAGATAAAATCCATGGGGCTGAAAATCTTGAGGGCGACCGGCTAAAGTGGAAGATGCTAGATAGTCGGTCGTCCTCGGGTCTATGATTTTCAGCCCCATGGATTTTATCTGTTACATTCATTTATTATATTTCGAATACCCGATGATATCACCGGATTCAGACGGAACCCGGTCATTGAAATGATCATAGTATAATAAACCTTTCAAGGATTTACACAAGTCCAGCCTCCTGTTATTTTATTATAATTATACATTTATATATATATACATTTATATATATATACATTTATATATATATATATATATATATATATATATATATATATATATATATATATATATATATATATATATATATATATATATATAATTTGTTGAGCTATTTCAAATGTCGAGTAAACCTGGCTGCTATTTTTGGTGGGGTGGGTTTGTGAGACTCGCTAGGATGCCATGTGCGGTGTTTTATTTTTTATATATAACATACATAGATGTGTCTAGGATACTAATTTATCATCCACTGATGAGCTTGGATATATCTCTTTCTTAGAGCTATTTTGTTGTAAGAGACTATTTTGAGTTCCTAACTCAATTTATACATTTAATATATTCGGCTCCATTAATTTGTTGAGGTATTTCAAATGTCGAGTAAACCTGGCTGCTATTTTTGGTGGTGTGGGTTTGTGAGACTCGCTAGGATGCCATGTGCGCTGTTTTATTTTTTATATATAGCATACATAGATGTGTCAAGGATACTAATTTATCACCCACTGATGAGCTTGGATTAGTATTTCTATTCACAATTAACTTTGCGAAACAACAACAAGTTGTCTGGGTGATTGGTAGTTACCACAATTCCGGTTTGTATTTATTTTCTTAATTTTTTCTTAAATTGAGACAAGCGAACCCAATTGTCTATAGTTAGTATTCTTTTTACCTTAGCGAATCATCTCCCTTACGATTTGAACACATATATCTATATATCTGTGTTCGCTTTTCTTTTATATTCTATTATAATATACGGCTCAGAAATATCTCTTTCTTAGAGCTATTTGGTTGTAAGAGACTATTTTGAGTTCCTAACTCAATTTATGCATTTAATATATCTATATATATATATATACATTTATATATATATATATATATATATATATATATATATATATATATATATATATATATATATATATATATACACTAGCAGAATGGCCCGGCGTTGCTTGGCATTTGCTCTAGGGTTCTTATATATTTGATATATATTTATCCTTATCGAGCATCGTGAAATAAATACGTTTGTTTATATTTTGTTATTGTGTATACAAAAATATCTGTACACGAATATATAATTATATATATATATATATATATTAAAATAGCAGATTAAAGTTTAAGCAAAGAATCGCTGCTTTCACTCTTAACGGGATCTTCTGAATCTAAAAAAATCAATCTGTGAACGCAGAAGTAAATATTTCGAAAAACGTTACACACTATATATATATATATATATATATATATATATATATATATATATATATATATATATATATTATATATATATATACACTATATATACATATATACACACAAACAGCGTCATAATGTCGTAATGCAGACAGCCAGACATACAGACAGATATTATAAGCGCGCAACGTTATATCTATGTATCTATCTAAAAAGAAAGACTAAGAATTATAGAGAGAGATCGCTAAATCGCTAGGGCATTGAAAATTTGAAATATTCTTTGCTCAAAACACTCACAGGACCATAAGTATTACATGTGTAAAGTTTGAAAAAAGTCGGTTGGGTGGTTCTCGATTTTTAAGGAGTCAAACAGACAGACATTCTCTGTTTTAGATATCTCTATCTATCTAAGGCGGGTAAAATTCCCGAGATCCATGGACGAGTTCTCTCCAGCGGTCTCTGTCCCTCATTATCGCTGCCATATCCTGCATCTCCAACAGACCAGTGTCTGTCCTTAGGGCATCAACATATGTTAGCCTTGGTCTTCCTCTTCTAGTGTGTCCATGTAGGGGCTCCCAAAGGATATATAGATGTATATATATTGGTTTTGCGAGGTTTTTTTTTTATATGAAATCGTGTTTCGAAACTAAGATAGAATACAATAACCAAAACGCAGTCACCCAAACGCGAACACACATCAAACACTATACACACAGGCAAACGCATGCGTAGAGAAGAAGACAAAAATAAATAAATAAATAAATAAATAAACAGATTAAATAAAGATGGCGTAGACATACAATACAATAGGAGGAAACATAATAGCACCACTGACGATGTTGCAGATGTGCAGCGAAAGAAGTTTGTTATATATATGTGTTTGTGTCTATATTATATCTGCATTTTTGACCGTTGGTCAGTCAATTGTAAACATTGAGGACCGAATAAATTAACTGATATAAAAGATACAGAAGCGGAAACCAACTAAACAGTGAGAGTGTTCTGTTATTAATTCTGGCAATATTATTACAACAATATGTCCCTCCCCAAGTATAACGATATATATATATATACATTTATATATATATCAACATCATCATCATCATCATCATCATCATTTTACATGGCGAACAGAATCTATGAGACGTTCAATAGCACGGACGAAAAGATTGACTTCAGTGTTGAACACCCAAACGAAGACGGGTTACTTGCCCTCCTCGACTTCCGAATCAAAATCACGGAGCAGGGAGGGATCCACTGCAACTTCTACCGAAAGGCAGCCTGCAGGGGCCTGTTCGTCCACTACAATTCCGCCCTCCCTAAAAGTGCCAAAAGAGGATACATCACGAGCGAGATTGCGCGAATCAAAAACAGATGCAGCGATTCCGCGAGTGGTGTCACTCATACCAAGCGATTCCTCGAGGTGCTGGAGACGAACGGGTACCCTACCTCGCTCACAGACAGAGTAGGAGACACCAGACACAAGAGACAGAGAGGCACCCAAAGCAAGTGCTTCCTTAAAATGCCACACCTAGGCGAGAATACCACCAACGCTATCCGCAAGGCTATACGGAGAGCACCTCCCTGCGAAGATGCCTCTCCAGGAAACCCGGGAAATCAACTGACGCGTGCTCCCTCAGAGACTGCCCGATGCGCCATGCGAACTGTTCCCTACGTACATACGTCGTGTATGAGATAGAATGTAACAAGTGCAACCAATACTATATAGGTAGCACAATCCGGCCGTTGCACATCCGGATCAAGGAACACATTAAAACCAGAGCCTCGTCTTTCCGGAAACACATAGCCAAATGCGGAAACAAAGACGGAAGGCCCATTGTCACAATTCTAGCGACAGAAAGAAACGTCGGCACGTTACGTATCAAGGAAGCACTTTGGATCAAACGCCTAAAGCCACAACTAAACAACCGATCCGAGAGAAGCGAAATGAGGTGGTTGGTTTAAGTTAACATACGATGCAGCAACACACGCACACACACACGCACAAGCGAGACAGTAAAACACGCACACACACACACACAGTAGCATTCCACCATACGAACATACTACACTGCCAATACAGAGGAACAAGGCAACAACACACGCACACACACACACACTCAAGCGAGACAACAACACACGCACACACACACACACACAGTAACATTCACCAAACAGGCAGAGAATGGAGTGACAGCTAGCGCCACCCCACTCCCACAATTGAAAGAACTACTTCGGCCGCTGACCTCTGCCTGACCGACCCCATTTCACGCGCACGCACGCTCTGCTGAATAACTCATATATTCAAAACAACGAACAGCGGAGGACACGTTTCGCACCTTTCCGACAGACAACCTTCCCCCCCCCCCTTCCCCCCGGAAAAAAACCCAGTTGATGGATGTGAATCCGAAATATATAGGGACAATTAAATCTCTCCCAAGGTAACTCTTTCTCGTGTTGTTATTTTTATTTTTATCCTTTACGCTCATTCCTCTACACGTTACAGTCTTATACACGCCACGCATCTCAACGTACACCCACTTAAATCTCTCTCTCCACCACCGGATCTTGTTACCCGGAGATTTACCCATTTGCATATTCGAGGCTTCCAAACGACTTAAAGAAATTTACCTTATTATTCCACAATGCTTCAAGCAAACTTCAATACTCTCTTATATATATATATATATATATATATATATATATATATATATATATATATATATATATATAATATATATATATATATATATATATATATATAAATATGTTTATATATATATATATAAATAAATACATTTATATATATATATATACATTTATATATATACATTTATATATATACATTTATATATATAACAACATGTTACTGAACGAAGACAAATTCGAACTGATCCACTTTGGAAAAGAGGATGCTCTGAAACTCCCGTACTCCCTTCCCTCCGGGGAAACTCTCGTGGCATCTAACAACATCAGAGACTTGGGAGTAACCGTGGACAGCAACATA
>OZ024747.1:42302293-42307293 GCA_964016885.1 Eledone cirrhosa | reverse complement strand
TACATCCTTTCGAAGTCGATAAAAAAAGGCACCAATCCAGTACTAAGGTCGATTCTTTCTTTTTCTTTCTCCTATATATATATTTATAACTAACAAAAAGTTATTGCTCTACATGGCTGAATACAATAAATGTCATCTGAGATTTTCGAATATTGTGTCTGCAGTTCTGTTTACATGCCAAAACAAGAGCAGGAATGAGGGGCTCATTCTACTGACATGGCTTAAAGTAGGCTGTTTGCATAATTGCAAACGAATCGAATATTATTATTAATATTCGAAAAACTCAGATTACACACACACACACACACACACACACACACATATATATATATATATATATATATATATATATATATATATAATTACATAAATGGAGAAAACTAAAAGCGATACTCCGACCAATTTCCAACTCACTCAACAAACATTAGGAAATACCGGAGTATATTCCCAATTAAACGTTTGGGGTGCTAACTATATTGTATTGTGTGGATAATTGGGTGTATTATTTTATATGAGATGTATTAAGGATCTCATTTCCCAAACGAATCGTTTCATTGTAAGATTTCTACATTGTGGGTGAAATTATACCAAGTTATGTAGAAACTTGTGTAAGATCAGTGGATTCTTACGCAAGTGGACTCTTACAAATCTTCAGTGGGTGCCCAAGTAATATTAATATTAATAACTAAATCAACATCAATATTTAGCGATAATCACCATCAGTGCTAGAAGGAACTGCTAGATTGTAAGTCCAGCAGTTCTAAAGAAAATCTCATACTGTGCCCAAAATGGGAGGAGGAGGCTACCGTGAAAAATAATATACACGCAGGTCATTGAACTCTGACAAGAATTCAAGCCACGTGCGAAGAACTCAATTGGATATGAAAAAATAAATGTATGTGTGCACTGTTTAAGGACACATAGAGATATTTTCTCAGGCAAAATAACAGATATGAGATACAGGAACAAACAATCAATATATATATATATATATATATATATATATATATATATATATATATATATATATATATGTAGGAGGTGAGTTTTATTGTAGTACAATAAAGCAATGCAGATATCGGATAAGAAGCACTCTACAGTTTGTAGGACTGGAGTATATATGTTGATTTAAAACTGCACTATCCACAAGTGTTTTTTAACCTTCATATCATGTCTTCCTATTTTATCTGATGAAAACACAAATATTATTGCATGATGATATTTGTTTTTGAAATGCGCATAATAAAATACATGGAACTCTTTTAACCATCTTTTGTTCTTATATTATATTATATATATATATATATATATATATATATATATATATATATATATATATATATATATATATATATATATATATATATATATATATATATATATATATATTAGTAGTGGTAGTTCAGATTAAACGTTTAAGCAAACAATTTCTGCTTTTAGCCAAAGCGGGATCATCAGTTTCACATGATCACGCATTGGGTGAAAGCTGAAATTCATTGCTTAAACTTTTAATCTGTACTAATAATAAATATTTGCTGTACAGGTTTATAAATACTTATCGAGTCCTCTTGGATTTCGGTCTTTGTATTTATTATTACTATATATATCCCACCGAGGTTAACTTTGCCTTTCATCCTTACGGCGTTGATAAAATAAAGTACCAGTAATGTACTGGGTAATTGCTGGCCTTGTACCAAAAGTAGAAACAATTATTACTATATATATATATATATATATATATATATATAGAAGTGGTTACACAACAGTCAGTTCACCATACCGAGAACAATTGTTTCACCTTAGCGGATCCTCAGCTCGTAATGGACATAGTTATACGGAACAGGAAGGACAACCGTACGAACGCGCATGCGCAGAAACGATCACTTCACACAGGCAATACTAAATTGCGTGCGAGAGATGTAAGGGAGATAACTGCGAAAGTCCGAAAGTTTCTAGTTGATAAGAAAATTAGGATGTTGTTGTAATTCAATCCGGAGCTTTGTAGTTATGTAAGAGGTGTTTCCTGACGTGTGGACAACGTGTGAAGAATTCATTTCTCGAGTTTAGGCAATCACTATTGCGTAATCTCTTTATAATATTTATTCGTTCATCAATACATAGTCCATCCGTCGTGTGGTAACATGAATGGACCTGCTTTTTTTTTTTATCTAAAGCCATTTTTTCCAATTCCGCCCTGCCCGTCCTTTCAATCTATCTTATTTTTCATTATTTCTTCTGAAGAAGGACTAGCGTCCGAAACGTTATGACCCTCTTCATGCTATTCTGTTTATCTAATATATTCGTTCCATATACTGTACCAATTGTGTTGTTATTTCTGTTTACCTTTTAAATATGTGTGTGTGTGTGTGTGTGTGTGTGTGTGTGTGTGTGTGTGTGTGTGTGTGTGTGTGTGTGTGTGTGTGTGTGTGTGTGTGTGTGTGTGTGTGTGTGTGTGTGTGTGTATTAATCCCCGACACTATTATATGCAGGATAGAACACTCAACCAAGTAGGTCTATTTACTGCGGAGGGTATAATTATAAATTATAATAATGAAGTGCAAGCCAACAGGCTAGAATTTACTTCATTTATCCATAATCGCTGTTATATATATTTCAATGATAACGGTTGTGCAACAGTTATGATCTCATCAAACAGCTAAAAGCTGAACAGAAAAACAAAACAGAAAAAGCATGAGGGAGAATTAAAAAATTACTTCTCTTGTTTCAATTCATTGATATGTCCCGGGCTGATACTTGGTGTTGCTCTCTCAAAGCACCGGTGACATATGACATAGATTAAACAGTCTATCTATCTATCTATCTATCATCCTCAGTTCGTTCGTGTTCGTGTTCGTGTGTGTGTGTGTGTGTGTGTGTGTGTGTGTGTGTGTGTGTGTGTGTGTGTGTGTGTGTGTGTGTGTGTGTAAAAGGTAAACAGGAATAACAACACAATCGGTACAGTATAAGGAAGGTATATATTAGCTTAAAGCTTGATATAGCAGGAAGACGCTAGTCCTTCATCAGGAGAAAGAATGAGAAATAAAATAGATTAAGGGAACGGGCGGGATGAAATTGGAAAAAATGTCTTTAGATAAAAATAATAGGTCCATTCATGTTGACATCTGTTACAAAACTGTTGATGCTGGCTATATATATATATATTCAGGTTTGAGGTTCACCACTGTATAGAGCTGGTCTATTTCGATTTTCAGCCCCATGGGTTTTATCTATTACATTCACGTATTATATTTCGAATACCTGATGATATCACCGGATTCATACGGAACCCGGTCATTGAAATGATCATAGTATAATAAACCTTTCAAGGATTTACACAAATCCAGCCTCCTGTCATTTCATTATTATATATATATATATATATATATATATATATATATATATATATATATATATATATATATATATATATATATATAAAGTACACAGACCACTACTACCGCTACCACAATAATTATATGCCCTGGAAAATGTGTGAACATTTCCGACCCCAAGCAAACCGCTTCGTGATTCCAGCGTTAACCCGAAAGATATTGAAGGAGACGCTTTGAAATAGCCATTCCAAATCACGGGACTTATCACATATACACACACATACACACACAGCTACACAATCATACATAGAAACACTTACATACACAAGACACATACACATACGCATGCACATACTACCTGTACCTGTTCAGACATTTATTTAACTTAACATGCACCAGACTAGTTATTGGTGCATGACAATGTTTCGGTGGCGGTGAACAATTTAGATGAAATGCTGAAGTGAAGTGTTTGCTTTTTGTTCTGTATGTAACATAAATCTCCGTACTATAATATGCGCACCATTTTTCTGCCAGACATCTAAGCTGAATTGAGGCGGAAGGGGGGCGGGGAGGATACCCTACAACCTGTCACCCGTTGCTCAACAGAATTGAGTTAACAGCAAATGAGCGACAGACATCACGATTTTAATTATTTAATTTTAATTGAATCCAACCATCACCTCAACTCACCATTACGTAAAAGGACTGGCACACATAGACACACACATACACACCCATACACACACACACACGCACATACACACAAAACACACACATATATATATATATATGTGTAGACATATATCTATATACATGTATACATACATACAAATATATATATATATATATATATATATATATATATATATATGCCATTTATGTTAGGTTGTTTACCAATGGTTAGAACTGGTGGTTCGGGTTGGTAAACGATGATGCAATAAATTAACTAAAGCACTCGACGTTACACGAATCAACCGTCGTAAATGTGATATCCTGTGGCTGGTGCAGAAACGGAGTTAAGTACTCATTAAAACAACAGAAGGCCCGATCAAATCGTCTAGCCTTGCATCATAATCAGATGATCGAGCTGGGACATTCAAATATGTATAGTGCTTTCACGGAATTAAAATTCTAAAGTAAATATTCCAGTCCGGCCTTCTGTTGTTTTAATGAACATACACGCACACACAGAGACATATGTATATATATATATATATATATATATATATATATATATATACTAGCAGAATGGCCCGGCGTTGCTCGGGATTTGCTCTAGGGTTCTTATATATTTGATATATATTTATCCTTATCGAGCCTCGTGAAATAAATACGTTTGTTTATATTTTGTTATTGTGTATGCAAAAATATTTGTACCCGAATATATAATTATATATATATATATATATATATATATATATATATATATATAAAATAAAATAAAATAAAATAAATAAGTCAAATGTTTAAAATTTGGCTTCGTTTATTACTGCTATATATATTTCGGTGACAGCCATCTTTGGTGTGACCTCTTCAGGCAGTCCAAATTTGTGTGGTCGAGACGGGTACACATGTTGTTGAGGTTTTTAACTTTGTCAATACTCTGATATGCCCAGTTCCTGGTTGGGTTGTTATTTCACTGAGGAACTGGAATCATATATGATATAT
>OZ024747.1:42232293-42287293 GCA_964016885.1 Eledone cirrhosa | reverse complement strand
GGTGAGGCAACGTAAAGAAAGGAAAAAATGAAAAAATCAAGTCAATAATTCATTTCGAACATAAGGACGGGCGAATATTGACGAGAAGGTAAAGACACATCTTAGCCGTACGGATGTGAGCGAGGAAATGGATCTCGTACGGTGTGGGACAATGGAGGAAGTGAGAGAGAGGGTGAGTAGCAGAAAGTGAGTGAGTGAAAGTGTGAGGAAGAGGCTAGCCGAGAGAGGGTGACTAGCAGAGAGGGTGAGTGAAAGTAAGAGGGAGGAGAGAGAAGGGGAGAGAGAAAGTGGATAGCAGTGAGGGAAGAGAGAAAAGACAAGTCACAGCGAAGGGGAAAGCATATATGAATGAAAAATGGCGGGCTGTGTTGTTGCATTTAAGTATAATAAATGAAGAATTAGAAATAGAAGTTTAGGAATATCCGTCATCAGTTGTCTACTAGCTATCATAGGTATTTCTTCGCATTACAGACAATATACCTCCAGCTAGGGCGATACAATAACTAAAATAAGTTATTGGGATAAAAAGAGTGTTCCTTCCAGCTATTCGGGGTGTTTTGACTGTGTGTGAAAATGTTGGCGTTATCAGCAATCTTTTAAATACCCGTTAAAGCTCGGATTGGGCAGTACAGTTCTTTGGTACAGGCATAGAAATTTCTTCAGTCCCGGGGTTCAGCATATTGTTGAAGCTGAATAATCTTTCCTATCCACCAGTTGTTTTGAATCTCTCTGATCTTAATATGACACATCCACTTGAGGATTTGAAAGTGTTTTTCTTCATGTTTGAGGTTGGGTCTTGTTTAACAGATAGGCGAGTAATACTGCTAGCATTGATCAGTCTTGAAATTTCTTCGTTGTTTTCCTTGAATCAATCTTTGTTGTCCCATTTCGTGAAGCCAATGGTGTTGTACACTCGTGATTGGTGTCTTTGAGCTTGGTAGGAGAGTTGTTTTTCAACTTGTCTTTGATGTATTCTTTAACTTGGCATTTAAATTTCGATGAGTTGAACTCAGTTTGTTGATATTTTAAGTGGACTGGAAGTTTACGACGAATAGAAATGTTGAGTCAGCCGATGTGGTCCGCCCATTAACCTTTCTTGCTGCCTTGGTGATAGTGACGTCTTTCTTTTCATATTGACGAGCGATAATGTAGTCAAGGACATGCCAATGCTTCCATGTAGTTTTAAATCGGTGGAACTAAGTGTTGGTAATGAAAAGTTCAATCTCTGCGCAGAATCCAAGTAATAACTGACCATTTGCATTGCAGTTTTCAATACCTTGTTTTCTCCTGACTTTCTGCCACGAGAGGGAGTTCTTTCCGACTCTAGCATTGAAATGGTCGAGCAAGAGGAGTTTGTATTTAGACGGTACTTTGGAGAGAATGTTCTTAAGGTCTTTATATGTGCCTAGGAAGAAATGGACGCGGTGAAGCTGTATGCAGAAAGTGGGACACGAAATCATGAATTTTTCATTGATGGTTGTTGGGGGCGAGTTGATAGTCCTTCACCACCCTTGTCTTCACAGAAAAGCAAACTTTGAGACAAAGTTCTACTACTCCCTTTCCTTTCCGAAAAAGGTGTAACCTGAACCAGATTCTTCAATTTTGTCTTCTCAATGCAGTAACATCGATGTTGGGTCAAGCCAGTTCTTGAGTCATGAAGGCTGTTCTTCTTTCAGGTCGATTGTCATTTTCTTTTAGATCGGATAAAGTTCTTATACTCCAAGTACCGATTGTCATAATAATAGGGCGATTGAGAAATTTCTTGCCATTTTGACTGCATTTATTCCAATACTGGGGATCTCGTTTTCCAGGATTTAAAGACAATATTTTAAAGAGATAGAAACGATTTAAAGAATGTGTAGATATAGTAAATTTAACTGAGTGGTGCGCAATATATAACTTCTCCTCAGACACATACCCACATACCTAGGCAATCAGTCTTGGCCGAAAAGAGCCTTGATTTAATAGCAAGACCGTCCCGAGGGCATACCTAGATAAAATATAGCAAAAGTCCCCAATGGCAGAACAAGCCAATGAAGACTTATGATCTCAATAGTGGAACTGGCGAAAGAGGACAATGCCAGGCGGACTGGCTAAGAAGACACAACTTAATCTATAGCTGGGTTGACGACAGTTTCGTTGCCTGAGCCTGCATGTCACATTCTACTGAAAAAAAACAGAAAAAGAAGGGAAAGGCAAGGGCTCTAGAGTCACAGAAGAATGGGAGGGGGAAGGGAGAGGGTGATGGTGTCTGGGCCTAGGGCGCAGCAGTGTTGGGGCTACGCCCCGCGGACAAGACCGCAAAAGTATTTCCGTGGACAATGGCCAGCGACACCCGCTGTAACAGCCACCCACCTGGTGGGGCTGCGACGTTCCGTTCTTGCTGAGGAGCTCGGTAGTACGGGGTCCGAGTATACCTGACGAGGTCTCGACGAAACAATAAAATACACATGTAAAGTTTGGAAAAAAAAATCGGTTGGGTACTTCTGGAGTTTTAGGGATTCGAACTCACAGACACACACAGACACAGACAGACATCCTCTGTTTTATATATATAGATATACACACACAAACACACGCGTGTGTGCCTGTGTATGGATATATATCTGTATAGGGAAATATATGTAATGTACACACACACATACGTCCCCACCCAAACACACACGTGTGTGTCTGTGTAAAGATATATATCTGTGTACAGGGCCGTCGTAACAGCATTATAGACCCCCGGGCAAAGCAGGGCACTGGGGCCCCTACCTACACAACCACTCACAGGAATAAAAATACAAATGGGTCCCCTATCCTCGTGGGGCCCCCGGGCAACTGCCCAGCGTGCCCATGCGTTAAGACGGCCCTGTCTGTATACGAAAATATATGTAATGCACACACACACACACACGCACATACACACACACACACACACACACACACACACAGTGAGTGGTTGTGTAGGTAGGGGCCCCAGTGCTCTGCTTTTCCCGGGGGCCTATAATGCTGTTAAGATGGCTCTGTATACATATACATATTCAGTTGAAGCCTATTTATAATTTCAATTTCCTTATAACTTTCTCGTATTTTCTAATAAGTCCGTTACTGTCTGTTTGGAACAACAAAGTTTCTAAGCCCATAATTCTGTCAACATTTCCAGACCCTCGCAGCAGACCTGTCAACTCTCCCCGTCCGACGAGGAGATCTCCAGCCCACTTTGGGGTGGGTGAGAGATGTCTTATTTTGTGAAAATGGGTGTAGCTTTCATTATATAAAATCTCCCCATTTCGTCTCATTTCTCCCCGTTTTGGAGCAGTCTTTTTCATGGTACTCCCAGTTTGGGTTTTTAGAGGTTGGCAAGTCTGCTCACAGTAACATCATTACGAGTGCCATTAGTAGGTTTTTTTTTCAGAATATTTTATTATAAGGAAATGTGTCTTATGAAGTTACAAGCAGTCCTTATTATTTCAACATCATTCTATTGGGAGCTAAAAATGAAATTGTTAATTAAGTTGTTTTGTGGGAGCCTACACAAAGAAGAGCTAGCAGAGGACGACAAGCTAATAAATAATATCAAGCTGATTTGTGACGACATGAACTGCAATCCCTCTGACCCACCTAATATGATGAAAAATAGAATTGGATGGTAACAGAGATTCAAGGGAATCTGTGCAAACAGTGTGACCTAACAGATTAGTGAGGACATAAACTGCTATTCCTCTGACCTGCCAAATTTGATGAACAGTAGCGGAATTTGAACCTTAAATATTGATCGATAAAGTACGTAACTCGGAGATGAGAGAGTCACTCCAGGCAGAGCCGCTACTTGTCCGAATTGAGAAATCACAGCTCCGATACTATGGGCATGTAGTTAGAATGTCTCAGGAAAGAATCCCTGGACAGATTATACGGGCAAAACGAACCGGCAAGAGACCCAGGGGTAGTCTCCGAGCAAGATAGTTGGATAACATATATGAGCTTGGCTAGTCACGCTGGAAGGAGCGTTTGAAGACTGCCCCGCACGACTCTCTTAGAAATAAGTGTGAGAAGAAGAAGAAGAAGAAGAAGAAGAAGAAGAAGAAGAAGAAGAAGAAGAAGAAGAAGAAGAAGAAGAAGAAGAAGAAGAAGAAAAAGAAGAAGAAGAAAAAGAAGAAGAAGAAGAAGAAGAAGAAGAAGAAGAAGAAGAAGAAAAAGAAAAAGAAAAAGAAGAAGAAGAAGAAGAACGAAGAAGAAGAAGAAGAAGAAGAAGAAGAAGAAGAAGAAGAAGAAGAAGAAGATTCACGCTATTCCTAAAATACATTTGCCTATAACATAAAAAAAAAGCAATAAAGAAAATATGCCAACAACGCTCCTCGTGATGTGACCACGAAGGGCTGGAAACGTTGACAAAATTATCGACTTAGGAACTTTCAGTACTTAGAGAATACGAGAACGTTCTAATAACGAAGTTGAAACTTGAAATAGTGGCGTCTTCAAGAGCTCGCACACATAAATATATATATATAAATGTATATATATATATATATACATACATATATATATTCAGAAGATCCCGTTAAGGGTGAAAGCAGCGATTCTTTGCTTAAACTTTAATCTGTTATTTTAATATATATATATAGATGTGGTTACACAACAGTTAGTTCACCATGCCGAGAACAATTGTTCTCGGTATGGTGAACTAACTGTTGCGTAACCACTTCTACCTAACTCGTCCCACGGACTGAGTGCTTTACTACTGCGGGTATTACCTTCCAATGTTCTACCACTATATATATATATAGTGGTAGAATATAGAGTTTTTCGAATATTAATAATAACATTCGATTCGTTTGCAATTTTGCAAACAAGCCTCAATTTTATAGCCATGTCAGTAGAATGAACACTTCATTCTTGCTCTTGTGTTGGCTGAAGTGTTCATTCTACTGACATGGCTATAAAATTGAGGCTTGTTTGCAAAATTGCAAACGAATCGAATGTTATTATTAATAAGAGGTTAACTTTGCCTTTCATCCTTACGGGGTCGATAAAATAAAGTACCAGTAATGCACTGGGTAATTGCTGGCCTTGTGCCAAAAGTAGAAACAATTATTAATATTATTATACTGGGATAATTGCTGGCCTTGTGCCAAAAGTAGAAACAATTATTATTAATAAGCACAGTTACGTCCCTTTACGGACTGAGTTCAAATCCCGCCGAGGTTAACTTTGCCTTTCATCCTCATGGGGTCGATAAAATAAAGTACCAGTCACGCACTGGGGTCGATTTAATCGACTTTCCCCTCCCCCAAAATCACTGGCCTTGTGCCTATATAAGAAGCCAATGTGGATTGGCAGTATCGGTAGAGGGTCGGACGCCATGCTTTGTAGCACAGTTACGTCCCTTTACTGACTGAGATCAAATCTTGCCGAGGTTAACTTTGCCTTTCATCCTTACGGGGTCGATAAAATAAAGTACCAGTAATACACTGGAATAATTGCTGGCCTTGTGCCAAAAAGTAGAAGCAATTATTATTAATAAGCACTGTTACGTCCCTTTACGGACTGAGTTCAAATCCCGCCGAGGTTAACTTTGCCTTTCATCCTTACGGGGTCGATAAAATAAAGTACCAGTAATACACTGGAATAATTGCTGGCCTTGTGCCAAAAAGTAGAAGCAATTATTATTAATAAGCACTGTTACGTCCCTTTACGGACTGAGTTCAAATCCCGCCGAGGTTAACTTTGCCTTTCATCCTTACGGGGTCGATAAAATAAAGTACCAGTAATACACTGTGATAATTGCTGGCCTTGTGCCAAAAATAGAAACAATTATTAATATTCGAAAAACTCAGATTACATTTATTGTATTCAGCCATGTAGAGCGAAATTTTCTTTTTATATATACATATATATATATATATATGTATATGTATATATATATATATATATATATATATATAGTAATAATAATAATAAATTTGAAGACTAAAATCCAAAGAGGGCTCAATAAGGATAAATATATATCAAATATATAAGAACCCTAGAGCAAATATTTATTAAAATAACAGATTAAAGTTTAAGCAAGATTAAAGTTTCAGAAGATCTCATTAAGGGTGAAAGCAGCAATTCTTTGCTTAAACTTTAATCTGTTATTTTAATAAATATATATATATATATATATATATATATATATATATATATATATATATATATATATATTGATTTGTGTATATATATGTATATATATATATATATATATATATATTGGTTTGTACATATATATGTATATACATTATATATATATGTGTGTGTGTGTGTGTGTATGCATGTGTGTTTGTGTGTATATTAAGAGAGAGAGAGAGAGGGAGAGAGAGGGGGGGGGCAGGTAGACGGCGATGCAGACAAATATATAAATATAGGCAGCTTACCTGATTTAGAAAATAAGCATCCAAATATTGGTTTCAGGCTCCGTTATGTATAATTGTGTTTATATATGTATGTGCGCATATGTGTGTGTGTGTGTGTATGTGCGTGTGTGTGTGTGTGTGTGTGTGGTTGGTTTTAACGTCTTTCTATTGTCTCAACCAATGAAATCATATATGAATGCATGTGGCTAAATATGCTGCAGTTATGTATGTATGTGTATTTGTGTGACCATGTGTACATTGCATATGCGTCCGTCTGTATGTGTGTGTCTGTGTGTGTGTGTGTGCGTGTGTTTGTGCGTGTGCGTGTGTGTGTATGTGTGCGTATGTGTGTATGTGTGTATGTGTAGGTGACAGTGACACTGTTCTAAGTATAAGTTTCCCCCGCTGACAGGTGTAACTTGTCACGTGAGGGTAATAGATAGAGCGGTATAAAGTAAAAGAGTCAAACAAAATAAGATGGAGGGGAAGCGAGAGAGAGGGAGGGAGGGAGTAATTATGTGTGTGGGAGAGTGAGAGACGGAAATGAGTGAGAGAAGGGAGTGATAAAATGAGAGAGAGAAGGAATGAGGAAAGGAAGGGAGAAAGAGAGAGAGAGAGAGAAGGGTGTGATTATGCGAGAGTGAGAGACGGGAAAGAGTGAGAGGGGGAGTGATAAAGTGAGAGAGAGAAGGAATGAAGAAAGGAAGGGAGAAAGAGAGAGACAAGGGTGTGCTTATGCGAGAGAGAGAGACGGGAATGAGAGAGAGAGAAGGAAGTGATCAAGTGAGAGAGAGAAGGAATGAGGAAAGGAAGAGAGAGAGAGAGAGAGAGAGAGAGAGAGAGAGAGAGAGAGAGAGAGAGAGAGAGAGACAAGGGTGTGATTATGCGAGAGAGAGAGACGGGAATGAGAGAGAGAGAAGGGAGTGATAAAGTGAGAGAGAGAGAAAAGGGGAGAGTGAGATAAGAAGTGAGTGCGAGTGAAGGAAAGAGAGAAGAGATGGAAATAGAGAAAAAAAGGAAGAAGAGAGAGAAAAGGAAAGATAGGGAAGAGGCAGAGAAAGACGAGGGACTGTTGATTGAACGAAAGAACAAGGTTCCGGTCCCTGTTAAATGAGTAGAATCTGCACGGCCCTTTCCATTCTGAGTTCAAATCCTGCCGAGGTCAACTTTGCCTTTCATCCTTACGGGGTCGATAAAATAAAGTACCAGTAATGCACTGGGGTAATTGCTGGCCTTGTACCAAAAGTAGAAACAATTATGACGGTGGATTGGCAGCATCAGTAGAGGGTCGGACGCCATGCTTTCCAGCATAGTTATTTCCCTTTACAGTCTGAGTTCAAATCCCGTCGAGGTTAACTTTGCCTTTCATCCTTACGGGGTCGATAAAAATAAAGTACCAGTAATGCACTGGAGTAATTGCTGGCCTTGTGCCATAAGTAGAAACAATTATTATTACAAGACACGTTCCAAACAGTGTATAATGATTCTAGGCTGCTAATATCTAGTTCGGAACTGTCTGTCTTGCTTTTCACGTAGGAAACGTAAGCTGTCTGAGAGAGGCCGCTTTTGTTTCGTAAACTATGATATAAGGTTAGGCGGGGAAAGAAGGCGTAGTTGAAGTGCAGCCAGCAAGCAAAGTAGAAACAATGGACCCCATGCCGAGCAGCTTAATTTGTTTACACGTGTGACTAGTTCTGACCAATCAGTATCGCTAGTGTTACCTTATCACTCAACATATGATTCGCCGTACAGAGTTATTAAATTTAATCATAGACGATTACTGACAATTCCAATCAATATTTACTAATATAATTACTATAAGCCGGCCAACGAATTGTCTGTATCATTAGAGCATCGGGCAAAATGCTTTGCGGTATTTAGTTGTGAATGTCTACGTTCTAGGTTCAAATCCAGTCGTGGTTACCTTTGCTTTTTACCATTCCGAGGCCGATAAAATAAAGTACCAGTTAAGTAATGGAGTCAGTAAATTGGCTTTCCCCTCCCCACAAATTCCTGGTCTTGTGCCTAAATTAGAAATCATTTAGGGCGGTGGATTAGTTCAATCGTTAGAGTGCTGGACAAAAGGTTTTGCGACTTTGTTTCGGCTCTTTACATTATGAATTCAAATCACGCCAAGGTTAGCTTTGCCTTTCGTCCTTACAAGGTCGATAAAATAAAGTACCAATAACACACAGGGGTCGATTTCATCGACTTTTTCCTTCCCTTCAAATTGTTGCCTTTGTGCCAAATGTAGAAATAAATTATTACTAAACTAAGTGGTGTGGCAGTAATGGTAGATTGCCTTGTTAAATACCTTGCAATATTTAGCTTCATACACGTGAATTCAAATCTCAGCAGCAACACCCATTTAGCCTTTTCTCTTTTCTGAGACTTAGACAAAGAAGCTCTTGAGTCTTGAGACATATGAGGCTGCCAAAGTGCTCAATCACCTCGGTTAGTTGCATCTATCAATACATTGTTCGAATTTTTGTTGACGTGTTTCATATCCCTATCGATTGTCTGTCGCCAGTTCATCTTTGGACGTCCTCTTCGCCTTAGCAATCGAATATTGGATGGACAAAATTGATTACACTCTCACCAGTGTACGCTGCATTGCCGAAGGGTTGAGAAGTTTGCTTCGCAGTCATTAGGTTCTGGCAGGGCCTCCCAGAGAAATCTTGCCAGGCGGTACGAGACCCCTTTGGGGCCCGAAGCAGACAAATATTTTTCTCAAAATGGATGTTGCATGGTTGTTGTGGGGCCTTCTTAGCTCTTGGACCCCGGAACAAAGTACCGGCTGGACTCCCCTCTCATCGGCTCTAGGTTCTGGGTTCCATCGTACTGGATTGCAACTTGGGCAAATGTTATTTACAATATCCACTTGTTAGGGAAAATGGATTGACGGAAACTGTTTAGAAACCCGTTGGATTGACTATACCTGCGTCTATCTGAATCTCCCTGAGAATTACGTTAAAGGTTCATGTGTCTGTTAAATGCTCAGCCACTTGCACGTTAACTTCACGAAGAAACTGTTCCATTGATTGAACAACTGGAAGATTAGTCGTCGAGACCGACTGAGATTCATTCCATCTATTCCACGCTCTCCCTAGAGCTTTTCTGTTATCTTCATTATTTCCAGTATCGGTAGAGGGTCGGACGCCATGCTTTGCAGCAGAGAGTTACGGTCCTTCATGGTCTGAGTTCAAACACCACCGAGGTTAACTTTGCCTTTCATCCTTACGGGGCCGATAAAATAAAGTACCAGTAATACACTGGGATAATTGCTGGCCTTGTGCCAAAAGTAGAAACAATTATCTTCATTACCGGTTGCAGTAAGACGCTAGAGAGAGATGAACACTGTCAGATTTAAATACCCAGAACACATTGGCTCCACTATGGCATCTGACACTGACTGAAGGCTCTCAGAGGTCAGGCAGTAATAAACCCACAAAAATAGACGTCACTCAATTTAGAAAATATTCCAAGGTACGAATTCCAAGTACCTAAGAAACTGAGGGCGCATCTAAGTTAGAAAAAGAAGAAATGCATCTTTAAAATTTTACAAATTCATAGTTATGTAACTTTCAATAAATTGTTGTTTTGTTGTTAAGGCCTTTCATTTTTTTTTTGGGGGGGGGGGGGGTAGAGACTTCGTTTATGGGGGGGGGGGAGTATTGGCTGAGTCGTTAGAACATCGGATAGAATGTTTTGCTATATTTGTTCCAGTCAGCGTTCTGAGTTCAAATCCCATCGAGGTCAACTTAGCCTTCCAATCTTTCTGGAATCCATTCTTCCTTAATTTTTCTTCCTTACTTCCCTTCTCTTGCTTCCTCAATGTTCCATCTCTCTGTACTCCATCTCTCTCTCTCTCTCTCTTATCTATCTATCTCTCCCCCCCCCCCCCCTCTCTCTCTCTCTCTCTGTACGTGTTCGGCACTCAACTATTTTTTTCACTCTACTGTCACTTTAATGTTAATTAATTATGCAAAGCAACCAAGTTGAAAATGTGAGAATCCCAAATTCAGAAAATAACTGTAATAAATAGTTGAGAAAATTGAGTAAATTATCCTTAGAGACGGAAAAAGGGATTATTCTCTGTGTTTGAGACTACAAGCGCTTTGAATATTCATAGAGTTTATATATATATATATATACTGTATAGATATATATATATCTTTCTCTCCCCCTCTCTCTCTCTCTCTCTCTCTCTCGCTGTCCCCCTCTCTTTCTGGAAGAAATCGGCTGTGTTCAGATTTAAAGACAAATGAGCTCCACCAAGTTAAAAAATGCCAAAGTCATGCCGTATAACACGAAGGCGCCCTACGCCTCCAGCAGAGATTTCATTAGTGAGCAGTTTCAAATCTAAATGCCGGCGACGCGAAATTTAATCCTCTGGCAAGGGTATCCCCACCACTCTTCAACGCAGTGGCTCGAATCTCCACTAAATTACACTGTACTCTATTTAAAAAAATAAGGGACACATTGGCTAAAATAGTCTTAGATATATTTGTTGCTTGTCAATAAGCTATATGAATATTCAAAGCACTTGTAAATAAACTCTATGAAATCTGAAAATGTGAGTCTCAAACGCAGAGAATAATCCCTTTTTCAACTATTATTTATAGTGATCAATCCTTATTACAGTTATTTTCTGAATTTGGGATTCTCACATTTTCAATTTCGTTGTTTGTGTCTATGTTAAAACCGCATAATTAATTAACATTAAAGTGACAGAAAAGTGACAAAAATAGTTGAGTGCCGAACACGTACACACACACACGGTAAAGTGTATATATATATATATATATATATATATATATATATGTGTGTGTGTGTGTGTGTGTGTGTGTGTGTGTGTGTGAGTGTGTGTGTGTGTGTGTGTGTGCGTGTGTGTGTGCGTGCACTTTACCGTCATCTGCTCTTCAGGAGTGAAAACAAAATGGATGAATTATGGGCAGTTCCGGTAGCACAGCATTTAAAAGTAAAGTTTTAAGAAAACCAAGGATAGTATATTATTATTTATTTATACATCTCTCCGAATCTCTACGAACGTTTCAACGCGGCTAGAATATCGCATCCATTTGTGGAGAAACTGGAGATTATCAGTTAACAATTAACTCCATTATAGGTGCATTATCCCAACCGTATCTCTTCAGGAAATATATATATATAATAAAATAACAATAAATTAATATCATAAGACAAATATCAAGAAAAAGAGAGGATTCAAAGCAAGGAGCATTTAGACAGGCTGTTAAAATTTCAAGTCCAAAGTTAGTATAAGCTTGCTTAAGGTTTTCAAACATGCAAAATTATAAATTTATAAGTGTCTATTTATTTTTGGGA
This sequence comes from Eledone cirrhosa, assembly GCA_964016885.1. Classification (NCBI taxonomy): domain Eukaryota; kingdom Metazoa; phylum Mollusca; class Cephalopoda; order Octopoda; family Eledonidae; genus Eledone; species Eledone cirrhosa. Next base: position 42,275,573 of record OZ024747.1, on the reverse strand, counting down.
GGGAGGGGGTTTAAAACTAGGAATTGGTTATAACAAGAGTTGTTTAAAATGTTTCCTACAAATTTAGTACGTTCAGTTATTTATTATAGAAAGATTTCAAAATATAATGTTAAATTATAATTTTGCCAGTTTGAAAACAGTTATGGCTACCATTGTATATTTGATGAGCTGTTCTAATAAGGGCCTCTCATCCTGGCGCACGATGACAGGCCCTTTGAATTGCAGGTCCATCCGACGGGGGCTTCCAAACAGTTTCTGTCTACCCAATACTACTCACAAGGCATGGATCGATCTTTAAATATAGTATGTAGTATATAATGGTTTTATAATTGTTAAAATATATTTTATAATTTTATAAAGTTTCACTAATATTTTTACAAATTTTTCTAATTATTATAAATCTCTATGTTGGATTCTGCATAGCAAGTTGTTGATATTTTGGAAAAGGATTGTTGTCCTCGTGGGTGGGCTTACCTTGTGCTATTTCATTGTCACGTGCACAACAGGTATTTCCTATATGCTCTGTCAAAGTGATAGCCGCTGTATACAGACATGCATTGATTGTCCAATACATGTTGTTACATGTTTTCATATAGTCCCTTGCGATATCGTCATTACTTTTAACATAAGAGCGGTTGCATTATTTTTCTTTACTCTAGTCAAAAGAGAACTTTTATCTAATGATTGTTTACAGAAATAAGAGACCTTCTAATCAAAGGGAAGTATTAAATTCTCTTTACGTTCTATATATCGTACAGTCATCTCCGTCGGTGGATCACATTTCTATGGATATATATGATTGATGTCACCGGTTTATATATATATAGATATACGAAGCTAGTCGAAGAGAATCGGTACTGCTTCGGCCGTTTCTTTACTCACTCAATGTTTTAATCAGGTTTGTATTATTAAAAATACAAACCCATTACTCACACGTTAATCAGTAAGAAAAACGACGTGTGAGTATGATGTTAAGAGACCTGCCAACCTCTAAAAACCCAAACGGGGGAGTACCATGAAAAGGGTGCCCCAAAATGGGGGGGGGGGGGGGTCGTGAGGCAAAATGGGGAGATTTTACATAATAAAAGCTATACCTATTTTCACAAGAAAAGACATCTCTCACCCACCCAAAAGTGGGTAAGAGATCTCCCCCACCCCTCCCAATAATTATATTTTTCTCCCCAAACTACCGAAACACATCTATTTGTATATGCGCTACAATTTATGTACATGTTGATAATATATTATGTTAACCTTCATAGTAAATAAATTTGTTGGTAATGTCATAACTTTTTCTCCACATATCACTATTTGCTAATTGCTCATATATGTATTCAGAGACAGATTTCATAAGTCACTTTGTTATAATCACTTTATAATTATTGAAAGCTGTAAATGTAACTTGCTTGAACTCAAATTGACTTTTCTGACCATTTTAGAGTGCAAAGAGGTAAACTAATCACTACAACTAAATTGACCAAACTCCCACCCACCCCAATTCAGAATGCTTCCACGCCCGTGTATATATATATATATATATATATATATATATATATATATATATATATATATATATATACTGTCAGGTCCCAAATAATAGGGGGGGTTGGACATTTGCTTGAATTCTTATAAGCGGGGGTGGGGGTCGGTAATTGTATATAGTGCGTTTGTAAATATGGGATTTCTTGTAATGTTCTTTTTTTGTCATATATAACGTTTTTTAATGTAAAATAAAGTTATTAGATTCTCCAGTTGCCGAATTGATATGAATCACTTACAATAAAATTTCACCGGAGAAAAATTAGCAAACTTTAATAAGCAGGAAAATGGCGGCTTGATAAAAGGCGGGCACTGAAAATTAGTAAATGGGGGTGGATGATTATTCAAGACCTGAGAGTAATTGATAGAGAGAGAGGCATTGAGAGACAGTGTCGTGGTAGACATATAGTGGTAATTGATATAGAGAGGGTTAGTGAAAGAGAGTGTTGTATAGTAGATATAGAGAGGGGGGAGTTTGTTGGTAATGTATATATAGAGGGGGATTCAGGGAATGTTTTGTATGGTAGATATATATTTCTATTTATTTGCCACCAGGGCATCAAAGATTGGGACAAATACAAAGGGGGGAGTTTACATACATTTAAAAAGACGTGTAAAAAAACATATAACAAATTAAATTTAACAATCGATGTCCTCAATAGGGAGGGGCGTTGACATGGGTCGCACACACCCCCGAAAAATGTGCAACCCTCCTCTTCAGGAGCACAAAGAGCGGGTGCTTCCTTCTTCTTCTCATTCTTCTCCTCTCTCATCTACAGGCTGATATAGAGAGAAGGCCCATTCACTCGGGCCATTCTCGCTACTTTCACCCATCTTTCATAAAACTTGCTGGGGTAGAGCACCTCTCTCTCCATTCTGATCCTTCTTCTAAAGTGGTACTTGAAAAAAAAGACCAGTTGTTGGCCGGAGAGATAGGTGTCTGACCTCAGCCCTTTCAACCCTGTCCACCATACAACTTCTTTCGCCATGGCTATCACACAGAGGAAAACCGCCTCTCCTTCGTTTTTGAAAGGGGGAGGCGGTTTGATTGTGACAATGTTCTCGGTGGTCAACCGGATTGGTCCCACCCGCGATAGTAGTCGTTCTACATAGCCCCACAGGTCAGCAACGCCCGGGCAGTGTACGAATGCGTGTGCGACGGTTTCCTCGTCACGCACGCATCTTGGACAGATCTTCTTCGAGGGGTCCCTACCCGGGCGCCCGTGTCTGTAGAGCTTGTCCCGAACGGGTAGAGCTCCTCGGTAACATTGCCAAGCCAGGGACTTTTGGAAGTTGTCCATCGGTCCCGGGCCAAACGTCCTACCGAACAGACTGGCCAGCTCGTCTTCCTCCATGCCCAGAGCCTCTCCGAGAGCGTCGTCGCACTTACTGCGAACCAACCCTCTATAGAATGTTGAGGTTGAGTCTCCACTGATTGCCGGATCCGCTTGCCAGAGGGCCGTGAGCGCCTGGGCACATTCAATGTGCCAGTCGCCCACTTTTCTCGGTCTTTGCTTGACCCAGGATTGCAGCTCGGTGAGTGAGACGAGTCTCGGAAAGGCTCGCCTCACAAACAGGGCCCACACCGGCTGACCGGTGAGGAATACCTGGAGGTGCCGTAGCCTTAATGCGTGTCTACGCATCGTCAGCCACGGCATCCCCAGCCCTCCGTTCGAAGGGTGTTGACAGCAGATGGATCTTCTCACCAAAGGAGCCCGCTTCTTCCAAAGAAATCGGAAGAGCGCGCGCTCCATTTTGGCGAGTGTTTTCTCTGGGCAAGACACGACGGTCAAGCGGTAGTAGATGACGAACGCTATATAAGCGTTCGCCACCTCCGCTCGACTTTTCAGGGATAGTTTGCACTCGGCCCACTTCTGGGCGAGTGCAAACACCTTGCCCGTTACCTCGTCCCAGTTTTTCTCCACCTGGATGTCCGGTCCGAACCAGACCCCGAGCAGCTTCACCGGTCCCTCCGTCCAGCATCCGACGATGCCGTCGGAGGGCATCGTTTTGACCCTCCACGTCCCGAGTTGCAAACCGACGGACTTATCCCGGTTCAGCTTGGCTCCTCTGAACCTTTCATATTCCTCCAGTAAGGTGCCGATCTGTCCGAATTCCGAGGCGCACGACACCATTAGTGTCACGTCATCGGCGTAGGCCGACACCGCTTTCCGCAATCGCGGTTCCAAGGGGATGCCCTGCAACAGCTCCAGCTTCCTCAGTAGTGGCTCGAGAGCCAGCACATACAGGAGGGAGGAGAGAGGGCATCCCTGTCGAATGGATCGCGTGATTTGGAACGGCTCCGAGAGGTAGCCGTTCACCTTGACCCTCGAGCAGGTGTTGCTGCTGTGCATTGCAGCAATCCAGCCCCTGAAAACGGGTCCGAAGCCTGACGCCGCGAGCACCGCATCCAGGTACCGATGGTCAACCCTATCGAACGCTTTAGATTGATCCAAGTTGATCAGGGCCCCACCAAAGCCGGGTTCGTTCCCTACCCTCTCTACGATGTATCGCATGAGGTGGAGGTTGTCGTGTATGGACCTGGACGGGATTGCGCATGTCTGCGCTTCTCCCACCAGGTTCCCGACGACAAGCGCCAACCTCTTCGCTAACACCTTCGCCAAAATCTTTAACTCTGTGTTTAGCAGAGTTATGGGCCTGAAGTTATCTATGTCATCCCCCTTGTTCTCGTCCTTCCTCACCAGCGTGACTACGCCCTTGGTCACAGAACTGGGAATTCTCCCGTTCTGTTGCCAGTTGCAGTAGACCGCCTCGAGGAGACCGGAGAACAAGCCCGGCATCGCTACATAAAGTTCGTATGGTAGACCATCGAGACCCGGAGATCTGCGTTTGCTGCATTGGCTCAGCGCTTCCCCTATTTCAGCGGCTGAAATCGGCCTCTCGCAGGACTTCGCCTCCTCGTCCGAGAGCCGCGCCAGACCGTCGAGGTATGGACCGAAATCCATGGCCCCACCCGGCCCGCCGCCCCTCCCGAACAGTCGTGCAAAGCGCCGTTGAAAGGCCGCGCTCATCCGTACAGGTTCAAGGATCACGCGTCCATCCTGGTCCTTCAAAGACCGAATCGTGGACTTGTTTCCACTTTTTGCCTCTGTCACTCGGGCCCAGCTAACAGCTTTGGCTCCCTCGTTACCCAGAGCACGTATTTTACTCCTGACAACGCAGCCCTCGTGCTTCGCATCAAAGAACTGGTCTAGGGCCGTTCTTGACGCCAGCACGCCGGCCACGTTGCCACTCCTAATCGCCTCTTCTACTCTATTTGTTAATTCCCTTTCAGTTCTATTCCTACCTGATGCTAATTCCCGACTAAAACCTATGGATTCTATTTTAATTTCTCTCTTGAGAGATCCCCACCACCTGTTGTTGACAATTGCCCCTGTCAAACGCTTCTTAACTAGTGTGCTAATCCGCTTACTGTAAGCTTTGTTTGTCGGTAAAGACAAGTTTAGCTTCCAGTAACCGGGTCCCTGTCTATGAGTTCTATCAAGGTTGACCACTCCGGTCAACAACTTGTGATCCGAATAGTCAACCATGAACATTCGTGGACAGCTTAATATGTCCCTATCCTTATTTCTAACTAGGAACCTATCTAGGTACGACCTGGATGTTCCGCTGCGATTACTCCACGTCCACCGTGGCACAGTCGGAAAATCCAGTCGATATCTATCGGCCAGATCAAATCGGCCGATTAATCGTTTGAGGCTGTTACACCCCCTCTATCGGGACATGCCCCTACATAGTCCCAACGTGCATCCAGGATACCATTCCAGTCCCCCACTAAAAGCAAGGAGCGAGACCTTCCCAGGAAATTCTCCAGGCGTCGGAAGAAGTCCGGTCGCGGTGTCCCCGATGGGGCATACGCTGCCACCAGCCTGAAAGCTCCACCTTCACCACTGCCGACGTCTAAAACCACCAGTCGACCCTCCGGGTCCAGGTGTACCTTCTGTGTGGCAAGACCCAGGTATTTTCGCAGCAGAACGACAACCCCACCCCCACCCCTCTGCTGACAGAGAGATGCGTAGATCTCAAAGTCGTCGAAGATGGGGGCCAGTTGGCGCTCGCTGCTTATCCTGGACTCGCAAATAACGATTACATCCACTCTGTGCGACGTGAGGTCATTTAAGAGTTTGCCCTGTTTCCAGGACATCCCCAAGCCGCGTGCATTCACACATCCAACTCTTATATTGGCCATGTTGGTGCTGAAGAGGTAAAAAGGAAGAGGAAAGGAAATTACTTACCTCTTCGTCTCCTGGGGACCAGGCTGCACAATTTCCATGGGGGTGTTGGAAAGGTTGTTTGGTGGGGTGGTGGTTTGTGGTGGGGTGAGGACATCAGTGTGTGGTGGGATTAGGGTGTTTGGTGGGGTGTGGGTGTCTGGTGTGGGGGTGGGGAAACATCTCAATAGGACGCTGTTATGTGGTTTGGTGCAGTTGGTCCCCACATGCATTGGATGGTTCTTTTTCAAAGTTACATAGGTTTCCGTTGGGACCTTAATCATCATTAGGTGCGGTTTGTTCGCTGCGTAGGTGAAAGTGATCCCTTCGGTTTCCACCGAAGGGTTATTTTCTATCGCTTTCATCAACGTTTTATTGTTCTTGTTAATGTATGTATAGAGTTTTTATTGTGTTGTGTTTGTTTTTGTTTGTTGTTCTTGCGGGTGTTTGCGTTTTATAGTACGTGTTATGTTTTGGGGAGGGGTGGGTTTTTTATTTGTGATGTTTCTTCTGTTTGTGCTGGTGGTTGTGTGTTTGTGGCATTTTTGTTAATGTGGTGCCTTTTTTTTTTCCTTTTCACCTGTTGAAAGGGTTCTCCCTCGTCGTCACTGGGTGACGTTGATACGGAGTCCTCTTCCGTGTTGTTGAGGAGGGATATATTTTGGGGTTTTGTTGTGGTTGCTTTTGTATTTGTTTTAGGTGGGGAGGGGTTGGGTGGAACAGTGTTTTGTGTTGTTATTTTTCCGTGTTGTTGTGGTGGTGGTGGTGGTGGTTGTGTTGTTGTGTTCGGGGTTGGCAGAAGAGTCTTTTTCTTTCTTTTTTTACTCGTTAATTGAGGACAGGCAGCCCTCAGGTGACCCCTGCTTAAGCAGTGGTAACATGACGGCCGCCTTCCCTCCACTGAAATGTTTATATAAGTTAGCCCGTCCAGAGGCACGCGTTGTGGGATATTCGCTATTCGTTCTGGGTTCATTTGCACCAGAACTTCTACGCTGGTCCCACCAAATACACCTCCGGAGGACTTTCCTATTGAAATTATCTTGTCTTCATCAAAGTTTATTATTCCACATAGTATCCACCAAATGTTTACATTTGGTGTGATACTCATTATTTTTATTCTTTGTGTCCTTTTCCCCCTGTATGTGGGGTAAAAGGTGAAGTGGGGGGACACAATGGGTGCTATCGAGTACTTTTGAGCTGTTGACTGGTTGTTCATCAGCACCGAAATGCTACCAAACAGTTTACCTTTTTGTATAAAGGTTAAGTCCTTCATTGCGTCTTTTAGAACCAGCTCAATTTCATTTTGTGATAATTGAGCTGGTTTTCTTGTTACGTTCGATATTGTCCTGAAAACCACAGTTTTCAGGACAGCCTCTCTACGTAATTCCTGTGGAGAATTGATGCTAAAAGCACCGTTTTCGCCAAAAGTCACGAATTGTTTTGCGTCTTGTAATAGTTGTTTAGCATTTGTTATGTCTATTGGCGTGTATAGTTCGTTTTTTTTTACGGTCTGTGCAAATGTTGTTTTGGTGTTGTTGTCTTTCGTGTTACTGTCACTGTTGGTAATATTGGTGTTGCTGTTGTTGCAGTTGTTGGTTGTGGTGTTGTTGTCATTGTTCTTGTTGTTGGTGCTGGTATTATTTGCCGGATTTGGTTTCGCGGTTTCGATATTTTCCACGTTTTTCGATGATGCGAGGGGGGACGGCTGCAAGCTTTGTACTCCTACCTTCCCTCCACCACTTTTCTTAGTGGGCGTGGCACTCACGACAGTGTGCGAGGTGGAAATGGCATCCATTGCCACCAAGTCTACAGTTTTTAGATGAAAATTGAAAATTTCGCCCCAGAAAGGGGCGAAAATTTGTTGACTTAACGTCTGACGGCCAAGGCAAGGGGCTAAACCAAACAATGTTATTAAATTGATCAATAAACTCACAGTTCTTTTTTACAACAATCCGCAAAAATCCGGAGCAAAGTAAATCACGTCTTTGATATAGAGAGGGGTGTTGGAAGAGATAGGTGTAGATAGAGAGAGGGGAGAGGTTGTTAGAGATATAGAGAGGGGGAGAGTTTGTTAGAGATATAGAGAGGGGGAGAGTTTGATGTTAACTGATATAGAGAGGGTATTGGAAGAGAGTTCCGTGTAGTAGATATAGAGAGGGGGAGTTTGGTGTTAACTGGTATAGAGAGGGGGATTAGAAGAGATTTCCATGTCATAGATATAGATAGGTGGGAGAGTTTGGTGTTAATTGATATATAGAGGGGGATTGGAAGAGAGTTCCGTGTAGTAGGTATAGAGAGGGGGATTGGGAGAGAGTGTTGTATGGTTGATGTAGAGAGGATGAGAGTTTGGTGGAAATGAATAGAGTTTAAGGATTGATAGTGATATGTATTAATAGATATAGAGAGGGGGAGAGTTTGATAGTGATGGATAGAGTGAGAGAGTATGAGAGAGTGTTGTATGGTAGATATAGAGAGAGCGATAGTTTGGTGGTAATCGATCTCTATCAATAATAGTAGAGAAAATCGGGTAAATGCCCCTAGAAACGGAAAAAAGGTGAAGAGAGGTTCCTGTGAGAAAACAAATACTACATCTATCGGATACTGGCCAAGAGCGTTAACCATTACACAACAAATTCCCTCTTTTTACCGGATTTTAAACCTGTAATTAAAAATGTAAACGAAAGGGTTGACTAAAGAAGCATTGCAAAATTTGAAATTTCAGATGTCCATGTCCCAAAGCAAATGACTATAGTCGATCACTATGAATAATATATGAGGTATTTACCAGATTTTCTCAGCTATAGTGATCGACTATTATTCTGCTCCGAGCTATGACCATCGCGTTCTTTTTTCGGAGCCATAGTGTATCTGTTGGTTGCTAGATTTAATTCATCACTCGATTTTATACGAACATCTGAGCCTTTGTATCTTTAAAGTTGTTAAATCTGTCGTTTAACGTTGTTCACGCTGCTGTTTAACGTTGTTCACGCTGCTGTTTAACGTTGTCCATTCTGTTGTTTAATTTTGTGCATTTAGCTGTTTAACGTTGTCCACTCAGTTGTGGACATTCGACCAGGTCTCTAATCTTAATCAATACTCTAATGCGTTCAACCCAACAGCAGTAACCAGTCAGTTGTAATTTTATACCTCTTTCTCCACTAGTTTTAGCTTTCCCCCCAAAAAGGCTCGTGATTGTTGCCCTTTTTCCACCTCCAACATGGTTGTTTTTACACCCCCCCCCCCCCCGCAGCTCGTACGTTAGCGAAGTTCATTCTGTTGCAAGCATTAGAGCCAGGTCATCTCCGAGACCATGAAAATAAATGGTCATGGTTGCTGCCTTTCCCTCCTTAATTAAACGATAAAGAAATCCTTAAAATGTCAATGAAATCAAATCTACGAACACATTATGCAATGTTATTAACATAATTGGCAGTATCGGTAGAGGGTCAGACGCCATGCTTTCTAGCATAGTTATGTCCCTTTTATGATCTGAGTTCAAATCCCGCCGAGGTTAACTTTGCCTTTCATCCTTACGGGGTCGATAAAATAAAGTACCAGTAATGTACTGGATAATTGCTGGCCTTGTGCCAAAAAGTAGAAACATTTATTAAAAAATTTTTCTATGGCTTTTGAGAGATTTGACTGCTATTTCAAGCAAGCAGGTGTTTAGGCTTCCACGTTGCTCTCTGCAAAACCATGGCTAATATTTAAGCACTGTTATTTAAAGAAGCTGGAATTAATGAGACGGTGGTAAGTGACGTATCAAATGACCAGACAGGTTTCATTTAAAATTAAGATCAAAAGCCAGTCTTCTCCGTCATTTCAACCAATACCAACACAACTATGCCACACCTGCGTGGGGTAAGATATGATATTGGGGTGTCGGTTGGCAGTAGTTGGGACTATCTGGGTGTAAGGTCTGCCGCCTCTCAGCTCTAACATGCATGAAACCAGATAAACATATTAATAGGCAAAAACGTGATCTGTTTACCGCAATATGAAATTATTCTTGTTTATCAAATAAGGTGTGTTATTGTTGTTATTGCTTTTGTTGCTGTTCTTATTGTTGTTATTGCTATTGTTGTTATATCTCTCTTAAACTTGACACCTTTTGCTCTCTGTACATGAAGCATGCGTGTGTATAAGTGAGTGAGTGTGTTTGTGTGTGTGTGCTTCTTTGTTTGTTTGTGTGGTGTGTGTGGGGGTGGGGTGGGGGCTGACCAGGGTTGTATATTAAATCAGATACGAAATGTTCCCATAAATAAACATGTTTGTAGCCTCGCTATGAATTTAAAAAACGGTGATGATGTCACCGTTGTTTTTAGCAACCAAAGAAGAGCACCCTGACGGTACCACTTCAGATTGATTAATCGTCATCAGAAGGACTTTCTCCTCTTGGTGTACTATTCAAAATAGATAGTGACTTTTGAGACCCTATATATATATATAATGGTTTTAGCAGATGCTAATATAATATCAAAGATTAGCGAAAAGGAGAACATCTATGCAGAATTAAAGAGGAATCTGCAAATACTGCACCCTGACTATGCCTTCAGATTAATACCCGTGACTTTGGCCGCTCTGGGATATGTTACTAACTGCCCCAATACAAATCTTGAAAAACAGGGCTTCACAGAATCAGCAAGAACACGACTAGTTAGGAAGTTACAAGTACAATTCATAAATGGAACTGTAAAAATATGTAAAACATTCCAAAGATTCTGCATGTAATAACTGCATGTGCACATGTACAGATACAAAACATGTTCAAGTGTACACATATAACTCAAAGCATACAGATCCACACATACAATAATATCTATACCTGCACACACATACACGCACACACATACACATACACGAACCTGTGTAGTAATAAAATTCCAATAAAAGAGTCTTGCCTATGTTAGAAACCTGCTCTCTCTCTCTCTCTCTCTCTCTCTATATATATATATATATATATATATATATATATATATATATATATAGTATGGCTGACAATTATACTAATGTCCACAGATACACAGATATATTGTCCTTGGTATGACAGTGTGGTTTTAGCTCAATGTAGGATAACTAGTATACTACAGAGCCGTTATAAGTTTAGGAATAGCCAAAGAGTGCTTAGAAATACATTGTTTTATTTGCTAACAGTGTTTCATCCATACCCTAGGGCAGGAATTATCAGAGCCTATAAACAAAAGTATATCAAAGGTTGCAGGCTCCATCGAGCCTAGTCACCAGAACAAGGAAGAAGGACAAGTAGGGGGGCACACAATACATGATACATATAATGTCACAAAAAAATTACATCATAAAAAAATTACATCATAAAAAATTACATCAAAAGATTATCACATAAATGGTGCAATAGATCATAAGGAGGTTGAGAGAGGAGAGCAAGAAATGAATGAGGTTGTTACTCAGCATGATCAAAAAACAAACCAAGCATAGATACATCAATTCACAAGCAGTGCAAGTACATGATTTAAAGGCAGAGTATGAAAGCTTGTAAGCAGGAGTCAGTAAATAGAAAAGTTGGTTAGCTGTGGTGCAGCTTTACAGGCAGAGTTGTTTATAGGAAAAATGGTGCAGTCCAGTAGTATCGCCTTGTAACAGGTTGATTTCTCCATATTCGGCCACCACCTTCTATCCATTGGTTCCAGTTCCAAGTATTAGGCGACATAATACTAGGTTTCCAAATACGCGCATAGAGGATCTTTCCACAGAGGCAGTCTGCTACAAACACCTTAAATCCAAAACAGAATACAATGAAGTGAGGTAAAGCAGTGTACATGCACTGCTGGCACTCCAATGAAGGAAGTGGAAATAAAACGGGTCCGCAATAACTGCTATCTCTCACAGTCTTCACGTTCGGTTACGCAACCCCAACGTCCCACGTGAAATACACAGTATGGCCCAGTGTGCATCTGGCTAAAGTGGCATACCATAGCCCGATGCAGACTAGGCCATACTGTGTATTTCACATGGGACGTTGGGTTGCGTAACCGAACGTGAAGATTGGGAGAAATAGCAGATATTGCGGACCCGTTTTATGGTTGGTTATTCCTAAACTTATATATATATCACGATAAATTACGATATATATATATATATATATATATATACAAATTTTAGTACAGCATTAACGAAGCTTTTGGCTGCGGCTAAGCTAACGAATGCAGATTCGGAATGCAGCTTAGCACTCGATGGAGAATAACAATATTTTCCTATATATATATATATATATATATATATATATATATATATATACAAATTTTAGTACAGCATTAACGAAGCTTTTGGCTGCGGCTAAGCTAACGAATGCAGATTCGGAATACAGCTTAGCACTCGATGGAGAATAACAATATTTTCCTATATATATATATATATATATATATATATATATATATATATATATATATATATATATATAAACAAGGTTTAGCAAATAATGAAAAAGTTTCAAAATAAATTTAAAAAAATTGACTTTACCTACTATAGTTACCTTTACCGATCAGTTTCGAATCCCAAAAATAAAACGGAGACCATACGGCCTTCGTTGCAAAGAAAGATTCTCGTCAGAAGGTTCTTTTCATTCAAAGAATATAAAATTCCTGAATTTAAATCACAAACTAGCGCTATCAAAACTGTTCCTGGGATGAGAGTGGATGATGTAGAAACAGGTTTATCAAGGGCCGAAGCAAAGATAGAGGCAGAAGGAAGGTAGGTCAAACTAGCCACAGCTATTGCTAGCAGCAGTCAGAACGACCAAATTTGTTCTCAACATTAGTGGAGGTAGTAGTAATAGGATATACGTTCCTTCACGCACAAGGCGCCAAGGTACGCATGTATTGTCCAACCAAATGCCAGTGTGGTTCAATGGCGGGTTAATAAATTAACGAGCCAGAACAAATATAAACAAGGTTTAGCAAATAATGAAAAAGTTTCAAAATAAATTTTAAAAAATTGACTTTACCTACTATAGTTACCTTTACCGATCGGTTTCGAATCCCAAAAATAAAACGGAGACCATACGGCCTTCGTTGCAAAGAAAGATTCTCGTCAGAAGGTTCTTTTCATTCAAAGAATATAAAATTCCTGAATTTAAATATATATATATATATATATATATATATATATATATATATATATATATATATATATATATATATATATATATATGTATATATATATATATGTATTTATATATATATATATATATAGGAAAGCGTTTGACCCCGACGGCAGAGCTCAAGCCGTTTCGACGGCTATTTCCTATTACCCACTCTACTACCCTAAGTATTGTGTACTCTGGTGCGTTATGGCCCATCTGGTTCCTCACCACACCTCCTTCGTTATATATATATTTTCTAGGGCGGGTAAAATTCCCGAGATCTATGGACGAGTTCTCTCCAGCGGTCTCTGCCCCTCATTATAGCTGCCATGTCCTGCGTCTCCAACAGGCCAGTGTCTGTCCTTAGGGCATCAACATTCGTTAACCTTGGTCTTCTTCTTCCAGTGTGTCCATGTAGGGGCTCCCACAGGAGCACTGAGTGCAATGTCAACTCTGGATGTCGGTGGCCATGTCCAGCCAACCTCAGTCTCCTCTGTGTCACTTTTGAGCTGAATTTTGGGAGGCTCCCATACAGCTCTGAGTTTTTCATCCTCAGTGTATACTGATTAATGTTCAGAGCCATCCTTAGCATATATATATCCTTAGAATTTGCTGTATAGAATTCACTTTCAACGCTTGACCGGCTCCACCCGCTCCCTCATTGTTGAAAGACTTAATTGTGTTTGCAAGAAATTTTGACCAATCCTTTTGACAACTACAATCTTCCCATATAAGGAATTAACCCTTGAAAAGTTCGGCTATTTATTTACCACGCTAAAAATTCTAATTTAGTCCAGAAATAGCCGTCGAAACGGCTTGAGCTCCGCCGTCGACGTCAAAGATTTTCATATATATATATATATATATATATATATATATATATATATATATATATATATATATATATATATATAGTGAAAAATTGAACGGGAACAAAACAGAGAGGCAGTACGAACAAAGGTTTATTAGTTTCACGCTCTTGAGAGTGGGGTGGTGGTGGGGAATGACGTTTCGGGCATAAGCCCTTCTTCAGGCGAAAAGTGTGTGGGAAGAGAGTTCCAAGGGTGTGTAGGGGAGTGGGGGAGAGACATTTAGAAAAAAGGGGGTGAGAGGAAACGGTACAAATGAAAATAAATACAAAAGTATAATAAAAATAAAAATAAACATGAAGTAAAACAAGTGGTGGAAGGGTGTGGGGCGTGTAGGGGTGGTGGCGGGTGGAGTGTGGAGAGGGATGCGGGGTGTCCGAGCGGGGAGGGCTGAAGGTATGTGTGTGTGTAGGTGTACGTGTGTGTGTGTGTGCGTGTGTGTGTGTGTATGTAAATGTGAGATTTGGGGGAAGAACGGGGTTGCATGTTCAGGAAAAGGTGCGTGTGGGGTGGGGGTGTAGGTCGGTGTGTGTGCGCGTATGTGGATGGGGAGGGGTCAGAGGTGTGGGGAGGAGAGGATTCCGGAGGCTGAGTGTGTAAATATGTGGTGGTACGCACGTGTGTGTGGTGTTTATACGTATTGTGGATGTAGGTAGCGTGTGGGAAAAAAAATGTTGTTTATTGTATGTCCGTGGGTAAGTTCCTAAGGTAATTCCGTAGAGGATGTGGTGGGATGCCAGGTAATTTCCTTGTGATATATATATATATATATTGGTAAAAATGTATAAAATAATTGTTTCTACTTTTGGCACAAGGCCAGCAATTATCCCAGTGTATTACTGGTACTTTATTTTATCGACCCCGTAAGGATGAAAGGCAAAGTTAACCTCGGCGGGATTTGAACTCAGACCATAAAGGGCCGTAACTCTTTGCTGCAAGGCATGGCGTCCGACCCTCTACCGATACTGCTAATCCACCGCCTTATGTATAAAATAATTGTTTCTACTTTTGGCACAAGGCCAGCAATTACCTAGTGTATTACTGGTACTTTATTTTATCGACCCCGTAAGGATGAAAGGCAAAGTTAAATGAAACCAGAACATACATACAAGGAACTATATTATTCAATGCGTTTTTCCTCTCCTAAGACTTTCATAAGGTATGATTTGAGTAGAGACATAACTAGGGAAAATAGCGCCTATGGCAAACAGTGAAACTGTGCCCCTGCCTAGCAACGTATTTTTACTTATGGGCCTAATCATTTATATAAATGGTTTAATGATCCAGCCACCATAGTGTCCTCACCCATGATAATCAGAGACAGATCGTACGTCTGAAGGAGTTTCTTTTTCCCATCTCCGAGGAGGCTTATTTGACTTTAATAGAACGTGCTTCTAGTCCAAGTAGTGACACTATGGCATGTGGCATGCTTGCCATTCCCTAGTTACACCTCTGGATTTGAGGGAGATATGGCATTAGCAGGCCAGTAACATGATTGACTTCACTATCTGCTGCCATCTGCAAATAATGTTATTTATAATTCAAAAATATGTAACGAGACCAGCAATGGGGGTGGTGAAAATTGTGTAAATAACCTTGTTCTTTAAAGCAGCAGAGAACACAACTTAAGTTGACGATTAGGCAATAAATTATCATTGAGGCGAAGTTAGGTTGGACAATTAGATGTTTTAATAGTTTAATATTGTTTAGAAGGATTAAAAGTAAATACTTTCAGAAGTGTTTACTGGTTTTAACATTTCTTAAGTAACCAGAGGAAATTATATTAGCATTGCTCCTAAAATATCGCTTTTTCTAATTAGGCACAAGGTTAATATTTTGGAGGTTTATTTTGTTATTTCATTTTGTTATTGTTTTGGTGTTGTTGTTGTTGTAGAGGTCATATATAGTCAATCAAATTGAACTGAACATATTGATTTTATTGGGCACCAATATGAAGGATGCTGTTCAATATACTAAAAGTTCCATTCCATTCAAATGCCTCAAATGGTTTAAAAAACAGAAAGGGATATTCGACAATATAGAAGCATTACAGGTGGGCGAGTTTCAACCTTTTTTAAATAACATTATATAAGACACTAAATGTATTACTGTACACAAATAACACTATATAAGACACTAAATGTAACTGTACACAAATAACACTAAATAAGACACTACATGTATTACTGTACATCAATAACATTATATAAGACACTAAATGCATTACTGTACACAAATAACATTATATAAGACACTAAATGTATTACTGTACACAAATAACATTATATAAGACACTAAATGTATTACTGTACACAAATAACATTATATAAGACACTAAATGTACTCAAATAACATTATATAAGGCACTAAATGTATTACTGTACACAAATAACACTATATAAGACACTAAATGTACTCAAATAACATTATATAAGACACTAAATGTACTCAAATAACACTATATAAGACACTAAATGTATTACTGTACACCAATAACATTATATAAGACACTAAATGTACACAAATAACACTAAATAAGACACTAAATGTATTACTGTACACAAATAACATTATATAAGACACTAAATGTATTACTGTACACAAATAACACTAAATAAGACACTAAATGTATTACTGTACACAAATAACATTATATAAGACACTAAATGTATTACTGTACACAAATAACACTAAATAAGACACTAAATGTATTACTGTAGACAAATAACATTATATAGGACACTAAATGTATTACTGTACACAAATAACACTAAATAAGACACTAAATGTATTACTGTACACAAATAACATTATATAAGACACTAAATCTATTACTGTACTCAAATAACATTATAAAAAGCCACTAAATGTATTACTGTAGACAAATAAGACTATATAAGACACTAAATGTATTACTGTACACAAATAACATTATATAAGACACTAAATGTACTCAAATAACATTATATAAGGCACTAAATGTATTACTGTACACAAATAGCACTATATAAGACACTAAATGTACTCACATAACATTATATAAGACACTAAATGTACTCAAATAACACTATATAAAACACTAAATGTATTACTATACACCAATAACATTATATAAGACACTAATTGTACACAAATAACACTAAATAAGACACTAAATGTATTACTGTACACAAATAACATTATATAAGGCACTAAATATATTACTGTACTCAAATAAAATTATATAAGACACTAAATGTATTACTGTACACAAATAATACTAAATAAGACACTAAATGTATTACTGTACACAAATAATATTATATAAGACACTAAATGTATTACTGTACACAAATAACATTATATAGGACACTAAATGTATTACTGTACACAAATAAACCTAAATAAGACACTAAATGTATTACTGTACACAAATAACATTATATAAGACACTAAATGTATTACTGTACACAAATAACATTATATAGGACACTAAATGTATTACTGTACACAAATAAACCTAAATAAGACACTAAATGTATTACTGTACACAAATAACACTAAATATGACACTAAATGTATTACTGTACACAAATAACACTAAATAAGAGACTAAATGTATTACTGTACACAAATAACACTAAATAAGACACTAAATGTATTACTGTACACAAATAAACCTAAATAAGACGCTAAATGTATTACTGTACACAAATAACACTAAATAAGACACTAAATGTATTACTGTACACAAATAACACTAAGTAAGAGACTAAATGTATTACTGTACACAAATAACACTAAATAAGACACTAATATATATTACTGTACGCAAATAACTCTAAATAAGACACTAAATGTATAACTGTACACAAATAACACTATATAAGACACTAAATGTACACAAATAACATTATATAAGACACTAACTACGAACAGCTTTAATTTTTCTTTATTTTTTACGAATAGACTATGTAGCCAGTAAACCCTTCCTTCTGTTGCCTGTATCTGTTTATGTATTTACCTGTAGATGTGTTGTATGTAACTAAAGTGTAACGTACGTTACGAATGGACGACTAAATGATTTTAACTTGTTTTTTAACAATTGATGGTGGAAAAGACATCAAATTGTCTCAACAATTGTCTGAACAAGTGTCTTAACTCGGACCACAACTCATGGTGTCTGACACTCTTACCGGCTACATAGCCTCTCCCTTTTTTTTATATGTGTGCGTCTCTACACAAATGACTGTAATAATGGTTTCTCATGTAGGCACAAGGGCAACAATTTTGGTGGGAGGAGTACGTCGATGAAACCGACACCAGTGCATTACTGGTACTTTATTTTATCGACCCGGTAAGGATGATAGGCAAGGTTAACCTCGGCGGGATTTGTACTCAGAACGTAAAGGGCCGTAACTATGTGCCACAAAGCATGTTGTTCGACGCTCTACCGATACTGCCAATCCACCGACCTTTAACTATAATTACAACAATGATTTCTATTATAGGCACAAGGCCTGCAATTTGAGGGGGGAGTCGGTTAGATCGATCCCAGAACGTTACTGGTGATTTATTTTATCGAACCCGTAAGGATGAAAGGCAAAGCTAACTTCGGCGGGATTTGAACTCAGAACGTAACTCTATGCCGCAAAGCATGGTGTTCGACGCTCTACCGATACTGCCAATCCATCGCCCTATATCTGATTGCAATAACTGTTTCTACTTTTGGCACAATTATCCCAGTGCATTACTGCTTTTTATTTTATAATTTTATAATTTTATAATTATTAAGGCCAGCAATTATCCCAGTGTATTACTGGTACTTTATTTTATCGATTTCGTAAGGATGAAAGGTAAAGTTAACCTCGGCGGAATTTCAACTCAGAACGTAAAAGGCCATAACTCTATGCTGCAAAGCATGTTGTCTGATGCTTACTATAAATAATAGTTGAGAAAATAAGGTAAATTACTCCCGGAGACAACAAACAGAGGCACTGTGCGAGGAACCCCCGTATCACCCGGATGTCAGGCGAGTGTGTTAACCCTGACGATAAAGAGCCGCTGGTCACATGGCCACCAATGTCACTTATGTCCACTTTTCCCCGTTTTCAGGGATACTTTACACAATTTCCTCAACTATTATTTATAGAGTTACGGCCCTTGCTATTCTGAGTTCAAATCCCACCGAGGTTAACTTTGCCTCGGGGTCGATAAAATAAAGTACCAATAATGCACTGGGTAATTGCTGGCCTTGTGCCAAAAGTAGAAACAAACTATTATTTATAGTGATCGCTGGAACGCAGGCATTTCAATTTTAAACCGCTTCGTTTATGATTATATATGAAAAAAAAGAAAAAAACGTATTAGAATTGTTTTAAAATAAAGATGGACGCATGCGCTCTCAAATGATTAATCTAAACTATAATAAAAGGTCTGCGGGATTGCGTACGGTTTTGTTTTTTTTTATCCCGTTTGTAAAATAAGTTCGATTACTTTGAATAAATAATTGTTTCTATTTTAGGCACAAGGCCAGCAATTAATCAGTACATTACTGGTACTTTATTTTATCGACCCCATAAGGATGAAAGGCAAGTTAACCTCGGCGGGATTTGAACTCAGATCATAAAGGGACGTAACTCTATGCTTCAAAGCATGGTGTCCGACTATCTACCGATACTGCCAATCCACCGCCCTTACTTTGAATAAATAATGAATGAATATTACATAATTTATCTACTAAATTTCGTGGCTGTTCATTAAATATATTTTGTTTATTTAAAGATTCACTTCTTTAAAATTTCTGAAATGTCAACACTTCCGGTGGCGATCGCTTAAAATTTAAGCGATCGCCACCGGAAGTGTTGAAAATTAATGACGGAAAATTAGTATGTTTATTTAAGCCTTAAATAAACATACTAATTTTCCGTCATTAATTTTCTCGTAATGCACTTTATATATAATATCGTCTTTTTTAATGTATCATGGATTACGTTACTGATTACATAAGACAGTGTAACAACGTCTTCGTTCAATTTCTATGTATTATATATTGTCAATTAGGATTACGATTATATTTGATGTATCATATCTACATGTATATATACTTGCGTGTAATATCAATATACACACTAGGGTGGTTTTTCTGCTAGTGAAGATAATGATGGAGTTCAATTTAGGCAGAAGGTCTGCAATTTAGCGGGAGTGGAAATAAGACGAAATCGACCCCAGTAAATTACAGCAGACCTGTCAACTCTCCCCTTCGGACGGGGAGATCTCCAATTCACTCTGTGATAGGTGAGAGATGTCTTCTCTTGTGAAAATGGGTATAGTTTTCATTTTATGTAAAATCTCCCCATTTTGCCTCATTTCTCCTTGTTTGGGGGACCTTTTTTCATGGTACCCTCCTTTTTCGGGTTTTTAGAGGTTGGCAGGTCAGTGACAAGCTCTTTATTATAATTGATACCGAATGATGGATAAAAGGCAAAGTTAATATCAGAGGGATTTGGAAACGTAAAGAGCCGTAACTAAATGCCACAAAATATTTTGTCCGATGCTCTACCGTTCTTTGCCATACTACTATTCTCATAATAAGAATAACACTAAAAACAATTCCTTCCTCATTATGGCGGTGGATTGGCAGTATCGGTAGAGGGTCGGATGCCATGCTTTGACGCATAGAGTTACGGCCCTTGCCATTCTGAGTTCAAATCCCGCCGAGGTTAACTTTGCCTTTCATCCTTACGGGGTCGATAAAATAAAGTACTGGTAATTGCTGGCCTTGTGCCAAAAGTAGAAACAATTATTACTATTATTGGGAGCAAGCAATATAATTTCATCTCAATTTCTACATTAAACTGTATTATATATAAATGTTATCCAATTGAAGTTCTTTATATAGAAAACGGGTTATCAGGTTGTGTGTAGCTTCCGTCATTGTAGGAAAAGTTTTCTACGTAAAAATAAAAGTACATGATCACACGCGCGCACACACACATACGCATGCACACACACGCACACACACACATACGCATGTACAAACACACACACACACATATATATATAATATGTATGTGTGTATATGTATATATATATGTATGTGTATATATATATATATATAATATGTATGTGTATGTATATATATATATATGTGTATGTATATATATGTGTGTGTATGTATATATATATATATATATATAATATGTATGTGTATGTATATATATATATGGGTATGTATAGTACTGGTCTTAATTAAATAATAACGCACGATTAGTGTAAAATAAAATGTATTTTGCATTGATTTTTGTCTACTACTAATTCGTGATCGAACTTGCTTTTAAGGTCACTATTAGTATTGGCTCTGTTAACCAAGCGTTTTAGTCAGTAGTTGTTCATCTGCTCTCTAAACATAAAATCATTAAGTCAATGGAGAGCAAGTCTATTGATAACCGTTTCAATACACCATTTTTGCTTCTGCCAGAACTAGTGTCAATATAGTGAGCCAAAGGACGAGCTTCTGTGAGATTACACTCCCTGTTAGAAATAGCAGCCAAATCTCTCGCAATTCATACCCTGCCATCTTAAAAATAAAGAAAAGACACATTAGATAGTGTGTGTACTTGTAAGAGGCATGATAGTGATATTGAAATAATGTAATGGATGTAACATGGTGGCTATGTATGATTCACAACATTTCCTGTTGCCTTCCATGCCCATCATGTTTTGATTGGCAGTATCGGTAGACGGTTGGACGCCATGCTTTCTAGAATAGTTACGTCCCTTTACGTTCTGAGTTCAAATCCCGTCGAGGTTAACTTTGCCTTTCATCCTTACGGGGCCGATAAAATAAAGTACCAGTAATGTACTGAGTAATTTGCTGGCCTTGTGCCAAAAGTAGAAACAATTATGTTTTGAAGAAAATTCTGCCTAAGTTAGTTTTGCCTTTCATTCTTATGGGGTCGATAAAATAAAGTACCAATAATGCAAAAGTGTCGATTTATCGACTATTCCCTCCCTCTAAATGGTTGGCCTTGTGCTTAAATCAGAAGCCATTGTGTTTTGAAGAGAGAAAACGAATGCATCTCTGTCTAAAATAGAGTTATTGATTTTGTCAAATATTGAATTTGAAATAACTGTTTCTACTTTTGGCACAAGTCCAGCAGTTATCCCAGTTTAAACTTTAAATGCTTAAACTTTAATCTGTTATTTTAATAAATATTTGCTCTAGGGTTCTTATATATTTGATATATATTTATCCTTATCGAGCCCTCTTTGGATTTTAGTCTTCAAATTTATTATTATTACTATATATATATATATATATATATATATGTATGTATATATAAAAAGAAAATTTCGCTCTACATGGCTGAATACAATAAATGTAATCTGAGTTTTTCGAATATTAATAATTGTTTCTATTTTTGGCACAAGGCCAGCAATTATCACAGTGTATTACTGGTACTTTATTTTATCGACCCCGTAAGGATGAAAGGCAAAGTTAACCTCGGCGGGATTTGAACTCAGTCCGTAAAGGGACGTAACAGTGCTTATTAATAATAATTGTTTCTACTTTTTGGCACAAGGCCAGCAATTATTCCAGTGTATTACTGGTACTCTATTTTATCGACCCCGTAAGGATGAAAGACAAAGTGAACCTCGGCGCTATTTGAACTCAGACCGTAAAGGGACGTAACTATGCTGGAAAGCATGGCGTCCGACTCTCTACCGATACTGAAATATTGAATTTGAAATAACAATGAAATCTTCCGATAATTCGTGGAAATCACGAGGTTAACAATAAGAGAATCCTGACAAATTTTAAAAGTCTAAAGTCTGTCTCGAGCTCGGAGTCTCATCAGGACGGTACTTATCCCGGTTTCCACGGTATTGTGAGCTACAGGTGTGTGTGTGTATGTGTGTGTGTGTGTGTGTGTGTGTGTGTGTGTGTCTGTGTGTGTGTGTGTGTGTGTGTGTATGTGTGTGTGTGTGTGTGTGCGCGTGCGTGCATGCGTGCGTGCGTGCGTGCGTGCGTGCGTGCGTGCGTGCGTGCGTGCGTGCGTGCGTGCGTGCGTGCGTGCGTGCGTGCGTGCGTGCGTGCGTGCGTGCGTGCGTGCGTGCGTGCGTGCGTGGATATCTTGTATAAAAAAGAGACAGATACGCTAATGATGTGAATGAAAAATTTAGAGCTAGTAAAATATGATAGACATAGCTGTAGAGTGGGGTGGGGTATGGGAAGTAGCTGCCGAATTTATCGACCTCGAAAGGTTGAAAAGCAAAGTTGACCTCAGCGCTATTTGAACGCAGAGCTCAGGAAGTCGGAACAATTACTGAGGCATTTTTAATCCGGCACCCTAACAACTCCGCCAAATCTCACCGCCCATTAATATTTCATATACAGTGTAACCCCGGCATTCGCTGTCCTTGTTATTCGCGGAATTTATTGTAGAACCTAATTAATAATTGTTCGTGGAAACCACCGCATATTCCCGAAATTGTGAATATCTTCCGCGATTTTTTTCTGGCTTTTTTCGTGGCAATATACCAGGTGGGTCAGAAAAGTTCCAGGACTGATGTCACAAAAGATTTATTTCAAACCCAAACTTCACATTAAGAGTTTTCTCCTTCAAAGTAATCCCCCTGGAATCTAATGCACTTTTCCATCCTTTTCTGCCACGCTTGCATGAACTCCTGGAAGGATTCTTCCGGGATCCTCCGCAGTTCCGTCGTCACGGCCTTTTTGATGTCGTCCACGTCTTCAAAACGGGTCCCTTACGGGTCGTACTCGAAGATCCATGACTCATCACCGGTGATGACTGCCCCTAGCAAGTCTGGTTAGGTTTCAAGACGCTCGAGGATGTCCTGGCACACTTGCATGCGTCGACCCTTCTGGTCATCGTCCAGCAGTCTTGGCACCATCTTCCCCCAGACTTTCCGCATGTCCAAATCTTCAGTGAGAATCTTCCAGACGCTGTACCGATTCATACCTCACTCATTTGCCATCAGTCGAACAGTTAGCCGACAATCGCTACGCACCATCTGCCTGACGCGCTCAACGTTGACCTAAGTCCTGGCTGTTGAGGGCCTTCCGCTCCTGGGGTCATCTTCCACGTCCTCGCGTCCTTCTTTAAACCTCTTGCACCACTCAAAAACACGTGAGAGTGACATCGTCTCATCTCCATACACTTGCTGCAGCAATCCCAGTGCTTCTGACGGAGTTTTCTCAAACCGTACCAGAAACTTCAAGTTTGTTCGTTGCTCTGTGCTCATTGCTTGACGACCTGAAACAGAGGACATGTATATAAAATTATGAAGAAAAAAGTTTGATCGCTGCAGAGAGCTAAGATTACAGTTACATACTCCAGGGGGATTACTTTAAAGGAGAAAACTCTTAGTGTGAAGTTTGGGTTTGAAATAAATCTTTTGTGACATCAGTCCTGGAACTTTTTTGACACACCTCGTATATTTTTTCACGCTTTTTAACGCTAAATTATTAATTGCCATAAACCGTATTTGCCGGCCTCTATTTTACGCTATGTTTTGACGTTTATAGGCATTTTTATTGACCACGTCTAATATTTGCGGTTTTTC
The DNA here is from genome assembly GCA_964016885.1 of Eledone cirrhosa. Lineage (NCBI taxonomy): Eukaryota > Metazoa > Mollusca > Cephalopoda > Octopoda > Eledonidae > Eledone > Eledone cirrhosa. The sequence goes on along the minus strand of OZ024747.1, from coordinate 42,251,247 downwards.
ACTCTTCGCGTGTGCTCTAGGAACGTAATCCCCGCGAATACGGGGGGACAACTATACTTATTTTATAAAAGAATTTGAAACAGTAACATCAAAAACAACGGAACGAGCAAGCAAGCCAACGAGTAACTTGATAGAAAAATCATCCAAATCTTATTGAACATCATACCGTCCTAAAAACGAAAGATCTCTTTGGATAATAATCCTAGATAAACAAATATGGTGGAACGGTTACACTGGAACACCTTTGATCATAGGTCTGCTCGATCTCTTGAGAAATTGTTCTGTAGTCGATAGTACACGCTCTATATCATTCATCTTAATCCATGCGTGAAGTAGAGAGCGGCCATAAACCTAGCTGTTCATTAGTTCTGACATTCGTTAGTTGCACTGACCGTGAAATAAGCTCACGACAACTGAACTAACTACAAAATGGTCGGTAGAGTTAGATACAGCGTGTCTTTCTTTTTTTCCTTTTAACTTGTTTCAAATTAAACTGTGACTGAATGGCAAAGAAGTTAGTTTCATAATCATATAGAGTAGGTTCGATACCATGGACAGGTGTATTTTACTATAGCTTCTAGCCGATCCCAAACGTATGGGTGGAATTTGGTAGACGGAAATTGTTTCGATGCCTATCTGATGGAGATGGCGCGAACTGTCGTAATGGATTAAAGTATTTCCAGAAGGAAAAGAAAAAAATTAATTTAAAAAACTATACAAGATTTACGAAAAGTTACTGATATTTCAACGATCTCCGGCCATAACTCACTCAATGAATCAATAAGATTGCAGTAGCATCTCGCTGTTCAGAGTGCACACATTTTAGTTAATAGAAAGTGCAGTGGCTGTGTCTGGTAAAGATACGTTAAATTTAGACTGAAAGTCGGTCAAACAATGCCAAATGCTCCAGCAATGTGAGTGCGATAATGGAAGACATAGTAGTACGAAATGATGCTTTAAACAAAACAATTAAGTTGACACCCCCCCCCCCCCCCCCATCCCCATCCCCGGAAAGATGAAAAGCAAATTTGACCTTGGTGGAATTTGAACTCAGAACCTAAAGAACGGGAATAAAAACTGCTAAGTACCTGTCATATAGTGAAGTGTTAGTGTGAAGCCGTGTGGCTTAGTGGTTAGAGAGTTGGATTCGTAATCGTGAGGTTGCGAGTTCAGTTCTCGGACCGGGTGATGCGTTGTGTCCTTCAGCAAGACACTTTATTTCGCATTGCTCCTTCTGCCAGGAGTTGCGACAGGTAGGTAGTATTAGCAATGGAAAGACCAATGGAAACATTGTTAACCTTGATCCGATTTGGCGAGTTCCACTCCACTCGGTAAACGAATAAGGTCTTGTCGGTCGATTAGAGCGATCTGTTAGATGCTCTAACGACTTTGCCAATCCCCCGCCCATACAATCATAATTCTAAGACTATAAAAGTACATATTCGATGAGGACAACAAACTAGATGTCTCTCGTGTTTGTTGCTCTCTTAACGTTACAGAACAACAGTTATATATTACAACAGTTATAGTTGTGTGGATCAATTTGTGTGAAACACTGCAACAAACAACAAAAACAAACAAACAACAAAACTAAACAAACAAACTTTATCACAGAGCAAGATGTTGTTATAGCCCATTCTTGTTTATTCGTTTACCTTGGCAATGAAACCTCCAGTATTAATTATTAAAACACGGTTTTAATAATTAATTGTTTCTACTTTTGGCATGAAGGCCAGCAATTAACCAGTACATTACTGGTACTTTATTTTATCGACCCCGTGAGGATGAAAGGCAAAGTTAACCTCGGCGGGATTTGAACTCAGATCATAAAGGGACGTAACTGTATGCTTCAAAGCATTGTGTCCGACTCTCTATCGATACTGCCAATCCACCGCTCCATATCTCTCTCTCCCTCTCTCCCTCTCTCTCTCGCTCTCTCACTCTCTCTCTCTCACTCTCTTTCTCTCTTTCTTTATTTCTCTCTTCCTTTCTTACTCTCTCTCTCTCTCTCTCTCTCTCTCTCTCTCTCTCTCTCTCTCTTTCTCTCTCTCTCCATTCTCTCTCTCTCTCGCTTTCTTTATCTCTCTCTCCTTCTTTCTTACTCTCACTCTCTTTCTCTCACTCTTTCTTTATTTCTCTCTTTCTCACTGTCTCTCTCTTTCTCTCTCTCTCTCTATCTCTCCCTCTCTCTCTCTCTCTTTCTTTATCTCTCTCTCCTTCTTTCTTACTCTCACTCTCTCTCTCTCTCTCTCTCTCTCTCTCTCTCTCTCTCTCTCTCTCTCTCTCTCTCTCTCTCTCTCTCTCTCTCTCTCTCTGAAACATAAATAATAGAACAATGAAAGAAATGTTCTGTAGCTATACCACCCACATACGACAACATGTTCATAGTATTTCAGCTGTCAGATATTTTAATATTCATTAACCTTCTGTTTTATTGATAACAGTGTATTTTGTTATTGTACAGTCATGTTCAGTCTCTAGCATGATACTAAACATCTAAGAAACATCTAGAAACCCGTTAACATTTATTGACATGGCGCTGTGATAGGTGATTAAAGTATATAGGAAATACTTTAATTTACTATTGTATCAGCTGCAGTTATCAGTTCAGACACAATTTCTTTATTTTATTACATAGTTTCATTTCACCAAGTTAAAATGGTGTCAGCGTTCCCGCTGAAGAGTTAACAGCTCCTATGTCGTCACAGCTGATAAGTAGTCACAGATCGTATCTCGTCACAGTACATGTTGTCAAAGCTTATATGTCGTCAAAGTACATATGGCATCTCAGTAAGCACTGTAATAGTACATATGGCGTCACAATACATACGTCGTCACAGTACAAATGTCGTCACAATGCATATGACGTCACATTCCATACAACGTCACAGTATACATAACGTAACAGTACATCAGATACATATGACGTCACAGTACATATGACGTTACAGTACATACGTTGTCACAGTACAAATGACGTCACAGTGTATATGTCGTCACAGTGCATACTTCGTCACAGTGCACATATCGTCACAGTACATATAACGTCACAGTACATATGACGTCACAGTGTATATGTCGTAACAGTGCATAGATCATCAGAGTACATATGACGCCACTGTGTATATGTCGACAGATTACATATGATGTCATAGTACGCATGTCGTCAGAATACATATGACGTCACAGTACATATGTCGTTACTAGTACATATGACGTCATGATGTATATGTCCCAGTTCATACATACTGATGACAAGATGTGCTGTGTTCCAGTACATCTTGCCACGAGTAACTATGTTATTATAATACATATGACGTCATAGTACATATGTCATCAGAATAATATGACATCACAGTACATATGACGTCACGGTATTTATGACGTCACAATACATATGATGCTACAGTGTATATGACATCACAGTATTTATGTCGTTAGAATACATATGACATCACAGTACATTGACGTCATTGTACATATGATGTCACAGTACATATGATATCACAGTACACATGACGTCACAGTACTATGATATCACAGTGCATATGACGTCTCAGTACTTATGTCGTCATAATACTTATGACATCACAGTATGTCCCCGCGCATATACATACACATGCACCCATGTATATACACATGCATATGTACATGTGTATATACATATTTACACACTTTTGGATGGCCGTTGACTCTCATGAGTTCTTCCGCCCTTTGTTTACACATATACACATACATACATGCGTACACACATACATACATACATACATACATACATACATACATACATACATACATACATACATACATACATACATACATACATACATACATACATATTGGCTCCCACTTTGAAGGATACACTTTTGTAATCCAAGAACAGGAAATTAACACGAAATACCTGATTCACAAAAGAGATAGGGATGCAGGTAAAACACCTAGATGTGATAACAAGTGCAGTCTCTGCAGAATTAACATCGAAGATGTCACCCATGTCATCACCAGCTGCCCAAAGATGTCATCGCGGTACTATCTACCTACGAGGCATGATGTAGTGGCCAAAACACTGTACAATGCAATCCGTAGAAAAGATAGCCCCGATAATAAACACATTAAAAGCTACAGCAATGTGGAAGACATCCATATACCTAATATGAAAGAGTACTGGTGGAATGTTCCAGTAAAAACCCCAATAAAATGCAGGCATAACTGACCAGATATTATGATATGGGACAGGGAAAAGAAAGCATGCACAGTAATGGAAATTAGCTGCCCAGCAGATGCCAATATAATATCAAAGATTAGCGAAAAGGAGAATATTTATGCAGAACTGATGAGAAATTTGCAGATACTCCACCCTGATTACACCTTCATTATTGGGGCACTGGGGTATGTTAGTAACTGCCTCAATACAAATATTGAGAAGCTAGGCTTAACAGGAACAGAAAGAACACAACTAGTTAGGAAATTACAAGTACAATCCATTAATGGAACAGTAAAAATAAGTAAAACATTCCAAAAGTGTTGCATATAATAACTACATATACACTTGTACAGATACAAAGCATATGCACATCCACACATACAACTCAAAACATACACAACCACACATACAATAACATCCATATCTACACATGCAGACATACAGACATACATACATATCTACCTAGTTGATGTTGTGTAAATTCCAATGAGAGAGTCTTGTGTCTATGTTAGAACCGACTCTCTCTCTCTATTGGTAAAAGTTTGTGAAATTATAAAACCAGAAGAACATACATACATAGATAGTCAACGCGATCAGTCGCATATTTTGGCGTGGGAGACTATTTATTAAATTTAAGATGAATACTATCTCCGACAGTAATGCCACAACTACAGTTATGTTGAATAACTGGTTATTCTTCTAACTATATCTTCACCTTTTATTCGAATTCGTAGAGATATCTCACTAAATACATAATTCATTTTACAAGGATTTGCTACAAACAGCATGGCTGAACACAACATCAACAAACAAATTAAGGAAGTACCGAAGACAAATAACAAGGAAGGTAATCAAACTTTATTCAGTTGTAGCTACAGAAGAAACCGAAATTATAAATCGCATTTCTCTTGGAGTTGCGAACTTAATAATGATTTATTTAATTGTTATAAAATGGCAAAAAACAATCCCTCCATTGGCTATATGAATAGAATGAAGCTACACTGGGACGAAATGCACCCAGAGCTAAATTATTTCACAGCGAAACAATTACGCCAACAAACGACGTTTGAAAATAAGATAAATATTATTAATTGTAAGTCCCCCACAACAAACATGTTATCAACAACACGTGCTACAGGTCGCCATGCTACTAGACTTCCTAGCAACCAGGTCGAAACAGCGCCTTGAAACAACTATGCCTGTAAGAAACTTGACACCACCTGTACCATCTAAGTCTACCTCGAATGCTGGGGAAAACACTATCGATAATAATAATAATCGAATAAATTTGACACCACGTGTACCATCCGAGTCTACCTCGACTGTTGTGGAAAATACTATCGATAATTGTTTCTACTTTAGGCACAAGGCCAGCAATTACCCAGTGCATTACTGGTACTTTATTTTATCGACCCCGTAAGGATGAAAGGCAAAGTCAACCTCGGCGGGATTTGAACTCAGATCGTAAAGGGACGTAACTATGCTGGAAAGCATGGCGTCCGACCCTCTACCGATACTGCCAATCCCTATCGATAATGATAATCAAAAGTATAAACAATTGAAAACTTCCTTCAACGAAATCTTCCAGAGAGAAATTAATTCATGTATAAATATCTCTCTGGCAGAACATGTTAAAACGACAATGTTTAATAAAAAAAACAAATAATGAAATACTACGTGTTATTGACGAAATAGGGGATGAATATTTACGACGGATAAAAACCCCAACATTTTGGCAAATCAACGCCTGTTTATATGCCTTAGCAATGACAGTGAAGCATTATCTTGGTGATAGCAGATATATTAACAAGAACAAAACACCACCAAAAATACCATCATATATAGCTAAAATAAAAAAAAAGATTGCTGACCTACGAAAAACCATAGGATAAGTGACAATGCTCCTTACATGCAAACAAACACAAAAAACCTCACTCCTCACCAACAAAGAGTGAAAAATAAAATAGAGACGATGTTTGGTAACAGTAGAACCAGAACTCTCCAATATAAGCTGATCACCCTCAAACAAGAATTGAGAGCTGTTAGCGAAAAACACCGATACCTGAAGAAGGTAGATGAGAGAAAAGTGCTTAATAAAAGATTCAGTCTATAGAGATATGAAGGGCAAAATAATGAGTGTCACTAAGGCCCCATCCCAGAAAGACATAGATTCCTTTTGGAGAAAAATATGGGGTGAAAAGAAGAATTTTAACCAAGATGCAGTGTGGCTAAGAGAAATCCGAAAGAACTATTGCTCCTACACTACAACAAAAACATACGAAATAAGTGAGGGTACCCTTGAGACTGTGATAGGAAAACTCCAAGATAAGAAAACACCAGGAAGAGACATGATTGTCGGCTACTGATATAAAAAACTGATATTCTATCGGATGTATCTTACTGACCTCTACCAACAAGTTCTTAAGGGAGATACACTTATACCAGAATGGTTGACATTAGCACAAACATTACTGGTCCCCAAGAACAAAGACACCCACTTGGCAAAAAACTACCGACCCATTGCATGCCAGAACCTGATGTATAAGATGTATACAGCCTGCTTGAACCTATTCCTCCAAGATCACTGTGAAAATAATAACATCATCACAGATGAACAAGCAGCTGGAAAGAAAAGGGTTTGGAGATGTGCTGAAAAACTCCTAATCAACAAAACTGCGATGTCGGAGGTGCGATAACTTAGGAGGAATATGGCTATAGTCTGGCTGGACTACAGGAAAGCTTTCGATTCTGTTCCCCACTCTTGGATGATAGAGACCCTCCAACTTGCTAAAGTCCCAGACATTATTGTCAGAGCCACAGAGAGGCTGTCTTCTTCTTAGGCTACTATCCTAAGGTTAAAGACAGAGAGGGAAGACTCTATTTTCACTGATAAAATAAAATATTGCAGGGGTATATTTCAGGGGAACAGTCTCTCTGTTATATTATTCATCTTGTCATTAAACCTCTTGTCCTTTCTGCTCAAGAAATGTGAGGGATACGTCATTGGCTCACATGAGGACAGAAATACGAACCTAACCCATAAGTTCTTTGTGGATGATCTGAAACTCTATGCCAAGAACAGGATGGAATGAAGAAAAATCTTGACCTGGTTACAACGTTCTCAAAGGATATAGGAATGGAGTTTGGCCAAGATAAATGCTCATACATGACTGTAAAGCGGGGGGAAACAACAACCCAATCTAGCAACATTGTCATCAATGGCCTAACTGTTTCACCGATATCTGATGAGGACTGCTACAGATACCTGGGGATAGATGAGAACATATCCTATAATGGTATCTGTAATAAAGATCGAGTAACCAGGGAATACTACACCCGATTAAGAAATATCTGGTCATCGGAACTCTCTGCGCAAAACAAAACAGTGGCTCACAATGTGTTTGCTGTGTCTGTCCTAACACCAACGTTTGGAATACTCAATTGGACAATAGACGAAATCCGAGCAGTTGATGTTGGAACTCGAAAAATACTGAACAACACCGGAAACTTCCACATCAACAGTGACATAGACCGCCTTTACTTGAAACGTAAGCAGGGAGGCAGAGGCCTAACATCATTTGAATGTGGCATCATATCTCTCCGACATCTACGAACCTCGAAGCGTAGGAGCCCGTTTCTCGATGAAACAGATAAGTTCATGGTAGTTGGGAAGGAACTCCTCGAGAGATATTCCCTGTGTGATAATCAACAACTCACACCCAGTGAAGTCGCTCGGCAGTATCGCAGTGAATCCATGGATGAAAAACTACATACTTATCAGCAAAAAATCATGCTTGGATATGTTGCCAGGAAGCTCCAGAGTGAGAGTAATATAGATAAGGAAAGTAGTCTATCTTGGACCAACAACCGCTATATTGGCTCCCACTTTGAAGGATACGCTTTTGCAATCCAAGAACAGGAAATTAACACGAAATACCTGATTCTTAAAAGAGATAGGGATGCAGGCAAAACACCTAGATGTGATAACAAGTGCAGACTCTGCAGAACTAACATCGAGGATATCAGCCATGTCATCACCAGCTGTCCAAAGATGTCATCGCGGTACTATCTACCTATGAGGCATGATGTAGTGGCCAAAACACTGTACAATGCAGTTCGTTAAAAAGATAGCCCCGATAATAAACACATTAAAATCTACATCAATGTGGAAGACATCCATGTACATAATATGAAAGAGTACTGGTGGAATGTTCCAGTAAAAACCCCAATAAAATGCAGGCATAACAGACCAGATATTATGATATGGGACAGGGAAAAGAAAGCATGCACAGTAGTGGAAATTAGCTGCCCAGCAGATGCCAATATAATATCAAAGATTAGTGAAAAAGAGAATATTTATGCAGAACTGATGAGAAATCTGCAGATACTCCACCCTGATTACACCTTCAGATTTATGCCTGTGATTATTGGGGCACTGGGGTATATTAGTAACTGCCTCAATACAAATATTGAGAAGCTAGGCTTAACAGGAACAGAAAGAACACAACTAGTTAGGAAATTACAAGTACAATCTATTAATGGAACAGTAAAAAATATGTAAAACCTTCTAAAAATGTTGCATCTAATAACTGCATATACACATGTACAGATGCAAAGCATATACACATGCACACATACAACTCAAAACATACACATTCACACATACAATAACATCCATATCTACACATGTATGCATACATACATATCTACCTAGTTGATGTTGTGTAAATTCCAATGAGAGAGTCTTGTGTCTATGTTAGAAACCGACTCTCTCTCTATTGGTAAAACTTAGTGAAATAATAAAACCAGAAGAACATACATACATACATACATACATACATACATACATACATACATACATACATATATCATAAAACTGTTTCAACCCGACAACACAACTTCTCTGTTTCTCATTCTTACTTAGTATACTTAGTTACAAACCTTTTTATGTTTCCTTTCGTTCTCTTCCTTTTTCTTGTTATTTAAAGTGTAAGTTCTTTTATTTATTGTTATTAAAGAACTATTGAGCGTGCAATGAAACGGCTAATTACAATACAAACATGATTATCAAGAAGGAGAATCAATCAAATTATAAGTGACAAGTGTACTACTAATAAAAGATTTATTTAGGTTGGAATATTGATTTAGACTACCCTTTCCTTGTTATAGTTACTTACATCTGCTTAGTAAACTACACTGGATTTGACAAAACTTTTGAATAAAAAATGGAGGTCAATAAGAAACGAATCATGTTAACTTGAGTTGTTTTTAATGTGTCACAGCTATCTAAACTATAATAAAGGAAGGTCTGCGGGACTGCGTACGGTTTATTTTGTTTTTATCCCGTTAGTAAAATAAGTTGGATTACTTTGAATAAATAATTGTTTCTACTTTTGGCACAAGGCCAGCAATTACCCAGTACATTACTGGTACTTTATTTTATCGACCCCGTATGGATGAAAGGCAAAGTTAACCTCGGCGGAATTTGAACTCATTTGAACTTCAACTTACTTTGAATAAATAATTGTTTCTACTTTAGGCACAAGGCCAGCAATTACCCAGTGCATTACTGGTACTTTATTTTATCGACCCCGTAATGAATGAATATTACATAATTTATCTACTAAATTTCGTAAACAAAAATAATTTCGTAAAAATAGATAATTTAAAATTGACTTCTTTTCAAAGTTGCACTTCCGGTATATCGTTGCCACCACCACCACTTCAACTACCATATATATATAGAAAGAGAGAGTGTGTGATGTCAACACTTCCGGTGGCGATCATTTAAATAAACCTACTAATTTTCAGTCACTAATTTTCTCCTAATGCAGTTTATATATAATATCGTCTTTTTTTAATGTATCATAGATTACTTTACTGATTACATAAGACAGTGTAATACAGTCTTCGTTCAATTTCTGTATATATTGTCAATTACGATTTTATTTGATGTATCATATCTACATGTATATATACTTGCGTATACACACTACACTCTACACATGCTAGCAGAAAACCACCCGAATGGTGGTTTTTCTGCTAGTAAATATAAACGAAACACGAAGGAAATACAGTTGTCTCCCCGTATTCGCGGGAGTTACGTTCGTAAAGCACCAGCGAAGAGTGAAAAACCGCGAATATTGAACGTAGCCGATAAAAATGCCTATTAACGTCAAAACATAATGTAAAATATTGGCTGGCAAATACGGTAAATTGTTATTAATAATTTAGCATTAAAAAGCGAGAAAAAATATATATTGCCACGAAAAAAAAACATTAAAAAATCGTGGAAGATATTTACGATTCCGCGAATATGCAGTGGTTTCCGCGAACAATTATTAATTAGGTTCTAAGGAAAATTCTGCAAATAACTGGGAACCCAAATGCCGCGGGTACACTGTATAGCAAACAAAAACATTTTGAATAATAATAGAACACCAAAAAACTTAAAACTGCTCAGAAACCTCTCTATATATAAAATTCTTCGTCTCTCTGTCTGTCTGTTTCCTTATGTATTCTCAAATGGCTTGACCAAATCAAATCACATTTTATAACGTAGTATTAGACACAGTGCAACATATAATTTTTATTTTCATTTGGATTAAAACAATATTACATTTTATCTAAAATAATCTTTCTATAGTCAACTATACTACGACGGCGACGACGACGTCACATTTTGTATATGAGTGTGTGTGTTTGTGAGTGTGTGAGTGTTTACGCGTTCGTTACGTACGTTAGGCCTTAGTAAGTTACATACGCATACATCTTCAGGTAAATATTTAATCAGATACACAGAGAATTAAACACACACACACATCTTCACATGTGATGACTGACAAGTATATGTGTGTGAGTGTATGTGAGAGTGCATGTGTGTGTGAGTGTATGTGAGAGTGTATATGTGTGTGTGAGTATACATACATTTCTGTGACGACTGACATAGCAAACGCTGGGGTGGAATGAAACTGTGGGCGTTTGTATGAATGTATGCCTGTGTGTGTGTGTTTTTAAGTGTATGTTTGTGTGAGTGTATGTGTGTCTGTCCGTTAAATTAGCAGTTAATACATTCGCTTATATTTGGTTAATTTACACTGCATACAAAAATAATAATTAATACATATTTCTTTCGGATGTTGATACTTATTTATTTGTTTACAATAGTGAAATAAAAAATGCCTTTATTCTAAAAATTCCCTTCATATCTACAACTGTTCCATTTGAATATAAGAGGCTTCAGTTTTCGATCAAACTAAGTTTTGTTATTTCAATTAACAAATCTCAGAGTCAATCCTTCAAGGTAGTTGGACTTGATCTCTCTACTACATGTTTCTGCCACGGTCAACTCTATGTTGGTTGCTCACAAATTGGAAGCAACAACAATTTATTCATTTGGACACCAACAAAAAATTACACAATGAATATTGTTTACCCTAAGGTGCTTCAAAATTGACAGATTTTCATTTCTAAATTCTATTATCATTACAATTTTGATATTTTTTTAATAAAATATAGATATCTTGAAATAATTATGAGAAAAAAATATATCTTCATATTTATTGTTTACTAATCTGAATAAGAACAGCAGAAATACTCAACAACAAAGCTAATGTATCATTAAAAAGGAAACGTTGAAAAGCTATTCATAACGAAACCAATCAGAACAAAAACTAATGAGATGACCATAATTGTTTCTGCAAATATCCGCACGAAGTCGTTTTTCTCACTAATTAATGTATAAGTGTACACTGTAATGTGTTGGGTTTGTTTTATAATAATACATACAGACTTAATTAAACTGTGTCCATTAAATTTGATAAGCTTTGTTTCATAATTATATAAATAGTAATAATGTTAGATGCATTTTCCAGTTTATTATTATTTTCTCCATCTAATGTGATTTATAGAAAGTTCTTTATTCTTCTAACCACCTAATGTTTTCACCATATATATATATGTGTGTGTGTGTGTGTGTGTGTGTGTGTGTGTGTGTGTGTGTGTGTGTGTGTGTGTGTGTGTGTGCGCGCGTGCGCGTGTGTGCGTGCGTGTGTGTGTGTGTGTGTGTGTGTGTGTGTGTGTGTGTGTGTGTGTGTGTGTGTGTGTGTGTGTGTATATTAGTATTGGTGCTCTGAAATAGCGATGTATACATGAATGTGTGTATAGTAAATTTGGCAATATACTGTATGTTTAATTATAATCATTTAGAAGACCATTCGCTATGAGTTTTAAAGTAGTGACTATGTTACTTACTTATTCTCGGCATAAACAACAGAGAGCGGCCGACAGACAGACTGATTCTCGCTTGTGAGTGTTTATCAAGACCACACACTCAGTTGCCTTTGCCGAGAATTATAGAGGCTGGATTCTTATAGAATTCCAGTAATAATCAGGAGCTGATTAAACAGAGCGATTTTTGCCGGACCGGCAATCCCTCTCTCTGTTGTTTATGCCGAGAATAAGTAAGTAACATAGTCACTACTTTAAAACTCATAGCGAATGGTCTTCTAAATGATTATAATTAAACATACAGTATATTGCCAAATTTACTATACACACATTCATATATATATAATGGTTTCATTTATTGTTCACCAGGGCCGATATATAGGGGACAATGCAGACATGGACAGTTGGGGTTTACAATGAAATCTAGTTAAAATCGAAAATAACTAACAATAAACAAGAAAAATACAACAATGAAAATTCCCCAATAGTGGTATAACAACCCAGCGGTGACTCAGGTACCCCACCAATTTTGAACCACCCAACGCTTCGAGGGCACCCGGGAAAGACACTCCTCTCCCCCTCAAATTAACCAGCCTACAGGCGCATGCTCAGAATAGACCCATTCACACGGGCTATTCTCTCTACATTCACACGCCTTTTAGCAAATGTACTGGGGGGGGGGTATTTCTCTCTCCACCCTCACCCTCGGTGTATACTTGCAATTTAGAACCTCTGGCAAAATCTTTAACCTAAGACGTTATACCACCAAGTCGGAAACATTTGTCAATCATGTGAGGAAGTTCCTTTAGGCTGATGATGCAAATTTTGTGGCTCGCGCTTGCAGTTGATTTTGGACACCTTCCTCAATGTATACACTGCATTTGGGCTAAATATTAGCATAAAAAATATAAAGGCCATGTACACTCTACCAGTTGTACACTCTACCAGTTGTACACTACTCCACACCTTTTCGTGAGAAGAAAAAGACTTGAAGTGGTGGACAGCTTTGAGTGTCTCGGAAGTACACTTAGGAGAGATGATGCCCTCAATGCTGAAATAAATCACAGGATTTCGAAAGCGAGTCTTGCCTTTGGGAAGCTTGAGAAGAGCATCTGGTCAGATCGGGGTAACACGAGAAACGCAAGGCTCTCTGTGTATAAGGCGTGTGTTCTTTCAGCCCTGCTATACGAATGCGAACCGTGAACAACTTACAGGCATCACATCAGGCAGCGGGAAAGATTTCATCAGCATTGTATCCGCCGCATCCTGAACATAAGTGACCCTCTCACACGCCTGATGCTGCTGTACTTGAGAAAGCGGGTAGCACCAGTATTGAGAAGAGGATTACTATGAACCATTGGGGCTGGTCATATGGTCAGGATGGAAGACGGAAAGCTGCCTAAACAGTTATATTACCGGGAGCGGATCAGAGGGAAAAGGCCGCTGCATAAACCAAAGAAGCGTTTTAGGGATGTCATAAAAGACCATCTTAAAGCTCTGAAGATTGACATGGAGACATTGGCCGTACATCATAGAGAATGATAATCAATTATGGATGTGATGTCTTTGAGAAACATTAAGTTGAACATACTGCTTTGAACCGTTCACTCCGTAAGTGATACCTAAGTGCAATGCCTGAAAAAGTCCAGCAGGAATTGAGGTGTAATGTATGTTGCCAATTTCTTCTATCAAGAGCTGGATTTGTCAACCATCTGAAGTCACACAAGCCAGAGAGAAATAACAAGTTTTAAGATGGTTCTGCCACCACGCCCTACGCGGTACACTTGCAATAACTATGGTTTAATTTGCAATTCAGCTGGTGAACAGACCACACATGGTAGAATGCATGAAGACACACCGTAGCCGGTAATGCTACATGTCAGACAGTTCAAGCATCACGTCTGTGAACGTGCCTGAAAAACAAAAGCGGGTCTGAAAAGCCACCTGCGTGAACATGATCGTGCAATGATCAATGAAAGGATACCGCTCTTCTGACAAGAATTCTCAATCAATATAAATATATATATATACGAGGTGTGTCAGAAAGATTTATTTCAAACCCAAACTTCACACTAAGAGTTTTCTCCTTCAAAGTAATCCCCCTGGAGTCTAATGCACTTTTCCATCCTTTTCTACCACGCTTGCATGCACTCCTGGAAGGATTCTTCCGGAATCCTCCGCAGTTCAGTCGTCATGGCCTTTTTGATGTCGTCCACGTCTTCAAACCGGGTCCCCTCCAGGTCGTACTCGAAGATCCATGACTCATCACCGTTGATGACTGTCCCTAGCAAGTCTGGTTCGGTTTCAAGACGCTCGAGGATGTCCTGGCACACTTGCATACGTCGACCCTTCTGGTCATCGTTCAGCAGTTTTGGCACCATCTTCGCGCAGACTTTCCGCATGTCCAAATCTTCAGTGAGAATCTTCCAGACTCTGTCCCTATTCATGCCCAGCTCATTTGCCATCAGTCGAACAGTTAGCCGACGATCGCTACGCACCATCTGCCTGACGCGCTCAACGTTGACCTAAGTCCTGGTTGTTGAGGGCCTTCCGCTCCTGGGGTCATCTTCCACGTCCTCGCGTGTTTCTTTAAACCTCTTGCACCACTCAAAAACACGTGAGAGTGACATCGTCTCATCTCCATACACTTGCTGCAGAGGAGTTTTACCCAACCGTACCAGAAACTTCAAGTTTGTTCGTTGCTCTGTGCTCATTGCTTGACGACCTGAGACAGAGGGCATGTATATAAAATTATGAAGAAAAAAGTTTGATCGCTGCAGAGAGCTAAGATTACAGTTACATACTCCAGGGGGATTACTTTGAAGGAGAAAACTCTTAATGTGAAGTTTGGGTTTGAAATAAATCTTTTGTGACATCAGTCCTGGAACTTTTCTGATACACCTGTATATAGTATATAAATAATCCATTAAACCTTTCTCAGTTGTATGCATATATATTTTTCGTGTGTGTGTAATTATATATATATAATTACACACACATGAAATGTTTAATGGATTATTTATATACAAAAAGTTTTATCTCATTACAAACACAATCTAACTGGGAACAATATACTTTATCATGATTCTATGTGATCTTGTGTTAGTATTCGTCAGTTACAATTTCTTTTGGTTTAACTTGCTCGAGACTCTGCATAAACGTATTTAAATTTAATTTCAACAACAATAAATATGTCTTATGCTGTCACAACACACATTTCTGGTTAGGATTAAAAATACAATATATCATTATAGACCAGTATTTGATCCAGAAGAAAAATTGGTTCCACTGCTGTTTAAACTTTAAAATATGATGACTGTAACTAAATTCCATAGTATATTAAGTTCGATGCTCTACCGATTATTTGCCGATTCACCAAATTTTTATAATCGGATTAATATTGATTCCAAAGATTAGAAAAATTTATAGAGCATTGGCCATCCAATAATGTGCGTGAGTGTATGTATGCGTGGGTGTATTTAGGTGCGTGTGGTTGCGTGCATATGTGTATACATTTTTAATATATTTTTTATATGCATTTATGCAGAGGCATAATTAGGGAAAATAGCACCTATGGCAAACAGAGAACTTGCGTCCCTGGCCAGCAATGTATTTTTACTTATGGGCCTAATAATTTATATAAATGGTTTAATGATCCAGCCACCATAGTGTTCTCACCCATGATAATCAGAGACAGATCGTACGTCTGAAGGAGTTTCTTTTTTCACTCTCCGACGAGGCTTATTTGACTTTAATAGAACGTGCTCCTAGTCCATATATCTCTCTCTCCTATTAACTATCACCAACCAACTAACTTCTTCTAAATTGGTGACCCAGTCGCGAGAACATTTTTGAATTAAATGTTCCTTTAAAAAAAAATAAGAAATATTTTTTTTGTTTAAAGAACAACAAGCTTTCTTGTATTGTATCAACACCATGTAAAAACCTTTTTGTTGATAACAGCACAACACGTGGATTAACTTCAATGAACCCACCTGAGAAAACATTATTTGAAAAAAAAATTAGCTGTCTTTTAAAAAGTCACAGCACGAGGTAAATTTGTTTTTCAACATGGCTACCATCAACTATCAACAAGATCAGCAGCAGCAACACATGGTTAACCACTAACCAACAACAGGGAATAGCTATGTGGCAGCTTTATAGCCTTACCGACGCAACCACCACACCTTCTGTCTCGCTACAACGGTGACTCGAGAATTAAAAGAACAACAGTCTTCTCACCATTATGGCGTCAGACGTTCATAATATTGGTGACTCTAAAGTTGTCTTCAACCTTCAACTTCGATCGTCGTCTAAAACATTCATGGAACTGGACCTGTCAGCATTTCCACCATTTCTCTGACGAATCACCAGAATTACAGCTTCAACTACTACCTACCTACAGATTCAACTTGCTTTCTTTCAAAGCAACTTTAGCCATTTTTTCCTGGGTGCCTAGCACTTCCGGCAATTCATCTGGGAGGCCAGAAATTTCTCGCCTACCCATCAACTCCTTGCCAGCACCTGCAAATAATGACTCACATCTTATGGCCGCATAGCAGTCATCCTAGAGTCGGATCTCTCTTCACTGGAATTTGCAATCCGCAAATGCAGATACCTGCTCGTACACAGCTACTGGTAAACTACCATAACAGCTTCATCCACACAGCTCTGGTACAATATTTACCATAACAGCTCCTCTACATATCTCTGGTAAAACATGAATAGCATCATCATTGACAACAGCTACTGGTAAACTACCATAACAGCTTCATCCACAGCTCTCGTACAACACTTACCATAACAGCTACACAGTTCTTCATTTAATGCAAGAACAGCAACTTTTCCCATGTCAGACTTTATCCGTTTTCTGTTAGACCCCTGGTGGTCACGTTTAAATAGCAAAACAGCTAGTCATTTGACACAGCGGCTCAACAAGGCCCTTAACGCCTCGCTTTTCTTCTTGCATGCATTCTTTTGTTCAATTTTTTTCATTGATGTGCTCTCTTTCAGCGTTTTTCCTGCTAATTCAATCTTATATATCGCCTTCTAGGCTAAATAGGGGGTATTGTAGTGACCTACATTCTGAGGGCTCTTGAATACATTCTCCGAGCGTTGTTTGGCTCAGTTCAGCCAATCCAATCGATACCAGCGTAGATGTATTTCAACTTCCGCCCTCAGGGAAAAATTCCTGCTTCTTTTCAATAAACGTTCTCTCTTTGAATCTCGGCACCGGAAGGTAAACAACTCTTGATTTTGCTCCTCAAATATTCCAAATTGTAACTATTGGAATTCTTCGCACCGTGGCTTCTAACTTCAGCCATCGGTCTGCGTATTCTTTTACAGCATCTTAATTTGTTTTGTTTCATGTCCTCATAGCTAACTCAACTTCTCATCTTTGTAAATAAATTATATATCAAAAAACGTCGTAATGCCTTATGATGATATTTGCCACAACATTTCTTTGGACTGCGTCAACGGTGACTTCTCTGATACAATACACAAACAAATATTAACATCCATAACAACACATATCTATATCCATATATCTCTCTCTCCTATTAACTATCATCTAACTACCAAATAACCTCTTCTAAACCAGTTTCTTACCAAATGCGAAGAAGGTCGATATATTAACCCCCTGGGAAAGGGCACAGAGCAGAATTTTTTTTTATTATATATATACAATAGCGGTAGAACTGGGTAGGAGAATGCCCCTCTCCAGAAATTATATTTTCTCCCAATCTACAATAACACACATCTATTTTGTATATGCGCTACATTCTATGTACAAGTTATGTTTATCGCATATCGAAGTTTTCTGACCATTTTAAAGTGCAAAGAACTAAACTAATCACTACAACTAAATTATCCAAATTTTCCCCACCCCCACCCCCGATTCAGAAATGATTGCACCGCCCCTGATATATATATATATATATATATATATAACGAAGGAAGTGTGGTAAGGAACCAGATGGACCATAACGCACCAAAGTACTCAATACTTAGGGTAGTAGAGTGGGTAATAGGAATAAGTAGGACCCCGACGGCTGAGCTCAAGCCGTTTCGACGGCTAATTCTGGACTAAATAAACATTTTTATGTAAGATAGCATTGGCTGATTACTACTAACTATCGTAGTGGTGGTAGACCCCCTGTAATGATGACCTCATAAAATTCTTTCACTACAATCTCGTATTTAGTATTCCTTCCCACCTATTAAACTTTTCTATAGCTTAGCAGTACCAATGAGAGATTTGATGATTGTGGAAGAGGAGTAGTAACTAGAAATTGTTTTTTATATTTTTTTATATATTGTTTATATATTTCCTCATTTTTATAATGGCTTTTTTGTTTAATGAATAGCCGAACTTCTCAGGGGGTAATTCCATATATGGTAAAAGTGATTGTCACAAGGATTGGTCAAAAGTTTGTTGTTAAGACATATGATTCTATCATGGCATTTTGTGGAAGGTAGGGGTAGCTGAACTTGCCAGTAGAAGAAAGAGGGAGAGGGAG
>OZ024747.1:42172293-42227293 GCA_964016885.1 Eledone cirrhosa | reverse complement strand
GTGACAGAGCACGCCTCTTATCAGCCAACAAGTCTTCTATATGTACATCATTCTCATTAAACCAGTCCTGATGTTTTCTCTGCACCAATCCCAGAACACGCCTGCCCACATCATAAACCGACTTTTTAAGGGTCGGCCAATCCTCACCAAGATCTGCAGCCTGCATCTCTTCTTCCAATGTCCTCTTCACATTTTTATCCTTAAGACGAGCAACAACAGCTTCAGAATGAACTGAAATGAACATTTACAACAACAACAACAGCGGCATCAAAACATAAAAAAAGGGAAGGGAAAAGAAAAGAAAAGAAAAGGGAAGGGAAAAAAACAAACTCAAAATAACATACATACATACATACATACATACATACATACATACATACATACATACATACATACATACATGATGGCTGCCCCCTCGTTATCAAGTATGGCCATTGCACGATATAACATTAATAATAATTAATTAATTCTATTGTGCAATGCCTGTGCGTGAAAATTTTTTTAAAGTGAGGAAAGACTGTGCATTGAGCCAATCCAACTCTCTGAGCGACAGTAGCTATAACCCGAAAAGAAGAAAAGATCAACATCATCGGTAACTACAGAGTTATCCCAGATTCCTGAGTTGCCTTCTCCTATAAAAATGCCCTGACAAAGGCTAGGGGTCCTTCACTCCCAGAGGTTTAACCGCGCGATCGGGTATCCAGCCCAACTATTTCTATGTCCCCGCGCATATACATACACATGTACCCATGTATATACACATATACATACATATGTACATGTGTATATACATATTTACACTCTTTGGGATGGCCGTTGACTCTTATGAGTTCTTCCGCCCTTTGTCAGGTTTTGTTTTTTGTCCTGCAGGATATCCAAAATCAGCCTCCTCACCAAGTAAACTTGGTGAGGTTGCCGATTTAGTCGCCGACGACCTGACCATGCGACAGGTTGTACTGGGTTACATGTTACCAATAGTACTCAAGAGTGTCCCGACATATGTATATACATACATACATATATGGTGGCTGCCAACTCGTTTTCGAGTACGGCCACTACTTTATATCCATGTAGGAGAACCCCTACCGATGCGCTGAACGAGTGTGACTTTTTAGTCCAGCCAGCGACTTGAAAACTCTGGTACAAACACTACACTTGTGACAATTATTGACACATAGTGCTGGGCCCTTGGTACCATGTGACGACAAGTGTAGAGAGATCTCCAGATATAAAGCAATACCTGTGCCGTGAAGCTTTTATAGTGAGAAAAGGCACTGCACAAAGCCAGTCCCACTCTCTTAACCATACATATATACATTCATACATACATATAAAAATACATACATACATACATTCAAACATACATACATACATACATACATACATACATACATACATACATGTTCGGTTTTATGCAAAGGCTAAAAACTTTATGGAACTCCAAACACCCAGAATTAGACTTTTCTCCAAAGCATCTAAATGAACAGGCAAAACGTATCATTAGATGTAAATTGATACATCTAACGGAATTGAGTGATACTACAAATACAGCCCTTGTAGACAACCACCCCACCTCCACTGACAGACAAAGAGAATGGCCAGCTAAATCTAACAGTGAACAGCTCACCAACAATTTTGCTGAAATCCATCCCACTTCCACTGAAGAACAGCGAGAAAGGCCAGCTGACTCTAGTAGTAATTGTCACCACATCAACAACGAGGCTGAAATTCATGACTCTACTGAACAAACAGAGCACCAAAAACTTGTGGGCACCCTACAAGTGATATGGAACGATATGTTTCAAGAGATACACAGCCTTAATGTGAGTGACAGACCATACAACACTAGAGTCAGTAAAGAACCCACTAAATTGGAATTGGAAGCGGTGAACGAAATAGCTGGCAATTATCTGAAGGCTATACGATCTAAAGGTGTAGAAACGACATTTGAAACGCTTAATGTTTTGTTATATGTTTCAGCTGTCACATTGCTATCATATAACACACATCTAAAACCACGCAATCAAGATACAAACAGAAAGCCTGAACCAGCGTGGATGCGAAATTTAAAAACCAAAATTTTGTCCCTGAGACGAAGTATCTCACACATCGCAGTCGTTATGAAATGCAACATAGAGAGCAACTTCACACGACACCAGGAAGACCTAAAGAAAAGGTTAGAGAGACGATTTGGAGATACAAAATTTAAAACTTTAAACTCCAAATGACACCAGTTGAAACAACAACTCACAGCTACAACAGAAAGACTAAAATATAAGTCAACAGCACATAAACGACAAGTGCTAAATAGATTGTTTGCCAGAGATCCTAAATCAGTATATCGCAGCTTCGGTGGCAAAAGCTCAATCCCTGTAAACGACACCCCTTCAAAAGAACAGGTTGAGAGCTACTGGAGATATGTATGGGAAACGGATGACGGATTCAACAGACAAGCTAATTGGCTAAAAAACTGGAACAGGACTACTGCCAACATGTCCAGACAAAACAATATGACATAGATGGATCAATACTGGAAACAGCTCTACAGAAAATGTCGAATAGGAAATCACCAGGCCCAGACCTCATTACAGGATACTGGTTGAAGAATTTCACTTTCTATCGGCAAGATCTCATACGGCTGTTTACAGAAACCATTAAGGGCACACAAGAACTGCCCAGACGGTTATCAACTGTCACTACTCTCCTCATTCCCCAAAATAGCCAAACCACCCTTGCTAAAAATTACCGCCCAATTGCCTGCCAAAACATCATGTATAAATTATATACTGGGTGCCTTAACCTGTTCTTACAGGATCACTGTGCTACCAACAACATCATAACACCTGAGCAAGCTGGTGGAAAAAGGGAGGTGTGGGGTTGCATAGATCACCTACTAACTAACAAAATGATTCAGGAAAAAACAACAAAGAATCGCAGAAACATGACTGTCGTGTGGCTGGACTATCAAATAGCATTCGATAGTGTACCTCATGGGTGGATTATTAAGGCTTTACAGTTAGCTAAAGTCCCACAACCATTGGTAGCTGCTGTTGAACGCCTGACCAAGAACTGGTACACCAATTTGATCCTTAGAGGTGAGAAGGAGCAGGTTAAGACTGATAAGATACATTACCAGAAGGGCATCTTTCAGGGTGATAGCTTGTCACTGCTACTCTTCGTTCTCTCACTGAATCCACTATCTTACCTACTCAGGAAACAAGGTGGACAAAGAAGTGGGCCCAGAAGTATCTCCCATCTTTTCTTTGTTGATGACCTGAAGTTGTATGGGCCAAATATCAATGACATCAAGAAACAATTGGACCTCATTACACAATTTTCAACAGACATCAAAATGAAATTTAGTGAGTCCAAGAGTGCATATTTGGCAGTAAAACGTGGAAGAGCTGTGCCCTCCTCTAGAAATCTAGAGATGAACGGCTTGACAATACAACCTCTGCAGTCAGGTGACAACTACAGATATCTTGGACAGGATGAGAATGTCAGATATGATGGACACATAAATAAGGAGAGAACCAGAACTGAATACCTCAGAAGAGTAAAGAAAATATGGTCATCAGAACTGTCAGCATACAACAAATACATTGCCCACGATACTTATGCTGTGCCAATTCTAACGCCAACATTTGGCCTACTGAACTAAGTGAGATGGATGTTGGAACTCGAAAACTTCTCAGTGTTACTGGGAACTTTAACATCAATGGTGATGTGGATAGGCTATACTTCTTACGCAAGGAAGGTGGCCGGGGTCTAAAATCAATATTAACAACATATGAGACCCGGATAGTAACACTGAAGCAACACCTTCAACAGAGGAAAAAGGTTGGCAACCATCTTGCCCAGGTTTATGAGCATGAAAAAAGAAATATCATTAGAATAGCGACTGATCTGGAGGAGAGATATGGAATAAAGCCTGATATAAATCTCTCACCCAGAGAAATCGGAAGATCCTATTCAATGTTCAAACAAGATAAAAAAAATTGACCAATTTACAGAAAAAGTTGTGCATGGATACTTGAGGCGTAAAACACAGACAATAGAGGGGATAAACCACTCAAAAAGCCTGGCATGGAGTTCCGACAAGTTTATGACATCACACCTTGAGGGATATCTCTATGCAATACAGGAACAAGAACTCCCTACCAAATATCTGCTGCACAAAAGAGGAGGGCCAGCAGCTGACAATAAATGTAGGCTATGTAAAACAAAGATCGAGAATGTAAGCCACATTGTTGCCAGCTGCGAAAGAATGTCATCTCACTACTACCTCCCCATGAGACACGATGGGATAGCTAGAACCATCTGGAATGCACTTCGGAAAACAAAATTAACAACAAACGAGGAAGAATATATTGAGACAGATGGCACTAAGGAATACTGGTGGAACCTGAAAATAAAAACTGCCACCAAATTAAAGCACAACCGGCCTGATATTGTAGTTTGGGACCACACATTGAAAACGTGTTCTGTTGTGGAGATCAGCTGCCCACTTGATGTAAACGTTGTCAGAAAAATACAGGAGAAGGAGGACATCTACGGACCATTGATGAGGAGCTTACAAATACAGTATCCAAGATACACCTTTAGCTTCATACCCATCATTATTGGTGCTACGGGTTATATACCAACCCGCTTGGACCAAAGTATGACTGAACTTGGAATTGCGGACAAAAAACGCAGCTCCCTAATTCATAGTCTACAAATGGCTGCGATAGCTGGCACCTTCAAAATTTGCAAAACATTCTTGCGATTCAAGGGATGACAATTTCTTTTCTTTTACAACCTTGCCACCAGGAAGGTCGCCGGTCAAAAAAATATACTCGAAATTAAGAGAAAGAGAAAACATGGTGGCTGCCAACTCGTTTTCGAGTACGGCCACTACTTTATATCCATGTAGGAGAACCCCTACCGATGCACTGAACGAGTGTGACTTTTTAGTCCAGCCTGCGACATGAAAACTCTGGTACAAACACTACACTTGTGACAATTATTGACACATAGTGCTGGGCCCATGGTACCATGTGACGACAAGTGCAGAGATCTCCAGATATAAAGCAATGCCTGTGCCGTGAAGCTTTTATAGTGAGCAAAGGCACTGCACAAAGCCAGTCCCACTCCCTTAACCAAGATGATATTTACCAAAAAGAAGAACAAGTCAACATCATTGGATACCATCAGGATTGCAGGTGTTATATCAGAGTTTTCCTTCTCCTAGAATTCTGCTTTGACAAGGGCTAAGGGGTCATCTCTCCCGGTGATTTTGTATGGCTATTGACTCTTAAGAGCCCCTTTGCCTTTTGACAGGTTTTGTTTTTAGTCCTGCAGGATGTCCAAAGCCACCCTCCTCACCAAGAAACCTTGGTGGGGTTGCCAGTTTAGTCGCCAACGACCCGACCATGAGACAGGTTGTACTGAGATACATGTTACCAGTAGCACCAACTGGTGACCTGACTCATAGAACATACATACATACATACATACATACATACACTCCATCAGTCAACGCGATGAGTCGCATATTTTGGCGTGGGAGACTATTTATTAAATTTAAGATGAATACTATCTCCGACAGTAATGCCACAACTACAGTTATGTTGAATAACTGGTTATTCTTCTAACTATCCATCCTGAAGACACCTTTTATTCGAATTCGTAGAGATATCCGACTAAATACATAATTCATTTTACAAGGATTTGCTACAAACAGCATGGCTGAACACAACATCAACAAACAAAATAAGGAAGTATCGAAGACGACCAACAAGAAAGGTAATCAAACTTTATTCAGTTGTAGCTACAGAAGAGACCGAAATTATAAATCGCATTTCTCTTGGAGTTGCGAACTTAATAATTATTTATTTAATTGTTATAAAATGGCAAAAAACAATCCCTCCATTGGTTATATGAACAGAATGAAGGTACATTGGAACGAAATGCACCCAGAGCTAAATTATTTCACAGCGAAACAATTACGCCAACAAGCGACGTTTGTTGAATGTAAAAATAAGATAAATATTATTAATTGTAAGTCCCCCACAACAAACATGGGATCAACAACACGTGCTACAGGTCGCCAAGCAACTAGACTTCCTAGCAGCCAGGTCGAACAGCGCCTTGAAACAATTATGCCTGTAAGAAACTTGACACCACGTGTACCATCTAAGTCTACCTCGATTGCTGGGGAAAACACTATCGATAATAATAATAATCGAAGAAATTTGACACCACGTGTACCATCCGAGTCTACCTCGACTGTTGTGGAAAATACTATCGATAATGATAATAATCAAAAGTATAAACAATTGAAAATTTCCCCCAACGAAATCTTCCAGAGAGAAATTAATTCATGTATAAATATCTCTCTGGCAGAACGTATTAAAACGACAATGTTTAATAAAAAAAAAACCAAATAATGAAATATTATGTGTTATTGACGAAATAGGGGATGAATATTTACAACGGATAAAAACCCCAACATTTTGGCAAATCAACGCCTGTTTATATGCCTTAGCAACGACAGTGAAGCATTATCTTGGTGATAGAAGAGATATTAACAAGAACAGAACACCACCAAAAATACCATCATATATAACTAAAATAGAAAAAAAGATTGCTGACCTACGAAAAACCATAGGATATGTGACAATGTTCCATACATACAAACAAACACAAAAAAAACCTCACTCCTCGCCAACAAAGAGTGGAAAAGAAAATAGAGACGATGTTTGGTAACACTAGAACCAGAACTCTACAATATAAGCTGATCACCCTCAAACAAGAATTGAGAGCTGTTAACGAAAAACGCCGATACCTGAAGAAGGTAGATGAGAGAAAAATGCTTAATAAAAGATTCAGACGAAAACAAACATCAGTCTATAGAGATATGAAGGGCAAAATAATAAGTGTCACTGAAAGACATAAATTCCTTTTGGAGCAAAATATGGGGTGAAAAGAAAAATTTCAACCAAGATGCAGTGCGGTTAAGAGAAATCCGAAAGAACTATTGCTCCTACACTACAACAAAAACATACGAAATAAGTGAGGGTACCCTTGAGACTGTGATAGGAAAACTCCAAGATAAGAAAACACCAGGAAGAGACATGATTGTCGGCTACTGGTACAAAAAACTGATATTCTATCGGAGGTATATTACTGACCTCTACCAACAAGTTCTTAAGGGAGATACACTTATACCAGAATGGTTGACATTAGCACAAACATTACTGGTCTCAAAGAACAAAGACACCCACTTGGCAAAAAACTACCGACCCATTGCATACCAGAACCTGATGTAGAAGATGTATACAGCCTGCCTGAACCTATTCCTCCAAGATCACTGTGAAAATAATAACATCATCACAGATGAACAAGCAGCTGGAAAGAAAGGGGTTTGGAGATGTGCTGAACAACTCCTAATCAACAAAACTGCGATGTCAGAGATGCGACAACTTAAGAGGAATATGGCTACAGTCTGGCTGGACTACAGGAAAGCTTTCGATTCTGTTCCCCACTCTTGGATGATAGAGGCCCTCCAACTTGCTAAAGTCCCAGACATTATTGTCAGAGCCATAGAGAAGCTGTCTTCTTCTTGGGCTACTATCCTCAGGTTAAAGACAGAGAGGGAGGACTCTATTTTCACTGATAAAATAAAATATTGCATGGGTATATTTCAGGGGGACAGTCTCTCTGTTATATTATTCATCTTGTCATTAAACCCCTTGTCCTTTCTGCTCAAGAAATGTGAGGGATACATCATTGGCTCACATGAGGACAGAAATACGAACCTAACACATAATTTCTTTGTGGACGATCTGAAACTCTATGCCAAGAACATGGATGGGATGAAGAAAAATCTTGATCTGGTTACAACGTTCTCAAAGGATATAGGAATGGAGTTTGGCCAAGATAAATGCTCATACATGACTGTAAAGCGGGGAAAAACAACAACCTAATCTAGCAACATTGTCACCAATGGCCTAACTGTTTCACCGATATCTGATGAGGACTGCTACAGATACCTGGGGATAGATGAGAACATATCCTATAATGGTATCTGTAATAAGGAACGCGCAACCAGGGAATACTACACCCGATTAAGAAAGATCTGGTCATCGGAACTCTCTGCGCAAAACAAACAGTGGCTCACAATGTGTTTGCTGTGCCTATCCTAACACCAACGTTTGGAATACTTAATTGAACGATAGACGAAATCCGAGCAATTGATGTTGGAACTCGAAAAATACTAAACAACACCGGAAACTTCCACATCAACAGTGACATAGACCGCTTTTACTTGAAACGTAAGCAGGGAGGCAGAGGCCTAACATCAGTCCAGACAACATTTGAATGTCGCATCATATCTCTCCGACAACATCTACGAACCTCAAAGCGTAGGAGCCCGTTTCTCGAGCAAGTCTATCTGCATGAAACAGATAAGATCATGAGAGTTGGGAAGGAACTCCTCGAGAGATATTCCCTTTGTGATAATCAAAGACTCACACCCAGGGAAGTCGCTCAGCAGTATCGCAGTGAATCCATGGATCAAAAACTGCATCCATATCTACACATGCATACATAATCTACCTAACTGATGTTGTGTAAATTCCAATGAGAGAGTCTTGTGTCTATGATAGAAACCGACTCTCTCTTTATTGGGAAAAAATTTGTGAAATTATAAAACCAGAAGAACATACATACATACATACATACATACATACATACATACATACATACATACATACATACATACATACATACATACATACATACATACAAAGAATTATATGAAGCATACAAACAATCTGAAACCCAAAAGTTCGGTTTTACGCAAAGGCTAAAAACTTTATGGAACTCCAAACACCCAGAATTAGTCTTTTCTCCAAAGCATTTAAATGAACAGGCAAAACGTATCATTAGATGTAAATTGATACATCTAACGGAATTGAGTGATATTACAAATACAGCCCTTGTAGACAACCACCCCACCTCCACTGACAGACAAAGAGATGGCCAGCTAAATCTAACAGTGAACAGCTCACCAACAATTTTGCTGAAATCCATCCCACTTCCATTGAAGAACAGCGAGAATGGTCAGCTAACTCTAGTAGTAATTGTCACCACATCAACAACGAGGCTGAAATTCATGACTCTACTGTACAAACAGAACACCAAAAACTTGTGGACACCTTACAAGTGATATGGGACGATATGTTTCAAGAGATACACAGCCTTAATGTGAGTGACAGACCATACAACACCAGAATCAGTAAAGAACCCACTAAATTGGAATTGGAAGCGGTGAACGAAATAGCTGACAATTATCTGAAGGCTATACGATCTAAAGGTGTAGAAACGACATTTGAAACGCTTAACATTGTGTTATATGTTTCAGCTGTCATATTGCTATCTTATAAAAAAACATCTAAAATCACGCAAGATAAAGACAAAAGCCTGAACCAGCGTGGATGCGAAATTTAAAAAGCAAAATGTTGTCCCTGAGACGAAGTATCTCACACATCGCAGTCGTTATGAAATGCAACATAGAGAGCAACTTCACACGACACCAGGAAGACCTAAAAAAAAATTAGAGAAACGATTTGGAGATACAAAATTTAAAACTTTAAACTCCAAATGACACCAGTTGAAACAACAACTCACAGCTACAACAGAAAGACTAAAATATAAGTCAACAGCATATAAACGACAAGTGCTAAATAGATTGTTTGCCAGAGATCCTAAATCAGTTTATCGCAGCTTCGGTGGCAAAAGCTCAATCTCTGTAAATGACACCCCTTCAAAAGAACAGGTTGAGATTTACTGAAGATCTGTATGGGAAACGGATGACAGATTCAACAGACAAACTAAATGGCTAAAAGAACTGGAACAGGACTACTGCCAACATGTCCAGACAAAATAATAATTGTTTCTACTTTAGGCACAAGGCCAGCAATTACCAGTGCATTACTGGTACTTTATTTTATCGACCCCGTAAGGATGAAAGGCAAAGTCAACCTCGGCGGGATTTGAACTCAGATCGTAAAGAGACGTAACTATGCTGCAAAGCATGGCGTCCGACCCTCTACCGATACTGCCAATCCACCGCCCTACAGACAAAACAATAATATGACATAGATGGGTCAATACTGGAAACAGCTCTACAGAAAATGTCGAATAGGAAATCGCCAGGCCCAGACCTCATTACAGGATACTGGTTGAAGAATTTCACTTTCTATCGGCAAGATCTCATACGGCTGTTTACAGAAACCATTAAAGGCACACAAGAACTTCCCAGATGGCTATCAACTGCCACTACTCTCCTCATTCCCAAAAATAGCCAAGCCACCCTTGCTAAAAATTACCGCCCAATTGCCTGCTAAAACATCATGTATAAATTATATACTGGGTGCCTTAACCTGTTCTTACAGGATCACTGTGCTACCAACAACATCATAACACCTGAGCAAGCTGGTGGAAAGAGGGAGGTGTGGGGTTGCATAGATCACCTACTAACTAATAAAATGATTCAAGAAAAAACAACAAAGAATCGCAGAAACATGACTGTGGTGTGGCTGGACTATCAAAATCATTTGATAGTGTACCTCATGGGTGGATTGTTAAGGCTTTACAGTTAGCCAAAGTCCCACAACCACTGGTAGCTGCTGTTGAACGTCTGACCAAGAACTGGTACACCAATTTGATCCTTAGAGGTGAGAAGGAGCAAGTTAAGACTGATAAGATACATTACCAGAAGGGCATCTTTCAGGGTGATAGCTTGTCAGTGCTACTCTTCGTTATCTCACTAAATCCACTATCTTACCTACTCAGGAAACAAGGTGGACAAAGAAGTGGGTCCAGAAGTATCTCCCATCTTTTCTTTGTTGATGACCTGAAGTTGTATGGGCCAAATATCAATGACATCAAGAAACAATTGGACCTCATTACACAATTTTCAACAGACATCAAAATGAAATTTAGTGAGTCCAAGAGTGCATATTTGGCAGTAAAACGTGGAAAAGCCGTGCCCTCCTCTAGAAATCTAGAGATGAACGGCCTGACAATACAACCTCTACAGTCAGGTGACAACTACAGATATCTTGGACAGGATGAGAATGTCAGATATGATGGACACATAAATAAGGAGAGAACCAGAACTGAATACCTCAGAAGAGTAAAGAAAATATGGTCATCAGAACTGTCAGCATACAACAAATACATTGCCCACGATACTTATGCTGTGCCAATTCTAACGCCAACATTTGGCCTGCTGAACTGGTCATTGCAAGAACTAAGTGAGATCGATGTTAGAACTCGCAAACTTCTCAGTGTTACTGGGAACTTTAACATCAATGGTGATGTGGATAGGCTATACTTCTCACGCAAGGAAGGTGGCCGGAGTCTAAAATCCATATTAACATCATATGAGACCCGGATAGTAACACTGAAGCAACATCTTCAACAGAGAAAAAAGGTTGGCAACCATCTTGCCCAGGTTTAGGAGCATGAAAAAAAAATATCATTAGTATAGTCACTGATCTGGAGGAGAGATATGGAATAAAGCCTGATATAAATCTCTCACCCAGAGAAATCGGAAGATCCTATTCAATGTTCAAATAAGATGAAAAAATTGACCAATTTACAGAAAAAGTTGTGCATAAATACTTGAGACATAAAACACAGACCATAGAGGGGATAAACCACTCAAAAAGCCTGGCATGAAGTTCCGACAAGCTTATGACATCACACCTTGAGGGGTATCTCTATGCAATACAGGAACAAGAACTCCCTACCAAATATCTGCTGCACAAAAGAGGAGGGCCAGCAGCTGACAATAAATGTAGGCTATGTAAAACAAAGATCGAGGATGTAAGCCACATTGTTGCCAGCTGCGAAAGAATGTCATCTCACTACTACCTCCCCATGAGACACGATGGGATAGCTAGAACCATCTGGAACGCACTTCGGAAAACAAAAT
This sequence comes from Eledone cirrhosa, assembly GCA_964016885.1. Lineage (NCBI taxonomy): Eukaryota > Metazoa > Mollusca > Cephalopoda > Octopoda > Eledonidae > Eledone > Eledone cirrhosa. Next base: position 42,215,304 of record OZ024747.1, on the reverse strand, counting down.
TAACAACAAACGAGGAAGAATATGTTGAGACAGATGGCACTAAGGAATACTGGTGGAACCTGAAAATAAAAACTGCCACCAAATTAAAGCACAACCGGCCTGATATTGTTGTTTGGGACCACACATTGAAAACGTGTTCTGTTGTGGAGATCAGCTGTCCACTTGATGTAAACGTTGTCAGAAAAATACAGAAGGAGGACATCTACTGATCATTGATGAGGAGTTTACAAATCCAGTCTCCAAGATACACCTTTAGCTTCATACCCATCATTATTGGAGCTACGGGTTATATACCAACCCGCTTGGACCAAAGTATGACTGAACTTGGATTTGCGGACAAAGAGCGCAGCTCCCTAATTCATAGTCTACAAATGGCTGCGATAGCTGGCACCCTCAAAATTTGCAAAACATTATTGCGATTCAAGGGATGACAATTTCTTTTCTTTTACAACCTTGCCACCAGGAAGGTGGCCGGTCAAAAAATATACTCGAAATTAAGAGAAAGAGATAACATACATACATACATACATACATACATACATACATACATACATACATACATACATACACAGCTATATCACACAATATGAAAAAGTTGTACTGATACCATCTCGGATGACATGCAAAAGCCACGCACCACACTCTTCTTCCAGATAAAACCATTAAAAAGAAGTGTATAGGTATATGAAAGAAAGGTTTGTATGAAATAGTTAAATAGTTCAGTTCTTCTTACCAGCAAACGGTCCAGAGCAGCTGAAACCAACTCCAAGAGCACTAGCTGAAAGACCCCATCCAAGACCATATTTTTCAGGGCCGACAATTCTTAATAAAATGACCATTGACATTGCTACATGGAGTCCTAACGTTAAACCACTTGTCATGCCAAATGCAAGAGAAAACTTGTAGGTTGATGTGTAACTCAGGGCAATAAACGACGCACCACACAAGCAACAGAATATGTAAAATAAAATAAAGTGTGGAATGTTAAAACGATTCAAAATTCCGACCATGAACCTTCCCACTGCGTTGGACAGCAAGTAAGAAATCAATAGAGTTGTACTATCAATTCGACTGTAACCTGAAATAGTTGAAACGAAAAACAATTAGTGTATTATAATATTGATTTCTAATGTAGGCACAATAACAGCAAATTTGAGGGAAGAGCAAAGTTAATTAAACAACCCCAGTACTTGACTGGTACTTTATCTTATCGAACCAAGAAGGATGAAAGACAACTTTGACCTTGACGGGATTTGAACTCAGAACGTAGAAAGCCGTAACTAAATACCGCCAAGTATTTTGTCCGGTGCTCTTTCGACCAGTCCACCACACCTCTTTTGATATTAAATACTGTTTTCTAATTTAAGCATAGGGCGAGCAATTTCGTAGGTAGGGCAAAGTTGATTAGTGGGATTTGAACAGAGAATGTAAAGAGCCTGAACACTTTACCAGTTCTCTCAATACACCACCCTTGTAATGTTGATAATCTTTCAGATTGTGATGCTCATTGAGCTAGACATATGATTCTCGCTTTTGATGTGAGAGGTCCCACGTTCAAATTCTATAAGTATCCAAGCATATTGCCCGGAGTATCACGGCCCCTCTCAACGTTTGGTACCTGGATGATGCAACGTTGAGCGGGCCCGTAAGAGACTGTTTGCCATGACCTACAATCGATGGTTCCTTCCTTGGCAACTCGTCCAAGTCGGAGGTGGTGAATGTCAGCCACGATGCTGAGAGCTTTGCAGCCTCCGTCCTGGACGTGCGGTCCAATCTCCACCAGGTACAGGTGACCCCTCAAGAGGATGTCCTCATCCTCGGGTCACCGATCCATCCACCGGCCATCCACTCCACCATCAGGTCCAGGCTCCAGCAACTCAAGACCCTCACGAGCCGACTGGGCTTGATTGACGGCCACCCAGCACTCTTCCTGTTGAGGAACTGCTTCACCATGTCGAAGCTCCTCTATACCCTTCGCAGCGCTCCGTGCTACAGCCACGCATCTCTCCTTGCTGACCTCGATACTTGTATCCGAGCGGCAGCTGAGGAGATATGCAACGTCAGTTTTGATGACATTGGATGGCAACAGGCCACTTTACCTGTCAGATATGGTGGATTGGCCTCCGGTCCCCAATCTCGTTGGCTTTGCCGGCGTTTCTTTCGTCGGTAACCTCATGCCGCGTCCTCGTCAGCAGGGTTCTCCAAAACACAATGGAAACCTCTGTAATCGAGGAATGTGAGACCGCCTGCGAGACGCGGGACCAGCTGAGACTTAGCCCCTGCTGACGACAAGTCCCCCCCCCCCAAAGCATTTCGGATGCCATCCAGCGCAGCCTGACCTAAGACATGCTCACGCGCCAACTCGACCAGCACTGCCTTGCCTGTTTTCACGCGGCCTCCAAACCCTACAGTGGTGCGTGGCTCCATGCCTTGCCCTCCTTCTCCACTGGCACGCAGCTGGATAACGACAGCCTGCGCATCGGCGTTTCCTTGAGGCTTGGCCTCCGGATCTGCGATCCACAAGAATGTCACTGTGGATCCACTGTGGATTCTTTCGGCCTCCATCCGCTTTCCTGTCGCCACAGTGCCGGCCGCCTTCCACGCCATGCTACCCCCAACGAGGTCATAAAGCATGGCTTGGACACTGCAAGCTTCCCCCACTAGCTCGAGCCGGTGGGACTGGACCGAGCAGACGGCAAAAGACCAGCCGGCATGACCATTTTCCCTTTCCGCGGCGACAAACCCCTCGTCTGGGATGCCACTTGCAGCGACACTTTCTCCAGCCGCAACCTGGTGCATTCTGCGACTAACCCAGGTTCTGCTGCCCGTCGGGCTGAGGAGGCCAAACTCTCCAAGTACCGGTCGCTCTCCGACAGATTCGCGGTCGTGCCCTTGGCAGTGGAGACTTCTGGTGTCCTTGGCCCTAGGGTTACCTCCCTACTCACCACCATAGGCGCTGAGCCGGCCAGTTGCAGGTGTGAGCCTCGCGAGCTGGAATGGCTCTGCCAGTGCATCTCCCTTACCATCCTCCGAGGAAACGCCTTCTCTATCCTACCGCCGGGGCTGTGGGGAGGCCAGCACGTGGGACCCCATTTTCTCACCATACGGAGAGATGGGGAGGGCGAGAGAGATGGAGGCAATGAAAGTGGGAGTTCGGCTCTTCCACGTTCGGACCATATCCTTGTGGTTGTGTTCATCAAGCCCTAGTGCAGTAATGGGATTGAATTAATCCTAGTTGGTTGTTTAAGCAATTGTCTCTAGCTTATAGTAGACCTCTCTGCTTGCCCAACAGGCACTCTACTTGGTTTTGTATTTTGTGCTTTTTTTTTTGTTTATTCATATTTTCTTATTAATATTGATAATATTATTTTTGTTATGGCTTCTGCCTTATCGTTGGTGGTAAGCTATCGACAAACTGAGTCACTGACTCAGATTGATTCCCTGATGAGGTATTCCACAATGTGACTCAGACACGATCCCTACTGAGTTATTTCATTTACTTCTTCAAGGGTGTTTTAGAATGGAATACCTAGAGGGTCTCCTTCCCCGCTTATTAATTTTTCAGATCTTTTCCAACCCCACCCTGCTTATTATTATCCATTCTATCTCCGGCGAAAATTTTCTTTTAAGTGTTAGCATACTTGCGACAATTAATTTTCATTAGACATTACAAAACATTATACATAACAAAAAAAAAAGTACGTTACTAGAGGTCCCATACTTGACTTCGATGGGATTTGAACTGAGAGAGCCAGAACGAATGCCGCAAAACTTTCTACTCTGACCTTCTTACGACGCTACCAATTCGCCGCCTGTATCTCTCACTGATATAACTATGATCTAGTACCAAATAGAAGACAGTGGAGTGGTAGAAATGGTAAGAATTCAGATTAAAAGGCTTGTGCAATTTAATTTATACTATTTTAAATCTTGACGTGAGGATCTTTGTCATTAACCTTCTCTATCTAAAAATAAAACAAATACAAAATTCACGCATCGTTTCAATCGACTACAATCTTTTTCTAGAATCGAAGTTAGATTTATTTGTACTCAACATATCTACTTACCAAGTTGTAAACCGAAATCCACTAACATTTGACTAAGTACAGAAATGGAGAAACTATCACAAGATGACCAGAACAAGTAGGCCACAAATCGGGGGTTTCTTATCATTTCTCTGAAGTGTCTTTTTATTGTCTTCATTGATTTGTTAACTTTAGCTACAGCTTTTTGCTCTGGTGAAAGTTTCTGTGATTTAAAAAACATGGCCATCACACACGCATTGAGTATAATTCCACCGACCAGAAGATAATTTCCTCTCCAAGTATATTCACCGATAATCTCTGTCATGACGAGAGGCCATGCAACAGAACCGACCCCTGTGCCCATTGATGTAAAAGCAACCGCAGCATTCTGTTTGTCTTTGAAGTAGATTGGAATTGCTGCGAACGAAGAAATGGTAAGCATACTGACACCAACACCTATACAAAAATAAGAAAAATACATTAAATTATAGGTTGACAGTTAACTTTAAAACTGGTTTTTGTTAGCCATACAGTATAAAGAACATAGAGGGGGCGAATGGGCAGTCTTTTGAACTTCAGAAATTGCTGGCTTTTTGCCTATGTTAGAAGCCACTAACACCAAACCAATCTTGCTTTATTCAAACCCTCTTCATTATCAAATTCTGGTACATTGAGGCATGTTCTCTATTACTCATCAGTGGGAACTTTTTTAACAATGATAGAATCCGAAACTCTTTGGTCTAGTGCACTGGAGCATCAAAGTATCAAACATCTTAAGCCGGTGTGGTAATTCCATGTAGGAGAAAAGTATCCACGATTTGTCCAACAAATTCTGACAATCATTTTTCTTGTCATACTGCCAATCAACCACCTAATTCAATTTGAACGAGATCTGGCTGTTATATCTAGCAGGTAGAGCGACTGTGTTGAGGATCCCTTGATGGCTTGTGCAATAGTAAATTATTGTTATTGTTGTCGGTTAGTCCCAAATACATCTCATCAAGCATACTTATTATGAAAGTCAATCAAACTCTGGCGACTAACGCATCAGTTTTCAGTCAGAGAGGTTACATTGTTCAATCTGACGTTGAACCATGATTTGTGAGAGATTTAACTAATATTTCTTCTCTTCGGTCAGAAAACCGTGTTGAGTCTCGATCGATGCCCTAAGTACTTACACTAGTATTTGATACAATAATGTAGTGTATGTTTGTGCGGCTAATTGGCAGAGTCGTTAGAACGTCGGATATAATGCTTTGTGGTATTCATTCTGACTCTCTGAACTCTCAAATCCCGCCAAGGTCTGTCTTGCCTTTCCTCCATTCTAGGTCGATAAAAAAAAAATATCAATACAGTACTAGATTTGATTTTTCCTCTATCTCTCTCTCTCTCTCTCTCTCTCTCTCTCTCTCTCTCTCTCTCTTCTCCCCCTCTCTCTACTCCTCTGGAAGAAATCGGATGTGTTCAGAGGTGGAGAGGGGGTAGGCGTCCCCAGGTTTTAAATGTCCAGCACATACTACGACTCCATAAGGAGTTATGGCTATATACGTAAATGTAGTGTATTTCTACCAATTCTACTTACCTCCGACAATTCCAATAAGTAAAATGATGTAATAGATCTGATACATAAAAGCAGATGCCCCGAATCCTATGGCAGCAAGTACACTACCACACATAATAGAATACCTGAGACCAATTTTTTCTATAATCATTCCAACGAAAAAACCTGAAATGAAAAAATACTTGAATTATTTTCAGTTTACAATATACAGTGTACGCCCGACATTCACGGTCCAGGTTATTCGCGGAATTTTCCTTAGAACCTAACTAATGTTTGTTCGTGGAAACCACCGCATATTCGCGGAGTCGTAAATATCTTCCGCGAATTTTTTTATGGTTTTTTTTTTCGTGGAAATATATATTTTTTTAACGCTAAGTTATTAATAACAATATACTGTATTTGCCGGCCTACTGGACGCCCCTTCACATAAGACGATCCCTCTTTTTTTATTATATTTTACGCTATATTTGGACGTTTATAGGCATTTTTATGGCCCACGCTCAATATTCGATGTTTTTCACTCTTCGCGGATGCTATAGGAACGTAATCCCCGCGAATACCGGGGGACAACTGTATTTCAATATCAATTATCCCAGAGAGGAGGGGTTAGTAGGCAGAATTGGTAGAGCGTTGGATAGAATTCCATTGCGGTATCTTTTCTGGTAATTTACATTCTAAGTTTAAATTTGACTTTTTCCTTCCCGGTTCAATAAAATAGAGTACCAGTCATGTACTGGGGTTGATTGATCAACTTTGCCCTTCCCCCAAATTTGTTGGCCTTGTGGCCTAAATTAGAAATCAATATTACACAGAACACACACACGCGCACACTGAGAAGTTGAGAAACTATATATATATATAGAGAGAGAGATAGATAGATATATAGATACATATATATATATAGAGAGAGAGAGAGAGATAGATAGATAGATAGATACATATATATATATAGAGAGAGAGAGATAGATAGATAGATACATATATATATATATGAGTCCCGGGTTCAATCGAGAGTAACCACAGTTAGTAAGGTACTCAATGCATTAGTAGAATGTAAACATCAAGTTTAATATAGAAACATATATATATATATATATATATATATATATATATATATATATAACGAAGGAAAGGTGGTAAGGAACCAGGTGGACGATAACGCACCAAAGTACTCAATACTTAGGGTAGTAGAGTGGGTAATAGGAACAAGTAAGACCTCGACGGCTGAGCTGAAGCCGTTTCGACGGCTAATTCTAGAATTAGCCGTCGAAACGGCTTGAGCTCAGCCGTCGGGGTCTTACTTGTTCATATATATATATATATATATATATATATATATATATATATATATATATATATATATATATATATATATATATATATATATATATATATATATATATATATATATATATATATATATATATATAATACATTATAAAGAAAGAAGAAACATTAGACATAAATAAAAAAAAATATAAATACCCAATATTCCTCTACATTCTCGACTGCGCAGTTTCGTGGCTACTTTGCAAAAACACTACATCAAAGAGATGCAGTATTTTTGTGAGGTTTGCCAACTTATCAAGAGAATACCTCATTTAAAGTTTCAAAACACGTCCGCAAGGCACCACACAAATTCAGGGATATATGTGTGTATATACATGTATATGTATGTATTCGCATGTATCTGTGTATTTCTCTTTTTATTGTATATATATATATATATATATATAGTATTAAAATGATCGGAAGCCATAAGCAGTCAGTTGATTTAGGGTTATTTAAATCTCCGTCATACATATTTCGCTGAGGGCTGCCACTTTTGATAGCCTGAGCTCTTCAGACGGCATAAAAACCTTTAAAAAACTTTAAAATATTAAAAACTTCTACAAAACAAATTTTAAGCTTCCGTGAAAGATTTTTCGTTTTCGTGATACAGGGGCGGCCGAATGTACTGATGCTGCTTTATATATATATATATATGTGTGTGTGTGTGTGTGTGTGTGTGTGTGTCTATATATATATATATATATGTGTGTGTGTGTGTGTATGTGTGTGTCTATATATATATATATATATATATATATATATGTGTGTGTGTGTGTGTGTGTGTGTGTGTGTATATATATAGAGAGAGAGAGTTTACGAGGACGAAGTTTCACATAAATGTTTTATTGATTGCCTGTAACTATTGTTATACACCTAACACACACACACACACACACACACACACACACACACACACACACACACACACACATCATATGGCTATCTGTCATCAAATCTCATACAAAATGTTAATCAATCAACTTACTATCTATAAAGAAAATTAAAATTTAAATATTAGCCAAAACCAAAATTAATCACCTCGAATTAATATTTTTCCAACATATCGCTTTCATTTGAAATTGAGGGGTTTTATCCTTTTGAATATATCAGCATCGTTCGGTTTTACTTTAAGTGGAGAAAAATGTGTATAGGTGCAAATTTTGCCTGAGTATAGGATTATGGTATGGCGGCGATTGGCAGAGTCGTTTGAACGTCAGTTGGAATGATTTGTGGTTTTCGTTCCGACTCTCTGCTCTTTGAGTTCACATCCCGCCAAGGTCAACTTTGCTTTTAATCCATTCAAGATCGATAAAAACGTACTAGTCTAGTACTGGGGGTCGATTCTCCCTTATTAACCTCTTTTTCACTTACATTCTCCCTCTCTCTCTCTCTCTATATATATATATATATGTAGAAGTTATATTTAATTTGTTGGGATACAATAAGCAAATATTTTTATAACTGTTATAAAGCACTCCACTATCCGGGAGCTTCCAACCGACATGGTTGCATTCTTTAAGGGTATGTCAACATTTGTTTATAAAACTGATCTATATTATATTTTATCTGATGAAAGCGCACCATAATTTGCTTTGGTGTCCTTGAAATATGTATAATGAAATAAATATGGTTTTATAAATATAGTTCCCATTTGTTAATATATTGTATATGTATATATATATATATATCCTTCTCTGGAAGAAATCTGCTGTATTCTGGCCTGGAGAGGAGATAAGCTCCGCCCGGTTTAAAAATGCGCTAGAAATGCCGTATGCCAATACGGCCCCATCAGAGGGGAGTAACGGAACCATACATGAAATGATCTAATATTGTGGGTTGGCAAAGGGCGGTGGATTGGCAGTATCTGTAGGGGGTCTGACGCCATGCAAGGGCGGTGGATTGGCAGTATCGGTAGAGGGTCGGGCGCCATGCTAGGGCGGTGGATTGGCAGTATCTGTAGAGGGTCTGACGCCATGCTAGGGCGGTGGATTGGCAGTATCTGTAGAGGGTCTGACGCCATGCTAGGGCGGTGGATTGGTAGTATCTGTAGAGGGTCTGACGCCATGCTAGGGCGGTGGATTGGTAGTATCTGTAGAGGGTCTGACGCCATGCTAGGGCGGTGGATTGGTAGTATCTGTAGAGGGTCTGACGCCATGCTAGGGCGGTGGATTGGCAGTATCGGTAGAGGGTCTGACGCCATGCTAGGGCGGTGGATTGGCAGTATCTGTAGAGGGTCTGACGCCATGCTAGGGCGGTGGATTGGTAGTATCTGTAGAGGGTCTGACGCCATGCTAGGGCGGTGGATTGGTAGTATCTGTAGAGGGTCTGACGCTATGCTAGGGCAGTGGATTGGCAGTATCTGTAGAGGGTCTGACGCCATGCTAGGGCGGTGGATTGGTAGTATCTGTAGAGGGTCTGACGCCATGCTAGGGCGGTGGATTGGCAGTATCGGTAGAGGGTCGGACGCCATGCTAGGGCGGTGGATTGGTAGTATCGGTAGAGGGTCGGACGTCATGCTAGGGCGGTGGATTGGTAGTATCGGTAGAGGGTCGGACGCCATGCTAGGGCGGTGGATTGGTAGTATCTGTAGAGGGTCTGACGCCATGCTAGGGCGGTGGATTGGCAGTATCGGTAGAGGGTCTGACGCCATGCTAGGGCGGTGGATTGGCAGTATCGGTAGAGGGTCTGACGCCATGCTAGGGCGGTGGATTGGCAGTATCTGTAGAGGGTCTGACGCCATGCTAGGGCGGTGGATTGGTAGTATCTGTAGAGGGTCTGACGCCATGCTAGGGCGGTGGATTGGTAGTATCGGTAGAGGGTCGGACGTCATGCTAGGGCGGTGGATTGGTAGTATCGGTAGAGGGTCGGACGCCATGCTAGGGCGGTGGATTGGTAGTATCTGTAGAGGGTCGGACGCCATGCTAGGGCGGTGGATTGGTAGTATCGGTAGAGGGTCGGACGCCATGCTAGGGCGGTGGGTTGGTAGTATCGGTAGAGGGTCTGACGCCATGCTAGGGCGGTGGATTGGTAGTATCGGTAGAGGGTCGGACGCCATGCTAGGGCGGTGGGTTGGTAGTATCGGTAGAGGGTCTGACGCCATGCTAGGGCGGTGGGTTGGTAGTATCGGTAGAGGGTCTGACGCCATGCTAGGGCGGTGGATTGGTAGTATCGGTAGAGGGTCGGACGCCATGCTAGGGCGGTGGATTGGTAGTATCGGTAGAGGGTCTGACGCCATGCTAGGGCGGTGGATTGGCAGTATCGGTAGAGGGTCGGACGCCATGCTAGGGCGGTGGGTTGGTAGAACGGTAGAGGATCGGTAGCGCATGCTAAGGCGGTGGATTGGTAGTATAGGTGGAGGGTCGGACGCCATGTTAGGGCGGTGGATTGGTAGTATCGGTAGAGGGTCGGACGCCATGCTAGGGCGGTGGGTTGGTAGAACGGTAGAGGATCGGTAGCGCATGCTAAGGCGGTGGATTGGTAGTATAGGTGGAGGGTCGGACGCCATGTTAGGGCGGTGGATTGGTAGTATCGGTAGAGGGTCTGACGCCATGCTAGGGCGGTGGATTGGCAGTATCGGTAGAGGGTCTGATGTCATGCTAGGGCGGTGGATTGGTAGTATCGGTAGAGGGTCTGACGCCATGCTAGAGCGGTGGATTGGTAGTACGGTAGAGGGTCGGACGCCATGCTAGGGCGGTGGATTGGCAGTATCGGTAGAGGGTCGGACGCCATGCTAGGGCGGTGGATTGGCAGTATCGGTAGAGGGTCTGACGCCATGTTAGGGCGGTGGATTGGTAGTATCGGTAGAGGGTCGGACGCCATGCTAGGGCGGTGGGTTGGTAGAACGGTAGAGGATCGGTAGCGCATGCTAAGGCGGTGGATTGGTAGTATAGGTGGAGGGTCGGACGCCATGTTAGGGCGGTGGATTGGTAATATCGGTAGAGGGTCTGACGCCATGCTAGGGCGGTGGAGTGGTAGTATAGGTGGAGGGTTGGACGCCATTCTAGGGTGATGGATTGGTAGTACGGTAGAGGGTCAGACGCCATGCTAGGGCGGTGGATTGGTAGTATCGGTAGAGGGTCGGACGCCATGCTAGGGCGGTGGATTGGCAGTATCGGTAGAGGGTCTGACGCCATGTTAGGGCGGTGGATTGGTAGTATCGGTAGAGGGTCGGACGCCATGCTAGGGCGGTGGGTTGGTAGAACGGTAGAGGATCGGTAGCGCATGCTAAGGCGGTGGATTGGTAGTATAGGTGGAGGGTCGGACGCCATGTTAGGGCGGTGGATTGGTAATATCGGTAGAGGGTCTGACGCCATGCTAGGGCGGTGGAGTGGTAGTATAGGTGGAGGGTTGGACGCCATTCTAGGGTGATGGATTGGTAGTACGGTAGAGGGTCAGACGCCATGCTAGGGCGGTGGATTGGTAGTACCGGTAGAGGGTCGGACGCCATGCTAGGGCGGTGGATTGGCAGTATCGGTAGAGGGTCGGACGCCATGCTAGGGCGGTGGATTGGTAGTATCGGTAGAGGGTCGGACGCCATGCTAGGGCGGTGGATTGGCAGTATCGGTAGAGGGTCGGACGCCATGCTAGGGCGGTGGATTGGCAGTATCGGTAGAGGGTCGGACGCCATGCATTGCAGCAAAGAGTTACGGCCCTTTATGATCTGAGTTCAAATCCCGCCGAGGTTAACTTTGCCTTTCATCCTTACGGGGTCGATAAAATAAAGTACCAGTAATGCACTGGGGTAATTACTGGCCTTGTGCCAAAAGTAGAAACAATTATATAGTCTATTAGCATTGTTATCAACGTACTTATGCTTATGGAGGTAAATCTATTCCACATGTCACTACCACAAATGAAACAGTCAGCCGCGTAATTTTACAAATTACGTTTCTAAGTAAAGTTGCTCTGCGGTATGTAGTTTTATTTTCATACATAAATTGACATTTTAGCAACATTTTTTAAAACTGATGCACAAATATTTCACAAATTCATCATATATATTAAACCTCTCATATTTGGACTACAAAATCCACTATTTCTCATGGGTCTGTGGATAATTCTCACAAAGTAGGTAGACACAGTTTTTAGCTTCATTTTATGATCTAATTAAAATTATAAAAAATACTAAAAAAGGAAAATTTGAAACATTTTAAAGCATTTATTAGATTTAGAGTTGCCTGCTAGGTGAATTATGTAACCAGAGATTTGCTAAATTCACAGCCCTGAATATAGAAATGTTTTCAGTAATTTGGTATATATTTTTTTATTTTATAGAAATAGACACCCTGGTAAATGCAATTGCTGACACTTCCTCTCATCAGCAATGGATAGACACATTCTTTGGCTTTGGTAGATGTCTGTAATTCAACAATTGTGTGTATGAACCAGTAACTCCTGATGAAATCGTAGATGCGCTGTAGTGAAATAGTGTATCTTGGACTTTTTAAACCTGGCAGAGCCCACCCGACTTCTTCCAGTGAAGGAGAAAGAGAGGAAAAGAAAGGGTAAAGAGAGAGGAGTAGTGGGTAAAGAGATATAGCGGCAGAACCGATCCCGTGACTAGACAGGTGTTGTTTGTTTTTTTATCGACTTTAAAAGGTTGAAAGGCAAATATTTAACATTAACTGCTATTTTTTAACTTTTCAACTACACATCATGGAAACCATTAGGTATTGCTCTGTCGATTACTAATGCGTTATCATCACGGAAAATAAAGCCAGGCTTATTAGTTATCTTTTGGTCTGCTAAATATTTACAAGAGTTAGAAAATATTTTGCTTTATCCTAGTTTACTGATTTTTTTTTTTTTTTTTTGCTTAATTGAATCATTATTTTATTTATTTATGGAATATATCATGTAAATATAGTTTAATAGAAAAAGAAAAAAGAGAATTTAGATTGAGAAGAAAGAATGGAATGTAAAATAGGAAAATATAAAGAAAAAAGAAAAAAACGGAAAAGGGAGGGAAAGACAAGGACTCTACTATCACAGAAGAATGAGGAGGGGTGATTGAGCTCTGGGCCTGGGAAGCGGAGGTGGGAAATTGGCAGAAACGTCAGAACATCGAATACAATGCTTTGTGACATTCGTTCAGGCTCCCTGTTCTCTGAGCTTAAATCCCACGAGGTCAGCTTTGCCTTTCGTCCTTTCGGGGTCGATAAAACAAATGACCAGTCCAGTATTGGGGTCGAATCTTCTATATATATCTCTCACACTCTCTCCTTCTCTGGCCTAGGGAGGGATTGGTTTAGACATGCCGTATGACACGAAGGGAAAGGGCCCCTCGATTCCACCAGAAGTTACGGGTCCATACATACAGTATTAATGAAAAGGATATCGGAAAGAATGATTCAACAGAAATGATAAGAAATATGAATAAGAAAACAAAAGTTTTTTTTTTTGTTTTTTTACCTAATCCATAAGTCACTGCTAAACAAAGTGACTGGACCAAACTGGTAACAGACCGACTAGCACCGAAATAATCCAGAAGTATGACGTAGATTAGTCCCAAAGAGTAAAGCAGTCCAGTAAAACACTGCATAAGGAAGCAGAATATCATTATCACACCTTTCCTCAAGTTACTGATATCATTCGGTATTGCATTGGTTCTTGTGTCGATACTATGTCGCGCAATTCCTTCGAAAATATTGGAATCAAATGTTTCAGAACGACTCGTACGTGATATACCTTCATATTCTGATTCTTCTTTGTTAGTAATATCACTGTTTGAAGTTCCTCGAGAAGTTGTTTCTATCCCTTGTATTTGTGTTTCTGATTCCAAATCACCATGGATTTCTTCGTAAAGCTCATCTTCCACTATATCGAACCCTTTCACTTGAACTTTAAACGTACTTTTATTCGATGAATCACAATGATTTTCTTTTACTTTTTTTTCTGCATCCTCTGATAAAAATACCAGATTTTCGATGCCTGTTTTTGACATCTCTTCCACTAGATTTCTTACAGGAAGACCAGTATCATTCTGAAATTTAATCATTAAGGTTTTCTCATTAGAAAACTTCTTTATGTCTGCAGTTAACTTTTCCCAAACATCGTTCTTTGTAATTCCAACCGTAAGGATCCCATTACTAACTTTCACATATCCATCTTGAACAAAATTAACACATTCATCTGGTGTACCTGTTGCAAGGTTGTTAGCACTTTCGTCAACACTCATTCTTTAAATCTGAAGATATGTTACTTTTATGTCGATCACAATATTAAATTAAATTATGTATGTATGTATGTAGGTAGGTATGTATGTGTATGGGTATGTGTGTGTGTGTAGGCAGGCAGGTAGGTAGATAGGTACGTATGTATGTGTGTAAATTGTACTACATACAGGTAAATAAGTGTGCTACTGCAGAAAATTATATTAAAAATTGAGGATTTATTCAATCACCAAAAATTTAGGTTTCTATTTGAATTGTCTTCAAAATGTCCAGCATATTTGTTTTTGTTGTTTAAAGATTTGCTGTTGAAATAAAACGGAGCTAAATATGGTTACTACACAGACATACACAAAATGTTCAACAGAAAATCACAACAATGTGAAATTAGCTAAGTTAATATAAACTCAAACTAATAGTTATGTTAAAGAAAACGTATAGGCCCTGTTTCTAACAGCCGTTTAGAAGGTAGACTGAACTATATTTAAATGAGTCTCTTAAGTGCATCTGAATATTTCATGGCACGTTTGATGCTTCATCATAGATATGCCCTTAATATAGGGTGAATCATGGACCTTTGCGTATTTTGCATAATTAATCAAGGATTGTTGGTGGCTGGATATATATCAACTCACGTATGTACGTACTTACATACCCACCTATCTGTTTTTCTCACCAACAAATGCATAGATACATACATACTTACATGATCACTGCCCCCTCATTATCGAGTATGGTCTTTGCACGATATAACATTATTAATAATTATTAAATAATGCTATCGTGCAATGCCTGTGCGTGAATTTTTTTTTTAAATGAGGTAAGACTGCACTGAGCCAATCCCACTCTCTGAGCTACAGTAGCTATAACCCGAAAAGAAGAAAAGATCAACATCATCGGTAACTACTGAGCTGCAGGTTTTATATTGGAGTTATCCCAGTTTCCTGAGTTGCCTTCTCCTAGAAGAATGCCCTGACAAAGGCTAGGGGTCCTTCACTCTGTGGTTTAACCGCACAATCGGGTATGCAGCCCGATTATTTCTATGTCCCCGCGTATATACATACACACGCATACATGTATATACATATTTACACATTTTTGGATGGCCATTGACTCTAATGAGTTCTTCCGCCCTTTGTCAGGTTTCGTTTTTTGTCCTGCAGGGTGTCCAAAATCACCCTCCTCACGAAGTAAACTTGGTGGGGTTGCCGGTTTAGTCGCCAACGACCCAACCATGCGACAGGTTGTACTGGGTTACATGTTACATACATACATAAATACACACGCACACACACAAAGGTCGTATGCTTCCATACAAAGCTTGGCTACTTTTTGCACTCTGTCTGTTCCTTCCTGGCATGAGAAAGTCTGTGAAAGACCCGGCCACAAATAATACAATGATGTCTCATCATTCTTGTTTCCACTTTGGATTTGCTTATGGTGTATGTTAAGATGTCATTCAATCCACGACCTGATTTGCAAAATTTCTGACAAACATGGCACTGGAATTGATTATCTGCAACAAAGTTTTAATAGTCAACTTGGACTTTACTATCATGTGCTCGTTGGTGCAACTTCAAGCCAGCGTTCGAAAGGTACACAGGGCATTTGAAAACCAGTGCTGAATAAGATTTATCATTATTACTGTTGGTCTCATTCTTCCACACTTTTCTTTTCAGTTCTGAATAAAAATCGGTTGGAAATGTTCAGGAAGCTACTACCTCAGCTGGCTACAAAAAGACAGATTGTATGATGCTTGCGTATGAATTGTGATGCTGCATAGAAATGAGACTCGGGCCTTGAGTGCATAGGATATGTGAAGATTAGAAAGAAATGAAGCAAGCATATCCTGATGGATGACAAAGCATAAATAGACTGAAAGAAAAAGTGGGCATAAGAGGAATTGGATGCAGTGTACAGAAGTGAAGACTGCATTGATATGAACATGTGATGGATATATAAGATGATAGCAGCATAAAGAAATCCAGGACACTCAAAGTTAAGGGAACTTGTGGAAGTGGAAGAAGTAGGAAAAACATGGGATAACATGGTGAAGGCTGATCTCATGAATATGACAAGATTGAGTCAGATGTTAGGATCAAACAAAGAAACCCCACATGACAATAGATTGAGTGACATGTTAGAATCAAACAAAGAAACCCCATATGGTTGTGAAGCAAACTTTTGACCAATATTTTAAACTGTATATGCAAATGAAAGTGAAGAATCGAGTGAATAAGTCAATGGACACACATGATGTTGACCTCAACCTACGACATTTCAAAGAGATCTCTTTTGATGAAAGATTTATCTCCATTTGCTTTAAGATATATATGTGTATGAAATTCAGATAAACATTAAAGACCTACTTTGCTAATTTTATTTTTCTTACACTAACATCATGCCAAAAATAGACTAAAAATATAAAATAAAAGTGTCACCATTGCTATCTCAGAGGGTAGAATTGATAGAGCATCAGACAAAATGCTTCATGGTATTTAGTTTTGACTTTCTATGTTCTGAGTTCAAATCCTGTCCAGATCAACTTTACCTTTGATCATTCTGAGGTCGATAGTTATTTCCCGTCAGTGTTTGAGAGGCTCAGTTTTCAATGAGATGATGTCATGTTTGAGAGGTTCAGTTTAAATGTTTCCCATCAGTGAACTGTAGCCATATTTGAGAGGCTCAGTTTCCATGGAATAAACTGAGAATCTCATTAAATAACATGAGGCTGGGTTGTGTGTGTCGGGACCAATATTACTCATTTTCAGATGGTTGACAAAATAAATAATAGAGCTACTTCTCCGAATTGAAAGATCACAGCTTCAATACCTCGGGCATGTGGTTAGAATGTCTCATGAAAGAATTGTTGGACAGATTTTACAGGCAAAACAAACCAGCAGGAGACCCTGAGCAAGATGGTTGGGTAACGTCCATGAGCTTGGCTGGTCATGCTTGGGGATCCAACTAGATCAGTTGGAGATGGTAGCTTTTGACAGGACCCGTGGGGAGGAGTGTTTGAGGACCCTGCCCCCACAACACTCTTAGAAATAAGTGGGCGAAGAAGAAGAAAACAAGTGACATGAAAAGAGTTTATTTACAAAAATACAGAGATAAATTACAGCTAAACTTTCAGTCTTTCCATCGATGTGCACACTCTACATTACAGCATTTGTAAAATGTTGTCATTGGTTCATCAGCTGACCGTGTTTGAATCTGCATGAAATAGGCTCGTGCGTGCTCACACTTGGGGCAGGTTTCTAACAGATAAATAAAAACAAATGAAATGTCATGAAACCTGGGAAGGTGGTTGAGTCTTTTGACTATTTACATAACATACTTCAAACCTTGAAATATGTCATAAAACCAGGGAAAAAAATAATATGATTGAAATATTAATATAACTGTAAATTTCAAATGGTAGGGAATGTTATTGAAAAGAGCTAGCTCCCTTTTTCAAAGTCATAATCAATGGGGAAATTAAATATAAATATAGAATCATCACATCATCATTTAACGTTTATTTTCCCTGCTTACAAGGGTTGGATAGGTTGTGAACAGACCAAGTCAGTACTTAAACAGAAGCTACTGACCTTTCAGATTGACCAGGGGTCTGCATCTCACATGCATTCCTGCACTCTACTGAGTGGTCAGATAGGTTGGTGACTTGCATCTTGCTCACATACTAAGCAAGTGCATTTTATCATGGCACCAACATTAGAGAGGTTGCCATATCTTTGACACAGATAAACAGTCCACACACACACTCTCTCTCTCTCCCAACATATATATATATGATCATTTCCAAAAAAGCCTGCATGAACAAGACTTTAGAATATGAATTCAAAACAGGGGGGTGAACAGGAAAAATGAACAGTCATATATATATATATATATATATATATATATAAACACATATACACACTCATGTATGACAAGCTTCCACACAGTTTCTGTCTACCATGCTACACTGATAACACACCTATCAGCCTATATAGAAACCCAAAGTGCCACATAGTGGGATCAATGCTTACACCACTGTGTCTCTATGATCTGAGAAAGGAACACAGATGTATAGTAAATGTATTTCAAATATCATAAATTTAGAAAGACTCTAAGAATGTGTAAAAATTAAAATAGTTAAAAGTGAAACTACCTTCAGTAGAGTCAACATTTTCCCAAGCTGAGGCTCCACCTAGTACATCATCCACTTCTTTCAGCTTTGGATATTTACGATATTTAACCTAAATAAACATTTGAAAATAATCTATATCAGAACAAATATAAAATTGAGGATAAAAAATGTTTTTTTGTACAGCATAGGTTTAAAAAAGGTTAGCAGCACCACAATCACCTCACAGCAGCAAAACCAACACCACCATGGTCACATCCACAGCAATACCACAACCACCACTCACCTCAACAGCAGTACAACCATTGTCACTTCCACAGCAACAGCACAACAACTACTGTCACCTCCACAGCAACATCACCACCACCACAGCAATACTGCCACCACTACCACTCTCTTACCATCCCTTTTCCATATCGTGACAGACAATTTACACTGCAGATACACCAACTTTATTATAATAGTTTCTAGTTTAGGTACAAAGCCAGAAGAGAAAGTTGATTATATTGAGCTCAGTACTTCACTAGTACTTTATTTTATCGACCTTGGAAGGATAAAAGGCAAAGTCAACCTCAGCAGGATTTGAACTCAGAACATAAAGGCCAAGAACAAATACTGATCAGCATTTGTCTAACACTCTAACAGCTCAACCAATCCTTCTTCCAACTTTAATACAATAGAATGGCTTGAAATATGGAAACTAACCACTATGTGGTTATCAAATTCAGTAGAAATAACAGTCAGATTTTCACCAGATTACATTGTAGCCTTTTAAAAGGAGTGATATATCAGATAATGTAGTCATAGATTTGAAGAATAAAAAAAAAACGGGATGGTCATAGTTGGAAAATATAAAGTACATGTTGACTGGATTATATATACCCATGCAAGCATGGTAAAGTGGATGTAAAAAGGATGATGCATTAAGCAAAGGACAACACAGTTAAAGGGTTTACTACACAACCAAATAGTTTTAGGTTCAGTACCACTGCATAACATATTGGATGTGTATCTTCCACTGTACCTACAATATATATACTTCTACTGTACCTTTAGCTTGACAGATGTACATACAATATATACACTTCAACTGTACCTTTAGCTTGACAGATGTACATACAATATATACACTTCCACTGTACCCTTGGGTTGACAGATGTACATACAATATATATACTTCTACTGTACCTTTAGCTTGACAGATGTACATACAATATATACACTTCAACTGTACCCTTGGGTTGACAGATGTACATACAATATATATACTTCTACTGTACCTTTAGCTTGACAGATGTACATACAATATATACACTTCAACTGTACCCTTGGGTTGACAGATGTACATACAATATATATACTTCTACTGTACCTTTAGCTTGACAGATGTACATACAATATATACACTTCAACTGTACCCTTGGGTTGACAGATGTACATACAATATATATACTTCTACTGTACCTTTAGTTTGACAGATGTACATACAATATATACACTTCAACTGTACCCTTGGGTTGACAGATGTACATACAATATATATACTTCTACTGTACCTTTAGCTTGACAGATGTACATACAATATATACACTTCAACTGTACCCTTGGGTTGACAGATGTACATACAATATATACACTTCAACTGTACCCTTGGGTTGACAGATGTACATACAATATATACACTTCAACTGTACCCTTGGGTTGACAGATGTACATACAATATATACACTAACACTATACTCTTAGCTTCACAGATGTACATACAATATATACACTTACACTATACCCTTAGCTTCACAGATGTACATACAATATATACACTTACACTATACCCTTAGCTTCACAGATGTACATACAATATATACACTTCCACTGATGTACGGCACAATGAACGTCCTAGATAGATAAGTGGTAGTGCTGATGCTCCGAAAAAACACCCGGTTCGCGACGTGAAGTAGTTGGAGAGTATCAAGCCGTAGAAACCATGCTAAAATGGAACGTATGAGCAAGACACGTTCACCTGACATGTCTAGTCTCCGTCTAACCTATGCAAAAATAGACGTTCAATGATGATGATATAATATACACGTGCGTTCACACTTTTATAAATATTCGAATCGGTAGTACACTGTAAAACTACGTAGTGTATTCTATTTATATAGGTAGTGGTAATACTGTGAAATCATCATATAAGTGTAGAAATCGTGAATATTAACTACAGCGAAGAAGAAATCACTAGAACAAACATTTAGTTAAATTTAACAAAGGGAAATAAATCTTGAAACATATAGAAGAAAACTTGCACGATTTATTTCCCTTTGATCGTTACTCAAATAGGTTTATACGTTGCGACTAGACACTAAGTTTCTATTTGGTCGCTCTACCAGCTAAAATACAAAAATAATTAAAACAAATAAACATTAACATTTTCGCCCTGAACCCATCCACAACTCTATAATAAAACATTGATAAAGAGAATGCAGGCAGAATAGGGAAATCGTAACTCCGCTTTAAACACTAAAATAATTGTTTCTACATTTGGCACAAGGCCAGTGCATTACTGGTACTTTATTTTATCGACCCCGTAAGGATGAAAGGCAAAGTTAACCTCGGCGGGATTTGAACTCAGACCGTAAAAGGGTGTAACTTTTTGCTGCAAAGCATGGCGTCCGACCCTCTACCGATACTGCCAATCCAACGCCCATAGATACTGGAAATAATTGTTTCTACTTTTGGCACAAGGCTAACAATTACCCAGTGCATTACTGGTACTTTATTTTATCGACCCCGTAAGGATAAAAGGCAAAGTTAACCTCGGCGGGATTTGAACTCAGAATGGCAAGGGCCTTGCCATTCCACCGCCAAAGCATGGAGTCCGACCCTCTACCGATACTGCCAATCCACCGCCCTACTGGAAATAATAAAGTGTCAGATACTTGTCAGGTACTTGTGTGTACACACACACGTGTGTGTGTGAACGTATGTATGTATATATATATGTGTGTTTGTATATACATGTTTGTATGTATATATACGTCTTTGTATATATGTGTATGTCTGCATATATGTTTGAGTATATGCGTTCACGTGCACACTTAACTGTAGCACTGTTCCTCTCTCAGTATGTATATTCCCGACTTCAACCAATATATTAATTCTCTCTTTTTGTATGTATGTAAGTATATATATATATATATATATATGTATTGAAATTTCAGTTAGAAACAGAAAAGGTCATAGAAATGAAGAGTGCTCTATGTCAGTATCAGAGCAAAATTTAATGTATAAAATCAATACAATATTATTACCTCATTACCAGAGGTTTCCCGAATGAGGCGAATACGAAATAAACGACTTCATTCGTTCGTCAGACGAGGCACGAATGAAGTCGTTTATTTCGTATTCGCCTCATTCGGGAAACCTCTGGTAATGAGGTAATAATATTGTATTGATTTTATACATTATATATATATATATATATATATATATATATATATATATGATAATAATGGAGCTGCGGCGCTGCAAATGGGTTACATATGAAAAAGTTTGTCCTCATCAGTGGCCTTCCAACCGTCGTAGACATTTCGTCGCATTAAAGGCCATATACCTCAGGTTGGTGCGAGCAACGGCTAAAAAAAGTCGTTGGGACACGTAAATAAAGGGGACGCTAGGGTAAACAGACAAAATGGTTTAAGCAGCAGAAAGTGATGAAGAAGAAACAAGTCCCAGATTTCTATGAATATAAATTCGGTGGAATCGTGAACGAGAGAATAAAGACCATCAAACCTGGTTGAAATGTGAGCAAGGAAGGAATTTCGCACAGGTCTAACGGGAGGAAGAAGGGGTCTGGTCTGCGAATTCGGTAAACATAAGTTATGTGAAGTCGCAGACGAAAGAGAGAGAAAAAAAATTCATACCGGCTTGGTCAAGTGTCCGCGAGAAAAGGATTACGGACAGGTCAAACGGGAAGAAAGGGGAGGAGGAGAGGTAGTGACAGAGAGTGAGTGAAAGGTGAGGAAGAGGCTAACAGAGAGAGACTGCTAGAAAGGGTAAAGACACAAAGAACGAAACAGGCTGGTGGCAGCGGAGGAAAAAATATATGTGTAAATATGATAATAATGGAGCTGCGGCGCTGCAAATGGGTTACATATGAAAAAGTTTGTCCTCATCGGTGGCCTTCCAACCGTCGTAGGCATTTCGTCGCATTAAAGGCCATATACCTCAGGTTGGTGCGAGCAACGGCTAAAAAAAGTCGTTGGGACACGTAAATAAAGGGGACGCTAGGGTAAACAGACAAAATGGTTCCGAATTTATATTCATAGAAATCTGGGACGTGTTTCTTCTTCATCACTTTCTGCTGCTTAAACCATTTTGTCTGTTTACCCTAGCGTCCCCTTTATTTACGTGTCCCAACGACTTTTTTTAGCCGTTGCTCGCTAACCTGAGGTATATGGCCTTTAATGCGACGAAATGCCTACGACGGTTGGAAGGCCACTGATGAGGACAAACTTTTTCATATATATATATAATGTTTTATATCGTATATATATATATATATATACGATATAAAACATTACATACGACCAACCAACACGTTGGCTGTTATATAATCCTGCCGAGGTTAACTTTCCCTTTTATCCATACGGGGTCGATATAATAATTGTTTCTACGTTTGGCACAAGGCCAGCAATTATCGCAGTGTATTACTGGTACTTTATTTTATCGACCCCGTAAGGATGAAAGGCAAAGTTAACCTTGGCGGGATTTGAACTCAGTTCGTAAAGGGACGTAACTGTGCTGCAAAGCATGGCGTCCGACTCTCTACAGATACTGCCAAAATGTACCAGTAATGTACTGGTTATTTGCTGGCCTTGTGCCAAAAGTAGAAACAATTATATATCTACAGATAACATTAGAAAGAAAAAGAACACTTATACAAAGTTTAGATCGATAGAATGATGAATCGTATAGTATACCATTCGTGTAATGTTCTGTATGTAGGGACACGTATGACAACCAAAGCGATAAGAGTTAGGTCCTTCTTCCACAACCAAAACATTAGCACAAACAGGGCAGAAAACAAGCATGGTCCTACTTTACACTGTATGTTCTTATAACACCGGTAGAAGCGTAACGGTAAAAAGTTATACAGTAGAAATTAATGGTTCGTTTCGTTTGATGTTTATTTCGTAGGTGCTCATAAAAAAAAATGCTATGCTTGGTGAATAAAATAGGAATACATATAAAGAATAATGCTTTGAAATTAAATTTTTTCTGAAAAAGAATTATCTAAAATATTAGATTACTATTAGAAATAAAAATAATATCATTTCTACACTTAAATCGAAAATTAAAAATCCCAATCAACATTTTGTAACAACTATTATTTTTAGGGGAGACGAAGCAATGAGTGACACTGTTAGCTCACAAGTAAAACTCTCACAACCAAGTGATGTAGCTACGGCGAGGCGAGTAAAGGCCGCCTCTAAAAAAAGCCTTGTAAAGGCGCATGGCTTAGTGGTTAGAGCATTGGGCTTGCAATCGAAAGGTTGTGAGTTCAATTCTCCGACCGGGTGATGTGCTTTTTCCTTGAGCACTTTATTTTACGTTGTTCCTGTTTACTCAGCTGTAGAAATGAGATGATAGGACTGGAGTCCCTATCCCTATCATTAAAAAATTACCCAAGACACCTCCAACAAGATATACCTTGGAGGAGGCCAGCTAAACCTGCATAGGTGTGAACTGACACACACACACTAAAAAAGCCTACTCTTCGCGGGTCTAAGAAAAGAACCAGATTGGTGACTGGCATGAATAAGACAACCAAAACTGCAATATCACGAGAGGCAACAAAAATAATCATACTGCATCATCTTTCGCGTTGGTTGACAAAGGACGCATTCAGGCCTTAGGTAGGAGGGGGGGGGGCTGTTCGAAAAATATATTGTGACTTGTCTTGGGAGGCGTGCGATAGACACACAAAAGGTGCGTACCCCGAGACCCCAAAGAGGATTCGGAAGGGAGCAAACCGTAAACATTGGAACCTGGTACGTCACAACCCTTACAGGTAAGGAGCAGGATCTAGTGGAGGAAGCCATATAGTCAGGGTTTCCCCCCAACAAAATGCCATGGCTCTGGTACTGTAGATTTGGATGGAGAATGGAAACTCCACTATTCAGGCGTGATGCTAGAAATGACTACACGGGGGGGGGGGCATACTCACAGAATCGTTATGGACAGGATCCCATTTGGGAGAGAGGATTTGTTTCTTGAAACTTATGCTGAAAAATATGTCTCTGTTGGTGGTGCAAGTTTATGCACCAAACAAAGAGTCTGAATACAGATCCTTTCTTGGAGTAGCTGCAACGTTAGATGTAGTTACGAGTGAGTCATATATCCTAATAGGAAACTTCAATGCACTGACAGCCTTGCATGGAAAGGAGTGATTGGAAGAAACGACGAACCCGATCTAAATACAAATGATGAGACCTTATTAGACGTCTGTTCTAGTGGGCTCTCTATTATGAACACCTTCCAGCACAAAGACATCCATAAGTATACATAGTATAGGGGTAATCAGAAACAGAGATCAATAATTGATTTTGTTATTGTCTATGATCTCTTCGATTCTGTGCTGGATGTTCGAGTTAAGAAAGGGGCTGAGCTGTCAACTGATCACCATCTAGTTATCAGCAACTTGAGACAAGCTAAAGTCAAAGAAGCCCACAAAACTGGCAGGTCCAGATCAACCTACAGGATAAAGGGCGAAGCGTTGGCGAATAAGGAAGTCAGAACCAAGTATGCAGGCACTATTGCATTCAAATTCAGAGAACTCCCTGAGCAAACTGAGGATGTTGAAACGGACTGGCGACTGTTCAGCATTCGGTTATCAGAAGGGAGGTAGGTGTAAAAGCCAAACTCGCAATCTTCAATTCGGTATTCATGCCAACCCTTACCTATGGTCATGAGTCTTGGGTAATAAACGAAAGAGAACAAGCGGCTGAAATCGAGTTACTCCGAAGGGTCTTTGGAGTAACGATACTCTATAGAGCCGTTACATCTCCGAATTGAGAGATCACAGTTCCGATACTACTAAACATTATACAAAGAAGGTGTTATCTCCCTTACACTCTCCACACTAATAAAATAATAATAATAATTGTTTCTACTTTTGGCACAAGGCCAGCAATTATCCAGTGCATTACTGGTGCTTTATTTTATCGACCCCGTAAGGATGAAAGGCAAAGCTAACTTTGGCGGGATTTGAACTCAGATAATAATAATAATAATGAAATTATTGTTTACCGTGCTCAGGTGCACTACAATCGATGTCTAAAAAGGCTGCACCATAGCTATTGTTTTACAACTTTTCTTTCTTTTGTAGACGTTGACTTTTATTTTTAGGTATAGATATACATCTAGAATATAATTTAATGATAACATATTTAGAGAAGAGGTCATTAAAAAGCAAACTATATATATAGTTTACAGTTGTCTGAAAGATAATATTGTATCTATCTGCCCAAATTTACAATCTAGCACACATGCAGCGTTGGGGGGGGGGGGTAACTATTGGAAACAACTTTGGAGATGCTATAGTCTTAGGATTTCATCAGTTAAGCATAGACTTCAAATATTTATCAATATAGAGATGAGAGAATCAGAAGTAAATATACAGGATAGTACTCTGGTTGTAGTATAATCAAATTGTTTAGAGAATAAATTACTCAGAGACACCATCATCATCATCATCATTTTACGTCCGCTCTTCCCTGCTTGCAAGGGCGGGACGGGTCTTATTCAGCACAGCATGTCTCCACTCGTCACGGTCCTTCGTTATCTCCACCGTGAGTTTCAGCGATCTGAGGTCTGTTCTCACCACCTCCGCCCATGTTTTTCGTGGTCTACCTCTACACCTCTGCCCATGATTTTTGTGGTCTGAATAAAAAATAATGAGTGATTTTGTGTTAACATATCTGATGTAGAGAACATAGACTTCAAGTGTTAACAAGATAGAGATGAGAGAATCACCAAGTGAATATACAAGTTGGTACACTAGATGTCATGACACCAGCACAATCAAGGTTGTTGGTCATTGACCTAACAGAAGAGATCTCTCTAATCTTGAGGAGAGGGAATGATGACATATGGTGAGGTTTGGCAGGAGGAAATGAGGGATATATGTATTATCATCACCGTTTAACATCTATTTTCCATGCTAGCATGGGTTAGACAAGCTGTCCCGTTGTGAGACAAGCCAGGTCGGATGACCGTATCTTGCTCATACAGAACTGATTCTGGCTTGGTTTTCACAGTTGGATGCCCTTCCTAACGCCAAGCACATTTACAGTGTGTACTGGGTGCTTTTTGTCGTGACATATCTCATCATCATCATTTCATTTTACGTCCGCTTTTCCCTGCTTGCAAGGGTGGGATGGGAACTGATTCTGGCTTGATTTCTATAGCTGGATGCCCTTCCTAACACCAACCTCATTTACAGTGAGTGCTGGGTGCTTTTTTGTCGTGGCACCTACACGACCACTTTGCAGTGGAATTATATGGATCCCAGTCCCTATCATCTCATTTCTACAGCTGAGTAAACTGGAGCAATGTGAAATAAAGTGTCTTGCTCAAGGAAACAACACATCACCCAGTCTGAGAATTGAACTCACAACCTTTCGATTGCAAGGCCAATGCTCTAACCACTAAGCCATGTGCCTCCATATATGTATATATATATGTGTGTGTGTGTTGGTACTACAATAAAACACATCCAGCCAACTCTGTAGAACGGTAGTGCTGGTGCCACAATAAAATGCTTTAAAACAAAAAAAACATTAAATATGATTTAAGTTTCTGACTTTTCCAGCCCAAACCTATCAATGTACACCCTCCTCTCTTCCTTCACACACTCACACTCTCTCTCTCTCTCCCTCCACATAGACACACTCCCGCTCTCCATGCACACACACACCTCCCCTTCCCTCTACACACACACACACAACCACCCCACCCCACCCTTCCACACACACACACTGTGGAATCTAACATCTTGTGTGATCTGAGAATGTTATAATATGCAGTGGCAACTGCTGCTTTCTACTGGAAAATTGACTTTAAGTCATCTCATAAGTTAGAAAATGGGGGCAGAAGAAACGAAAAATACACAAGTTATTTCTCTAACAACGAAGAATAGAACTCTCTCTCTCTCACTCCCTCTCTCTCTTTCTCTCTCTCTCCTTCCCTCACACACACATACACACTTTGTCATATGTTACACCACTTTACAGAGTGCATTAGGTACATTTTATCGCAACACCAGCACTAGGGAGGTTATCATGACTTTGACGCAACTGAAGACTCCTTTCAACTCTTTGTTTGACAGGTTTTCTATGGCTGCATATCCTTCATATTCCCAACCACTTTACAGAGTATACTATGTGTGTTTATCGTATCACTAACACTAGAGAGGTTGGTGTGCTACTTACACAACTGAAGAGTCCTCTCAGCCCATTTTTGGCATGGTTGCTCTATGTTTTTCGCCTTGTCATTGTTTTTACTGTTGTTACTCTTATTGTTGTTGCTGTTGTTACTTCTTGTTGTTGCTCTGCTGTTGCTGTACATTTGAAAAATAAAAAAAATTTTCTTGCTTAATAAGTTCAGCAGCTGTGTTGAAATTTGATCTCTGAATCTACAAAGCTGGCTATAAACATATAATAAAAAGGAAGGTTTAGGTTGGACGTTTTAAAAAAATACTGCATCTAAACATATTCACTCAGAAATGTGGGGGCAATTAGTGAATAATTTATCTAATAATTTGGTAATTAATAAATAATGACAAGCAAATTTTGAAGAGAGGAAAGTTGATTATATCGTCCCCAGTACTTCAGTTATTTTATAAACCTCAGAAGAATCAAAAGCAAAGTTGACCTAAGCAGGATTGGACCTCAAAACGTGAAGTATTTGTCCAACACTGTCACACCACTTATAACAATAATGATATTAGTTTCCACTTTAGGCACGGGGCCAGCAATTTGAAGAGGAGGGAAAAGTCAATTAAATCGACTCCAGTGTGCATTACTTGTGCTTTATTTTGTTGACCTCGTAAGGATGAAAGGAAAAAGCTAACCTCAGCGGGATTTGAACCCAGACCGTAAAGGGCCGTAACTCGATGCTGCAAAGCATGGTGTCCGACGCTCTTAAGGGCATTATCAATTTAAATAGCTTACAAAGACATTTACTGTTCTTTATGTCCTTTTGGCATCATTTGTATGATAATTGATTGTAAAATGTGTGTTTATCAAACTTTGCCACATGTTGACACTTGACATAATTTAAGAAAGAAGTAGAATTTAAAGGAAGTTATAATGATAACAATAACTTGTGATAACTGACTGAGAAATTGCTGCCAATAGACCAGATATCATCATTGAAAAAAACAGATAGGAAATGTAGCTCGGAGGGCCAGTTTAATGAATGCTTCCTTAACCATCAGACGACCTTTAGACACTGATAAGACAGTCCACAAAACTGGTGAAATGTGTGTCCTTGAATATGATTTGCTAATTTGTTGTGGAACTAACTCTATACCGAACGTGTCCTTTGGACTGAGTGCTCTACAAACTTCCAATATAACCTCCCGGTTTTTTACCACAATATATATATATATATATATATACTAGAGGGTGTTATACCAAAGGATTGGTGCAGCAGCATCATTGTCAACTGCTACAAGGGTAAAGGTGATGCACTAGATAGAGGAAACTATAGAGGTATAAAGCTGATGGACCAAGTCATGAAAGTAATGGAAAGAGTTATAGCACAGTTGATTAGGGACTGGGTAAAACTAGATGAGATGCAATAAGCCATGTATAGGGGAGAAGTCAGCAAAGTTAGGGTTAGCAATGGCTATAGCGAGAACTTTTACATATAGGTCGGTGTCCACCAGGGCTCTGTTCTTAGCCCTCTCTTGTTCATTATAGTGTTGCAGGCAATAACAGAGGAGTTTAAGACCGGATGCCCAAGGGAACTCCTATATGCGGATGATCTCACACTTAAAGCTGAATCTATGGTAGAACTAGAGAAGAAACATGGAAGCAGGGACTAGAAAGAAAGGGTCTCAAAGTCAACCTGATAAAGACTAAGGTCCTCATAAGTAGATGAGAAAACAGAACCCAGATCCCCTCAGGGAAATGGCCTTGCTCAGTATGTAGGAAAGGTGTAGGTAAGAATTCCATCCTCTGCCCCAAATGCAAACAATGGGTACACAAGAGATGTAGCGGGATCTCAGGAAGCTTAGCTAAGAATGTAGGCTTCACATATAGCAGCAAGCAACAAACAGCCACAGGAAACAAGTACCACCAATCTCTGGGAGGGCTCTGTAGAAACAGTAGACAGCATCTGCTACCTAGGTGACCGAATTAACAGTGGAGGTGGGTGTTCGGAAAGTACAATAACTAGGGTAAGAACGGGGTAGAAGAAGTTCAAAGAGCTACTGCCACTGCTAGCTGTAAAAGGCTTTTCCCTCAAAATGAAGGGCAGACTGTATGATGTGTGTATACGAACAGCAATGCTACATGGTAGTGAGCCCTGGGCTTTGTGTGTAGAAGACTTGCGTAGATTAGAAAAAAACGAAGCCTGCATGCTCCGATGGATGTGTAATAGTAATATATCGTACGTGAACGGCAAAGCATAAATGAATTGAGAGAGAGACTGAGCATAAGAGGAATCAAATGCTGTGTGCAGGAGAGGAGGTTGCGTTGGTATGGACATGTGATGCGTATGACGGATGACAGCTGCATAGAAAGGTGCAGAACACTAGACGTCGATGGAAGCCGTGGAGTTGGGAGACCTAAGAAGACCTGGGATAAGGTGATAAAAGCCGACCTTACCCAATTACACCTCTCAAAGTCGATAACACATGACCGTGACCTCTGGTGTCACGCAGTAATACAGAAGATCCGACTTCCCACAGGAACAAGCCGAAGCTGAAGCATTTAGACAATATGGCCCCACCCTCTCCCACTGCAAAGTGGTCGTGGAGGTGCCACAGAAAAAAAGCACCCAGCCCACACTGTAAAGTGGACGTGCAGGCGCCACAGAAAAAAAGCACCCAACCCACACTGTAAATGAGGTTGGTGTTAGGAAGCACTCACTGTAAATGAGGTTGCAGTTGTAGAAATCAAGCCAGAATCAGTTCCAGTATGAGCAAGACAAGGTCAGCCGACTGGACAATGCCCACAACAGGACAACCCATCTAACCCATGCTAGCATGGAAGAACGGACATAAAATAGCGATGATGATGATGATGATGATGATATATATATGTATCATCATCATCATGATCATCATTTTAAGTCCGCTTTTCCTTGCTTGCAAGGGTATATAATAAAATGTAGTTTCACACTATCAATCTGTGTGCGATGATGTAGAACAATTGAGTGAGTAGCTTGTTGGGTGAATAATGGCAAGTGCGTAAGTGAAGTTGGTCTCAGTGAGTTGAGAGAAGCTATGCCATATTCAAGGAAACACAACCACAAGGATATGGTCCGAACGTGTAAGAGCCGAACTCCCACTGTCATCGCCTCCATCTCTCTGTATGGTGAGCAAATGGGGTCCCACGTGCTGGCCTCCCCACAGCCCAGGCGGAGGACAGAATGGAGAAGTCGTTTCCCCAGAGGATGGTAAGGGAGATCCGCTGGGAGAGCCATTCCATCTCACAATTATTCTTTGAAGGATTTGGTTTTGGTTTTTACCATATATGAAGGTAGAGAAGGTGTAAAGAGAGGGACAGAAAAAGAGGGGTTGAGATTAAGAGTAGGATAGATAGAGTGAGTAAGGAGGATTAAGAAAATGAGATTGTTTTGAATATTACTGAATCCATTAGGTGTGAAAAATTCAAATGCCACCGGAAATGTACTAAATAGGATGTAGTAAAACCTAGGTACTAGGGATTGAATCTTGTTCTAGTCCAGTTTGTATTTAGCAAAGGTTTTTAGAACCTTGTGTTTGCAATTAAATATATATATATAACCAGGATTTTTTCACAATGAAATAATTGCCTTATGTTGTTTATTACATAACTATATATAATATATATATATATATATATATATATATATATATATATATATATATATATATATATATATATGGCATAGGTAAAATATAACGTCCGGGAAAGTGAAACTAATTTTTATGACAAGTGAATGTGTTTGTTTTTTAGTATTGCGTGTGTGATTATTTTTTCTTTTTCTTTTTTTGTGTATTGTGTGTACGGAAAATTATACTTACCTTATCAACATCCTTATTAGACCGTATAAATAGCTGAAATACAGTTGATCATCTCGCCAAATTTGTTGGCACCAACTCTCTGCCGCCAAAGAAATTCAGCTAAATACGAGGGGAATAAATCGTCGCTTGTCCCATGTTGTCGACGGAGCTTTTTCTTCGCACGGCTCCAAGTGTTCTCTATGAGTTGTGTGTGCACATTAGGGTCTTCAGGATCGACAAAATTCCGTTGGTGCACAACAACATCATGGAGGTAAATGCCACCTTGAATTTCCTCAATATCAGAATAGGAAACCCAACCATCGGACATGATGTGGCGTCCTGGCAAAATCCATTCCTGTATAATGGGGACAAGAGTTTCACGGCTTCGATCTGGAACTTCGATGAGGCAGCAGCATCCAGAATGGCGTTCTACAGCGCCGAACACCCAGTGGCCTTGTCTCCACTGGCCACGATGATACTTTCTATGAAAGTATTTTGATTCGTCGATCTCAACAATGATCGACGAACCATTCTCATCAAATCCTCCAAGCTGTTGAGGATTCGCCTCCAAATACTGCTCACAGATTTCTCTAAGGAAATTGCACCAGTCTATTATTGTCGGCTTGCTAAGTCCTGTTTCTCTCGTCATCTCAGTTTGGGCCTGACCGTTGCACCACATATACATAATGCCAATAAGTTGTTCGAGTCGAAGATGGCTTCGATAAAATATAGAGTTCCGTCGAACCGATTGACAAAATGTGTCGCGGCAGCATCGCCATCTCCATTTATCTATCCCCTCAGAATATCTTCTCAATGTGCACGCCTCATTGCAGAGAGGACAAATCACACTGTTCGCCAACAGACGCCGACTCGCAAACCACTCTAACATACATAACGTGTCACCGTGTATCGCCGGACACAGCGTATATATTGTTTCGAAGCGCTCAACAATAGCATTAGTATCCAAAATATCTTCAACTAACTTAACGCGACCAACCACTCGTCCAGCCATATTTGATGTGATACTGTATTAGAATCCAACCCTTCGGTGCTTCGTTTAAAAAAAAAAAAAAATTTCCCAGCCCTTCTGACGCCTATCTGCCTTTCTGACCCCAAGCTGCCTCTCTGACCCAAATCCTTTATCATTCTCTGTCCTTCTTATGACCCGGCCTTAATTTCTTTAGGGGACAGAAAGTTGGTGCCAACTTTGGCAAGATATTACAAAAACATCTAAACGATGATGATGACACAAACACATATATATATATATACATACAGACACACATATATATACACACATATACACACTCACACATATATATATAAGAGAAAATAATCACACACGCAATACTAATTAACACCATATCACTATAGAGACCTGTTGTAAATAAACAAACTGTATCGTAATTTTCAGTGTAAAAAAAACAAACACATTCACTTGTCATAAAAATTAGTTTCACTTTCCCGGACGTTATATTTTACCTATGCCTATATATATATATATAATATAAGATCAAAAGATGGTTAAAGGAGTTCCATGTATTTTATTATGCGCATTTCAAAAACAAACATCATCATGCAATAATATTTGTGTTTTCATCAGATAAAACAGGAGAACATGATATGAAGGCTAAAAAACACTTGTGGATAGTGCAGTTTTAAATCAACATATCTGCACTATCCACAAGTGTTTTTTAGCCTTCATATCATGTTCTCCTGTTTTATCTGATGAAAACACAAATATTATTGCATGATGATGTTTGTTTTTGAAATGCGCATAATAAAATACATGGAACTCCTTTAACCATCTTTTGATCTTATATTATGCATACTCCAGTCCTACAAACTGTAGAGTGCTTCTTATCCGATATCTGCATTGCTTTATTGTACTACAATAAAACTCACCTCCTACATATATATATATATATATATATACTAGCTGAACTACCCAGCGTTTCCCAGGTTACTACTGTTCTTATTCAGATTAGTAAACAATAAATATGAAGATATGTATTTATTTTCTCATAATTATTTCAAAATATCTATATCTTATAAAACAAATATCAAAATTGTAATGATAATAGAATTTAGAAATGAAAATCTGTCAATTTTGAAACACCTTAGGGTAAACAGTATTCATTGTGTGATTTTTTGTTGGTGTCCAAATGAATAAATTGTTGCTACACTCACACACATACACTCTCACATACACATACTGACACAGACACACACAGACATACATTCACGCAGACACACGCATAGCTTTTCACCTCATTTTTTTTACTCACTACATATGTGTAGATGTGTGTATTTACTAACGTACCTAATGAACGCACACACACTCACAAACACATACATATTCATATACAAAATGTGATGTGATTGTGTTGTTTTATATTGTTTTAATCCAAATGAAAATAAAAATTATCACACATACATACATTCTCACATACACTCACACACACATACACTCTCACATACACTCACACACTCTCACATACATATACTAAGATAGACACACACATTCATACATTCACGCACACCTGTCAGTCATCACATATGTATCTGTATGTGTAGATGTGTGTGTGTGTTTAATTGTCTATATGCATGTGTAAATGTGTGTGTGTGTTTAATTCTCTAAGTATGTAACAAACTCACAAACACACACTCACAAACACATACACACTCATCTACAATGTGATGTCATCGTGGTCGTCATGGTGCTGGTTTATTATAGTTGACTATAGAAAGGTTATTTTAGATAAAATACTATATTGATTTAATCCAAATGAAAATAAAAATTACATGTTGACACTCCCGGGGTCTAATAATATTACCTTGTAAAATTTGATTTGATTTGGTCCAGCCATTTGAGAATGCATAGGAACAGACAGACAAAGAATTTTATATAGAGAGCGATATAACCAGTAGCTGTATCTACATTGACATTTTTATAGATTTTCTAATATAAACTTCCTCATGCATAAATATGTCATTTAATTAACCATAGCACACTATACAAATTGCACTTGACAGTTCAGTTAAGTTCTAGCTTGAGCTTGTATTTGGGGTAAATAGAGATTGGCTATTTTATTATTGATTTTTTTTGGTTTTTTTTTTCATATTTCTCAGCTCATATATAAATAGATAAAGTAATTACTTGCCACAACAAAGAGCACAAGAGTTTGTCTCTAATAATTTTTGAGGCAAGCCAATACACTTGCAGCATGAGTGATAGTGTAGCTACAATGTTGGATTGATCAAGAACCTTTACCAGGAACATCACCTGATACATGGAAAAGGTGACACACCAACAATGACAAAACCTCGTTGTCCAAGCTTCTCCAAACATTTTGAATACCATAGGCTGAAAAAAAATATTTTGACAACATATGCTGGTTGTTTATCTTGCTTGTAATCAACATATATAAGAAATTTCCAAAGTAATCATCAGCATATATGTATAACTTGTATAGCACATAGTTATCTACATATGCTGGTTATTTATAATATAGGTTCATAGACCACACAGTTACCAATATGTAGGACACAATACAGCCAATTGGTTAAGAAATTTGCTTCACATTGCATCCCAGATTCGATCCTACTGTCTGGAATCTTGTGTAAAAGTTAATTACCATAGCTTCATTGAAATTGGGTAGATGAAGACTGCTTGGAAGCCCATCAGATGGATTGTACCTGTAATTCAAAGAGACAGCCTTGTTACACACATCAGTGCCGTGCTGAATCTCTCAGAATTACATAAAGGGTACTTGTGTCCATGGAATGCTCAGCCACTTACACATTAATTTCATGAGCAGGCTGTTCTATTGATCAAACAACTGAAACACTCTTCATCAAAACTGATGGAGAACCATTCCAATTTACCAATATGTAAAGGCAATTCATACAATTGTCACTTCATTTGCGAACGACATATTTGGTTTCAGCACAAGATGATTTATCGACATTCTCCTTGTGTTAACACTCTGGCTAAAAATAGATGCAATTATATGATCGAAGACAGGCAGGAATTCAATCTTTAACTAATTTGTAATAAATTGAAATTCTTGCATTTGATTAATTCACATTAGAAGACGGCATCTTATACATAAGATATATAATTCCCATGTAAAAATTAACACAATAATAAACTGAAAGAAATATACGGTGTTGTTCTTTTTATTTAGAAACAAAGCCATTTATTATCACTATGTAATTGTTGATTATAAGTCTACCCAACCAGAGCAGCCCTGGTTGGGTAGACTTATAATCAGAGGCAATCCAGCTATGACCATCCATTTTCTCTTTTATCCTTCTAAGAACAATAAATATACTACCAGGTAACAACTGGGGTTCATTCTTCTCCCTGTTCTCTCTCTAAGGTTCACTGTGCCCTTTTCCCCAGAAATGAAGAATGTTTGAGAAAGTGGCTAGCATCATCTTCTCATAGAAAACTAATAAGCCAGAAAAACCTTCCAAGGATGGACACCACTGTGCAGGAACAGCCTCAAATAGTTCAAATAAAATCAAATTATAATAATTAATATTAATGTTTTCTAGTGCAACAAAGCAACATAATCATCATCCCTTTTAGATTAATTTCTCTGTGGATTGGATAAGTCTTTTCCAGGACAGCTTACCCTTGACTCATTGTCGTTCTTTTCTCTTCTCCTCTGTGAGGTTCAGCATTTTGAGATCCACTCTCACCATTTCTCCCAGGTTTACCTTCACCTTCCTTTACTACAGTTTCCTTCCCCTGAAAACTCCTAGCACTTCACCCAACAATCATCATCAATACATGTCACCAAAGACTCATTATTAAGTTAGTTTTGGAACAAAACAAAATATTCTTACATAGAATTATGATGGAAAGTTTTAATTTAGATATAAAACCCTTCTTAAAATGTTCATATCAGAGCTAGGGACATTATGCAATATAACTGATTTTTAATATTCTATTTCATGAATCCTTGTACTTGACTGATATTAAAATTATAAACTTATAGAGGGATGAAAATCAAGGTCAACCCTGGCAAAAAAAAACCTCAAAAAATAAAGGGATCTAGCTAAATGGTGCAATGTATTTTGTCCACCACTTTGCAAAGTCTACTATCCCATCCATCACTCTTGTTAATAATGATTTCTAGTATAGGCACAAGGCCAGTAATTTGTGGGGAGGGGTAAGTCGATTAAATCAACCCCAGTACGTTACTGGTGCTTTATTTTATCAACCCCGTAAAGATGAAAGGCAAAGTTAACCTCGGCGAGATTTGAACTCATAAAGCATATTGTCTGAAGCTCTACCAATATTGCCAATCTACCATCCTCCCAGCTTTATAATAATAATTATAATAATTACACAAGAGATGTAGCGGGATAGCAGGCAAACTAACAGGTAGGGAGAAATATGTATGCAGTAGATGTACAGGGAAATTAGACAGTAGAAGTCGCACTGATAGACACATTTTTCAAATGCGAGAGGGCGCTATAGAAGTGGTGGATAGCTTCCGGTACCTAGGAGATCAGATTAGCATGGGAGGAGGGTGTTCCGAGGCCATAGTATCTAGAATAAGGACGGGTTGGAAGAAGTTTAGGGAGCTGCTTCCTCTGTTGACGAAGAAGGGTTTCTCCCTGCGTACGAAAGGCCGGTTGTATGATGCCTGTGTGAGGAGCGCGATGCTGCATGGTAGTGAGACATGGGCAGCAACCGCAGAAGATATGTGACGGCTGGAGAGAAATGAGGCAAGCATGCTCCGTTGGATGTGCAGTGTAAATGTGCATGAACGACCCAGCATAAATGTGTTGAGAGAGAAACTGTGTCTGAGAGGGATAGAATGTAGTGTACGGGAGAGGAGACTGAGGTGGTATGGACATGTGATGCGCATGGAGGATGACCGATGGGTGAAGAAGTGCCAGGAAATGCCAGTTGAAGGAAGACGTGGTAGAGGTAGACCACGAAAAACATGGGCGGAGGTGGTGAGAACAGACCTCAGATCATTGAAGCTCACGGTGGAGATGACGAGGGACCGTGACGAGTGGAGAGATGCTGTGCTGAATAAGACCCGTCCCACCCTTGCAAGCAGGGAAAAGCGGACGTAAAATGATGATGATGATGATGATGATGAATAAAGGTGGTATTCATCACATGTACAGAATGTCCATGACAACATTTATACCAAGGCCCTTACAAAGTATTTTTATTATCTGAACAAGTAGAACTCTTACTGCTTATGGTGGAGAGTCATACAACTGTGAAGCCCATGACCTAGTGGTTAGGGCTTCTGACTCACAATCACAAAAAATGAACCATATATGTAATTCAAAGGGCCAGCCTTGTCACTATCATGTTGAATCTACCCGAGAAATATGTTAAAGGTGCATCAGTGGAATGCTCAGTCACTTGCATGTTAATTTCACGAGCAGTCTGTCCCATTGTTAAAAACAACTGAAACACCTGTCATTGGAACCATTGCGGTTCATACAATACAAACATCAGCTGAAAAGTTCATAGGCTGACAATGAAGGAATGATGCTAGCTCTGTTAAATCTTGCATTCATTAATTTCAAATCTTCTTATTAATAATTACATTGCTTCTTTCTAGGGACTATGTTTAAAAATAAACCTCATTTGGTCATTCCATGAGAGTATCTTATTCAGCCTAAGAACTTTTCAGCCAGCCCTAATACATGCAACTGACTGGACTACTCTAGAAGGAATTTGGTATTTTTATAAGGGATGTAGGGTAAAATTCTTTGAGTGAATACCAATGTTTCACCCTCTTCAGTTAGTGAAATGGGTTCACACCTAAACAAGATAGCTTAGATCAGCGGTTGCCAACCGGTGGTCCGTGGACCTCAGATGGTCAGAGAAAAGATTTTGGTGGTCCGCAGAAAAATGTGGACAAAATTTTCAATTTTTTTTGTTTTATTAATAATAAAACAAAAATAATATTCAGTTAAAATATATTTTATAACACCCCTAAGAAATGTTTCTCCTCAGTAAAGAACTAACATCTATGAAAGAATTTTACACATATGTACCATCAATCGACAATATGACACATGTACACTTCAGTATTGTTTAATAAAATAGAAGTTCTCTGATCATTATTTTACAAATGTATTTATCTTTTTTAAAAATTCATATTCGTGGTCCATGGGATTTAGAATTATGAATTTAGTGGTCTGTGAGGTCCGAAAGATTGGTGACTTATGGCTTGGGTAGCTTTAACTTTTTGCTATTTCTTTTGTTATTGTCTTGGTTTCTCATATTTTGGCTAGTTCTGAAAGAAAAATTGTAGGGCAAAGCAAGCAGGTATAGTGTGTTTCTGAGAAAAAGAAGGCAACACAAAGCAAGCAGGTATAGCAGTTGTGTGTGTATGCCACATATAACTGTAATAAAACAATCACGACAGGAATATGAAACCATTTCTCATTTCAATAATGACAACAATAACAACAAAATTGGCCAACAACAACAAAATTCCCATTTATTAAATTTTTCACCAAATTTCAGTCTGTATAATGTATATGTATATATATATATATATATATATATACATATATAAATATATTATATATATGTATATATATATAGCGTGTAAAAACAACGTTCAATAAATTTAGTATAATTCATACATTATACTACATAATCTTAATAGTCAGGTGTAAGTATAAACACATCCAACAACTTAAGAGTACCCATGTACTCTTTCACACACACATGTATATACAAACAAAATCTCACGCTCTTAACTTGTTACTTTTATAAAACAGGAAAGGTCAGTAATTTCCTACTACCTTATTTATTTATTACTTTTAATATATAGCATATATATATTTACACACACATTTTTTTGTTGTTGTTTCAACAAATGAGAAAAAGAGTACTCAATATATTTTGGAGTATAATTATTCATATATACAGAGACCGTACTTTGCTTCATTGCTATTCAGAGTTTCCTGCTTGGCACGTTTTTTCAGGTTAAGATACAAAATATTTTTCTCTTTGCCTGAGAACTGTGAAGTGATGCACCGAAATACCAGTTTTGTGTGTGTATAATGAATGTGTATGTGTATATATATATACATATGTGTATGTGTGTGTATATATATATATATATACACATACATACACACGTGTGTATATTTATAAATATATATATTGCATCGTATTTTCCTGACCATTACCAACACATATAGAACAGGAGAAAACAGTCTTTTCTTTCTTTCTTTTGTTTGTTTGTTTGTTTGCATTTTAGAGAGTGAGTTATTTATTCAGTGCTATATACATATAAGTTCATCACAAGTCAAACCATGTTGTGGTAACAATGACAATAATAGTTTTAATAATATTGATAATGCTTTCTAACAGAGTCACAAAACTACACATTTGGAGTGGATTTAATTGACATGCAGTATTTCACTGGGTTCCTATTTTAATGAACCCAGGATTTAAGATTGACAGACACAACCTACCAAACCAGGATTTGAACTCAGAACATGTAGGGAGGTAACTGAATACCACAAGTTATTTGGTATGGCATGCCACCATTTTGTCATAATAATGATAGCAATGAAAGTCTGAGATATATTGCGTGGAGAAAACAGTTAATTTTTAGCATTCAGCACTTTTCCAAGTACATTAGCAGCATGATGAAGTGGAACATCTCACAACCAGGAGTGAAAACTTGATTCAGCTTCCAGAGAGCTTACCTCTCGACCCAATGATGTTTACCACCATTTTTGTAATTATATTCTTGTTTTTGTTCATTTGGCTAGGCACATGTAGAATTATCAGAATGGAAATGTTTAAGTCAATTAAATCAATCCACTAATATATAACTGGTATTTACCATATTTCCCAGAATCAAAGATGCTATTTTCTCTCAGAATAAATCTAATAAATTTACTGTGTATCTAAGAGGATGAAGGTGATACTTTACATAAGTGAATTTTAATCCAAAAGAAGAATTATATATGCTAGCCAGTAATTTTAACTCCTGAATATGACTCCGGAATAAAATGTATAAATTATACTTAGTTAAGATAGTAAATAAACATAAAAAGTCTTTCCCAGGCCTGGAGGCTCATCAAGCCAGTGCATGTTGGCATGTTTGACATGATGCCAGTCCATCACAGGGTTAATCCCCAGCTACTGTTGCTACCCATTTCTAGCTAAGTGGACTGGAGCAACATAAAATGAAATATTTTGCTGCAGAACACAACATGCCATTTGGTTCAAGACTTGAACCCATGACATTATGACCATAAGTGTAACATCCTAACCACTAGGTCACATGCCTTTAACCTTCTGGCACTGTAGGCGACTTATGCCGCTGATAGAGTAATCTCCCCTTAATACATAATGCAGTGTCAAGGGAAGTAATTCATTAAAAAAATTCAGCGTGTTAAAGGTTAAATATCAAAAGTATTATTTAATTTTTTTTTAATAGAAGACAGCAAATAAAATTTGAAAATTGAAATAGTAGCTTTTGCAGTATTTTCTGGAGTTAAAAATACAGCAAAAGATTCTAATTCAATTTTAAAGTTTTTTAAATATATACAACTACAAAAATTAATTCTCCCAAAGGCAAAAGACAGTAGACAAACCAAATCTGGCTAGTAATAATTTACATGATGTGTGTCAACTTTAATCTCTTTAACCCTTTAGTGTTTAAACTAGCCATATCTAGCCAGAATTATTTCACCTATTTCTGTTCAAACTGGCTGTAACTGGCCACTCATACTGATGTTAAGGTATTGTTCTCAAAATAAATACCATCAAAATCTCATAGATTCGATATTATGTGAGATAAAGCCTTTACCACGAAAATGCAATAGCATATATAGAGTAATGTAAATGCTAAAGGGTTAAACAATCACGATTTTAAGGGGGACATTTCCAAGCAGTAAAATAAATCAAATTGCAGTATATGAAAAATGTTATTTGACAAAACTTATCCAAAAATGTTTTTTTTAAATATACAGTCTATATGATTTAATGATTTAAACATCACCAAGCAGCTACTAAAATAGCTTAATAAAGTACATGAAAGTACTGAGAACTTGTTTTAATGTTTATCCTTTTGAGAAAATTTTCAAATAAAAAAAAATTAAAGTGTGTTTGCATTGTTGAAGCATGTTCGATACTGAGAAATATGGTATTTTATCAACTCCAGAAACATGGAAGACAAAATTGATGGAAGAAGGATTTGATAGTGATGATAGTAAATTAGTGCAACACATTTATTCTGGATAGCTATGATTTCAGTCACAGATAGATATACTGCTTTGCATTCGAGGTTAACTTTGCCTTTCATCCTTACGGGGTCGATAAAATAAAGTACCAGTAATATATTGGGTAATTGGTGGCCTTGTGCCAAAAGTAGAAACAATTATTGATAATTATTGATAATGATGATAATTATTGATAATGATGATAATTATTGATAATGATGATAATTATTGATAATGATGATAATTATTGATAATGATGACTTTTGACAAGGCTCAAAGCCAAACGATGTAACAGAGGGAGCATAGTTAACCAAGTTGAAACTAACATGTATTCATCATCATCATCATCATCATCATTTTATGTCCACTTTCCCCTGCTTCCAAGGGTGGGACATATATATATATTTGTGTTGGTGATGTTTTTAAATAAACATAGAGTATATTATTGAACACACAATACATACATCCATATATATATATATATATATATATATGTGTGTGTGTATACATATATATATATATATAGTCGATCAATTTTTGTCAAATCGCACCGTGGAAACAATGTTTCCATTGGTCTTTCCATTGGCTAATCCAGGTAGAAGGAGCATCATGAAATAAAGTGTCTTGCTCAAGGATATAACACATCGCCTGGTCCAGGAATCAAACTTACAACCTGTCAGAATTATTAGCCACAGGGGCAGAGATGTCCATAACATTACATGACAGAATTATTAGCCACAGGGGCAGAGATGTCCATAACATTACATGACAGAATTATTAGCCACAGGGGCAGAGATGACCATAATCAAATTCTTTTACCAATCAGCCACGTGCCTTTTCTATATCTATCTATCTATATATATAAATAATATATATGTACATATATATATAATATATGTACATATATATATATATAATATATATACATATACAATATATATATATATATGTTATATATATATATATATATAATATATATGTACATATATATATATATATATATATATAATATACAAATAAAGATTCAGCGATAATCGCATTTTCGGCGGGCAGGAAATGCGAAGCGAAACGCATATATATATAATATATATATATAATATATATATATATATTATATATATTATATATATATCATTTCATCATCATCATCATCATCATTTCATTTTACGTCCACTTTTCCCTGCTTGCAGGGGTGGGACGGGAACTGATTCTGGCTTGATTTCTACAGCTGGATGCCCTTCCTAACACCAACCTCATTTACAGTGAGTGCTGGG
>OZ024747.1:42119793-42164793 GCA_964016885.1 Eledone cirrhosa | reverse complement strand
TGTCCGGGTATCATGGCTATTGCCAATATAGGTTTGTTATTTTTATTGACTTATTATTTTAAATCAAGACAGGCAAACCATATTATGTTAAATTAGTATTTTTCAACCTAGCTAACTTGGTCATTTGCCATTCGAAAACATGTATAATTGTATCGGTGTTCATCCCTCATATATTCATTTGTATATATATATATATATATATATATATTTATATAACAGAAGTCCAACGAGCTTTTGATTCCAGAGTTGGGCTAGATCGATACAGATCGAGCCTTGAGCTGATCAATCATGAAACATGTGTCACACTTCAATAAACGTAATGAAGATCTAACACTTCATTCTCTTTATCATTATTAGTGTGTGTGTGTATATATATATACACATATACATATATAATTACACAAGTATATATATACACATACATACATGCATATTAATTTCAAAGCTGAATGAAATCATTGCAGTAGTCATTCAGACATGATAAATATTTTACACATGCTAAACATGAAACTTATACAAATAATCTTAGTTCACTATATGTGCATGTGTGTGTATGTGTATCTGTGTGTGTGTGCATGTGTGTGATTCCAATAGCTAGGGTTTCTCAGATTGGG
Organism: Eledone cirrhosa; assembly: GCA_964016885.1. Lineage (NCBI taxonomy): Eukaryota > Metazoa > Mollusca > Cephalopoda > Octopoda > Eledonidae > Eledone > Eledone cirrhosa. The sequence continues at coordinate 42,164,179 of OZ024747.1, read as the reverse complement.
CACTTTTACTTATCCAAGGATTCCATGTTAGAATGAGCTTTAATCCAGGGACCCTGGATATAATAAATTATGTCAATATTTCAAAATTGTATGTATGATATATGTATGCATATGTGTGTGTGTGTGTATGTTCTTCTAAGTAGTTATGTATGTGTGTATGTATATACTTATGTATGACTATGTTGTGTGTACTTTTTAAATATCCTAGGATTTCCTGAGCCAAGAAGCATTTTCCAAGAAATCTAAAATAATCTAAAACAGACCAGGATCCCAAGAAAGAAACTCTGATCAGTGCCATCGGAATATCTCTCCACTTTTGAAAATGAATGTGTTTTTTTTATTTTTTCTCAATATTGCAGCATTTTCACCAAAAAAACTTCGACTCACTAATAGCGTATGACATTTAGTTAGAATATATTGGTCCAGGATCACCTTCATTACATTATCACACACATTGTTCTTCCCATAATATGGTTTATCCACGTGGATTATTTCCCCAGAGTTGTACACAAATTGGGAGGCAAATTTTACTGCAGCTAAAGTCCGCACATCCTCCGAATCTGTCGTTACAAATATTTTGTACTTGTTCGTATTATTGTATCTACTCAAAAAGTCCCAGACAATATGCAAATCAGACATTGTATTCCTTGGCTCATCAGATGGCATGCTAGGGTTACGTCCAATTCGAATTTGAGCACACACAAGTTGTATATATGGTTTGGGGACATTGACTCTGAAGAAATTTTGTAGTTGATTCTGAAGAACAGTGTTAAAGCGAAACAATAAATTCATCACTTTAGCAAATATATTTTCACTTGACATTTGTAACGCCCAAAGTAGCCGTTCCTTATAGCGAACATTCTTTTTCAAGGCATTGGAAAAGTCATAGTTTGCAGTCACATAGACAACATCTTCGGGGTAAACTGTTTCCAAGTCTGCCCATTGAAGAAGGGGAATGTAATCTTTGTTGCCAATCAAATAGAGGTACCGACTGTCTAGGCTAAACAACTCTCTTGAGTCAACCTCCCAGTTCACTTTGTTTGGGCGAAGAAAGGCAGAAATCTCACACGGTTTTGTAATTATGATGCCAAAACGACGACCCATGGCTAGAGCCATTAAATAGACAGACACTATACCAAGTTGTCTGTCTCCCCAACCCCCACAAGTTTTTTGGCCAACACAATAATAAATAATGTATTTAGTTCTGTAGTTGTTTAAATTAACTAACTCTTGTTTCTTCATACTTAAATTTTCATTATATGTATCAGGTACTTCATCACGTGGAAGCTCCTCAAAATGCTCTGACATTGTTTGTTCAAGATTGTTCGATGTTTTCACGGTACATTGATTGTCAACAATGAACTGGTGCCAGGTACACAACAGAAAGAGGAAGCAGACCACAGCAATAACACGGAAGTCTGGCATCTAAAAATAATAGAAAAAAAATAAATAAATAGAAAGACGCAAAGTGTGTACAACAATTCAATAACAAAATGTCACAGACAAGTAAAAAAAAATCTTAACCCTTTAACATTTACATTACTCTATATTTACTATTGTATTTTCATGACAAACACTTTATTTAATGTGTTAAAACTTTGATATTTAATGTTTTCTAGGGTGAAATGGATCAACTCCAATAATAACTGAAGCCACTCAATAAAGATGTATAGTGCAAACATTTCTTACACTGCAGTAAAGTGCATACTAAAATAACTATGCATATAAATGTGCATTTAAAACTGACAAATGAAAGAAAATTTTAATTTGAGATATTTCTACAGTTCTATAAGATGTAAAGACTAAAGTAGAGGAATGTTCTTACATTCCAGCTCATCAAAATGGAAATGTTTTCCTTAAATTCCTCTAGATAACAAATAAATTAAAAAAATATCCATGAACAAGAATGTAGGAATCTTTGCACAAATTCAGAATTTATTCCTTGTTAAATTGAAGAAAATATTTACTTTTGATATTGGCAAAAAGCCATAAATTTTGTGAGAGAAGATATACTTAGTTATGTTAACCACAATACTCCACTGGTTATTATTTTAGCAAACCGGTGGATTGGCAGAGGGTTGGATGCCATGCTTTGACGCATAGAGTTACGGCTCTTTCCATTCTGAGTTCAAATCCAGCCAAGGTTAACTTTGCCTTTTATCCTTACGGGGTCGATAAAATAAAGTACCAGTAATGCACTGGGTAATTGCTGGCCTTGTGCCAAAAGTAGAAACAATTATTTTAGCAAACCCCTAAGGATGAAAGATCAAATCAACTTTGGGGAAATTTGAACTTAATATGTAAACAGATATACCTAAATACCACAAGGTATTTTGTTCAGTGCTCTACTGATTTTGCAAATCCAATACTGTCTCAATATTTTAAGAAAATATTGAAAAATACATTTTATTTCATTTTTTTCTTTTACTTTTAGTGAATAATTTTCAATTTCTGGAGTATGTGTGTATTAACACTTTAGCATTTAAACTAGTTCAAACTAGCAATAACTGGCCACTCATACTGATGTTAAGGTATTGTTCTCAAAATGAATAATATCAAAACCTTATAGATTCAATATTATGTGAGATAATTATGTAAGATAAAACCTTTACCACAAAAATGCAATACTATATATAGAGTAATGTAAATGCTAAAGGGTTAAGGTATGGGAGAGTGAGAAAGAGAGTGAGAGACAGAGGAGAAAGAGAGAGACAGTATGAAAGAGAGAAATATGGAGAGTTGATAAATTCCCAGTTAGTCAAGTCTTCAAAATAAATTCCAATATCAAGCCATCTTATCATGCGAGGGTGAGCTGAAAAGTTCATAGGCTGACTGAAGAAGTTATATTTTGCAATTCACTGAACACATAGCTAAGATGGGGGAATGTCTGATATTACACTTCTCTTGAGTAATGTAAATGAAAGTTATTAACCATTGATTGAAACTAATTTCTTTGGAATATCATGAAATTCAGTTGAGATCCTGATCAAATTAGTTGTATGTATTTATCTATACAGAAAGACTAACCACCCAACAAGCCAAGTCTACAGATGAAACTAGTTGAATGTTGAATCATGTTAATCCTACTTATTCTTTGTTCAAAACAAAATAGACAAATAGTGTTAAATAGTTCAACCCAGCAATGCAAACTTATAAAACATTCATCAGTACATTACACAGCCCTGTTTTTTAACAGTGCTGTTTGCACCTCTAAAGTTCATATTTACATATAGGGGAAATAGGTTACTGGAGGTTTATATTTTGCTAAATGCTTACACCCAGATATGAACTACTAACCTACTGGTTGGCAGGACAATGTACTTAATAACCCTCAACATAAAGAGCATAAATGAGCAAATGGATATATTAAATAGTCAAATTACCTTTCCACAAAGTGAAGAACTGCTAGCCAACTGCAAAAGAAAGAAAAAAAGTATTCTAAAAGAGGATAAATATAAGTAACAGATTTTTCTTACTAAATCTAAGAAAATATTTTCTGAAATATTCAAAAATATGAAAAATTCTATAACTTTAACCAATATTTGTTTCCTTTGGCTAGGTCATGCTTTCTCCCCAAAAAACTAATTCAGCTGAGAATTAAAACCAATTCTTTCGTATTGATTACATACAAGGCTAAAGCAAGTATAATTAACTGGATCAACCTCAATATATGACTGATACATATGGTCTTTTATAAACACCATAAGGATGACAGGCAAATTCAAACATGATATGATTTAAACTCTAAATGAGATGTGCAGCTAAATATTATAAGCCCTTTACTGTTTCAGTTAATTTCACCAGCTTTTTCTTTTAACCAAAATTACAAAGAATAAGATATTTTTGGAAAATACACAAGACATACAATAGATATTGATCCAAAGTGCCATATAGCATGGTAGTGAGATATAAGTATTGACTGTGGAAGATCTGCAAAGGCTGAAAAGAAATGAGTCAAGCAGGATCCACACTGTGTAATGCTAACCCACATGAAAGGTGATGCATATGGGTGTTATCGAACTGGGAACAAAGACATTTGCTTATGTATGCAGAAACAATGGAAGTTATGATAGCACTGATATAAATATATGGATGTTATGGTAGCACTAAGACAAACATAGGGAAGTATATGCTTAGTTTTCAATTTTGACTTGTCTGGGAGATCAGTAACCACTGCTTCAGAACTGACTTGGGCTATGTAGACCCGTCCAACCTTTGCTAGCAGGAAAACCAGATGTTAAAATGATAATGATGATGTTGACATCTGGTAGCTACTTAATTTATACATAATTCTAACAATATTATATAAAACTTAAAATTGGAGTTTCCATTGTTAAAGTTGCACATTCATCTGTAAAAAATGAAAATATCTAATTTCTTGTTTACAAATTTCATGTTCAACCAATCATAAACAGCATGATAAAGTAATTGAACAATCAACCAATCATAAACAGCATGATAAAGTAATTGAACAATCAACCAATCACAAACAGCATGATAAAGTAATTGACCAATCAACCAATCACAAACAGCATGATAAAGTAACTGACCAATCACTATAGCAGTATTAGCATAAAAAGTAGACTGTATGATGCTTGTATATGAACTGCAATGCTACATGGCAGTGAGATGTGGGCTTTGACTGCAGAAGACTTGCAAAGGCTAGAGAGAAATGAAGTGAGTATATTTTCCAGTGGGATGTAATGTTAGTGTGCATGGATGAGATAGGTTAAACGAGCTGAGAGGAGAAATTTATATTTGAAGAATCCAATGCCATGTGCAAGAAAAGAAGACTGTGTTCATCATCATCATTGTTTAACGTCCATCTTCCACGCTATGAACATGTAATGTACATTGAAAATGACAGCTGTATAAAGAGGTGCAGAGAAATCTCAGTGGATGGGACTCATGGAGAAGATACATCTAGGAAAATATGGAATGAAGTAGTGAAAACCAAGCTCAGGAAGATGAATCTTATGACACTGACAATAAACGACTATGAAGATTGGTGACATGTGCTTCAAGAAAAAATCTCATCCTCCAACATAAAAATGTGAACTTGCCAATTCATGCTCGCTCCACCATTGCACCTTAATAACTATTTGCGCCATCACTGTTCCCTCACCCACCACTGTTTAAATCCTAACACCAGTCATAACTCCTTAGTAGTTGTTCATATCAACACAGTATCCCCACTCTATCCCCCAACCCTCGCTCCCTCTCTATCCAGGATTACCCCCACCCCCTGTTTAATTCCTAATATAAGTCCTAACTCATTAGAAGCTGTTCCCTTCATCATAGAACTCCACATTCTATTTGGGCCCACCTTCCCCCACCCCCTATTCACCCTGTCAAATTCAACTACATTTGTCATATACCAATGCCATACTTGTCATCCACCCCCATGCCTCGCCTCATTCTATCCCCTCCCCCACAAGGTAGAGAGGACTTCCTATTGTTCTGTAATATAAGTTAGCATTAGGAAGGGTTTCTAGAATATATGCCGAAAAATGTAAGCGGACATTTCATTTGTGTGAAAGACATGACAACCTCACTAAAGCTAATGTCACGATATGGTTCAGTACAGTTTATATAGGTCAGTAGGACTTATCAAGTATCAAACCTTGCTAACAACATGGGTATGCAAAGAATTTTTTGTTATTTAACCCTTAGCATATCCGGCCAGATTTCTTTCACCTATTTCTATTCAAACCGGCCATAACTGGCCCCTCATACCAACTTTAAGGTATTCTTCTCAAAATAAATAGTATCAAAATCTCATAGATTTGATATTATATGAGATAATTATGTGAGGTAAAGCTTATACTACGAAAATACAATAGTATTTATGGAGTAATGTAAATGCTAAAGGGTTAAGGTTGAGAGAAGATAGACAACATATTAAATCCAAATTATGAGGGTAGGTGTGTTCTTATTCTGAAACTTTATATCTTCTTTATACAAACACATTCAATGCAAATGATTTCGAAGATAGATAGGTAAATAATACCCACCTCGATTTCAGTGAGAAATAATTATTTTTCCTTGTTTTTGTTTTTTTGTATGCTATCAACTAATCTGACCTCCAAACATGTTGCAATTAACTATTTTTTTTTGGGGGGGGGGGGGGGGGGGGCCTTGCTCTTTCCCCTCACTCCTGGAGTTTTCTTTATCATTCAAAAAATAAATTCTGTTATCAATGAATCTGTCTTGGGGCCTAGCCAAACTCATCAGTGGACCCCCATAGCCCACCAGCTGAAGACCACTATGGGCCTATACTTATTACACAGGGGCCTATATGGTTTTGAATATATTATATAATGAAATACCCAGCATACACTTGAAACAAAGTTATACACTGGCACTTTGCATGATAAATTAGTTTCAGTCAGTCCCAAAAATCTCATAGGCCCAGGACAATGACCTACTATGTCTATTGGCAAATCTGGCCCTCACCACATGTATAAAAGAGTGTTGCCACAGAGTAATATTTACATCCTATATAGCCATTATAGAAAAAAATGGAAACTCTCTGGATGAAAGAAAATAAATTATTTTTTTATTTTTAAATGAAGAATATATGCTCTTGTTTTTCTTGCTTAGAAAAAGTCTAATACTGTTATATTTTTTCCACCTTGACAGGCCACAAATCTGTCTGATACAGATAACAATTTTTTTATATTTGAATTTAAGACAAGAAAAATATATTAATTTATAGCTATAATTCAATTAAATATAAATTTAAAATGAAATTTACACATAGAAATTTAAACAATGTATATTTATACGAAAACAAATTTGTTAAATTTCTTACATTGTATATGTGAACAAAAAATATTACTTATTCCAATATTTAGTTTCAATTGCTGCCAGAGCCAACAAAGACGAGTTTTAACTGAAGTTAGTATTTAGACTGAAGAATTTGAAAGTAATGAATTATTATATTTCATGTGTGACTCTCTCCACAAAAAGTTAACTTAACTAATTTTATGTTTACCGTAATTAACATATGTTGCAGATATAGCAGCTGGAGTATACCACTTGAAAGTAGTATTTCCATCAACAATGGTAGTGCCCCAGCATGGCCTCAGCCAGTCAGTATGAGTGGCTGGTTACAGTTGGTTTGAACAGAAAGAAGTGAAGGAATTCTAACTGGATACAGCTGGTCTAAATGCTAAAGGGTTAAACACAATGAATATTTACATGAAAAAATGTTGTTAGATTTCTTACATTATATATGTGAACAAAAGTTACTTATTTCAATATTTGGTTTCAATTGCTGCCAGAGCCAACAAAGATGAGAATTCATGTCTGACTCTCAGTAGAACATACCTCGTACACACAAAATGTAAATTAATTTATTTAATTGACTATGCCATCGTTTGTACTTTTGTCAAATTGATAAATATACTGAAATATAAGTTTGCTTAGACTTTGCTTCTCCAGATATGTATGTCAACCTTCTATATATACTTTATTACTTTGTATGATATATATATACATATATATATATATATCATACAAGTATGCATAAAAGGTTGACATGCATGGAGCAAATCACCATCATTGTTTAACGTCCATTTTCCACACTAACATCGGTAGCAAAGTGTATGCAAACTTATATTTTAATTCTTAACATCCTGTACCACATAAAACCACATTGACAATGTATACACATTCATCTGTCCTCTCACTTTTTCTTTCTCACTATTTATATTTACAGTTGATTGCTATAAACAAAAGCTTAGAAAACTGAGTAAAGTACACCTATAGACTGATTCTTCATAGTGGCTACCTGCCACCTTTTTTCTGTCCATAGGGGTATTTTACCTGATTCTATAAGTTTTGTTTATAGAAACTGACTGTAGCTACAGTTTCTACATTTGGGATTCTTACATCTAAGAATACTTATTTAAGAAATCTTTCTTAAGTACTGTCTAAAACATCAACTTACTAAAAAAAAGGTTAGTTATTTCATTAAATTCTTCAAATTTTCAAAATTGATACACATAGTCAGTGTATTTAATTAGAAGTACAGTAACAAAAGGGTTAACCTGATTTTTTATTTTGATATATTTAAGTCTAACAAAAAGGTCAAAGGTTAAAGAATATTTAATTTCTTACAAATATCAAAATGAGATCTAAACAGTGACATTTAAAACATGATAGACATCATTGAAACAAATAATCTTTTCTCTATTTGGAGTCCTACGATATTGCATTTGTTAAGAGCATAATAGTTGCTGTTGTTAGAGTTATTTGGCACAATGTCAGCTTTGAACCAATTAAACCTTTGATGAAAGCTGTTCCAGCTGTGATTATTGTCTATTTATCAAACACAGTGTATCTAGGACTATACTATGTAGTGTGTCGTTCCTGTGAATGTGTTTGGAATTAGGAAGGACATCCAGCTGTAGAAACCAAGCCAAAATCAGTTCTGTGAGAGAAAAACACAGTCCTCCAACCTGGCTTGTTTCACAACGGGACAACTCGTCTAACCCATGCCAGCATGGAAATTTGATGTTAGATGATGATGATAATAACTGTGAGATGTGAATGAGGACACAGAATAGAGATGATTACAGGATGTATATTGTTGGTCAGTCAGAGTTATTTTAATGTTTGTGTGAATGCTTAGGTAGGTAGGTAGGTATGTATGTATGCATGAATACATGTATGTATGTAAGTGTGAGTGAGTGTGTTCTTGTATGCTACCCTCCATGCTTAGTGTCTCATGAAATCCAGTCACCTCACTAATTCTGACAAGTGACACAGTATTTAAACAAGGAAGTTTTCTGAAGCTTCTAGAATTTCTATTCACTTAGTTGTTTGTTTATTCAGGTTTGTTTGATTGTCTTGGGTTTTAGTTGGCCTGTAACAGAAATCGTTTTTATTATTAGGTTAACCTGCAAGACTATGGCTATATTGTCTTCTGTTTTATCATGTTTCCCTCTCTGCTCCAACACATAATTGGTTTTAGCAAGCTTTAGAACAAAGCCTTCCATTTCACCTCCCCACTTTTCATGTAATATAGTAACTACAATAATTGTTTCTACTTTTGGCACAAGGCCAGAAATTACCCAGTGCATTACTGGTACTTTATTTTATCGACCCCGTAAGGATGAAAGGCAAAGTGAACCTCGGCGGGATTTGAACTCAGACCGTAAAGGGCCGTAACTATACTGGAAAGCATGGCGTCCGACTCTCTACCAATACTGCCAATCCACCGTAACTACAATAATAACTTGTAGTATGTAACCGCCATGATTTCACTAAGTGTTTTAGGAGCTCATGCAGTCATGAACAGATACTGACACCCTTGTGACTAATTCAATGTAACTATTCTAAACATGGCACTCATACTGCTGCAATAAAATACCTTATAGAACTTTAGTTTCAGTAGTCTAAGCTAAATTCACTATAGATTCTCAGTATTAACTTTGCTTTTTATTTCTCTGTAAGTTGTTGTTTAGTCTTCAGGTGAGTACCACGATCAATAATAATATTCCAGCTATGATCATGTTATCATTTTCTCAGTGATAGTTTATCTAGCACTACATGATCCAATATATTCTTCCCTTCCTTTTTTAAGATGGCAGGATGTAATTAGGAGATTTTGGCTGCTATTACTTGCAGGTCAAGCATTGATTCAAGCTCCCTTGATAAAATATGCAACAAGTAAAATATATGAGTTTAGTCTGCTGGTCATTTTAAATGACATAAACCTTCCATATAAATCAACTTCAATCAATATTGAGTTGGAATATCTGACTGGTGTTTAGTCCAGTTTCATGGTGATGAGCAAATGTGATAAAAGCCTTTACTTCCATTGGATAAGATGCTTGTTTATAACAGGGACCCCCACCCCGATTAGTATGTTAGCACTTGAAAAATATACATTATTCTGAATTGAAATTGTGAGGAGGTAACTGCAGTGTCCTTATGACTATATTAGATTGGACTGAGGATGGCATTGAAGTGATTTTGGAATGGACTGAGAATGATGGAGTAGTAATTTCAGATCTGTGTCCAAGTGAGAAATAAAATATTTGGTAGGGCTGACCTATTTTATTTTTAGTTAATTTATTACAGGAAGATGATTGAGAAAAATCAATGTGGTTGGTTTTCAGCTAGAATTATAAGCTGAAGAATCATCATCATCAACCACTTTACACAGTACATTGGGTGTGTTTATCATGATCATCACCAACATTAGGAGAGTTGTCATGTCTTTAACACAAAGGATGTGTCCTTCTAATCCTGTTAAAATATTATCGATAATAGACTTCACAGGAAGTTAACATGACTAATTTTATGTTTACCTGTTGCAGATATAGCAGCTGGAGAATACCACGTGAAAGTAGTATTTCCATCAACAATGGTAGTGTCCCAGCATGGCCAAGGCCATGCTGGGGCACTACTATTAAAAGAATAATTACCACAGATGTGAATATTCCATATAGCTTGCAGGCACACATACACATTGAAGTTGTGAAGCACTTATTCAACTTCATAAATCCAAATAACCACAGTGTACATCATGAGCAGATTATTGAAGAGCAGTAGATGTTGGGAAAGAAAGAGCTTCAACTATAATGTGGCACTAATGATGTTTTATTCATATTGTATCTGCACAAACACATGTGGATAGATAAATCTAAGAACTCTCTCGGTGGGTACACTATTTTGTAATAATTCTAAGGTGCAATTTTAGAATAAGCAAATCACCATAAACATTTCAAAATCTGGGAGTGCAATATTGATAAGTAGGAGAGCAGAACCATCGAGTGCCACCCCCTTCCCCCAAGCAATGTATTCAAACTTGGAGAGGAAATAGGCTTTGGCAGGTTTTAAATAATGCTCTATGTCAATGTGGCACCCTACGACTCTTTCGGGAGTTATGGGACCATACACACATACAGAATGATTATTTTTCCATAAAAGAATTCCATAGAATTTAATATTGTGGTTATTATAAGTTTTTTTCTTTTTTTACTGAATTTCCAAGCAAGCCTAGAAGGAATTGGCAAAATAGTCAATTTAGCCAAGAATAGTATTTATGAAATAAAATATAGTAAACCCTTGTAATCAATGCCCCCTAGTGGTGAGAAATCTGTTTTGTCTTTGTTGATTTAAGGGAGTTAACAATGAAATTGTTTCGTTGGTGATTATTTGAAGCCCATGGGAAGATATCAACGAAAAACCGCAGCCTGTTGAAATATTTCTCAATTGTACTATTGTATTTCTGATTATACCTCAACGAATTGGATCATTCAGATTTTAAGTATCTTTATGAAGAACTTTATATACGGAATGAGGACATTTTAGTTGCTGGAATAATAATAAACCCATCTAACTATGGAAACAAATATTGCAACAATCTATGATGGTTCACACTTCTAACTATGGAAACAAATATTGTAATCAATATTGAAAAGTAAGGGAACCAGTGATACCCACCCCCACCAGCGATGATGGGCTTGTTCCCATTAAAGAACTCACAATATATTTTAGTTCAGTCACAACTAGAACATGAAGTGTTGTGTAATTAGACACACGCATACATACATACATACATACATAGATACATACATACATATATATATATATATATATATATATATATATATATATATATATATATATATATATATATATGTAGGCACATGGCTTAGTGGTTAGAGCATTGGCTATGCAATCGAAAGGTTGTGAGTTCAATTCTCAGACCGGGTGATGTGTTGTTTCCTTGAGAAAGACACTTTATTTCACATTGCTCCAGTTTACTCAGCTGTAGAAATGAGATGATAGGAACTGAGGTCCCTATCATTCCCCTACAAAGTGGTTGTGGAGGTGCCACGGCGAAAAAGCACCCAGCCCACACTGTAAAATGGTTGTGTAGGCGCCACAGCAAAACAGCACCCAGCACTCACTGTAAATGAGGTTGGTGTTAGAAAGGGCATCCAGCTGTAGAAATCAAGCCAGAATCAGTTCCCGTCCCACCCTTGCAAGCAGGGAGAAGCGGACGTAAAATGATGATGATGATGATGATATATATATGATGGCTTACACACACAAATTTAGAGAGAGTATTTACATCTGTCGAAAATCCAGTGGCCAACAATTTGTTTGGGGGATATGAAAATAATGTGACTGTTCTGAAAGAATAAACAGGCTTGTTGTGGAATAGAAACCTAATAAGTTTGGGTCTCATAGGAGGTTTTTTGGGTGTTTTAATGACACAGGCTCCCAATCCTATCATGTAGTTATAGCTCACACATATGTAGGTTTAACTGGCCTCTTATAAGGTTGCATCATATTAGGTTTCTTGGATGTTTTGATGATAGGGTTCCCAGTCCTATCAAGTTGTTGCTACAGTTCATACCTATGTAGGTTCAGTTGGTCTTCTATAAGGTTGCATCTCATAGGAGGTTTCTTGGGAGTTTTAATAATAAGGTGTCCCCGTTTTGTCATGTTATTACAGCTCACACCTATGTAGGTTTAGCTGGTCACCTATAAGGTTCATTCCCATAGGAGGTTTCTTAAGTGTTTTAATAATAAGGAGCCCCAGTCATATGAAAAGCACCATGAAATGAAGTATCTTGTTCAAGAACACAATACACGACTAGGTCTAGGAATCAAACCTACAAACTTATGAGCGAATGTTAAAAACCCCAACTACAGAACATAGATACATCAAGGTAGAATATAAAAGAACCTAACTAAATACTAGAATGTATTTAGTATGATGCTTTACCAATTCTGGCATCTACCTCCCTTACTATCAATTAAAACAATTTAAGTGTATTACATCTGAACTAAATTTGCCAATGGTAGAAATAAATTGAAGAGAATAATACATTTTTGTTTGGTTTTTAATATAATAAAATATAAAACAACAATTACTGAACTGTCTTTTATCTGCAAATTTCTTCTACAATTCTCTAATTGCTAATTTCTCCAGTAATTAATTATAAGATGTTTAATTTATTTTCTATTCTATTTCATCTGAACAAGTTAAATTTGATTCTCTTTCAAACTCTATCGCTATATTCTCTCCATTAAAAGATGCGAAGGAACTAAACATCCGATTATCACTTTTCTTCTTCTCTTTCCTTTCACTAGTTCAATCTTTTTTTTCTTTTTATCTCTTTCATTTTTACGTTATTTTTACTTCATTAATTGCTTAACTGTTTTCTTCTTCTCTAAAAGGATCTGACACTTTAATCATGCATGTAAACCACACTGTATTATATTTTTAGATGTGTTTATATTCTGCAGGTAACTTATTTATGCACAGTTAAATAATCAATTTATTCTCACTTTGGTTTACAACTGAAATCTTTGCATTTACAGAAAATATTTATTTAATTGTTCCTTGACGTAAGAAAAAATACAAATAAAGTAGTATTTTAATAAAACTCCATTTTCCTTTCTACAAGCACCATTCTATTTTCAATGCACAAGCCTTCTATTTACATCCAGATATTTTGCTTGATGCCAACCCAAATCTTACTCTAAGTACGGTACATGCCACTGGTTTTTGTCAAACAACTACACTGGTTATGGGGTGATTAAATAATTACCTGAAGACTTTATAAACAATGTAGATGTGGTGTTTACAAAATTGGTATACACTTATCCAGTCAACGCTCCTGCACACTACATTGGATCCCTCCCTCAGCTCATCTAAGCTTTACCTTTCTCACACATTAACATCCATCAGAGCATGCTTGCTTCATTTCTCGCCAGGTTTCACATACCCTCTACATTCACTGTCCATGTCTCACTCACATGCAACATTGCACTTTATATACAGGCATCATACAGCTGGCCTTTTTTTTTTTATAGGGAAAAATCTCTTGCTGTCTCTATAAATAGTTATGTCATATATGTACATAAATGCTGACCATCTTAGAAATAATATATTAAAATATCGTTCTTATCTTTAATCACTTTCACATTTAAGTAATTAACATAAACTATAGGGTTTCTCTTATGCAAACCATTAATTTATCAAAACATAAATTTCCTAGTTAACATGTTTGTTCATATATCCAGTAATCCTGGTATAGATGGCATACTAATCCTGGATTCTTACAATTAAATGCATTCAACACTATTGCTATTATTATTAATGACACAGTTCTACTAGTATATTGGAATAGGCTACACAGCCGGTCTTGGAAAATTAGACAAATATGCTTTTTAAGCTTATTTTACTGGTAAACTCTAAAAAGACGCAACTCTAGCTGTAGTTCTGGAAGCTTATTTTATCACTAAATAATTGTTTCTACTTTAGGCACAAGGCCAGCAATTTTGGGGGGAGGGGAAAGTCGATAAAATCGATCCCAGTGCGGTACTGGTACTTTATTTTATCGACCCCATAAGGATGAAAGGCAAAGTTAACCTTGGCGGGATTTGAACTCATAAAGGCCCATAACTCTATGCTGTAAAGCATGGTGTCCGACTCTCTACCGATACTGCCAATCCACCGCCCTTTTATCACTAAATAATAAATAGTGTTTTAGAACCCAGGTAGTGACTACCTGCTAAAATTCTTAATTTCGAAAATATTTGACTTTCTGCTAAAAATTCTTAATTTCGAAAATATTTGACTTTCTGCTAAAAATTCTTAATTTCGAAAATATTTGACTTTCTGCTAAAAATTCTTAATTTCGAAAATATTTGACTCTGCTAAAATTCTTAAGCCATGGGGATAAGTAGATGTGTGTGTTTATAACTAAAACGTAATGTACATTACGTATGGACGAAACACAAACAGAATTATAATAAGATGATGACTAACAATTGATTTTAACAATTGATTGGTGGAAAAGATTTCAAATTGTCTTAACAATTGTCTTAACTCGGGCCGCAACACATGATGTCTGACACTCTTACCAGCTAAATAGCCTGGGGGTTTATTTTACCGGGGACGGCTACATAGCCTCTTCCTCTTTATAATATAAAAATCTTCTAATTAACAGATAATTATTTCATTAATATTCATATATATTGGAGGAAACAAAAAATCGTCTACACCCTATCCAAAGAAATATATATTTAATTTGTATTATAAAAACATAATATATATGAAGAATAAATCGAACATCATCATCATCTCCATTTTTCCACGCTGACATGGGTTAGACGAGCAATGGATATATTTCGCTTTAGGTATATAAAAGGACGGGCAACAACACGAAAGTAAACTAAGGTGAAAGAAAAATGGTTAATAAAATGAAAATGAATTGGACTCTGGGCCTAGGGCGCGGCACTAAAGAGGCTGCGCCCCGCGGACAGTGCCCAGCGACACCCACCCCACCACGTGGCTGCTCCTTTAAAAATTTCAAAGGCGAAGATTTACGACGAAAAACTAGGTACGTTTCAGTTTGTTACTTTTATTTCAGGAAGTGAAACAAACCCTCGAACATATAACATATGACGTTTGTTTTTTATCTATTTATTTGGGGTTTTTTAACCGTTTCGTTATCACGTTTTTAATGAAAGGTATTGCCAATTATTTTCAAATAATTTTGGAAAAAAATATCAGGAATTTGGAAGGATTTAGTAATATAACGAATTTGCTCATTATTGATATCTAATTTAGGCAGAAGGTCACGAAATTTGGGGGAAGGGGCAGGAATTGAACTCAGAATGTAAATAGCCAAAATAAATGCTGCAATAGCATTTAATCCAACACCCTACAAATCCTGTCAATCCCACCGTCCATAATTTTCTCATTATTAAGTTGGGGTTTAAGGGTGTTGGATTGGCAGTATCAGTAGAGCGTCGGACAACATGCTTTGCAGCATATAATTATGGCCCTTTACGTTCTGAATTCAAATCCCGCCTTGTTAGCTGTACCTTTCATCTTTACGAGGTCGATAAAATAAAGTACCTGTAACGTACTGAGGTCGACTTTCCCCTCCCCAACAAATTCTTGGCCTTGTGTCTAACTTAGAAATCATTGTTAAGGTGATGTATGGAACCTAACTAAACAGAGGTTCTTACATAAAATTATGTTGGAAGGTTTTTAGTAAATATAAACACTTTAAGACAACAGTTTAATATGATAGAAGCTGGGCCGATTTCATGCGGTTTGAGGGAGGGGGGAAAGTTGTTTCTGATCGAGCCAGCCTGTGTTCAAAAACATTCTAATCTTTTCTTTTCTTTTTCAGTTATGGTGTGCCTGAGACTACATCATTTAATTTGTCCATCAAGGTAGTACGGTGTGATATGAGATGATTTAGCTGCTATTTCAAGCAGTTCAAGCGACTGCGCAAATGACTTTTTTTTTACTGTTTTGTTGGGGAAATGGGTAGGCAGTGCCTATGATCTTTTCCGGTGCCACCGAAACTGATAGGAGGGAGGTAACATAAAACCGGAAACCTGGCCTGAATGGTTGCAACTGTGTGAAGTCCGCTAAAGACATCTAAGAACCATGAGGTGGTGTTAAATTTAGAGACAAATTAAGTATAACACCACCCAAGTATTGCCGTAGAGGGATTTGAACTCAGAACGCAAAATAACTTTGATTAACTCACGTTCTATAATTTCCAACGTAAGACATCAAATGGCTGGAAGCTGGGAATCGAAGCAGTGATCGGGAAATGTGTTTGCTAGAAGTTTACACATTGCTTTACGTAATCTCAGTACTATTTATGTATAATTCATAGTTAACACTCGATGTATTTAGCTATTTCAGCCCCAAATACATCGAATCGGGCTCCGCTGTCTAATACACCAAGAGCACACCGGACAATGTATTATACCAAGATTTAAAAAAAACAAAAAAACAGGTTAAAACTTATTTTACGGTAAAAAATATTTTTTTAAAAGTGAATGTAATTTCGTGATGTCTGGTTGATATCGCTGATTGTTCTCGGGAAAAGAGTGATCCATTATTAATCAGTGGATTCTTCCAAGATGCCAAAACCAGGACCTAATGATTGTGGAACGAGCTTCATGAACCATTCGGCCATGCTAGGGATGGTTATGTATAGAGGTGCAGTACATTAATGTAGAACGTTCCACTACATTTTTCCTTCTTGCATCATTTGCCAACATACCCATCCACTACTCCTTATTATTCATATACATACATACACACACACACATATATATATATATATATATATATATATATATTATACAGAATCGAGACCCGACGGCTGAGCTCTTGCCGTTTCAACAGCTAGTTCCAGACTCTACTATCCCAAGTATCGAGTACTCTGTTCAGTAATGTCTAACCAGTTTCAAACTGAATCCATCCTGATTCTTTTATACAGGGTATCCCAAAATAACGTATACACACTTCAACAGCATTCTAATAAATATTGCCTGTACCGGTAATCAAAGTGTGTATACATTTTGGGGAGACACCCTATATATATATATGTGTGTGTGTGTAAAAGGTAAATAGAAATAACAACACAATCGGTACAGTATATGGAAGGGATATATTAGGTTAACGTTTAATATAGCAGGAAGAGGGTCTTAATGTTTCGAACGCTAGACCTTCATCAGAAGAAAGAATGAGAAATAAGAAAGATTGAGGGGGCGGGCGGGATGGAATTGGAAAAATGTCTTTAGATAAAAATAACAGGTCCATTCATGTTGACATCTCACGTCCTGGTATCCCTTTCGGTTTTCTAATTACTCCAAAAATGTCCCGTTCTTTTGTTTCTTTGTAATTTTTTTTTTTTTTTTTTTTTTTTGTGAAAAAGGATGAATTCCAAAAAGGAAAGCTGAAAATATTAAAACCTACATAGATTATATTTTCGTTGACAAGCCTGGTCTAAGAATTGATTTTGTCAACATCAAAATGTGTCGCTCTATCTTTCTTTCTCATATTTATTTATCTTTTGAAAATAAAATTCACGTTGAGAAGTTAAAAAAAAAATTAAGAAAGGTGCATCCTCGCGAGGTGGGGGGAATACTATGCTGATCTCCTAAGCCCGATCACAACACCATTTTCCGATGTACACGAGGCGCACATGAGAACGGAAGAACCAACCCTTACCTATGGTCATGAATCTTGGGTAATGACCAAAAGAATATGATCGTGAATACAAGTGGCCGAAATGGGATTCCGAAATGGGTCTTTGGAGTAACGTTACTCGATAAAGTGCGTAGCTCGGAGATCAAAGAGTTACTCCAGGTAGAGCCGCTAATTCTCCAAATTGAGAGATCACAACTCTGATACTATGGGTATGTGGTTAGAATGTCTCAGGAAAGAATCACTGGACAGATTTTATGGGAGACCTAGGGGTAAACCCCGAGCAAGATGGATAACATCCATGAGCTTGGTTGGTCACGCTTGGGGACCCAGCCGGATCAGTTGGAGACGGTTGCTTTTGACAGGAACTGCTGGAAGGAGTGTTTGGGGACTCTTCCCCCCACGACCCTCTCAATAAAGAAGAAGTTTTAAAACTTTCCCTCGAATATTAAATTTCTGCAAATTTTTTTTTACTTTTTAAATTATAATTAAATACCATACCAATATTCGTTTGTTTGTTTCTGTTCTGTTTTTTTTTTTGTATTTTTTTTTTAACGTTAGTTCTAAAGTTTTATTATACTTAATACCGGAACTTATAAAAATTGAAAACTGTCACGTTTCAAGAGTTAGAAATTGAATCATATGAGAATTTTTAAATAGCTATAAAACAGGCGTTCGGTTGATTTCGAAAGCTAACATTTCAAAGTTCTTGAAAAAGAAAGAAAAAAAAGGACAAAATGTGAGGCGGGGTACTTAAAATAACACGCCGCATTATGCTTCCATCTCAACCAGTACATTACACAAATAAAGACAGTGTAAACAGAAAATAACTTTGGTAAATATACTGGCATTTAGGTTAAACGAAATGATATTTTCAGTTGCCTACTGTGAGAAACTACGCAGTTAGTGCAGTTTCAGATCATCACCGCTAATAAATGTAAATGAGTTGAGGGCAATGGGTTAAGTTAAACCCGAGATCTTTTCAGAAAAAACTGGAGACAATTTCTCTTGGGACTGCAGAGATTGATTAATAATTGTATCTACTTTTGGCACAAGGCCACAATTATCCAGTGCATTACTGATACTTTATTTTATCGACCCCGTAAGGATGAAAGGCAAAGTTAACATCGGCGGGATTTGAACTCAGAATGGCAAGGGCCATAACTCTATGCGTCAAAGCATGAAGTCTGACCCTCTACCGATACTGCCAATCCGCTTGCGTATTTCATAAAATGCTGGCCGGATTTAATAATCATTTTCCTTCCTAAAGAATTGAAGGACAAAGAAAAATAGGCAAGAAACAAGTTTAATTATAAGTCACAGTTGTATAAATAACATTACAAATTGTTCACAATTCTTTCAGAATGAAAATATAAGCTCATTTAATGAATAGAATTTATTATTGTTATGAACCTTACAACGCACCAAAATATATGATCAAAGCGAGAAATAGAAGGAAAAAAAATGGAAACAAAAACAAAAACGACCATCAATTCACCACCAAGTGCGACAATCGGCCGCATATCACAAGAGTGAACGGAAATTTTTGAGGCAAACCAGCATGTTCGCAACATTACCGCGGGTAAAGGCGAGGCTAAGGCGCTGAAACAAGTGGGCTTCCTCGCGGGCATCACCTGGCACCTCGGTAAGGTGAGCCGCCAACAATGACAAGAATTTCGCTGTCAGTTGCTATACTCCACCAAACGCCAAAGGCTGGAAAAAATATTGTTCGATAGTTCCAGGTAATTCCTAAGTATAAAAAAAAAAAACATTGGTGAGGCTCGATAGCCTCCGGGTTTTTTAAAAGTTGTTCATGGTTAACCAACTTAGATCGAAAGATGGACTCCGGGGGAGCAGCACTGATAAGGGAGGAACTGCGATAGAGGAGAAGGCCTCTCTGTAAACAGGTCAACAGTCTACTGGCGTGAAGCTGGGTGGTTGAGGGGCCAGAACTCGCATTTGGAACTGTTGACGTGAAGCACAGTTCCTCAATCATCGTCTTCGCGGTTGCAATTACCTTCTTTGGAAGACAGGCAGTCTGAAATTGAGGACAGATATATTTTGGCAGTGAGCCATCGCAGTGTGTACGTAACTGCTATGAGGCGGAGGACACCATTGGGAGGTCAAAAAGTCTAGCCCCAAAGAACAAGGGGCGAATATAAGGGAGAACACACTCGGAAAAGTTAATTAACTGGGTGAGGTTATCTGAAGTGAAGACAGGTTGTAAATAACTTGGTGGATCGGGCCAGTGCAAGTGGTCATCCGGAGGTGGCGTGGGGTGTATCTCCCTCAGCCGATTGAGTGAATCAGTTGTGCACTAGGCGAGGGAGGACAGGAGGCGATCAGACCCTTTAATGTCAATTTTGTTGAATTTGGCGTTGACGGCCTTCTTTAAGTTCGGTGATCGTCCATTAATCGAAACTGAGTTGATTCCCGACTTGAGATGAGCTCGAACTGTCGTTTAGGGAATCCGGAATTCGCGTCGGACATTTTGAGAGATACTAGAGAGAACAAGAATAGTTTCTGCCAATCCGAGATGTTGGATAGGCAGACGTTCTTCAGCAGCTTGAAGAGAGCACGGGTGAAACGTCCGAGCTCTTTTTGGAATCCCGTTGATATATCCCACGTGAGTGGCAAATTGGCAGAGCCGTTAGAAAGCCCGATAGAATGTTTCGCAGTATTCGTTCCGGCTCTCTGCGCCGTAGGTTCAAATCCCACCTAGGTCAACTTTGCTTTTGAATCTTTCGAGGTCGATAAAAAAAAAAAAAATACACCAATCCAGTACTGGGGTTGATTCTTCCTCATAATATCTCCTCACTTCCCTGATTCATACCTAGAGATGGGATGGGTCCCGCCAAGTTTGAAAAGAAATGCCGAAAACTACACTAGGAGTTACGGGTCTAAGCATGCATATTCTCCACATCACTCACCATCCGTTATTTCTCAGGTTTTTAACCACAAATAAACAGAACCGTAGAAAAATATGTCTCATATGGACGAAAAATGACAAGTTACGAAGTTCAGTTCGCAATCCTGAGGTCTCGTGTTCTATCCCACTGCGTGTTATCTTTAACCACAGCTTGCTTTTTTCTTTTTTTTTTTTTTCTTAAAGCGTGAAATTCATTAGACGAGAACTGTGCAGACGATCGAATAGATTGCACCAGTAATGCTAAAGGGTTCAACGTTGTCACAGACTTTGCCCAAGGATTAGCTTAAGGACACATGTCCAGAATATTCAGTCACAATTCAAAGAGCAGGAAGTTCAGTTAATCGAACCACTCAATCAGTCGAAACTGATTAATTACTTGTGTAGAAGCCGGACATAAAATGTCTGATAAATAATGTTGTGATCACATGTCGGAGAAAGGTTCGAACAGGATTCTTGACAAAAGGATATGAAAATATACCCGCCAAATGTAATTCTAGCATTGACAAGGCCAGCAATTTGGAGAAAAGGGAATGTCGATTATACAAACTCCCCAGTACTTAACTGGTAAAAAAAAAAAAAGAGGACAGTTATGAAGCAACATTGCTTTTAGTTTAAACTTCCTACAAATAGTATATTTCATCGAAATTTGAAGCAAGTTACTGAAACTAATTTAATTCCAGGGTGAAGGATAGCGTCATTAAGTAATGCAATAGTTGATCGACAATATAGAAATATAATGTTACACTCGTAATAGATATGCAACTTGCGTTAGAAATAGAATGGGGTTTCAGTATTTAAGAGTGAAGCACAACGACGGAAGTGGGAAAAAAAAAAAAAAAAAAAAAAAAAAAAAAAGTAAATCTAAACGGAGTCAATTTACTAACGCTAGATTTTATAGAGAACAATAAAAAGATTTTTAACGAGCAATCATAATTAAAAAAATAAAGCCAAGCAAGGGGGGGGGGGGAACTGATGGAAATATCTAACATGTTTAAAAACAATTTTACCAAATTAAAACTTTCCAGTAGCAATCGAACATCAAAAAAAATTTATCCTATAATATATATTTACAAATATACATATCTTTTATTTTATTCAACAAGAGTATACAGATACAGTATTTAAAATAGTTTTTAACTTTTATTGGTCACTAAAAATTAGTTCACTAAACTGACTTATCACGAAGGAATAATACATTTAATGGCAATGATTTAAAAAAAAAAAAAAAAAAAAAAAAAAAAAAGCATTTTTTTTTTTTCAATCATTTAGCCAATTTCTGTAACAAAGAAAATTCATAAATTATATTTCCACTGAGTAACTACATTTGTTGTTTTGTAATTGGTTTTGCTTCCGAGCATGAATTTCTGGAAAGTTCAGTTGTCTAAGAAACAATGAAATTTCTGTATGTTTAACAAATGTCAGTAGCCTACAGTAGTTGCGTATGAAGTATTGTTGTCCAAAATAAACGATTTCTCACGCGGATTTTGTTGCAAAACCATTTCAGCTTCATGAACCTTTTCTTCCAACACACTGGGAGTATCAATTAAATGAATAATATCAGAAGACTCTAGTTCAAGAAGCATACCAGTAATTTTACGGGGCAACTTAGAGTTAACTTTCATTACCTCAAGAAACAATTTCTCTCCGAGCTGATGCTTCTGTTCTTGAGGGGAGACGTCAGAAAGGTTACACAGAGAATTTTCAGTAAAATCCGGTTTTGTTTGTTGTATATTTGGTACTTGAAGCAAATTGTTTAACTGTGTGGGGACCTTGAATTGCTGTTGGGTAACTGGATTTACTGTATGGTGCAGTAAAGATGGGTTATGCAAGTGGCGTGGCATAGCTACTCCCTCCATGTTGCGAGAATGAGTGCTTTTGTCGAATATTGGTCGAGCGTTCATAAAATTTGGACCCCCGTTCAATGACAGCGGAACATTTTGTCTGTAGCCTGTCGACTGACTAGCCCTTAATTTCATTTGGTTCGCTTGTATCCTAGAGTAATTTATTTGGTTTGGAATTTGATGTACCATTGGTGACTGCCAACGCGACACACTGCCGATATGCATTGGAGGTGGGTAAGAGGTACGACTTGGAAGTGTTGATAGATAATAGCTTGCCGTAACAGGTGGCATTACCGAACGAGTTTCAGGAATCGTATTCTGTAAATTGTTTTTTATACGTTCGTCTTTATTTTGAGCAAAAGAAACAAACAATGGTTTCTGTATAACAATACGACAATTCATTTCTCTGACAGCGTTATCTGCAGCTTCTCGCTGGTCAAAGCAAACAAAACCAAAACCCTTTGATCGACCATTATGAGTCATGACACGTGCACTGTTAATTTCGCCAAATCTGCTAAATTCTTGATACAATCGTTTATCGTCAAACTCTTCATCAAGATTTTTCACATACAGGTTAAATCCAGGATATTGAGGCATTTCTTCTGTTTCTTGGGCATTAAATTTTTCTTTCAGCAGGCTTTTGCGCTCTTCAAATTTTTGAGCGTAGTCGATGAACAATTTTCTCCCATTTAATTCAAAACAATCCAGGTCTCTGACCGCTCTTTCCGCATCCTCAGCTTTTTCGAAACTAACGAATCCAAAGCCTTTAGGTTGACCATGTTCATCTCTCATTACTTTAGCGCTAATGATAACACCGTATTTTAAGAATACATTTTTCAAGCCTTCATCGTCCAAGCTGGATCCGAAATTTTTTATATAAATATTACTAAATTTGTATTTTTCTTTGAAACGGTCATTCTTGGGAATAAATTTTGCTACAAAAACTCTCTTCCCATTGAGTAGCATTCCATTGACGTTTTTAATAGCTTCTTCTGCTGATTTTTCCGCTTCAAAATGAACAAATCCATAACCTTTTGAACCGCCCTCATCAGAAACAATTTTGCAAGAGAGAATACAACCAAATGCAGAAAAAGTGTCAAGTAGAGATTTGTTGTCGATACTAGGGTCAAGATTTTTAATAAAAATGTTACCTTTACCAGATTTACGAAGGGATGGGTCTCTTTGTGACCACATTAAACGCATTGGTCGACCAAGTATCGTTTCGAAGTTCAGCGTATCCAATGCTTTTTCTGCGTCCATATAATTTTGAAAGTTGACATAAGCATACCCGAGAGACTTTTTGGTTATCACGTTTCGACAGACACGAATAGAATCGACTGGGCCGATTTTTAGAAACATGTTGTAAAGTTGAGTTTCATTAACTTCTGGATGCAAGTCACCAACATAAAGTGACACTTTAAGTACATTTAATTCAGTCATTCTTGGATTTTTGTTGCAAGCAATTGACCACTTGACGAAAATAATTCCCGTATATATAGTTAATCTGATGAGGGGTTGTTCTTCCAATATAACTACTAACCGAGTCAGTAAGAACACATTTAAAAAAGAAACTACGACCAATCAAAACATGCCATACAGCTGAATATTCATGACGTCACGTTTCTTCGTTTTAAATATCCGTCTGACAGACAATCCTTATTTAAATTTGTACGGAATAGAAAAAAAATAGCAGATTAAATACTCTGGAGCATTAAGATTTGTTCTCGTGAGTTCGCACATCACCTTGTCTGTGGTTCCTAGTCAAAGGAATTGTTTTAATTTGTCTCCAGATTGAAAAATCTAAAGTCGTGTACCATGTGTGTGATCATTAATGCGATGAAAGCTGATTTGACAGTTACTACACTAAATCTTTCCAACTTCAACTATATTGAAAAACACCATCGGTGAGCGAATGATGAATGTTTCTACATGGTCGCTTGATCTACTAGAAATAATAGCCAAATTCCTCTTAACCGACTTAAAAGAAAATACATATTGAATAATATAGCCCATGCCAATATACCAGAAAACAAGGAGGGTGTTTCACTATTTTAATCCGTTGATACGTTGGTGTACTCAATCGGGGCTGGCACGTGGCTAAACATCACAGATCACCGGTAATGCCAGCTTCCCTGCCTCCACCCACAAAACAAATAAATTAAAATCATCTCAAAAAAATTCGAGGCACAGAATCAAATAATATTTCGTAAACGAACCTTCAGTTCACAATTCTAATGACAACTTTTATTAATTATATCTAAGCCTTAATTCCAACTGTTAATGATATCTACACTTTAATGAAGCTATCAATATCTAAACCTTAATGGTAGCTATTAATTATATTTGGCAGTATCGGTAGAGGGTCGGGCGCCATGCTTTGACACAGAGTTACGGCCCTTTCCATTCTGAGTTCAAATCCCGCCGAGGTTAACTTTGCCTTTCATCCTTACGGGGTCGATAAAATAAAGTACCAGTAATACACTGGAATAATTGCTGGCCTTGTGCCAAAAGTAGAAACAATTAATTATATATAAACCTTAATTGCAGATTTTCTTCCGGAATGTAAAAAAATATATCACAAATATATCTTCAAAGCCAGAAATTATTTCAACTCCAATAATTAACTTTGTGCAAAGCTTGAATGAGTCACAATGGAAACCGACTCACAGAACTATGATGTTGTTACTACTACTAGATATTTCGGACCACATCTAAGCGATGACCACTCGACTGGTTATCGTGAAATTACTCGCCAACATTCTCCTGATTTTGCCTTTTCCAACTCTTCTACAATGGTCTCCCACTTCTCGAAACTGTCTGATCTCATTTGACTCATTCGTCTCTTTCGTCATCTACACTGTCCACCTCACACTGCCAGATTCGCACTACCTTGTAGTTCCTTTTTCCGATGTCAGCTCACTGGAATTCCCTCTCAAGTCATTTTTTTCTTTTTTTATCTGTCACCGTCAACTTACAGCTATTCAAAAAGAACATTAACCGCGTCGATTTCCCTTTAAAAAAAAAAAAAAAAAAAAAAAAGACCTGCGAACATCATGAGCTCGGCATCTTTCCTCAGACCAAACCCTTAAAAACATACATATTGAATTAAGGAGTGGCAACCAGGAGAAATCTTGTAGCTTTTTAGTCACACAAATCCCTTAACAAGAGCACTATTTTTCGTCATTCCATTCTGGCCACGATGTTACAACAAATAAAACATTAACTGATTGAACACTCGATACTGCTGTAGACGTTTATTTTCTAAGTATAAACGTGGCAGTGACTTCGGAGTTTCAACTTGATCGCTTCATCTAGCTCTTTAAATAAATATCTAAATGTACATTTATTGAACTATTGAAACGATCGACATCTCCCATTTGCAAAAACATCTTCAAATTCTGTGAGAGAACTATGATTGATATATTTATTTTGACTGATGTATGTATCATTTCTGTTGTGAGTCGTATGATGGGTCCCGATGGACAGGTGGCAAGAAGTTAGTTGAGTGCTGAACTTGGCAGGGGAATCTGATACAATTACGGTAGGAAATCCTAAACTTTTCATCTCGTTTACCCGGTATTAACTTTTTGAAAGTAAATTCCCCCACCCCCTCTTTGATTTGTTCATTAAAATAAAACAGTCGGTCAACAAGATTCCAGACCTCGCTTAACGATTTGGGTAAAGCTCGTCAAAACGGACCGAAGAAACAATGTTTCCATTGGTCTTTCCAATTGCTAATACTATCTACCGGTCACAACTCCAGGTAGAAGGAGCAATGTGAAATATAGTGTCTTGCTCAAGGATATAATGCATCGACCGATCCGGGAATCTAACTTACCTCACGATTGCGAATCCAGTTCTCTAAATACTCAGCCATGCGCCTTCACAATTCATTAATTGTTCATTAATTTTAGTTTAAATTTCTGCCATTATACAGCAACCGACAATGGGAGGGTGGTTTTAAATACTGAGAATGACTGTTTAGTCAGTCAGGGGCCACCGGGGCTGTGGAAGAGAAGAAAGGAGATATATTCAAGCTGGAGATTTAGCCTGAATATATGCGAAAGGGCATATGCTCTGCTAAAAGACACCCAACAGCCTGGAGGTGATGTTAAACTAGATGGCAGTATTTGAACTCAGAACTCAAATGACCAGATCAAATAGAGCAAGATAGTTCTCTTAGTGATAACCTCATAGTTTATAATATTGGAGTAATACTGACATACTAAAAGCCCTCTAAAATCTGAATAAACCTAGTTCTAAGAATGGTCAGACAATCGACCCAAATACAATTAAGCATTTTTGACATGAACTCAAGGCCACGAACGTTCGGTTAAGAAGCTCACTCCACACTCTTGTGGTACCAGGTTTAATCTGATTGCGCAGTACTTAAGGCAAGTGTCTTTTGTCGTAGCTTCAGTGTGTGTGTGTGTGTGTGTGTCGCGTTTTCCCTATTATGACTTAATAAAAAAAATCAACCCTAGTATGATTTTTATGTTGCTGTCCAATGTAAGCCCTACTCCGAAAATAAGTCCTGGTGCATTTTTGCGAGAACAAATATAAAACGCAGATTTTCAGAGTCTTTTAATGATATTGTGTTTAGCTCTATAATATATAACCTTTATTTTAATGAATTATGGCCCGGCTATTTAAAATGTTCCTAATATAAGACCTGTCTTATATTAGGAAAAACACGTGGCTGACTGAATACGTAGGTTTTTTTTTTTCTAGCTCCTTCCTCTTCCCACTCCTTTTTTATTTATCTTCTATTTTTAACTCTATCTTCTGATGGACTAGTGTCTGAAATGTTAAGACTCTTCCTGCTATTTTAAGCGTTAAACTAATATATTTCTTCCATGTACTGTCGTTTGCTTTAATGTTTCTGTTTACCTTTTACATGCATATAGATAAATATATATATTGTGAGTATGAGTGTCTGATATATATTGACGAAGTATATACACATCAAGTAGAGACTAAAAACCAATGACACTCTGGCCATCAGAAATACAGTGAAACATTAATTGATCCATCAGAATCCTGCAACCAACGACACTATTGTTCACAGAGAGAGAGAGAGAAAGAGAGCAAATCAAGCACTCTATGCACAGGCAGATTATATATAATAGAAAAAACGAGGAAGTTTCGTTTACATATCGAAAATATTTATTGTGTATCGACCTGTTACGCACGTTTCGCGGGGAGCCCTAATAGGGGGTTTAACCCCCATTAGAGTGTCTTAATATCATTGAAATTTGCTGAAATTTTGTGAATAGGCATCATATCTTGTCATTTACCTATGGTTTAAATTTCATATAAATCGAAGGGAAAACATTTCCAGCGGGGTTTTGCGCCCCCGGGGAACCCTTTGATTAAAATTAAATATACGTATCCAAGTACCCTGGGCAATGTAGTTTCAGAATATATATGGTTATGGGGGGGGGGGGGGTCTAGCTCCAAAACCATAGGAGGAGTTCGTGAACAAACAAACAGACAGGAATACAACTTTATAGATATAGTAGATACTTTCTGTTACCTGGGTGATAAAATCAACAGTGTAGGAGGGTGTTCTGAAAGTACAGCATCCAGAGTTAGAACGGGATGGGAAAAGTTCAGAGAGCTAATACCGCTGTTGGCCACAAAAGGTTTTTCTCTAAAAATGAAAGGCAGACTGTATGACGCTTGTATACGAACGGCAATATTACATGGTAGTGAGACCTGGGCGTTGTGTGCTGAAGACTTGTGTAGATTAGAAAAAACGAAGCTTGCATGCTCCGATGGATGTGTAATAGTAATGTGCGCGAATAGCGAAGCATAAAAGAATTGAGGGAGAGACGAAGCATAAGTGGTATCAAATGTTGTGTTCTGGAGAGGAGATTACGTTGGTATGGCCATGTGATGTGTATGAAGGACAACAGCTGTATAAAAAAAAGTGCAGAGCGATCAAAATCTATAGAAGCTATGGAGTGGGTAGACCAAGAAAAACCCGGGACGAGGTGATAAACACTGACCTTGCTCACTTACACCTCTCTAAGACAATGTCACTGGATCGAGATCTTTGGCACCATGCAATTGTACAGAAGACCCGCCTTCCCTTGCATATAAACCTACAGTCAGTAGACACCTCTTAACCCAATATACACCCCACCCCACACACCCTACTCCACCCTCCCATTTCCGTCCACTGTAGGGTGGTCATGTAGGTGACACGACAAAAAGCACTCAGTCCACACTGTAAAATGGTTATATAGGAGACACGGTAAAAAGACTCCCAGTCCACACTGTAAATGTGGTCGTGTTAGGAAGGGCATCCAGCCATAGATACCTGCCAGAAACAGTTGTGGACGAGCGAGACACGGTCTCCCGACCAATTTCGCCTCAAATGGGACAAAACCGTCCAACCCATGTTAGGTGGAAGATGGATGCTAAACGATGATGATGATAATGATGATATATTCGATTTAATCGAACACAGTATTTCTCAAGCATTTTATTTTATCGACTTCTTCGGACGCAGCATGGTTGAATGATTAGAAAGTTCGCTTCGCAATCATTAAGTTTTGGTTAGTCTCATGTCTTGTGAATAAAATATTATAGATGGAAACTGTTTGAAGCCTGACAGGTAGGCTGTAGCTTAATTCAAAGATCCAGCCTTGTCTTACACATTGTGTCCTGCTGAATCTTTGAGAATACGTTATGCGGGCATATGCGTGTAGAATGTTCAGCCACTTACACGTTAATTTCATTAGTAGGCTGTTCAAACAACTGGAACGTTCATCGTCTATTTTTTTTTTTTTAAGAAAAAGTTATATTTTACAAAGCTTTTTATACAAAAACAAAACACACTGTTAAAGGGGGAACACAGAAAAGGAAATAAAAAGAAAAAAGAAATGAAGTAAGGGAGGAGGGGCTGACACTACACCAAAGTCTGAACGGTGTTTCAGTTGCGCACCACAGACAAAATGGCAAAGTCATTACCACCAGAGACACCCACTGCAGCAGCCACCTCACGGGGTTCTCTCCTCAAGTGGGTCGCCATCTTTTCGATTTTACGGAGAAAATCAGTAGTGCAGGAGCCACTGTTGAGATCGAGAGAAAGCGGTCGGTCAGGCCCCGGTATTTGACCATCCTCTCTCCTTCACATTATAACCGGCACCGCTGGAAGGTGTGTTTCAGGACTCTGGCTCCACGATCCTCTCAGGAATAAATAGGCGAAAAAGAAGTGTTACAATCAGTCAAGGAATAGAAATTCACAATTTCACACAAAAAAAATCCTGTTACTGACAATGTTGACTATAATAGCTGCACTTTTTATGTCATCGCATAGGTATGATTGCAGCAATTACACCAGATACATCAAAAACTGGTTCTTTAAATGTCAGTTACAGTTATAAAGGTCACCATCAAACATTTCATTTCACAAAGCAAAGAGACACAGAACCTACAATACCAGAAACTCAAATGTTACAATAATCTATATCAATGTTTTACTGTGACGCACGGCAATTGCTGCATTTTGTAGATTTTTGTATTATGACTTTTTTTTCTTGATGTTATGACCCATTTCATTAATTTCGCCACCCACTAATGGGTTGAGACATAGTTTGAAAAACCCTACTTTAAAGAAGCCAACAAGAAGTGCATAGATTCTGTACAGACTATCTCGATCCCTAAGATGTCCATCCTCTTTTTGGATGATTCATAAGGTTGATTATCCTAAAGAATTGTCTCTATTGTTCATGTCCAAGGGAGGTACATTGACAGTATCAATGAAGCATCGGGCACCATGCTTTGTGGCATAGTTATGTCCCTTTACATTCTGAGTTCAAATCTCGCTAAGATTAAGTTTGCCTTTCATTCTTACAGGGTCAACAACAAAAAAAGCACCAGTTATGCACTACAGTCGATTTAATTGACTTTCCCCTCCCTCCAAAATTGTTCACCTTCAGCCTAAATCAGAAATTATTATTCATGTCCGTGATATTTTTTTTTATATTTATACTTTTAAAACTATATATATATATATATCAGAATTTTGATATATCTAGATTAGTGTGTATATATATGTAAAAATATAATAAAGAACTTTTTACTAATATCTCCTTTATATATATATATAATAATTAAAAAATAAAATAAAATGAAATGGATCTGTCAGTTACTACGATGAGTATCCATTTGATCAATTAACTGCACTACCTACCCATTGAATTATACACACACACATATATATATATATATATATATATATATAAACGAACTAAGGGAAAAATTAGAAATAAGAGGGATCAGATGTTTACTCGAGAGAAGGCTACGTTGGTATGGTCACGTGATGCGCATGAAAGACGACAGCTGTCTAAAAAAAGTGCAGGGCAATAAAGATAGACGGTAGCCACAGAGTAGGCAGACCCAGAAAAGCCTGGGACGACCTGATAAATTCCGACCTCACACACTTACACCTCTCCAAGACAATGTCACTGGACCGAGATCTTTGGCGGTACTCAGTAATAGAGAAGACCCGCCTTACCTAAATACAAAGTAAAACCTACTACAGTCAGTAGGCATCTCTAACAAAATACACCCCCGCCCCACCCGCACCGCCCCTTTCAATGTAAAGTTATGTTGGTGCCACAACATCCAGGCCGAAACAAATGAGATCGTGTAGGTGTCACGACAAAAAAACACACAGTCCACGCTGTAATGTGGCCGTGTAGGCAACACGGTAAAAACCTCCCAGTCCCACACTGTAAATGTGGTTGGTGTTAGGAAGGGCATCCAGCTGTAGAAAACCCGCCAGACAGTCCTATGCGAGCAAGACAACCACTCTTGCCTCAAGTGGGAAAACTCCCGTCCAAACCCATGCAAGCGTGGAACATGGACGTTAAACGATGATGATGATGAAAGATTTACATATATATATATATATATATATATATATATAAAAGTTTACATATATATATATATACATACACATACATATACGTGTTTTTCAACCGGTCACTTTGTGGCTCAATGAAAAATTAATAAATTAAACAATCAGAGCTATATATCATAAAACATGTCTATAGAATCACAAGATAAAATATATACTATTTCCTCTCCCAATTAGCATAATTAACTATATAAAAAATCGAATAGACCAGGCTATAAGAATGAGGCTTCTACGAAGGAATCTCCGACAAATAACCAAAACTAGCGCTTCGCGTCGGCTGTAGTGGAATATTTATCGAATATTTCGACAGCGTATTGGGAGAGGAAATAGTATATATTTTATCTTGTGATTCTATAGACATGTTTTATGATATATAGCTCTGATTGTTTAATTTATTAATTTTTCATTGAGCCACAAAGTGACCGGTTGCAAAACACGTATATGTATGTGTATGTATATATATATATGTAAACTTTTATATGAAATAATCTCCCACTAGGTTGAGATAAAAATTTGGCTGTATTGTGCTGTGCTTTCTAGCAAAAATACCACCAGTCGTAAGCAACTACCACACCCCTTCCAACTTGACCGCGACTACGTCACGATTTTTAGCCATTTTGAAATGAATTCTTGGCGCGATCGTTTTGGAAAATTTAATGTCTAGATATGAGCGAGCTTCCTGAAGAATCCGGCGCTCGAGTTTATATAATTATTACATAATTATTGGAAAACCCAAAACACGGACGAAACCATGGTAGAGGTATTTAAATGTATTCTATTTTCTCCTAGTTTATTTTAAACCTAATTCTGTTTAGTTGACTGTATCTAGGCGATTACGCTGTCGAAATATTCGATAAATATTCCACTACGGCCGACGCGAAGCGCTAGTTTTGGTTGTTTGTTGGAGATTCATTCTTATAGCCTGGTCTATTCGATTTTTTATATAGTTAATTATGCTAATTGGGAGAGGAAATAGTATATATTTTATCTTGTGATTCTATAGACATGTTTTATGATATATATATATATATATATATATATAAAGATTTACATATATACTCTTTTACTCTTTTACCTGTTTCAGCCATCCGGCTGAGGCCATGCTGGGGCACCGCCCTTGTTGCTACACATTTTATCTCCAGCCTGTATAGGTTGGCCACTGGTGTAGGAGGGAGTTTGTTGCTGCTGCCCTTAGGTTTTCCTCATGTCTTGCTGTGGGCTCATCCGGGATCCTGGATAACAAGGTGTCGAGATGTTTCTTAAAGACATCCACCTCCACGTCATGCAAGTCTCTCAGATGCCTCGGCAGCCTGTTGAAGAGTTGAGGGCCCTTGAATCCCAGGCTATTGCAATACCTGCTCCTTATTCTAGATGTGGAAGACGGGACCTTTGGCACCACACAGTGACGTCCTGTTCGACGGTTGGTCCAGCTCCCAATGCCAAAGTTTGGTGCTAGTCCCTCCAGGATTTTCCACATGTAGATCACTGCGTATCTCTCCCGTCTTCGCTCCAAGGAGTAGAGGTTCAGTTCCTTCAGCCTCTCCCAGTAGCTTGTCTCCCTCATCTTGGCAATCCTCTTGGTGTAGCTTCGCTGGATTGCCTCAAGCTCCGTGGTTAGTTTGACACTATGGGGTGACCACAGCTGGGAGCAGTAGTCCAGGCGGCTTAGGACAAAAGTCCTCCACAGTGTCAACATGGTGTCTCGATCTCTTGTAAGGAAAGTCCTCAAGATCCAGCCAGCGAATCGTCTACATGTTGTCGCCACCTTCATGATGTGTGAAGAAAAAGATGCATCATCGCTCATGCCTATGCCCAGGTCTCGTATCGATTTTGACACGGGGATATCGGTCCCTCCTGGTCCTGTGTAGCTGTGTTCCACTATATTTGTGTTTGCAGGTTTGTATTGTAGGGCTTGGAATTTGCCAGCATTAAACTGCATGTTGTTTTCTTCCGCCCATCTGTATATGGCATCCAGATCCTGCTGTAAAAGGGCAGCGTCAGCCGGGTTTTTGATTGCCTGTGCTACCTTAGTGTCATCAGCATAGCTAGTGAGGGATGTTGTTGCATGCACCACAGAGGGCATGTCCGAGAGAGCCACCAAAAATAGTAGTGGTCCCAGGACTGTCCCCTGGGGAACCCCACTTGTTATTGGTGCTTCCTTTGAGAGGGCCCCATTTGCTGCGACTGCCTGGTTTCTGTCCCTTAGGAAGTCATGCAGCCACTCACCTACTTTTCCAGTTATGCCGAGTCCGTGTAGTTTGTGACATATCATTCCGTGGTCGACCTTGTCAAAGGCCTTCGCAAAGTCAAGATATATCACGTCCACATGTGAGCTGTCTAGTAGTTGTCTCAGTACCCAGTCGTAGTGATGTAGCAGCTGTGTAAGGCAGCTTCTTCCTGGGCGGAAGCCATGTTGCGTGCTAGTCAGGCGGTCATTTTCTTCGAGGAAAGTGATTAGTTTCTTTCTTTCTTTCTATAAAGATTTACATATATACATATATATATAAAGATTTACATATATATATATAAAGATTTACATATATATATATATATATATATATATATATATATATATATATATATATAAAGATTTACATATATATATATATATATATATATATATATATATAAAGATCTACATATATATATATATATATATAAAGATCTACATATATATATATATATATATATATAAAGATTTGCATATATATATATATATATATATATATAAATATATATATATATATATATATATATATATAAAGATTTACATATATATATATATATATATATATATATAAAGATTTACATATATATATATATATATATATAAAGATTTACATATATATATATATTTATATATATTTATATATATATATATATATAAAGATTTACATATATATATATATATTTATATATATTTATTTATATATATTTATATATATATATTTATATATATTTATATATATATATTTATATATATATTTATATATTTATATATATATATATATTTATATATATATTTATATATTTATATATATATATATATTTATATATATTTATATATATATATATATTTATATATATATTTATATATATATCTTTATATATATATTTATATATATATCTTTATAATCTATCTTTATCTCTCTGGGATGGACACACGCGTATAACTTGCTGAGTAAGTTCTGTTTAAATTTCTATAGAAATTCTTGTCTGATAACTTTAATTTTTGTACCATTTTGTAGAGGGACTGCCAGGTCAAACTTTGATCTGGTCAGTCTCTCAAAATATTCTACGCCTTTAGGCGAAATAGTTAAACAAAAAAAAAAGTTTTTTCTTGTTGAAAAGTCAATATTTTTTTAAATGGCCGAAGCTTCTTCACCAAAATTCGAAGGAGGAAAGGGAAAGATGAACTTACAGCTTCCCCCTGCCACTGTCACAGTAGCAGAGGTCAAGAAGAAAGGTCAGCTAGAGGAAGAATTCTCTCCACCTGTTAACCGACAACTTGACGTTGCCATGGCAACAACCCAAAGAACCAGCAGCAACAACAACAACAACAATGCGACGGACGAAAACAACACCAATAACAATAACAACAACAACAAGACCAATAACGGTGACAACAACAACAATGATAACAACAACACCACCAACGACAACAACAACACAAACAAACAAAATTTCTCCTTCGCCGAGACGACAAGGAAAACCCTCGACTATCTGCCAGTAGATATAACAAAAGCGAAGGAGCTACTGCCGGATGCGAAAAAATATATAGGGTACGGAGAAAATGGTTCATTCACAATCCATTCCCCCCGGAACTAAAAAGCCAGAGACTCCTAAACACGGTCATGTTTAGCACAATCTCGAACAAAAGTAAAAAACCAGCTCAACCATCACAGAGCGAAATAGAGCTGGTTTTAAAAGACGTCTATCCATTCTCATGAAGGACAGGGACACAGCAGTGAAACTGTCCATCAAACCAATCACATCCACCGCATACACCTTCTACCCTACGTACATGGGTAGAAGAACACAAAAAATAAAAATCCACACCATCCTGCCGATTATGGACATATGGTGGGTTTTGACAGGTTTTCTGGACCTGGAGGATGACATGCTGGTGTCCATGGGAAAGGCATCGGGTGACGCGTTCAGTGGAACGAGCCTCGAACTTGTAGTTCAAATGAGGCCCGAAAGGATCGCCCAGATCCCTGAACGCGTCATACTGGATGATCTAACCTTCATCAACATTACCGTTGAGGGTAGACGGCCCTCGTGTTACCTCTGCGGAACCAGAGGTCACCTGAGGGCTGTCTGTCCCCAACTTAATAAGAAAACCCCAATCCTGCCTACACCACCAACAACTGCACAACCAACACAATCACCACAACTACCACTACAAAAACAACCACCACAGCTCAAACCAAAACAAAACAATGTCCAACCCATCCCCTCCACTCAAAAAACAAAAACAATTTCCAAAACACCCGTACCGCAAACACAACCCGAAAATATACCCCTCCCCTCCAACGCGGAAGATGACCCTAGTTCGTCGTCAGACGAGGAGGAGCACTTCCACACAATCAAAAGAAAAAAAAGAAAACACACCTCAGACACACAAATGAAAAAAAACCCTCCCCAAAACATAACACTGACACCAACACAAAAGAGCTCACAACAACAGCAAACAAAAAACACCACACAAAAACAAAAACATGCATACACATACATAAATACAAGAAACAAAAAACTGTTAAACATTGTGTACAACAACAATCTAATAAAAACACAAGGGCCTAACTTCACCCAGGCAGGGGATTTCCCCCACCTCAAAATGATTAAGGCCCCACAGGACACCTATAAAACTTTAAAAAACAATTTTAAAGAGGACGTCCTCCTAAAAAACTATCCCACTCCCTCCCCAAACACCCACACAACTCCAAGCTCCCCAACCACACAACACACTGATGCCCCCACACTTCCACAAACCACCACCCCACCCAACAACCCATCCCCCACCCTAATGGAAATTGTGCAGCCCGATACCCAGGACGCAGAGAGGTAAGTGCCTTTTCTCTTCACCACCAACATGGCTATGCTAAGAGTAGGCTGTTTAAATGCGCGTGGCCTGGGCTCAACTTGGAAGCAAGCAATGCTTCTAAATGACCTCAGGTCACAACGTATAGATGTGATGGTTATTTGCGAGGCCCGGATCAGCAACGTGCGACAGCTGGCCCCCACCTTTGATGACTTTGAGATGCACGCATCTCTCTGTCAGCCCGGAGGTGGGGGTGGAGTTGTCGTTCTGCTGCAAAAACATCTGGGTCTCGCAACACAGATGGTACATTTGGACCCGGAGGGTCGACTAGTGGTTCTGGACCTTGGCAGTGGTAAAGGCGGAGCGTTTAGGTTGGTAGCCGCCTACGGCCCTTTCGGGTCAATGCGGCCGGACTTCTTCCATCGTCTGGAGACTTTTCTGGGGACGTCCCGCTCCTTGCTATTAGTGGGGGACTGGAATGGTATCCTAGATGCACGCTGGGACTACGTAGGGGCCTGCCCCGATAGAGAGGGGTGTAATAGCCTCAAAGGGTTAATCGGTCGATTTGACCTGGCCGATAGATATCGACTAGATTTTCCGACTGCGCCAACCTGGACTTGGGCAAATCGTAGCGGATCATCTAGGTCGTACCTAGATAGGTTCTTAGTTAGAATTAAGGATAAGGACTTTTTAAGTTGTCCAAAAATGCGCATGGTTGGCTATTCAGACCACAAATTAGTGACCTGCATGGTCAACCTTGACAGAACTCATAGACAGGGCCCCGGTTACTGGAAGCTCAACTTGTCCTTGCCGGCAAGTAGAGCCTACAGGAATCGGATTAGTACGTTAGTTAAGGAACGGTTGACTGGAGCGATCGTCAACAGCAGGTGGTGGGTATCTCTAAAGAGAGAGATTAGAGTAGTCTCGATAGAATTTAGTAAGGTTCTAGCTGCGGATAGGAATAGGAAGGAAAGGGAGCTAATAGATAGAGTAGAAGAGGCAATTAGAAGCGGCGACGTGGCCAGAGTGCTAGCGTCGAGAACGGCTTTGAGCCAGTTTTTCGACGCGAAGCACGAAGGCTGCGTTGTCCGAAGTAAAATACGTGCTCTAGGGAACGAGGGGACCAAAGCTGTTAGCTGGGCCCGCGTGACAGAGGCCAACAGTGGAACTAAATCCACCATCCGGTCTTTGCGAGACCTGGATGGACGGGCGATTCTTGAGCCTAAGCAGATGTGTGAGGCCTTTCAAAGGCACTTTGCCCGACTGTTCGGGAGGGGCGGGGAGCCGGTTGGGAACGTGGACTTCGGTCCATACCTCGACGGCCTGCCGCGCCTCTCGGACAGGGAGGCGAAGTCCTGCGAGGAGCCGATTTCGGCCGCTGAGATAGAGGACGTGCTGAGCCAATGCGGCAAACGCAAATCCCCGGGTCTCGATGGTCTTCCTTACGAATTATATCTAGCTATGCCGGACTTGTTCCCCGATCTCCTCGAGGCGGTCTACTGCAACTGGCAACAGAACGGGAGAATTCCCTGTACTGTGACCAAGGGCGTAGTCACGCTAGTGAGGAAGGACGAGAACAAGGGGGACGAAATAAGTAACTTCAGGCCCATAACTCTGCTAAATACAGAGTTACAGATTTTGGCCAAGGTGCTAGCAAAGAGGTTGGCGCTTGTCGTGGGCAACCTGGTGGGAGATGCGCAGACATGCGCTATCCCGTCCAGGTCCATCCATGACAACCTCCACCTCATGCGATACATCATAGAGAGGGTTGGGAACGAACCCGGCTTTGGTGGGGCTCTGATCAACTTGGATCAATCTAAGGCGTTCGATAGGGTCGACCATGGTTACCTGGATGCGGTGCTAGCGGCGGCAGGCTTCGGACCCGTTTTCAGGGGCTGGATCACTGCTATGCACAGCAGCCGCATCTGCTCTAGGGTCAAGGTGAACGGCTACCTCTCGGAGCCGTTCAAAATCGCGCGGTCCATCCGACAAGGGTGCCCTCTCTCCTCCCTTCTGTATGTGTTGACTCTCGAGCCACTACTGCGGAAGTTGGAGTTGTTGCAGGGCATCCCTTTGGAACCGGGATTGCGGAAAGCGGTGTCGGCCTACGCCGATGACGTGACAGTAATGGTGTCGACGGCCTCCGAAATCGAGGCGGTCGGCACCTTACTGGAGGAGTACGAAAAGTTCACAGGGGCTAAGCTGAACCGGGACAAGTCGATCGGTTTGCAACTCGGCACGTGGAGGGGCAGACCGATGCCCTCCGATGGCGTCGTCGGACGCTGGACGGAGGGCCCGGTGAAGTTGCTCGGGGTCTGGTTCGGACCGGACCTCCAGGTGGAGAAAAACTGGGCGGAGGTTACGAACAGGGTGTTTGCACTGACCCAGAAGTGGGCCAGTTGCAAACTATCCCTGAAAGGTCGGGCGGAGGTGGCTAACACCTACATAGCGTCCGTCATCTGCTACCGCCTGACCGTAGTGCCCTGCCCAAGGGAAACCCTCACCAAGATGGAGCGCGCGCTCTTCCAATTCCTTTGGAAGAGGCGGGCTCCTATGGTGAGGAGATCCATCTGCTATCAACACCATTCGAAAGGAGGGCTGGGGATGCCGTGGCTAATGATGCGTAAACACGCATTAAGGCTACGGCACCTCTACGTATTCCTCACCGGACAACCGGTGTGGGCCTCGTTTGTGAGACGAACCTTTCCCAGACTCGTCTCACTCACCGAGCTGCAATCCTGGGTCAAGCAAAGACCGAGAAAACTGGGCGCCTGGCACACTGAGTGTGCCCAGGCGCTCACCGCCCTCTGGCAGGCAGATCCGGTTATCAGTGGAGACTCCACCGCAACATTCTATAGAGGGCTGGTACGCAGCAGGTGCGACGACGCCCTCGGAGAAGCCCTAGACATGGAGGAGGACGAACTGGCCAGCCTGTTCGGTAGGACATTCAGCCCGGGACCTATGGACAACTTCCAGAAGTCCCTGTACTGGCAGTGCTACCGAGGAGCTTTACCCGTTCGAGAAAGGCTCTACAGACACGGGCGCCCGGGTAGGGACCCCGCCAAAAAGATCTGTCCCAGATGCGTGTGCGACGAGGAAACCGTTGCACACGCATTGGTACACTGCTCGGGCGCAGCCGATCTGTGGGGCTATGTCGAACAACTGCTGTCAAGGGTGGGACCGATCCGGTTGACCACCGAGTCTATTGTAATGATCAAGCCGCCTCCCCCCTTCAAAGATGAAGCAGAGGCGGTGTTTCTGTGCGTAATAGCCATGGCGAAAGAGGTTGTATGGTGGACGCGTCTGAAAGGACTGAGGTCAGGAACCTTTCTCTCTGGCCAACAACTGGTCCGTTTCTTCCGATATCATTTCGGAAGAAGGATCAGGATGGAGAGAGAGGTGCTGCACCCCAGTCGTTTTTATAAAAGGTGGGTGAAAGTGGCGAGAATGGCCCGTGTGAATGGGCCTTCTCTTTACATGAGCCTGTAGGTGGAAAAGAGGAAGGAACGAGGGAGCACCCCCTCTCTGTGCTCCTGAGGAAAAGGGTTGCACACTTTTTTCGGGGGTGTGTGCGACCCCCCAAGGCGCCTCCTCTCTATTGAGGATTTTGTTATAAATTTTATTTTTTGTTATATTTTATAACAAAATCCTCTATTGAGGATTTTGTTATAATTCTATTTTTTGTTATATTTTATTTTATTTTTATATATTGTTATTGCCGCCTCCCTATTGAGGACGCCTTGTTTTGTAAACTCCCCCCATTGTACTTGTCCCACTTTTGATGCCCTTGTGGCAAATAAAAGAAACATATCTTTATATATATTTATATATATATATATTTATATATATATTTATATATATATCTTTATATATATTTATATATATATATATATTTATATATATATATATATTTATATATATATTTATATATTTATATATATATATATATATATTTATATATATATATATATATATATTTATATATATTTATATATATATATTTATATTTATATATATATATATATTTATATATATATTTATATATATATATATTTATATATATTTATATATTTATATATATATATATATATTTATATATATTTATATATATATATATATTTATATATATATTTATATATATATATATATTTATATATATATTTATATATATATTAATATATATATATATTTATATATATTTATATATTTATATATATATATATATATGATAAGAAGGTAGCTTGGAAGTGTCACTATGAAAGGCTACTAAATGAGGAGAATAAATGGGAGAAAGACAGTCTCCCCCATATCGACCCAATAGAGGGACCAGCAGTGTCAGTCGAGGGGAGTATAATAAGTAAGGCAATCAAGGATATGAAGACGGGTAAGGCGGCTGGGCCTTCGGAAATAGTTGCTGAGATGCTGAAGGCATCTGGCACGGTGGGACACACCATGGTCACTCGCATAGTTAACCAAGTCGTACAGAATGGGGTTGTTCCGAAGGACTGGCATAGCAGCAGCATCGTTAACTGTTATAAGGGTAAAGGAGACGCCCTAGATAGGAGTAACTATAGAGGCATTAAATTAATCGACCAGGTCATGAAGGTCACGGAAAAAGTAATAGCGCAACTAATCAGAGAGAGAATTGACCTAGATGAAATGCAGTTCGGGTTTGTGTCAGGCAAAAGCACCACAGACGCTCTTTTCATAGTACGACAACTACAGGAGAAGTTCCTAGCTAAAGGTAAACCCCTCTACTTAGCTTTTGTCGACTTGGAGAAAGCCTTCGACAGAGTCCCCCGCTCCATTATCTGGTGGGCTCTTAGAAAACTAGGCGTTGACGAATGGCTTGTGAGGGCTATACAAGCCATGTATAAAGAAACAGTCAGCAAGGTTAGAATTAACAACGAATATAGTGAAGAGTTTAGCGTAAAAGTTGGCGTCCATCAGGGCTCTGTTCTCAGCCCCCTACTATTTATTATTGCCCTTCAGGCTATAACAGAGGAGTTCAAGACAGGCTGCCCATGGGAACTCCTATACGCAGACGACCTGACACTCATAGCGGAATCAATGGCCGAGCTAGAGAAGAAATTCCAAACATGGAAGCACGGCCTAGAGTCAAAAGGACTTAAAATTAACCTGGCTAAGACTAAAGTTCTAGTTTGTAGGAAAGAAAACAAGGCGGCGGTCCCTTCTGGGAAATGGTCGTGCTCGGTGTGTAGGAAAGGCGTAGGTAGAAACTCCATTTTATGTCCTAAATGCAAAGTATGGGTGCATAAAAGATGTAGTGGGATCACAGGTAAGCTAACTAAGAACATAGATTTTACACGTGGCCGGTGTTCTGGTGCAATAAGTAGCAGCAAGTGCCCACAAAATACTAGCTCTTTCAATTGCGC
The DNA here is from genome assembly GCA_964016885.1 of Eledone cirrhosa. Lineage (NCBI taxonomy): Eukaryota > Metazoa > Mollusca > Cephalopoda > Octopoda > Eledonidae > Eledone > Eledone cirrhosa. The sequence continues at coordinate 42,122,036 of OZ024747.1, read as the reverse complement.
AGAGGGTTCTATAGAAATAGTGGACAGCTTCCGTTACCGGGGTGATAAAATCAGCAGTGGGGGAGAGTGCTCTGAAAGTACTGTAGCTAGAGTCAGAACTGGTTGGAAAAAGTTCAGAGAGCTTATACCACTATTAGCTGCTCAAGGGTTCTCCCTAAAAGTGAAAGGCAGGTTGTACGATGCCTGCATACGAACAGCAATGTTGCATGGCAGTGAGACCTGGGCATTGTGTGCAGAGGATATACGCAGACTAGAGAGGAACGAAGCTTGCATGCTCCGCTGGATGTGTAACAGTAGTATACGTGAACGGCAAAGCATAAACGAACTAAGGAAAAAATTAGAGATAAGAGGGATCAGATGTTGTTTACTCGAGAGAAGGCTACGTTGGTATGGACACGTGATGCGCATGAAAGTCGATAGCTGCATAACAAAGTGCAGGGCAATAAAGATAGACGGTAGTCACGGAATAGGCAGACCTAGAAAAACCTGGGACGAGCTGATAAACTCCGACATCACACACTTACACCTCTCCAAGACAATGTTACTGGACCGAGACCTTTGGCGGTACTCAGTAACAGAGAAGACCCGCCTTACCGAAATATATAGTAAAACCTACTCCAGCCAGTAGGCATCTCTAACAAAATACACCCCGTCCCACCACCCCATTCTATGTAAAGTTATGTTGGTGCCGCGCCATCCAGGCCGAAACAAATGAGATCGTGTAGGTGTCACGACAAAAAAACACACAGTCCACGCTGTAATGTGGCCGTGTAGGCAACACGGTAAAAACCTCCCAGACCCACACTGTAAATGTAGTTGGTGTTAGGAAGGGCATCCAACTGTAGAAAACCTGCCAGACAGTCCTATGCGAGCAAGACAATCACTCTTGCCTCAAGTGGGACTACCCCCGTCCAAACCCATGCAAGCGTGGAACACGGACGTTAAACGTTGATGATGATGATGATGATGATGATATATATATATATATATATATATATATATATATATATATATATATATATATATATATATTTATATATATATATATATTTATATATATATATATATTTATATATATATATATATTTATATATATATATATATTTGTATATATATATATATTTATATATATATATATATATATATTTATATATATATATATATATTTATATATATATATATATTTATATATATATATATATTTATATATATATATATATTTATATATATATATATATTTATATATATATTTATATATATATATAAATATATATATTTATATATAGATGAGATTCTACAGGAGTAGAACTGTTTCATTCATTAAAAATCATCAGGAATCCTATTCTAATGAATGAAACAGTTCTAGTCCTGTAGAATCTCATCTATATTAAAACTTTTATACTCTGCTATGTATTGAGTACCTTACTTACTGTGGTTACCTCCGATTCAACCCGGAATAACGTATATTTATATATATATATATTTATATATATATTTATATATATATATATATATATATTTATATATATATATATATTTATATATATATATATTTATATATATATATATATTTATATATATATATATATTTATATATATATATATTTATATATATATATATATTTATTTATATATATATATATATATATATATATATATATATATATATATATTTATATATATATATATATATATATATATATATATGTAAAGTTATATTTAAAATTGTTGGGTTACAACTAGTAAATATTTATAACTGATATAAAAGCACTCGACAAATACTTGGAGTATATTTACAATATTAAATAAATGGAAAACTATATTTATAAAACCATATTTATTTCATTATATATATTTCGGGGATATCATATTAACAATATGCTATGCCTTCATCAGACAAAATACAATATAAACAGTTTTATAGATAAATATATTCGACATACCGTAATAAACATCAACTTCATTTGAAAAATTAATTGAATAAACATCAACTTAATTGAAAAATTAAGCTACCCTAAAAGCCGATGCTCCAAATTTTATGAATTAACCTTACACTTGATAAACTTATATATTAAATATAGGAACATATGTAGACATTATTGGACATCATAACCTTTTTTTTTTGCGATATTCCTTGCTAGATGTGATTTGATAGATAATTTTTGGCTTTGTCTTGTAGTGAACTTGGCAATATATTGTCAATTAACCTTGAAGGGTTGTTCTTTGTGGTTTATTTTTTATTT
>OZ024747.1:42047346-42079846 GCA_964016885.1 Eledone cirrhosa | reverse complement strand
TATATATTTCATGTTCCTTCATTATTCGTACTGGAAGCCTGTTGCAGTTGTTTATTTCAATATCTATTTCATATTCCTCTATCATTTATCCCGTATAAGCTTGTTACAATTGTTTATTTCAATATTTATATTTTATAATTAATTTGTTTACTATATCACTCTCAATTGCTCTACTGTTTCTTTCTTAAATCTTTCTCTGTTGTTGGTGCTAAAACATATCCCTACATTCTTCTCTTTTACTCTTGCATCTACTAATCCTTTTTTTTTTTAGATAGGTCAGCAGTTTAACAAGCTATTTTATTTCTTTACATTATGTATATTTTACATCAAACAGGAAAGGGAAATGGAGGTCAAAGTATTTATAAAAGAAATATGTTGAGTTGTTTGAAAAATGTGCAAATTAGTTATTGTATGCCTTCTTCTTAAGTGAAACCAATCTTCTTGAGTGGATACTACACTTTATTAACCCTTTCATGACTGTATGGCTAAATTACTTTCCACCTTCACCCCCTGACTTCCAACTTATCTCCTCTCTCCTGCTCCAAAGCTAACAAGAGGAATAGATAGGAATATAGATGCACACACACAAACAAAATTTCATCAAATATTTTAATACTGAAATCTAAATATTTGTATAGTTTTGAATATTTGAATTAATGTAAATATCCTTTTATTTATTAATTTTACATAGTTGAGATTTTAATCTGTCATAGCTTTACATTTTAACTTTTTTATAATTGTATTTATATTATATAACAAATATCAAACGTTGAATTTTAGTATTGTTTTGAAGTTATTTATTGACAATGTTTTATATATATTACTATAACTATTTCTATATATCAACTAAGTGATTATTTGCAGTCCTTTAATGGCATGTTTTTTTCAAGATTCACCCCCTCCCATGTGTCTCTGTAATAACACAGTACTTGAATCTAAGCACCCTCCCTACATTATAACTTAGACTAAATCACTTTTTCTCCTCAATATTTCCCATGTTATCATCTCTTTTATCAAGATTTTACTTTAGTTTACCATGAATTTTTTGAAGTTCTGTTCAGTATAAATTTATTAACAAGCCTACTTTTAGATATTTTCTACTAAATTATTACAGGATCTTAAGAGCTAATGTGACAAATGTTTCCCTTTCTCTTTATTTTTCATTGTCTTTTCTTTTTTCTCTGTGCCCCCCACCCTACTTCCACTTTCCCATTTTTCTATCAACTCATTCTAAATGCATAGGCAACAAATTGGCAATCATTAGAATTTCAGATAGAATTCTTTGTGATATTGATTCTGGCTCTGCATTCTCTGAGTTCAAATCTTGCCAAAGTCAACTTTGCTTTGCATCTTTTCAATGTCAATAAAAAAAAAAATATAAAAAAATACCAGCCTAGTACTGTGGTAAATTCTCACCCACCCACCCTCTCTCTCTTAATCTCCTTCTTCTCTGGAAAAAATCGACTGTATTGAGACCTGGAGAGAGTATGGGCTCAGCTAGACTTTAAAAAAAATGTCCAAGTCATGACATACTGTTATGACAGTGTCCCTATGATTCCATCAGGATTTATGGGTTCATACATAGGTACAATTCTAAATGTCCAGCAATCAAATGTAGGTGGCAGTGAAGAAAAACATGGGTGCGTCCTATCCTTTGGGGGGGCATCAAATAAAAATTGATATGTCATAGGAATATTGTGATAATCTCATGTTTGTTGTCAATGTATATAATTCAGAATTTAAATTAAACTTCAGCATTTTAAAGAATAGAAAATGTATTCAATATGACATTCTTTTCACATGCAATATCCCCTCACACATACACTCACAGACCTCTTCTTCAACCCTACCTTCCCTCCCCCTCATGCAATATCCCCTTTCATGCATCCACATGTCCCCGTCTCATATATGGTTCACACACATCCCACCTCAGACATGTCTCTTTCACACACACGTCCCCTCTTTTACACCTCTCTCATGTTCCTCCCCATATATGTCTCTCTCACAACACTTGTCCTTCACATGTGCACCACCACACACATAATCTATACCTGTTACCTAATCTTTCACCTGGATTGAATTGTTGTTAAACCAGTATTAAGGAACATCTGTACAGTCTATGCAATATCAGAATTAAATCAATTTCATAGTGTACTATAGTTTATTGATTTTGGAAACAATATAAGCACTTGAACCCTTTCATTACCTTATTCCGAATAAAGGATACCCTACCTATGATTTTCTATTAATTCTGAAAATAAAACTTAGTTATATTTAATAATATAACTGTCTCATCAAGCTTAACTAAAATTATGGTGGAAGTGTTTTTTAGATAAATATTGCTATCATAAAGGCTCTTGCCTTTATGATAGCAGTTTGAGGTAGTTTGTGGGTATCAAAAGAATTGTCTTATATTGTTTGTTTGTTTGTTTGGTGATAAAAAAGGCAAAATGCTAAAAAAATCTGTAATGTTTGAGATATATGTGTGTGTGTATGTATTTATAATTTTAATTTATTTTTTGATAATTATAGATTTTAACAATTCAGCTTTTAACAAACTTCTAAAGTTTGTTGTATCATTTGCAAATTCTAGGTTGAATGAACAGAAATATACAATGAAAGTATTGGGAGGAGGGGAGAGGGGGCAGAAAGGGAGAAAAGGGGTAAATGTTAAATAATGAAAGTAGTGGGGGTGGAAGAGGAAGAGAAATTGTACACCTTTGTCTAAACAGTATATCTTAGCTACACTTTGCAGACAAGATGGTGAAAGTGGAGAAGAGCCAGTGATACTACATTTAACATGTACTTTCCATTTCACCTCACTGGGGCTCCTTCTTCAGGTGGGATGCATTCTTCCCAATTTTGTGGAGGAAAATGGCAGTCCAGGAATTTTGTGGAGGAAAATGGCAGTCCAGGACTGAGGACATTGAAGGTTTCACTGTCAACCATTACAAGAAGAAAGCAGTTGGTCAAGTCCTGGCATTTGGTTATCTTCCACTCCTGTAGTGCAGGTGGCAGTACCCAAGTTTGTGGCCGATGCAACAAGGTTGCAAGCAGAGAACATGTGGCAGCCAGAGTATAGATTTACCCCCATTCTAATGGGGAGAAAGTATTATTAGCTAACTTATCTGTTAAGAGGCTGAAGGAGAAAGGACTTGATTGTTTCAGACCATGAATTCAGGTTAGTTTTCCTTACTAACCATTGACCAAAGCTGTCTCATATTTCACTAATTACACTTCTGGCTATTGAGGGGATATTAAAATTATTATTATTCCATATGTATCCAGTTTAGAATAAGTATACCATATCCCTGCATGTCGTAAAAAAACAACTAAAAGGCTTGGTGTCAGGACGGTTATTTTTGTGCTTTCCATATTTTGTATTAGTTTTTATTAGTACTGCCACATAAGTCAAACTGGGTCATTAGATTTGTTTGAACCAGATTTATGGAAATATCTTCATTAGTTAACATCTATTTTTCTATGCTGGATAGATAGTGTTGCACTATAGCATTTCACCATGTAATGCCATCTTACATCATCTGATACACAAAATAAGAGAAAAACACCAAATCTTTGTTGCTGTGAATAGCATAGTTTTTATAGCAGGTTGCCCTCCCTATTTCTAACCACTTAACCAAATGGATCAGATGTATTTTATGGTGCCACCGATACTAAGAAGATTGTCTGCCAAGAATAGAAAATTCCTTTTTACATTATATCAGTCAGTTACCACCCTTCTAGATGGGTTGCTTTCACTGATGCTAGTGGAATCCTCATTTAACTGCATTTTGGCCATGTACATTAGTTTTTGTTTTGTTTTTTTAACCCTTTAGCATTTACATTATTCTATATTTACTATTGTATTTTCATGGTAAACACTTTATTTCACATAATATCAAATCTACGAGATTATGAGGTTATTTATTTTGAGAACAATACCTTAATATAAGTATGAACAGCCAGTTTGAACAGAAAGATGAGGCCGGATATGGCCAGTTTAAATGCTAAAGAGTTAAATGTGACAATATGAAGACATTGTGAGTGATAGATGCCAGCCAGCTTAATTGGATTTCTTGACATAATTTCAGTTATTCATAATTGTAATTAATCTTTAAGACGCCATGGAGTGTATAGTTGATGAAATGAGAAAAGCTCTATTAATCTTAAGTTTCCTTTTAAAACCTATAGTTTCATGTCTTAATAAAATACCAGTTTTGTTGATAACATTTTGACTGCCAGTTTGGGGTTATAAATTCATATCTGATACAAACATTTTGGTGTCTCTATTTAATATACTTTATTCTACACCCCTTGGTTACTCTTAAATGTTGGGTTTATGTATCAAATCTATTATCTATAATAGACAGGCATCCTAGCCAAGGAAACATATTTCCCATTTGCTTCATATTACTGACTCCTGACCAAAACACTAGCTTAAATTCTCAGTGGCTGCTGCTGCTGTTATTACTACTACTCTAGGTGACATGGTTGAGTAAATATGTTTGTCTTGAATATGATAGATCCAAAGCTTTTCTGTAAAATTTAGCTGTAACGAATATGCCGGCAAAAGAAAGAAAATGACCGAGAGAATACGATCGCGAATACAAGCGACTGAAATGGGGTTCCTCCAAATGGTCTTAGGAGTAAGGTTACTTAATAGAGCGTGTAACTTGGAGAGTCACTTGAGGTAGAGCCGCTACTTCTCCGAATTGAGAGATCACAGCTCCAATACTATGGGCATGTAGTTAGAATGTCTTAGGAAAGAATCAATGGACAGATTTTATGTGCAAAACCAACTGGCAGGTGACCCAGGGGTAGATCCCAAGCAAGATGGTTGGATAACATCCATGAGCTTGGCTGGTCTCATTTGTGAATTCAGCCAGATCAGTTGGAGACAGTTGCTTCTGACAGGACCTGTTCTAAATGAGTGTTTGAGGACTCTGTCCCCACGTCGAGGAATAAGTAGCCGAAGAAGAAGAAATATGCTTTCTCTCGCAAGTGAGAATTATTTCCCATCTGTTTATTGCTGCAAAAGTGACAGATGAACTAACACTGGACTTTTACACTTTGTTAAACAATTGGACAGAATGCCTTGTGGTATTTAGTTATGTACCTAACTCGGCTTGAGTCTATCTCTTTGATCATGCCCCCCCCCCCCCCCCCCCCAAAGTGTTACCATTGTTAGAAAACTATTATTATTAAGATATATATTATAGGGCAGTGGATTGACAGTCGGTGTCAGAATGTTTAGTTGTCACCCAGAGTTCAAATCCCACCAAGGTCAACTTTACCTTCTTTCCTGGGGTCAATAAAATAAAGTACCAGTTATGTACTGGGATCAATAAAAACGGTTTTTCCTTTCTGAAAATTGCTGACCTTGTGCCTATGCTAGAAAGAATTTATTCAGCTATATAATTACCTAAGTTGTTTCATTTGTTCTAAGTTATCTATATATATAAAACTGTGGTTGTCTGTCTGTCTATCGATTTTTGGCACACATCTCCTCTTAGAATCTCTCACGGAATTGCACCGAAATTGCTATACTTGTACTTATACTTGAGTTCAATTCTCAGACCGGGTGATGTGTTGTTTCCTTGAGCAAGACACTTTATTTCACATTGCTCCAGTTTACTCAGCTGTAGAAATGAGATGATAGGGACTGGGATCCCTATCATTCCACTGCAAAGTGGTCGTGGAGGTGCCACGGCAAAAAAGCACCCAGCACTCACTGTAAATGAGGTTGGTGTTAGGAAGGGCATCCAGCTGTAGAAATCAAGCCAGAATCAGTTCCCGTCCCACCCTTGCAAGCAGGGAAAAAGCGGATGTAAAATGAATAAAATGAATGTACATTGAGCCCTAGCGAAGACATCGGAAAAAAAATATTTCAAATTGACCCACCCTATGTGACGAAATCGAATATAATGTATCGATTTTTGAGCGTAAGTTATCAGTTATTTCCCTTTGTTCTGTTTACATTGAGCGTCTTACGTAAAAAATTACGCTGGCTTTAACAGTTGTCGAGCCAGCAAAATATTGACCTGCAAAATTCATCAGTTCGAACACTAAGCTTCCGTTTTGCTTCATTTCCATTTAAAAGCATTTTAAAACAATATTTTTACTTGAAAACAAGTCTATTTAAAGACTACGTAAAACAAGCAAATATTTCGTCGTTAGGCGTGCAGACAGACAGTCGTGCAGAGAGGTGATATACGCGTGCAGACAGACAGTCGTGCAGAGAGGTGATATAGGCGTGCAGACAGACAGTCGTGCAGAGAGGTGATATAGGCGTGCAGACAGACAGTCGTGCAGAGAGGTGATATAGGCGTGCAGACAGACATAACTGATAATTTGGTTACGCTAATGTTTTTCTCTGCGTTGCAGTGTTTACATTTTCGATCTTTGTTAATAAATAACCAGTGCAGTTTCTATCCCCAGCATCCTCTTTTGTTATAACATTCGGGTTATCGTTATGTTTTCTTAACTTCATAAGGCATATTGTTGGTTGAGGGAATATTAATCAAAAACACCACATGCAAGTCTGCACAGTAGACACTACAGTTTTTAAGCCAAGAAAGAAACTTAACATTGTAACTTTAACACAGCTACTGAGCGACCCCGAGCAATGCCGGGCTTTACTGCTAGTTTTATATAAATATAAATATAAAATATAGCTGTTTGCTAACAACTCTTTAATATTTGCAATTTATTTATTTTCACCTTCCAACAATAACACGAAATGTGTACTATGATTAAAATACTGAGGTGTTATTACTGAGCTATAATTACTGAGCTACAATTACTGAGGTACAATTACTGAGGTGTTATTACTGAGCTACAATTACTCGGTGTTATTACTGAGCTATAATTACTTGGTGTTATTACTGAGCTATAATTATTGAGGTGTTATTACTGAGGTATAATTACTTACGTATTCTCGGCTCCCAAATAATAGGGGTGGAATTGCTAATTTTTCTAGGTTGTCTCCATCGATTTTTTTTTTTTTTTTTTTGATTTTTTTTACAAGAATTAGTAATTTAATTTACATATTGAGATCAACCTATCCTATTTATTTTATAACATATGAGATCTAGTAATATACTCTTTTGGTCATGTATAATGTTTTTTGATATCTAAAGGAAATTGTTGCAGGAATGCTGCCACTTAAAGCCTTTATCACAAAAATACAATAGCAATGTATATGCTAAAGGGTTAGCTTACATAATTTATCTCACTTAATATTGAATTTATGAGTTTTTGATGTTATTTATTTTGAGAACAATACCTTAACATCAGTATAAGTGGTCGGTTTTAACAAAGAGGTGAGAGAATTCTGGCCAGATACGGCCGGTTTAAATGCTAAAGGATTCAAATAAATTTCACTGGAGATAGATTAGCAAAATTTAATGGGGGTGGGGGTATTTGAGACCTGAAAGTATATAATGTTTTATGTAATTATATTAACATGTTATTACTGAGGTATTATTACTGGAGTATATATAATTTCTTATGTAATTATACTGAGATACTATTACTGTGGTGTTGTTACTGTGTTCAAATCTTGCTGAGGTTAACTTTGCCTTTCATCCTTACGAGGGGTCGATAAAATAATGCACTGGTGGCCTTGTTGCCAAAGTAGAAACAATTATTACTGTGGTATAATTACACTGATGTAATTATACCGAGATATTATTACTAACATATAATTAGGAACACAAAACCTCCATTATTATTTTTGTGTCAGAATTTTGTGTTACAGTATATGTTATTTTAGAACTTTAAAATAACTGATTGTTCTTAGTGTGGTAAGCTGGATTTATTTTTTTCTTTTGTAACTTTTTCAATTAAATTACTGTGAAACATTACATGTATTTAGTTTTGCTTAAAAAAATTCTCATTAAGATTTTAATTAATTCAAAAAAATATTTAATTTCTAATTGTTATTTCACATGTCTATAATCACATAATTTTAAGACTGTTTTGTAAATGCCAGAAATATAACTCAACAGATTGACTGAAATAGTTATTGAAACAATTATATTTTAACTCTTAATGTCCTGTACCACATGAAATCACATTAGCAAAATATTCTTGAAATGTGACTGCATCACATTAAATATTAATCTTTACTCTAATATTGAACATTTTCACAGTGACCTTTCTATACTATAAACATTTGAATTAACAAACCACATGAAACCACATTAGCAATACATTCCTGAAAAGTACAAAACGACAGTATAACTGCATCATATTAATACTGAAAATTTTCACAGCGATCTGTCCACTAATAAAGTTACTATAAACATCTAAATTAACAAACCTGGTTTTTAGATATTTTCTGCTAAATCATTACAGGATGTTAAGAGTTAATCTGTAGGACTTTGGAATTCTGTTCTGATGCCAGTTGAAATATTGTTTATGTTTGGTGCTCTTTTTTGCATTTTGTCTTGAAGATTATATCTATTGTTTTTGTACCCTCCCATCTTCCTCAAACGTCTATTTGCCAAATACTGCATGCTACAGTTATTGTACACATTTTCTTCCTTTCTCTATCTTCTCTTTCATTATTACAGACGTAGAAGACACAGAGAAGAGTTTGAAGCACCAAGAGTAAAGAGATCTCGTATGGACTATGACAATAGGAACAGTAAGTAGTTGTGAGAAATGTTAATATGTGGTTCAGTTTCTATAAAACCAGACTTGTTAGATTTAATTTTGATTTTGAAGTGTCTTCTTGTTTACTACTGTTACAACTACCTATTACTAGTCTTGTTTATTTTGCCATGGTCAACTTTTCCTTTCATCCTTCTGGATTCAATCAAATAAAGTACTAATATAGTACTTGGATCAACTTTTCCCTTCCCCCAAATTGCTGGTCTTGTGCCAGTGTTAAAATCATTAGTCTTATTGATGTTAGAGGTGTTTGTCTTTACATATTTTATAAATCTTATGCTAATTGATTTTTAGTTCCAAATTTCTTTACAAAAGATTAAATAAAGAAAAATATCAAATTTGTATTTTAACAAACTTTAATTAAAATGGCATTTTTTCAATAAAAACAGGACTTTATATTTGTTATAAGGAATCTACTATATCAAAGACCTGTTTAGTGGAAATTTTTGGTAGATTTTTTTTTTACCTTTTTGCTTTATTTTTTTATATTTGGTTTTAACCCTTTCATGGCCATATCTCTAATGATATGCACTCTATTTCATTTAATTAATGAATAATTTTGAAAGATTTACTAAACTAATTCATGACAAAGATAGTAACCTAATGTAAGGTTCTTATATAAAATTGTTGGATGGTTTTATTTCATAGGTTTCGGCCAGGTTGGTAACAAAAGGGTTAAGGAATATTATAGAAGTCTGAAGGTTGTTAAGATGATTTACAATTGTTTCTAGAAATATTTATGGGCAATAAGACATAAATGATATATATTGTTTGTTTTTTTTTTGTTTTTTATGGAGTGGATATATTTATATATTTTCTTAATTTAGAAAGATTGCTCATTCTTGGTGATGGCAAAATTTATTTAGTTGTTGTTGAAACTCAAGTCAGCCCTGGCTGAGCAGTCTTTTCATGAAAAGCGTTCTAGTTATGACCAAACCATACTTTCCATGATTTATGACTATATTATCAAATGTACCCCCCTCTCTTTTTAAAACAAAACGTTTGGGTGTTTAAAACTGTAATCCTTTAGTTGCTTAAGCACTGTACACAATGATTTCATTATCAGTTAGTTAATCTGTCAATAATACATGTGTGATTAAAGATTTAGATTGTTCATCATCATTTAACATATGACTTCCCTGCTAGCAAGGGTTGGACAGGTTTTCACAGACCTAGTTAGTTTTTACTCAGAGCTACTGACCTCTCAGATAGGCTGGGAGCCTGCTTCTTGCTTACATACATTCTCACACTCTACCGAGTGCTCTGGATACATTTTATCATGGTACCAGCACTAGGGAGGTTGTCTTGTCTTCAACACAGCTGAAGAGTCCTCAAAACCTTTTCTTAGGCAGGTTTTCTACAATCGGATGCCTTCATATCACCAACTACACTACAGAATGTACTGAGTACATTTGTCATGTAGGTCACCAACACTAGAGAGGTTGACATGCTCATGACACAACTGAAGAATCCTCTCAACTCTATAACAACATATCTTACCTTTAAACGTTTTCAATTCAATTTTTTTTTACCTATTCTGTTGGAGATAATGAGAATATTCTATAACTTCCTTTTCCAGATTTAGATGCGTATTACAAGGAAAGACGGCCTGATAGGTAAGTATATTGCTTTGAAAATATTTTACACTTAATTACAATCTATGTAGTAAAGAAATATTTTCTTTGTAACTTTTTGTGCAACTTAAATTCATTATATTAGCTGTATAGTTACAGCAAAAAACTATATTTCATATTGCTCCAGTCTACTCGGCTGGCAAAAATGAGTTGTACCAGTAATTCAATTACACACTGAGAGTTACTTTAGAACACATATCTCTGGAATGTTCAGCCATTTTCTCATTAATTTCATATGCAGGCTGTTCTGTTCATCAAACAACCAGAACATTTGTCAGAACCATCCGATTTCCAACACATTTCACATTCCAAAGCTACATATATTTTTTAACAGTATTACCATATTCATTTTTTCATTTCATTTTTTTACGTCCGCTTTTTCCCTGCTTGGAAGGGTGGGACAGGAACTGATTCAGGCTTGATTTCTACAGCTGGATGCCCTTCCTAACACCAACCTCATTTACAGTGAGTGCTGGGTGCTTTTTTGCTGTGGCACCTCCACGACCACTTTGCAGTGGAATGATAGGGACCGCAGTCCCTCTCATCTCATTTCTACAGCTGAGTAAATGTGAAATAAAGTGTCTTGCTCAAGGAAACAACACATCACCCGGTCTGAGAATTGAACTCACAACCTTTCGATTGCAAGGCCAATGCTCTAACCACTAAGCCATGTGCTTCCATATATATACTTGACTATAAGTTCCCCCTTCATTTTATGTCTTAGAAATGGGCAAAAATTGAAACTTCCTTTATAAGCCGAGGCAGCTAATCAACACATCAGTTTTTTGGGTCTGATATTCCTCAGCCTGTATTCTAGTATATATGGTAATTCAACATCATATCACATTCATAAAGTATATTATTAAATTCTAATGATGTCATCTAGTTACATGATGTATGTGTTGTTTTTTGTATTTGTAGGCCACCTCGTTATGGCGGAGTTCGCCGAGAAACATTCTTAAATGGAGTAAGTTTACTTTGATTCTTATTTTATTAAAATATCTCCAAGTTATTAAAGATACAAAAACAGATAGCTAAATTAATCAGTTTGTTAATGTAACATATATTATTTGCAAATTTCTTTATTATCCTATATTATATTTTTTTAACTTTCTAATTGGAAGAACAGTTCACTAAACATTCATTAGTTTCCAATGACACAAATAATAATAATAGTAGTAACAATTATTATTATTATTATAAAGTCAAATGACAGACTATTTATTATTTTAAATGTCTGTGCGATGTATACTTTCAATGAAGCATCAGAAACATTGTTGAAATTATCTGTAGAATTTCTGATAAATCTTTTCCAGTTATTACAATGTATATTTAAAGAAATCAATAAGTGAACTTAGTCTTTGTGAAACATACCATTCTAAAACATGTTAATCTGTTTACTTATTGTTTATTGATTTTGCTATATCTTACAACTAGCTTCTGTAGTTAGAATTTGGTGCTTTAAAATATTATAGATACTTGCTAAGTGTTCTTGTGCAGGTAAGCTGCTTTAATAATATGTAACTTTTTTTACTTAAACTAATTCTTAATTGACTTCACAAGAATCTTAGTCTATATAAAGAATATTAAAGCTACTCAATCAAATTAATATACTTTGCTAAGTAAGTCTATTGCAAATGCTAGAATATTGTTGACATTAAGCCATAGGTTTGCCTTGATTAGGCAGACCCACAATCAAAAGTGCTCCAGCTGTGACCCTCCTGTATTTTTCTATATCAGGAAACCTTACATAAACAAGACACAGATCCCTGCTTCAGTACTGACTTGGTCTATGTAGACCTGTCCAACCCTTGCTAGCAGAGAAAGCAAACATTAATATAATGATGATGATGATGAACTATATTTTAAGATTATAGGGTGTATTTGAGGGAATTTAGCTACTATTTCTAGCTGGTTAAGCAAATATGTAGAGACTCCCTTGTTGGCTTAACAGTGCTTTTGAAGGAATCGATGGTAGCTTTTATTTTTGAATCAGTGAATTAGAAGAAATCAAGCCTTGTTTTATTTAGGATATTTCGAACTCTGCCCAGTTATTTAACAGTTAGTTAAGTTTTGGTAATCTTTATTATTCATTTGGATTTTTGTTAATTGATTTTTTCTAATAATTCTTAATAAGATATTAGCTGGAGAAATGCACATTTCTGTAACTTCTCTTGAATACCTGTTAGTGAATTGGTTTTTGCACTTCTCTCAAATATCTCCTCCTATTCATTTACAACCACACTATTATTATTGAAGTAGAAATAACACGCACAGTAGTTATGTTTTATACCTCATAGTTCTCAATATAAATTTCCAAAGATTGACTTCACTTTTTCTTTCATTCTTTCCCTGGTCAATAATATACATACTTATAAGAATATAATGTTTAATTTAATTAGTATGCCTCACCCCTTGAAATGTCCCTAGACAAAAACAATATCACTATCATTATTAGTATTAATATTACTATTTACAAGTATTAATTAGTTGGATTTTTTTTTTATTTCTCAACTATGTATGTGTCTTTCTCCATCATATTTCTCAACTCAACAGATATTTTCTGTTTCTGTTCACGTCAACACACAATTCTAGAAACTTTTCTATGTTGTATTTTTTTTTTTATAAGAGGTCGTTTTAGACTGTTGATATTATTTTTGTAGTTATATAAAAATATCTCTAATTACTTTCACACTCAACAGCAGAGTTAAAATTAGTGTTTGGAAAGTTCTTTATGGATAGAGAGAAAGAAAAAGATATATATAAAAAGATTTGACTGCAAATTTCGAGCAAGATTGAAATGCATGCGTTGGAGTGTTTCTTTGAAGTGAATTTGTGTATGCATGTATGTGCATGCATGTACATTAAATGTATATGCATGTGTATGCACCATATACTTGCATGTAGAAAATTCAATGCTAAAATGTTGCAGTCTTTAATGTAATGCTTCATATGGTAAAGCTGGTCAAATTACAATTATTTGGCTCCAAATGTTTATGGAACTGATCTTAGAGAAATAGAAATTTCCAGCATTTTAATTTTTTATATATATACAGCTTTTGTAAACTTAAAAATTCCAGAAAAATACTTTTTAAAAAATTACTGTGTGGCCTTTAAAATTTTTCCTCATTCAAAACTTCTGTCTAGTGTTTCTTCTGCTCTTCATGTTCTGCTGTACACAATTCCCACCCCTGGCCCATTATGCCCATATCTCTGGCATATTGCTAAATATTATCGATTTTGTTTTTGGCTCGCCCAGCAGTGGAACAGTGTGGCGAGCTCATGGACTTATCCAGCAGCAGGGGTACGGCCATTAGTCCGTCCATCTGTACGTACACCATTCTTTTCACCGTGATAACAGTTAACTATATTAACATTTGACATCGTATATTTTATATTGAATTTTTTAAAGATTTTTTTTTTTTTTTTTTTCCAAAAAAAAAAAAAGTTAAACAACATTCTAAAAATTAAAAAAATATCAATATTTAATGAAAACATAGTTTATATTTTCTAGTTAAAACACTACAATTTTAATGTAACCTCCTTGATTTGTTATTTTTCTACCTTCTGCTAGAAACCACATAAGCCGCCACTATGTCAAGTTCCCATTTATAACATCTTTTATTAAATGTTTTCTCACTGCTTAAATCTTGGTTCTCTTATCTTTTTTTCTGTCCTTCTAACCCCACCATTTATTTATTTATATTTATTTTTTTAGCTAGAATTAAATTTAATTTGTACTCCGCTTCATTTACTGTAACATTGTCACTATGTATCTTGATTGTGTGTGTTTGTATGTGTATATATATATATGTGTATATGTGTGTGTGTGTGTGTGTGTGTGTGTCTCTCTCTCTTTATATATATATATATATATATATATATATATATTCTGTGACTTGTAGATCACCTGGCCACATTATACTGTGGCTCCCAATTCCTCTACAACTTGTTCATTGTGACTGTCTAGCGTTAAGGAAGTCAAAGCTTATAAAATATTTACTCAGTGTAGTCATCTAGTTTTGTTTTGATAGTTTCATAAGTTGAAATAGACATTCTCTCTCCTCATTTTTTGTAGTTCTTACAAATATTAGTATCTATCATTTTCCATTATAAATGTCCTAACATTTCTATATAACTTTATTTTTCATCTCATCTCCAATATAAGCAAATGTTATATTTGCCTATTTGGCATTTCCACATGTAACACTTCACTGTTACATTGATTATACTTATGGTATTTATTATTTTTTCTGTAAATTTGGCTACATAGTCTTCAGAGTAGTTCTTCAAAGGTTACATTCAGTTGTTTTCCCATCTTCTAACAATATCTTTTGGGGTGGAATAATAGTGTTACTTGAACGTTTTTTTTTTTTGTTTTTTTTTTAAATCAGATTTATATCATAAATTATTCTTTGTTTCGTTACCGAAAGATTTATAATTACTTGATATCATCAGACATACATCATCAATTTTACATCTCATTAAGTTAATTATACCACTTCTCTGTAACAGGACTGTTATATAATATTCTATTGACAGTTAATATTTCCTGGCCTAAAACACCTTTGTGTCTTCTATAGCTAATTTCACTAAGTATGTTATAACCTAACTATCATTATCTATTTCTATAAATTTCACATTTAAGTTGTTGTAAATTCATCAGATTATCCTTTATTTTAATTAGCATCAAGTATATCCATTTCTAGGGTTCAATTGTTCTTCTAAAATAGACTTGAAACTTATCCATTTAAAAACCATTAAGTAAATTATTATTTTATTCATCCATAATAAAATGTATTTTTTCCTTTCTATTTTCTAGTCATATAGTGACTACATGCGAGAGTTTCAACATGTAAGACCTCCACCACCACCTATGTCACCTTATGGCCCACCAGTAAGTCATTTTATTTTTGATATTTTTGCCATATGTCAATTTCCTAAACTTAATTTTCTCTTGAAAAGCTGTTTCATTTTATGACTAACATCCTGAACCCTATGAAACTGCATTAACAATATGCTTTTGAAAAATACCAAATAGCACTCTGGTTGCATCACATTAAATATTAGTCTTTCCTCTAATACTGTAAATTTTCACAATTTGTCCAATAGTAAAGGTACTGTGAATATTTGAATTAAGAGACCTGATTTTAGATATTTTCATTTCCTGCTAAATTATTACAGGATGTTAAGAGTTAATGCTGTTACAATTATCTTTATTATTAGCCTCCTGCATATGGACATCATATGGATCCAATGGTTACATACAGTGGCCATTATGATAACCGACCAAGAAACTACATGACTCCTCCTGAGTATGGTCCAGCTTCAATTTCCAATCCCAGACGTACAGATAAACGTTCAGCAAGTGCTGTTTGGGCTGAGAAACGATCAGTAAGTCAAGTAGAGATCAGCTTTTATTATTATTATTATTATTCTCTCCTCCTACCCCACCTCATTTACTTTTACTGAATACTACTTGTTCGGTGTGGGGGTTGTTTTTTGTTTTTTTTTTCCTAACTGATCACCACATAGAAGCGTTACCAGCTGCCATGTATTTTACATGGACTTGTACTGCTACTGGCTGCTCCATTTCTTTTCTGTATTTCAGTCACTGCATCGTTTTCATGCTCTCTTTTGATGGTCAGTGATACATATTTGTTAGATTTCTTGATACTTTAGGTTTATATATTATATTACCAGTTGATATATGTTTTATATATTAAACTGCTTGTCATCATCATCATCATCATCATCATAACTCAATGGAAATGTTCATGTTAGTGAAAATTGTTTTGAATTTGAATTTTTAATAAATTCTTCTCAAGGACATTGTTGTATTGGACCCTGAAAATGTATTCACTTGTTGAAAGGTAATTTTATAGGGAAGATTTTAACTTTTAACCCTTTAGCATTCACATTACTCTATATATGTTATTGTATCTTCACGCTAAAGGCTTTACCTCACATAATATCGAATCTATGAGATTTTGATATCATTTATTTTTAGAACAATACCTTAATATTGGATGAGCGGCCAGTTACAGCTGGTTTGAACAGAAAGAAATGAGAGAATTCTGGCCGTATATGACCAGCTTAAATGCTAAAGGGTTAAACGTCTACTCTTTACAAATAAACCATTTCTAGTTTTAGTCAATACATAGACTAAAAGATAAAATTTAGTGTTGTCTTAAAAAGAAATTCTCAGTAATTCAGGACATAGAAGCTCAAACAATATAGGGATGGAGAATTGTAGCAAATGCTTTTGATTTTGAAAAATTAATATAGTTATACAACAGCAGCATCTAATGATTTTGTTTCCTTTTTATTTCAGTATGAGAGAGATGTTGATGACTTCCTTCGTAGAACCACACACGGTAATAGTTCCAGAGACCGACATCGCCACCGAGATCGTCGGTAAAAACCCATCATCAACAATTAGATTACACTTGCAATATATTTGCTACTTAATAACTAGTGGGTTGAAAGATGCTGTAAGCTATCTGCTTCTGGTGCTCAGCTATTGGTTTTGTGAAGTTATTGTCATCATTGTGCTGATATATTTTCTCCGTAAAAGATGAATTACTTCACACTTTCACCCAGCTTAATCATCTGTCAAAAGATTGCTCCATCTTATTTTCAAATAAATCCATTGACAAAATGTGAACATTCATTTTTGCCTAAATCTCTTTTACTATCTACAAATATTTCCATTCACTTCACACAATAGATCCCATGCAATAGTCTAAATATTTTGTAAAAACAAAATATCAATCAATTAAAAAAATAAACAAAATTTGAAACAAAAATATGATTTTTATTTCTAAATTGCATATATCTTTAAAGGGAAAAAGATATTTCCTTTTTTTTTTTTATCTTGTTCAACATCATACACTTCTAGTGATATCTCGAGTACTTTCCTGCTGTATTATAATCCCTGCTTTCTCTGACTTGATCCTAGTATAATTGTGATATTAGAGCATTTTGAAAAAGTATTTATATTTTGATACATATTACAAATGTTACTGAATGAGCCTTTTTCAGTTGACCTCCTTTTTGTAATATATATATATGGCAGTGTTACATTGAATGGATGATTTTCCTTCAAGAATGTCGTAAACTTGTTTTGTTTTTTCATATGGCTTAAGAAATCTTTTGTTGTTGGCTTTTAATGTTTGTTCTTTCTAAATATATAGTTAAGTGAATGATATTCAAAGTTCACTACCAAACTAAAAAATGATATTGTAATATGAAACAGATATTGCTCACAAGAAAATAGTAGAGAAAAAAAAAGCCACTTTTAGTTTTAAAATCTGTAGGTTATAAGTAATTTGGTTTCAATTTATTAGTATGTTTTGAAATTAATCGGAAGGGTTTTTAGTAAATCTTGACAATAACTGAAATCAATGTAGTGTTTGATATTGATTCATAAGTGTCTGATATAAATAAGTCTAATTTTATCTGGAGATATGTCTTCATATATGGGTTTCATTTTATTTTATTTACTGACTGCTTAAAATCAAGTTATCAATGGGTTGCTACATTAATTAGGGATATTTCCTATCTGTTTGAGAAAAACACATCTTGGGTTTTAGCTTAGTCAATGGTGACATGCTACATTGCTGAAAACAACCTCTGTATTTTGTAAATCCTTTCGAATCATTCTAATAAATATTGCAGTATAAATGCCCATAAAATGAAGAAAATTATTATAGCTTTTTTAAGAATGTTCATTATGATTCTAATATTTTTGATGATGTAGCAAAGGGTTAGTTTTTATTCATAGAATAACAAAGCTGAAGTGATGGCATTCTTGTATTTCAAACAATAAAAAGATAAGTATAATCTCTATAGAAAATTTTCCCAGAAAGAGATGGGCTCTACCAAGCTGTTTGCCCAAGATACATTGCATAAACAGCACACCCACAAGCCTGGCGGGTCAAGGAAAATGTGAAATGAAAATTTTAATTTTCTATAATTTCAGAAACAAGTAAAAAATCCAGTTGTGAGGTTATTTCAGGTGTGAGAATATTTTTAAAACTATAAAACCTTCAAACCTTTTGAGCAAAAATTATAGAAAGAAAAAAGCTAGCAGTGAAAAGCAGTCAATTTCATTCCCCTTCTAAAATAATCTAAGTTGGCATTTGGTTTTGATTCAGCGAAAAACAAATGTTTGATGAGATACAAGAATAATAGTGGTTAGTGTTCATTTGTCACGTGAAATCTATCATTTGAACAAAATATTGATGTAAATCTCATGATACCAATTTACAAGCAAGTGAAATCTTCAAGCAGTTCTCTTAATTATTATCATAATTGATTAATACTTATTAGTTCATAAATCAGATTAGAATATATTAGATAAAAGACTGATGAAAAAGATAGATGTGGCTGTTAATTGCTGGACTGACGGCTTGACAGTACAATTTTATTACTGTTTTCTCAGTTCAGAT
The DNA here is from genome assembly GCA_964016885.1 of Eledone cirrhosa. Lineage (NCBI taxonomy): Eukaryota > Metazoa > Mollusca > Cephalopoda > Octopoda > Eledonidae > Eledone > Eledone cirrhosa. The sequence goes on along the minus strand of OZ024747.1, from coordinate 42,061,083 downwards.
CCTATTATTATGCACTTTGGTTTGTGTGGTTTCAAGTTCAATCCTACTACCTGGAACCTTGGCTGAGGGCCTTTTACTGTAGCCTTGGGTTGATCAATGTCTCTTGAGATTGAAACTGTCAAGAAAGTTTGTCACAGGGATTGTTCATGTTCTGTTACCTAGTTTAATACCAGAACTTGGCCTTTTGATGCTTTATCAGTGTGAATTCTGTTTTAAGTATTAAGGCCAAGACTGTGGCTAGTTTATTCTTACCTGTCTTGGTAGGTCATGTAAGTCGTAAATTTATTTATTTATTTTTTTAATCCTTTGCAAGTCCTAGTGAGATACTGTAGTCAGTTCAATCATCTGTATTCCCCAGCAAATATTTATCCATCTAAGAAATTAATGTGTTTCACTGAAGATGAATGTGTGTACATCCAAACACAGAGCCAAAAATTTACATTGCATTATGATGCTGAGCAAGAAACATTTCATAAGAGCAGCTGACTGGACTACAGGTACCATTCTATAGTGCTGGCAAAGCACTAAATCATAATCACTTTATTTAATAACTCATATAAAGGTATGGGTCTGTAGATCCAAGTTAGTATGGGGAACCAGGACCTTATGAAAGAATGTATTGAGAGACTGATTGAATTTTAAGGTAAAAAAAACCAGTCGCTTCACTTGCTGACTAATATTAAACTTCACTTTAAATATTTCTTGTAAACCATTACATGTTCCAGAAAAGAAATAATTCTGTGATGGTGTAACTGTACACTTGATGATGCCAATGAATTTCAGAGCAGAAACAAGTCCACACTATCTCTAATAGGAATTGCTTCATCTATAAGGTCTTCACAGCATCTATCTCAAATCCTTACATCTGAGCTTCCACACATTACAATTCTGACTTGGCTCTATCCCAAGGCTATTATACTGTTGATCACAATTGCCAAATAAACAGCAAAGTGCTGAGTGTGCAATAATTTTTCAACCCTGATATTTATTGTTTTGGTATTTGTGAAACCTTTCAGAGTTCTATTTTATTTCATGCAATTGCCAACATAATTTCACTAAGATTCTGTTCTATTTTCATTTTCTGATGTATTATTGTAATTTGATTGAGTTAGCTTGTCCATTTGCTACTTGTGCTAAATCCAACTACTATGCAGCTACTAGGTAAAAAGCAGGTGAACATGACAGCTCAGGAAGTATTTAACAGATCCCTTTCTACACGACATGAAGAAACAGAATTTAGTTGTAATTGAACTATTTTAACCAAAACTATTTTCAATAAAACAGTTCAATGCAAATACTTTTGTTTTATTATTGTTTGTATATTTTTCTCAGGAAAACTAACATTTTTCGGTCTGTTGTTGGGTGGCCTCTATTTTCAAGGTTAATGTTAGTTTTGATTGCTACATTAAGATTAGCAACTACAGAAGGGGGTAGACCATTGTTATTTTTTCATACATTTCAAAGAACTTAACTCACTCAGGCCATCTGTTACAACTAACTCCCTGGATTACAGCTTGCACAATAAATGTAATACTTTCCCAGGCAGATACAATGTACTTCACTCTAGACCAGTACTTTCCAAATGTGCTTTATCACAGAAACATCAAAATTGTGGAACTCATACCTATATTTTATGAATAATCCCCACCACCCAAATTTTAGTAAGACGTTTAATAAAGCAAAATGTTTTATTTTTAAAAATGATTTCATAAAATTGTATTTTTTTTTTTTTTTAATTTAAAAAAAACATCATAGAACACTTTACAGAAGCACTGCTCTAGACTGAATCTTGGTATAGTTATCTATGGTATTATTGAACTTGAAAAGAATTGTGCTACAGATTTCTTTTGGCTATTCCTGTTACATACCTCTTGGGGGAAAGCAGAATGGAATAATTTTCAGCAACAACAATTAGAACAGCAGTTGTAATTACACAGAAACCAGTAGTTCATAATTCCTCCGTATTGTTGCTTTTACATAAAATCAAAGCAATGTTATGTTAATATTCTATTTGTATCAAAGCTCATTGTCTATAGATTGTATTAGTTGCTTCAAATAATTCATCAGTTTGAAACCAAAAAATAAAATTGCTTACAAAAATATTTTTGCCTACAAAGACTACAATTTTCATATTTAAGAGAATCTATTTCATGTTCTTTTACTGTGCATTGCTCCTATACATACAAAGTCTATCTTCTCAGTTGCCCAGCCTGTAATTCACATCTTTTGTATGTCCATACCTATGGTCTTGGGCAATGATTGAAAGAATACAAATGGCTGAAATGAAGTTCCTCCTAAAGGTCTCTGGAGTAACTTTACTCAATAAGGTATGTAAATCAGAGATAGGGGAGCTGCTACATTTCTGCCCCAAGAGAATACAGCTCCAATACTACTGACATGTTAGAATGTCAAACAAAAAATTGGCCAGATTTTAATGGGAAAACCAAAAAGCAGGAGACTTGAGGGTAGACAGTGCGCAAGATAGGTAACATCCTTAAGCTCTGTTAATCTCGCTTCCAGCAAAGATCACTGAGAGACTGGCTTCTAATGGAGCTCTCTGGAAGGCATCTAAAGATTTTGTCTCCACAACCCCTGCAGGATAAGTAGGTGAAGAAGACATGCAACTCTCAAACTTTCAGAAGTGAGTGAATGTGTCGGTGGTAGGGCAGTAGTGATAGTTTTATTTTCAAAGTGTTTTAAGGACACTGGAGTAGTACTTTGCTTTCTTTAGGCCAAAATAGGAAGAACCTAGCAATGGAAAGTTAATGGCACTGCTGAGTGTGCAAAATTATAGATATACAAGAGATGGGATTACAGGCTGAGCAAATGAAAAGATAGACTTTGTATGTACAGGAACAATATGTGCTAAAGTACATATGAACTGGATTCATTCAAATGTTTGGTTGGGTCCCTAAAAGGTGACCAAATCAGCAGTGAAAGTTGGTACTCTGAAAGCATAGTAGCTAATTGAAATGGGTTGGAAAACGTTCAGGGATCTATTACATCTACTGGCAACAATGAGCTTCTCTCTCAGCATGCAGAGGAAAGTGTGATGTTATATGGCAGCGAGACATGGGCTTTGAAAGAATTTAAGTAAACATTTTCTTGATGTGTATATTCATTGTTTTTATGTATATAAAAACAACTATTTTTAATTATATCTATTTGAAGCTGATGATTTACTTGGCCGCTACTTAAACACTCTTCAGCATGTACAATTCCTTATGCAACAAAAAGATGATGGGACAATGAATGATTAACACTTTAGCTTTTAAACTGGCATATCTTTGTAAGCACAATGAAAGGAAGAGCAGGAGAAATCGTAGAGTGAAAGGAAATTGATGTATGCTGTGTGCAAGAGACTAGATGGAGAGGAGAGTCTACTAGAGTCCGTGTAGGAAAAAGTCAGTGCTACAAATTTTCCTGGGTGGGAAATGACAATGGGATGGGTGGTGTAGGTATACTACTAGCTGACAAGTGGGTAGATAAAATAATCTCAGTGTACAGGGTAAATGCAAGAATCATTAAACTCAGACTAGTCCTGAATAAAACAATTACCACAATAATATCAGCTTACGCACCCCAATCGGGGTTGCCAGACGAACTTAAGGATAGGTTTTACGAGTCCCAAATGCACACTACTGCTCTAACAAACGACTGACTTCCTAATCATCGCAGGAGATTTTAAACACTGTGCCGGCTTCAATGGAGGCCATGGGTTGGCACAAGAAATGAAGAAGGATTCAGACTTCTAGAATTCTGCGACGCCAATGACATGTCGATATGTAACACAAACTTCAAAAAACCCGACAACCACCTGATCACCTATAGATCAGGGGAGCACTCTAGTCAGATAGATTTTATCCTCATCAGAGGACGTGACAGATGGACGGTCGTAAACACAAAAGCCTTCCCTAGTGAGGAATGTACCTTCCAACATAGCTTAGTTGTCAGCGACCTCACGGTCAGAACTAGAACCTGGAGAAGAAAGATCTGGAAGCTGAAAGACCCCTCGGCCAGTAACAGATTTAAAGATATTTGACTCAATGCCTACGACAGTAAAGAAGAACAGATAGAGACATTCAATGTAGAAGAGCACTGGGAGTTCCTAAAAAATAACTTACTAGAGGCGACGGATGAGATCTGTGGCTGGAGTAAGACCTCAAGCAGGAGGAGAGTGACTTGGTGGTGGAACAATGAGGCCAAGAGACAGGCATGGAATAACGGGGGGGAGCAGGGTACATTACAGAGACCAAGAGGGAAGCTAGGCGACAAGTATACTTAGCTAGGAGGGAAGCAGAGGATAGAAAATTCAAGCATGTTTTGCAACGTGAGGACCAGAAACAGGTGTTCAAGATTGCGAGGCAGTGTGTCGGAGGTGAGCTTGCCCTCACAAGTGCTGAGAAGAAAGATGCATGGAAGAGCCATTATGATAGATTACTAAATGAGGAGAATGCATGGGAAGAAGAGACCCTACCCAAAGTAGACCCTATAGAGGGGCCAGCAGTACAAGTCAGCAGCAGCTTAGTAAGTAAGGCAATCAAAGATATGAAGATAGGGAGGGCAACCGGTCCATCAGGTATAGCTGCCGAGATGCTGAAGGCATCTGGGTCTGTAGGTCACACTATAACCACACGTATTGTTAACCAGGTAATACTAGAAGGTGTCATACCAAAAGATTAGTGCAGTAGCATCATTGTCAACTGCTACAAAGGTAAAGGTAATGCACTAGATAGAGGAAACTATAGAGGTATAAAGCTGATGGACCAGGTCATGAAAGTAAAAGAAAGAGTTATAACACAGTTGATTAGGGACCGGGTGAAACTAGATGAGATGCAATTTGGGTTTGTACCAGGAAGAGGCACCACTGATGCCCTCTTCCTTGTGAGGCAGTTACAGGAAAAGTACCTAGCTAAAAGTAAGCCACTCTACCTGGCATTCGTCGATCTCGAGAAAGCCTTTGACAGAGTTCCACGTGCTATAATCTGGTGGGCTCTTAGAAAACTAGGAGTAGATGAATGGCTTGTGAAAGCTGTAGAAGCAGGGGAGCAGTCAGCAAAGTTAGGATTAGCAATGAGTATAGCGAGGAATTTAGCATACAGGTTGGTGTCCACCAGGGCTCTGTTCTTAGCCCTCTCCTGTTCATCATAGTCCTGCAGGCAATAACAGAGGAGTTTAAGACCAGATGCCCATGGGAACTCCTGTATGCAGATGACCTCGCACTTATAGCTGAATCTATGGTAGAACTAGAGAAGAAATTCCAAACATGGAAGCAGGGACTAGAAAGAACGGGTCTCAAAGTCAACATGACAAAGACTAAGGTCCTTGTAAGTAGACGAGAAAACAGAACCCAGATCCCCTCAGGGAAATGACCTTGCTCAGTATGTAGGTAGGAACTCCATTCTCTGCCCCAAATGCAAACAATGGGTACACAAGAGATGTAGCGGGATCTCAGGAAGCTTAATTAAGAATGTAGGCTTCACATGTAGCAGCTGTGCTGGGACAGCAAGCAGCCACAAGAAACAAGTACCACCAATCTCTGGGAGGGCTCTGTAGAAACAGTAGACAGCTTCTGCTACCTAGGTGACCGAATTAGCAGCGGAGGTGGGTGTTCAGAAAGTACAATAACTAGAGTAAGAACGGGATGGAAGAACTACTGCCACTGCTAGCTGCAAAAGGCTTCTCCCTCAAAATGAAAGGCAGACTGTATGATGTGTGTATCCGAACAGCAATGTTACATGGTAGTGAGACCTGGGTGCTGAAGGTGGAAGACTTACGTAGATTAGAAAAAAAACGAAGCCTGCATGCTCCAATGGATGTGTAATAGTAATATACGCGAACGGCAGAGTGGGGAGACCCAAGAAGACCTGGGATGAGGTGATAAGGGCCGACCTTACCCAGTTGCACCTCTCAAAGGCGATGATGACACACGACCGTGACCTCTGGCGTCACGCATTAATACAGAGTACTCGACCTCCCATGGGTACAAGCTGAAGCATATAGACAATATGCCCCCACACCCTCCCACTGCAAAGTGGTCGTGGAGGTGCCACGGCAAAAAAGCATGTAGCCCACACTGTAAAGTGGACGCGTAGGCGCCACGGAAAAAAGCACCCAACACTCACTGTAAATGAGGTTGGTGTTAGGAAGGGCATCCAGCTGTAGAAACCAAGCCAAAATTAGTTCCTGTATGTGCAAGGCATGGTCAGGCGACCAGACACTGCCCACAACAGGACAACCCGTCTAACCCATGCTAGCATGGAAGAACGGACGTAAAACGGTGATGATGATGATGATGATGATGATATCTGGCCAGAATTCTCTCACCTCATTCTGTTTAAACTGGCTGCTTATACTGATGTTAAGGTATTCTTCTCAAAATAAATAACATCAAAATCTTGTAGATTCGATATTATGTGAGATAGTTATGTAAGATAAAGCCTTTCTCACAAAAATACAATAGTAATGTAAAAGCTAAAGGGCTAAACTCTACTCCACATTAAATATTCATTCTTTTTTTAATACTCTTTGTACATCCAAGCATATATATTTCCTTGGACTATGAAATGGCACCAATCCAGATTTTGCAGGATAGGAATACATTACTGCATGAACTGGTAACCAACGCCATCTTTAGTGGGATGAAAAACAAAGCCAATTATGGCAAAATTCCAACCAAGAAATGTAGAGAAATAAAACATGAAAGTATTTTATCCAATGTGCTCCAGTTTCCCCCTGTTTACTTACTCTTCTGAAAATGCTGAAATTACAAATTTGTCTCTCCAGTATTAAAATATGGAAAACAGTTAGATGGAGAAAGATAAAGACAGAAATAAAATTTAGTGCCCTCACAATTAGATTCTGGTTACATTAACCCTTTTGATACCAACTCACCTAAAACTGCTGGTTTTATTTCATAAAACCACCTGATTTAAAGAGTTTCTACATAATTTAAAATAAATCTTTTTAACATAATTTGATATAAGAACCTTTTTGTAATACTATCTTAATATTGAAATTAAAATTTTAGTAAATTCCTCTGAATTTTTCATCATCATCATCATCGTTGTTAGTCAGGAATTGTCCCACTTGAGGCAAGATTGATCAGGTGACCGTGTCTCGCTTGTATAGGGCTGTATCTGGCAGGTTTTCTATGGTTGGATGTCCTTCCTAACACCAACCACATTTACAGTATGGATTGGGGGGCTTTTTACTGCGTCTCCTACACGACCACATTACAGCATGGACTGTGTGCTTTTTGTCGTGACATCTACACAACCTCTTTAGTTTGGACTGGATGTTCTGTGGTACCAACATAACTTTACAGAGAAAGGGTGGTGTTGGTGGGAGTGGGAGGATGGAGTAGGGATAGTTGGTTGGGGTGTATATTTCGTTAAGAGGTGCCTACTGACTAGGTTTAACTTTGTAACTAGGAAAGGCGCGTCTTCTGTATTACTGTGTAGCGCCAAAAGTCTCAATCCAGTGACAGAGAGGTGTAAGTGTGCAAGGTCAGAATTTATCATGTCGTCCCAGGTTTTTCTGGGTCTACCTACACTGTAACTTCCACCAATTTTGATCGCCCTGCACTTTTTTATACAGCTGTCGTCTTAAATGCGCATCACATGACCATACCAACGTAATCTCCTCTCAAGTAAACAGCATCTGATCGCTCTTATTCCTAATTTCTCACTTAGTTTGTTTATTAATTCAAATACAATGTGATATTACTGCCATATTGTTTCGCGATATTGCAGTGATTTTTGGTGGTCTTATTCAGGCCAGTCACCAATCTTGTACTTTTCTCAGACCTGCGAAGGCTGGGCTTTTTTAGAGGTGACCTTTACTTGCCTTGTCATAGCTACGTCACTGGTTTGTGAGAGTTTTCTTGGGTGCTAAAGGTGTCACCCATTGCTCCATCTCCCCTAGTAGTTTACTGCTGTTGGTCTGGGATTGCTTATTCATCCAAGAGGGTCATGGGGCAGAGTCCTCAAACACTCCTTCCAGCGAGTCCTGTCAGAAGCAACCATCTCCAACTGATCCAGCTGTATCCCCAAGCGAGACCAGCCAAGCTCATGGATGTAATCTAACCATCTTGCTGGGGTCTACCACTGGGTCTCCTGCTGGATGGTTTTACCTGTAAAATCTGTCCAGCGATTCTTTCCTGAGACATTCTAACAACCTGTCTGTAGTATCAGAGCATTGATCTCTCAATTTAGAGAAGTACAGGCTCTACCTGAGAGTGACTCTCCGAGCTACATACTTTATCAAGTAACAAAAGTGCATAGCTTGGAGATGAGATAGTCGCTGTTTCTTTGAATTGAGAGGGTGTTGGACTTACGATCATAATTCCAGTATAGTCAGCTGTACCAGCAATAGCTGGGGGTTTAGTTTAACCCTGTGATGGACCACATCACGGAAACCAGGATAAGCACTGGCCTGATGAGCCTTCAGGCTTGACACAGACGTTAACCTGTGATGGACTTGTGTCCTGTCCATATGTGTGTGTGTGTGTATATATATCATCATCATCATCATCATTATTTTACGTCCACTTTTCCCTGCTTGCAAGGGTGGGACGGGAACTAATTCTGGCTTGATTTCTGCAGCTGGATGCCCTTCCTAACACCAACCTCATTTACAGTGAGTGCTGGGTGCTTTTTTGCTGTGGCACCTCCACGACCACTTTGCAGTGGAATGATAGGGACCGCAGTCCCTCTCATCTCATTTCTACAGCTGAGTAAATGTGAAATAAAGTGTCTTGCTCAAGGAAACAACACATCACCCGGTCTGAGAATTGAACTCACAACCTTTCGATTGCAAGGCCAATGCTCTAACCACTAAGCCATGTGCCTATATATATATATATATATATATATATATATATATATATATATATATATATATATATACATATATATATATATATATATATATATATACATATATATATATATATATATATATATATATATATATATACATATATATATATATATATATATATATATATGTGTGTGTGTGTGTGTGTGTGTGTGTGTGTATATATATATAAGGTGAGTAATATTGTAGAACAATAAAGCTATGCATATATCAGATAAGTAGCACTCGGCAGTTGGTAGAACTGGAGTATATATAAAGATATTAAAAGATAGTTAAAATATATATATATATATAAATATATATACATATATATATATACATACACACAGGGGTAGTGGAAGCATTTCTGAATTGGGGGAGGGGAGGACAAATTTTGTCAATTTAGTTGTAGTGATTAGCATAGCTGTTATCAAATATCAACCGAGATATAAAAAACTTTGATATAGATGTGTGTCTTGGTAGTTTGGGGAGAAAAATATGGCTTCCCCCATTTCCACTGCCTCTGACTACCTGAGAGAGAGAATGAAAGAAAGTTGATTAATATGTAAAAAAAAATAGAGACTTTTTTTTATCAAATATCATTTATTTCATAATATTCTCATTCAACATGACTGGTATGTTCCTTCCCCAGACAAATGGCTGGAACTTGAAATCTGTTTCTTTTGTTTTGCTTTTTTTTCTGTTATTTATTGTCTTTAATCATTTTGTTCTTCTAATATATATATATATATATATATATATATATATATATATATATATATATATATATGTATGTATATATATATATATATTTATATGTATGTATATATATATATATATCTGTATATCAGTGAGTGTGGTGTGGTGTGTGTGTGTATGTGTATATATACATATATATATTATATATTATATTATAGTCACTAAATATAAGAGATGAAGTAGAGAAGAGAACAAACATGGTGGCGGGGGAATGAGAGCAGCAGTTATTGAGAGCGGCAAAGGAATAGGAGAGAGAGTGGAGGTGGGGGGGGGGGGTAGATTAACGGGAGGGAGGGGGTCAGGTCACAGAAACATTATCATTGGTTTGGATGTCTATGGATGATTCTTTGGAAATTGGTGATTTCTTATGTAGGAAGAATAGGAGGACAATAAAGGCAGCAGGGACAGGGAGTGAAAAAGGTCTGACTGAGATTGAGGGCAGTAGGTGGTTGTGATTGTGGTGGTGACAGTAGTGGCGATGGTGATAGTGGTGGTGGTGGTGGGTATAGTGTAGGTCTTTATTCAAATCATAATTCTGAAATGATAGAAACGCAGGGTGGTATTGTTGGTGGGTGCTAGGAGAGGAAGTTTTTCCTCTCCTCTAAAAATACAAATTGAAATTAAATGAAATTAAAGATCACTTTTTAAAAAATATTTCTTTTTTTGTTTTTCTTCTTTTTATAAAAAGACTTTTAACATTTTTTTTTTACAGAAAGATTTGGAGAAGTTACCAAATATATTTTTTTATATTCAAAATAATAAAAATAATGATATTAATAACAATAATAATAATAAAACCTGCTAAAATAGAAAGAAAGATGGTGTTGTAGAAACAAGAAAACGTAAAAACTGAATAAGTATTGAAGATAATAGTAACATGTATGAGTGTAGGTGATGGTGGTGATGGTAGTGGCAAATGGATTCATTCAATGATGATGATGATGATAAATGATAAATGAGCAGATTTTGATTGGCACACAGGTATTTCATTCAGGTTTTTACTTCTTTATTTCGTTTTCTTTTGTTTTTTATTAAAAAAAAAATTTGTTGTCTTTTCTTAAAACAAGAAATTATATGAATTAGAATCACATGTACACCTTTGTCTTTTCTTTTCTCTTTTGTGGGGAGAGGGAGTGTAAGAAAGAACAGGTGGGATGTTAGGTTGTTTTTTTAGTAATTTTTTTTTCAATTGTTAAAACGTCATATAAAGGAGACCCTCCCCCAACCCTTGTCACCCCCCCCCCCCCCCGCTCTGTTATCACAAACATGCAACTGTGTATGAAAGAGACCCCCCACTCCACCACCCCCATCTCTTATTGTAAATATGCAATTGTATGTGTGTGTGTATATATATTTATATATGTATATATATAAACACATACACATACTCTCTTTCTCTAGCATGGCAACCAGATTATCACAAACATACAACTATGTGTGTGTGTGTGTGTTGCTGTGTGTATGTGACAGATATGCTCTATCCTACCCCATCCAAGCTGGCTGTTATCACAAACAAGCATCATAAATTATTACAAAGACACCCCCCCTCAACCCACTCCAGTTGTTATCACAAATACACAATGGTTTCATATATTAAATAAAAACAAAAAAAGATATTCCACAAAACCAAAAGAAAAAAATATTTAAAAGCAGAAAAATAATGTGCTAATTGATTATTGATTATAGATCTAATTGATTTAGATCTACTTATCAAATAATTTTTTAAAGCTCTAAACAAGGCACACATAGTGTTACAAGTTAAATTTTCTAAGTTTTATATCATTTATTTATTACATTCTGAACATAGTGCTAGGAAATGATGAAGATATCTGCTAAAGAAAACTTATCTAAAAAGAAAGGCTAATAATTAACCCACTTACCCACCTCCTCTTCTTTTAATTACTTTTGAGCACAATACCATCTTGAGCTGTGCACAAAACCATCTTGAGCTGTGCATAGGACTATCTTGAGCTGTGCACAAGACTGTCTTGAGCTGTACACATGACTGTCTTGAGCTGTGCACAAAACTATCTTGAGCTGTGCATAGGACTGTCTTGAGCTGTGCACAAGACCGTCTTGAGCTATATACAAGACCATCTTGAGCTGTACACAAGACTGTTTGAGCTGTGTACAAGACAATCTTGAGCTGTGCACAAGACTGTCTTGAGCTGCACACAAGGCCATGGGGAATCTTACAAGAAGTATATATAGGGGAATAAAATTACTCCCTTCACACAAACATGCATACAAAACACTTATTTTCTTATAGAACGTTTAATTTGTCAACAGTGATAGGATTCAAAGTTACATTAAGGTACCATTCTAAACACCACAAAAGTGAAGTTCTCTAAATCATGGGAAGAGCATGAATATTAGGACTTCTCATTTCTTCTCTATAAATTAAAATCCCAAACATTAACGACATAAGGAATAATCGATGATTATATATTCATTTCCTACTTTGGTAAAACACACAGGTTTTGTAAGGAAGAAACATATAGTTAATGAATCCCCCCTACCCCCCAGTGCATGACTGGTACTTGTTTTATTGTTCTGAGCTGGAGTACAAAGATGATCCCCAAACATGATTTGTAGATATGAAACTAAAGACTGTGTAAGACCTTACATTCAGAACACTGCTGTTTCTATCCCTTTACTTCAATAATGAATTATGATTAATGAATGATGATATCATATTAGAGTGGCGTAGGGGTGGTAGAAAACAAATACCCAGAATATTGCAATATTTGGTTTTAGTTCTTTATGTTCTGAATTCAAATCCCATTGAGATCAACTTTGTCTTTCAACCTTTTGGTATCAATAACATGAAGTACTAGTCATGTACTGGGGCTGATATAATCAACTTACCCCTTTCCCGAAATTGATGAACTTATACCAAAATTAGACCAGATATAATAAAGATAAAAACATTGATTGCAATGCGTCTTTCCAGATATTTGAAAAGACCTCAACATACAAGAATCTTGAAATAGAGATTGAAAAAATGTGGGGTATGAAGGCCATCACTATTCCAGTGGTAGTTGGAGCACTGGGCCTGATAAACAAGGGAACTGACAAACTCTTGGATCACATACCAGGTTAATCTTGTATAAATGAAATTTATAAAAATCGTACTTACTAGTACTGGCCACATTTTACAAAGAACATTGTCAATATAATGTTGGGAGGGCAAACCATGTTATATAATAGAGAAAAGGGTGCACTTTATCCCTTATATATTTTGTGACAATCAGTTATCTATGAAGCTGGAAAAATGTGTCACAACAAACCATCACCCACCCCAGGCCTCTGGTTGAGGCCTGGTGGGAAGTATGTAGATATACAGATATTGAAGGAAAACAATAATAATAATTGTGGTTGGAGCACTTGGGCCAGTGACAGAACACTTCCAGAAAAGCCTTGATAGAATTGGAATCAGTCATTACGACGTTGAAAAAAACAACATTTTTGAGAACAGCAATTATCCTATGGAAAGTACTGTCTGAGGTTACATAACTTGATAGGGAGTCAATTAAATGATCCAATGTTAAGATTATCACTGTACAAATAAATACATATAATAATAAAAAGAATCATATGAGGCCTTATGCCAGTGCTGGGTATCAACTTTATCATAGTTATTATCATCATCATCCTCATCATCATAATTTCTTCATTTTAACATCGGCAGAAATTCACAAATAGCTAAGCAATAGAATGAGCTGATTAAATTGATCCCCAGTACTTATTCTATCGATTTTGAGGAAATGAAAAGCACAGGTGGCCCTTGTTGGAGTATAATTTCAAAATTATCCTTCCTTAGGCCCTCAGTCCATAACAGTAAAGGTACCATTGTAACATCTGAGGTATTTTAAACTTAGTGGAGCCCATCCCTCTTCAAGTCTTGAGATAGAGAGAGAGAGAGAGAAGGTGAAGAAAGAATCAAGCTCTGTACTGGAAGGGATGAAAGGTGAACTTGACTTCAGTGAAATTTGAACTCAGAGCACAGAGATCTGGAACAAACACTGCAAGGTATTATATCAAACACTGTAATGACTGCCCAATTTATCATTAGTGAATAATTTCAGCTAAGAAGATGAATAGTCCTACACACAGGAC
>OZ024747.1:42039846-42044846 GCA_964016885.1 Eledone cirrhosa | reverse complement strand
TGAGTATTTCAGTTGTTAGATCTACCTGCTCATTGAATGATCATGTAAGTGGCTGAGTATTCCATAGACATATATACCATACCCTTAACATAATTCTTAGATGTATGTAGTGTCAACATGTCGCAGTATTTGGTATGGCTAAATCATTGAGTTAAAGGTAGACTATTTGGTGAGTTTCCATCTAGCTAATTTTACTTATAAGGCTTGGGTGAACTTGAAGTTATGGTAAAAGACATTTGTGCATGAAGCCATAGAGTGGAATCAAACTGTGGACCCCCACCATTGTGAAACAATGATAACCACACAGCCAAGCCTACATCTACGCACATTATATTGCATTATTATGGATTGGCAGTAATCGGTAGAGCATTGGACAACATTGTTTGTGGCATATAGTTACAGCCCTTTTATGTTCTGAGTTCAAATCCCACCGAGGTTAGCTTTGCCTTTCATCCTAACAGGGTCGATAAAATAAAGTACCAGTAATACACTGGGGTCGATTTAATCGACTTTCCTCTCACCCAAAATCGTTGGCCTCATCCCTAAATCAGAAACCATTATTATGGATGCATTTATTCAGTACGTCACTCAGAAGGATGTACCACTACTTCACTGGTACCTCCTTTTATTGACCCTAAATGAATGAAAGGCAAAGTTGACCATGCTGGGATTTGAACTCCGAACATAAAGAGCCAGAACAAATACTGCTAAGCATTTGTCTGATGCTCTACCAATTCAGCCAATCCACCAGCCTATGTCAGAGAAACTGTTACCTAAACATTGGAGCATGTTTACCATTCCACATGACCACTGACACATACGACAATGGTTTCTGATTTAGGCACACTGCCAACAATTTTGGGGGAGGGGAAAGTCGATTAAATCGACCCCAATGCATTACTGGTACTTTATTCTATCAACCCTGTAAGGAGGAAAGGCAAAGCTAACCAGGGCAGGATTTGAATTCAGAACGTAAAGGGACGTAACTATGTCACGAAGCATGGCGTCTGACACTCTACCAATCTACTGTCCTTGACACACACAATGATAATTGTTTCTACTTTTGGCACAAGGCCAGCAATTACACCAGTGCATTACTGGTACTTTATTTTATCGACTCCGTGAAGATGAAAGGCAAAGTTAACCTCGGCAGGATTTGAACTCATTGATAAAAATAAAAAAAGATGAGCAAGATAATATACCAGCATAATATAATATCGAAACATCCATGCTAAGTGTATGTGAGTATGTGTATGCGTGTTTTTTTTATTTTACAACTGTTTCATTCATTTCCCCTTCTCTCTCTCTCTCACACACACACACAGAATTACTCTGTCTAAATTTTACAGCAGTTGTTTTACATGATCCTACCAACTGTTCCATTCCACCAGGTTCAAATATGTCCCATGAAAAGAAAAGTAGCCTTCACTGTATACCCCACTAGTGTTTCATTTGCATGCAGTGCTGAGCTCAAATGACCTTCAATTGACAAATCTCTTGCAGAGAGAAAGTGGGTTACAACAGAAACACAAAAGACAAAATGTCTTAGTATATGCTATGGGTATCAACTGTTCTCCAAATCTATCTCCATCAATGTGGCAACCATTCAACAGGACTCAACACAACATTGAGTAAATTATAGCAAAATAAGGATGCCAGTAAAGTATTTTTAGGAGACACCTAAATTTCTTAAACAAATAAATAACAATAAGATGTCAGTAACAAAATATAAGATAGTAACATAGTAACATGCAAACAATATACAATAGCAATTAGCAACTATATGATAGCAACTAGCAACTATACAATAGCAACTAGCAACTATATGATAGCAACTATACAATAACAACTAGCAACTATACCACAGCAATAATCAACTATAACGATAGCAACAAGAAAATATTTGATGACAACAGCCAGCCAGACATGATAGCAATAATGAACAATATCATGGCAATATTCAACTATGCAATAACAACAATCAATTATTTGATGACAACAGCCAAATATGACAAGGCTACTTCCTATTAACTAAGTCACTCAACATTAGAAAACAATCTGTAGAATTGGAATCACATGGCAAATGAAAACTATAATTTTAAGAACTTAAAAATATCTAACAAAACTATTATTAATTAACATCCTAATTAATGTTTATCAAATATAAATTATTGATTTTTTAGTTAGAGAGGAGAAGAATAAGAGTTGGTGATGTTTATGCATTTTTCCAAGGGGATTAATAATATAGGATGAAGTGAACAGGCTTCACGAAGGAATTATAACCAACATGCCTGTGTTGCTTGTCAACAGTTTATCAACTGCTCTATAGTAGTCATCAGTGGGAGATACTATCATCAGAGAAATATTATATATATTAAGATGTATGTACATATATGTATTTAGATTGTAGTTTACTATTTCAGATTCAATTTATATATTCTTATAACAGAAACATTCTCATTTCTTTCTCATTAAACATAATTTACAACAAATTGCAAAAATGTGGGCAGATTCTTCTTCATTTTCTTTTAAATATTAAATGTAAAATAAAGTAAAAATTGAAAGTATATACCACAGACATTCAAACCATATAACAAAATCAGAAAATCTTGTTAACTCAGACAGGTAAATTGAAGTTAACAGGATGAAAGGAATAAGAAAGAAATAAAGAACTATTTACTTGTAAATCTCTAACATTCGTTGTCCAAACTTTAGTTTCCTAATTTCATTGAATAACCAACAACTTGAACATAGGAACTGTTTATTCATGGGTTTCTCTAAAACTGTTGGAAAGTACTTCATATATTCTTGCAGGGCTTGCTTTTTTCTATTTTTCAAGATTTGAAAAATGTCCAACAATTTACATAACCAAGTATTTATGACTGCAAGAGTAGGGGTTTCAGTTTTGGTATAAACCTCCAAACAGGCCACATGTTTCTGAAATGGCTAAGAATTAGAATAACTTGTCTTCTTTCATGTATTTTTCTTTTTCTTTTCTTTCTTTTTACAAAAACTATAAAATTATTGAGTTAAAAAATAATTCAATAAAATGTTCTACATTCTGAACTATTTCAACAATTATGTATCAATTGTTGCTAGAGAAGTGAAGGGAATGGTAAATAATATCTGTTATTTGATATGGGAATAGGAAGAAACATATCTTTAAAGATTTTCATGTTATAGCATTGCTTGTTCTTTTTCTGAAAATATAATTAAATTAGTTTGTAGTTAAACCAAATAATAGATGTGTAATCTATGTATGGACCCGTAACTCCTGAAGGAGTCGTAGGAGTGCCATATTGACAGACAGCGTTTCTAGAGCATTTTAAAACCTGGCAGAGCCCATCTCCTCTCCAGGTCTGATTACAACAGATTTCCTCCAGACAAGGATAAAGAGTGAAAGAAAGGAAGTGAGAAAGAGATATAGAGGACAAATCAACCCCAGTACTAGGCTGGTACTTTTTTATCAACCTTAACTGGATGAAAGGGAAAGTTAATGAGTCAAAGAAACTAAATTACAGCAAATATACACATTGTTTTTCTACAGTTTTCTATCATCTTGACTTCATAATAATTAACTCTTAACTTCCTGTAATGATTCAGCAGAAAATATTTTAAAAAAAAACAGATTTGTTAACTCAAATGTTTATAGCAACTATATTTACCACTTCATTGATGTTTCTGAAAATTTGCAGTAAACTAAAGTACAGGCTTTAGTTTTTAATGTTACAGTTATAATGTTGCTTTGTATTTTCCTGATACTGATAAAGTGATGTTGTACTAAATAATCTTAATCTAAATGACTTTTAATAATTTTAACTATATAAACACAATTTTAAAATTTGAAAGGACCAATAAAATATTGTAACTGAGTTATATAATAATAAAGTTAACGACAAAATATATAAAAATATATCCTTGGCCCTTCATTTTATATCACACATTTCCCTTTCAGTGAAACATTAAATGTGTCATCTATTTCTTTGTGTGTGTACAAGTTGTATATTGTGACATGATGAAAGTTAATTCTTCTAACTTGCTAGTGTTTAGTGTAGTAATAGTGTGAAATTTGAGGTCTAGAGAGGAGGGGAGTGTTTAGTGTAGTAATGGTGTGATATTTGAGGTCTAGAGAGGAGGGGAGTGTTTAGTGTAGTAATGGTGTGATATTTGAGGTCTAGAGAGGAGGGGAGTGTTTAGTGTAGTAATGGTGTGATATTTGAGGTCTAGAGAGGAGGGGGAGTGTTTAGTGTAGTAATAGTGTGAAATTTGAGGTCTAGAGAGGAGGGGAGTGTTTAGTGTAGTAATGGTGTGATATTTGAGGTCTATAGAGGAGGGGAGTGTTTAGTGTAGTAATGGTGTGATATTTGAGGTCTAGAGAGGAGGGGAGTGTTTAGTGTAGTAATGGTGTGATATTTGAGGTCTATAGAGGAGGGGAGTGTTTAGTGTAGTAATAGTGTGAAATTTGAGGTCTAGAGAGGAGGGGAGTGTTTAGTGTAGTAATGGTGTGATATTTGAGGTCTAGAGAGGAGGGGGAGTGTTTAGTGTAGTAATGGTGTGATATTTGAGGTCTATAGAGGAGGGGAGTGTTTAGTGTAGTAATGGTGTGATATTTGAGGTCTAGAGAGGAGGGGGAGTGTTTAGTGTAGTAATGGTGTGATATTTGAGGTCTAGAGAGGAGGGGGCGTGTTTAGTGTAGTAATGGTGTGATATTTGAGGTCTAGAGAGGAGGGGGAGTGTTTAGTGTAGTAATGGTGTGATATTTGAGGTCTAGAGAGGAGGGGAGTGTTTAGTGTAGTAATGGTGTGATATTTGAGGTCTAGAGAGGAGGGGGAGTGTTTAGTGTAGTAATGGTGTGATATTTGAGGTCTAGAGAGGAGGGGGCGTGTTTAGTGTAGTAATGGTGTGATATTTGAGGTCTAGAGAGGAGGGGAGTGTTTAGTGTAGTAATGGTGTAGAATTTGAGGTCTAGAGAGGA
The DNA here is from genome assembly GCA_964016885.1 of Eledone cirrhosa. Lineage (NCBI taxonomy): Eukaryota > Metazoa > Mollusca > Cephalopoda > Octopoda > Eledonidae > Eledone > Eledone cirrhosa. Next base: position 42,039,871 of record OZ024747.1, on the reverse strand, counting down.
GGGGGCGTGTTTAGTGTAGTAATGG
>OZ024747.1:41907346-42032346 GCA_964016885.1 Eledone cirrhosa | reverse complement strand
ATGTGCGTGTGTGTATAGAAACACACACAGATATTTACTCGCACACATAAGTGAAATTCCAGAGTAACAAATACATCATTTAGCCATAATAGAGAATAATTATTAAACTCTACTTTGGTATTGAGTACACGTTTTCGTGTCCTTCATCATCATCATCAGAGAGAGAGATAAACATGAATAAACTAAGAGAAAGTTTAGCAATGAAATCCTTACCATTTTGGTTTTCTCTGGTGACTATTTTGACTGCATTAGTATTACAGTCCAACGGTTCTATGATAATGTTTACAAAATTGAATTCACTCTGCAAATGGAGGAAGAATTAAAACATAACACTTCAAAAATATGACCATGTTCACTGTGTCAGTAAATGCTCAGTATTCTATATCAATCATATACTGCATTGAATATATATAAAGATATCCCTCCTGTGGTAGAAAATTTAAAGTAATGAACAGGTAGAGTCAACTGGAATACTGACATTTAACCCGTTAGCATTTACATTACTCTATATATACTATATTTTCCCAGTAAAGGTTTTATCTCACATAATATCAAATCTATGAGAATTTGATATTATTTATTTTGAGAACAATACCTTAACATCAGTATGAGTTGCTAGTTGCAGCCGGTTTGAACAGAAAGAGGTGAGAGTATTCTGGCCAGATACAATCAGTTTAAATGCTTAAAGGGTTAACCCTTTAGCATTTACATTACTCTATATATACTATTGTATTTTTGTGGTAAAGGTTTTATCTCACATAATATCGAATCTATGAGATTTTGATATTACCTATTTTGAGAACAATACCTTAACATCAGTATGAGTGGCTAGTTGCAGCCGGTTTGAACAGAAAGAGGTGAGAGAATTCTGGCCGGATACAGCCGGCTTAAATGCTAAAGGGTTAATAAATATTATATATGTCAAATACTCTCATTTTGTTCATGTCAACACTTCTACTCTCACAAACCACTCTTCTACACCTAGTGCCCTTAGGGATCACCAGATGACAGGTCAGGGTCCTTTGTGAAAGGCTTTCTCTAGGTCAACAAAAGCTAGACATAGAGGCTTACACTCAGCTAAGAACTTTTCTTGTAGTTGTCTCACACCTGGCATAAAACCGAACTGCATCTCATCCCATTTGACACTTTCCCTAATTAGTTGTACTAGAACTCTTTCTGTCACTTTCATAACTTGGTCCATTAGTTTTATTCCTCTGTAGCTGCTCCTTTCTAGGGCATTACTTTTTTTCCTTGTAGCATTTAATGAGTATGCTGCGGTACCAGTTACTGCGTATGGCCCTGACTATGCGGGTGACTAGTTTAACTACTTCTCTAGAAGATCTCAGCATCTCGGGCGACTATCTCAGATGATCCAGCAGCTTTACAATGTTTCATCTCGTTGAGTAACAAAGTGAACATAGTGAACATAGGTACTTACCCGAAGAGTTGTTACTACATAGTCCTCTTCACTATCATTGTACACTATATTCACATAGTCGTTACCAATGTGACGCTTCTTGTTATTTCGAAGTTTATCGTTTTTCATGTTTGGCATCAATGTGGCTATATGGAAGATGACTGAAAACGGGAAAAAAAAGGGTTTGTTAAAGTCACTTATTATTAGGGCAGTGGTTTGCAGTATCAGTAGAGCGTCAGAGACCATGCTTTACATTCCGAGTTCAAATTCTGTTTAGGTTAGCTTTGCTTTTCATCCTTACGTGGTCGATAAAATAAAGCACCAGTAATGTACTGGGGTCGATTTAATTGACTTTCCCCTCCTCATATTACTGGCCTTGTGCCTATACTAGAAATCATTATTATTATTATTATTATTGTGGCTTCGTGCCAACCTCATAACTATTATACACACTTGTTAGATTCAACAAATTGTATAAATTCTTCTTCTTGAGTCATTCGGTGCCTTGAGGTGGTGACGAGGGATCGACAAAGTTCGAGCTCCAGAGTCCTCGGTTGACCATTGCAGCATGCAGATCGATTCCTTTGAGGCCTGTGTCCATCTTGATGATTGATTTCAAGCTGATATTCAGCTGGCTGACTATGCATCCAGAGTCGAGAGGAGCTATCTTTCAGCAGGTTCATCATGGTGAGTGACATGATTGGCAAGAGCCAGACGACACCTCACAACATCAGAGGTGAGAGGCAAGGATTGATATAGAGACTTGTTCATGAATTGGAGGAGAAAAACATATGCGATATGTGGGTGGACTCGCAAATAAAGGAGTGTTACCAAGAGCTTCTGGATAATAGACTGTTACTTCTAACAAGATATATGTGAATAGAGGAAGTACTTCTGTCCACAAGTTGTAGGTGCTTTCATTGATGAAGTCACCGAAGAAATGTTTATAGAAGATTTGGTGATCTCCAGGAAGAATACAGAGCATAATGGATGAGCATTACTACTACTACATCATCATCATCATTTTATGTCCGCTTTTCCTTGCTTGCAAGGGTGGGACAGGAACTGATTCTGGCTTGATTTCTACAGCTGGATGCCCTTCCTAACACCAACCTCATTTACAGTGAGTGCTGGGTGCTTTTGTTTGCCGTGGCACCTGCACGACCACTTTGTAGTGGAATGATAGAGTCCCTATCATCTAATTTCTGAGTAAACTGGAGCAATGTGAAATAAAGTGTCTTGCTCAAGGAAACAACACATCACCCGGTCTAAGAATTGAACTCACAACTTTTCGATTGCAAGGCCAATGCTCTAACCACTAAGCCATGTGCCTCCACAACAACAAATAAGAAATTAAAGCTGACCTGAGGTTAAACATCAAGAAAATACTCACAGCACATATCAGTTCCCAATATAACCAGTCACGGCCAAACTGCGACCTGTTAAATGGCATGCCTAATCAAAGATTTCCCTGAATTTTTTTTAGTAGTGTGTCCCACATTATAATGAGCCATATCTCATGTGGCCCACTGCTCGATAAATGTTGCCCATGTCTGTTTTTAAAGGCTTTAACAAACAAGAGCAATACTAACACAATACAACAAAACATTAAAATCTAACATAAATACCTTCCCATTCACTTCCCCTGCCAAATACTAAGTGTGCACTGCTCTAAAATATGGAGGGTCATCTACCTAGTGGTACAGTGAAAAAACTGGGTTGAAACTACCAAAAACATAATAAATTAATGAAATATGAAAAACGCAGAAATATAGGCACAAGCCTGGCATAGTGGTTAAGGGGTTTGCTTTGAAATGATATGGTTCTAGGTTCAGTCCCACTGCACCTTGGGTCTTTTACTAGCCTTCGGGTGACCAATGCCAAAAACTGCAGAAGCTTTTCACACACATGCGTGTGTGTGTCTATGTCAGTGTTTAAGTCCCTTAACTTAGCAGTTCAACAAAAAAGAGATGGATGAAATAAACACCAGACTTGAAAAAAATAAGTGCTGGGGTCAATATGGTTGATTAAATCAAGGCAGTACCTCAGAATGGCCACAGTCTAATGACTGAAACCAGTAAAAGAATAAAATGATAGTTACAATGAAGAACAGTTAGTTTACCTTGCATGAATTCATCATGCCAGCTGTAGGTAAACTGGCCATCAGATTTTTCCCGTCCATCAAGTCCACCAAGAAAGACACATTTGCCGTCTGTGTCTTTTAAGTGAATTAATTGTCCCAAGTTTTCTATGAACTTCTGATACCGATTAGATCCATGTTGGTTTGATAGAATATCAACTTCACTATTGCACTGGAGAAGCAGAAATATAAAGAAGAAGAATATTTTTAAAATGGTTCTGGAGTTAAAGACTGTTTTTTTCTTGTTTTGTCACCATACTAAAGAGGAAGAATAATAAATCTAGGATATTATTGTGATGTTTGTGTGATAATTATGGAACAAAACCAAAGATATATCATTAAAATCTTAAACATTATGACACAAGTTCAAGAGGCACAGTTAAACTCTTTTGTGACTATATTTCTAATAAAATACACTTGATTTCAATTAATGAAGAATTTCGAGGGATTTACAAAAATTATTAATTATTTCATTAATATAAGGTTCTTATATAAAATTATGTTGAAAGATTTTAATTTAAATAGAACTCTCTAAAATTTGTTTGTTTTTTTCCATAGAGCTGCAATAATAATAATAATAATAACAATGATGGCAACAGATAGAAGAGTAAATTGAATAACTTATTTACCTGGTTCTCACCAACATATAACACACCAATTTTGTGTGTTTCATAGGATGGAATAAAGTCTAAGATATCTAATGATCGTTGTGTATCCTGTGATATAAAAACGAAAGAACAGAAATTTATTCAAGAAAAAAGCTTAAATATTCCTATACAGAATTAATGGACTCATATGGAGGCACATGGCTTAGTGGTTAGAGCATTGGCCTTGCAATCGAAAGGTTGTGAGTTCAATTCTCAGACCAGGTGATGTGTTGTGTCCTTGAGCAAGACACTTATTTCACATTGCTCCAGTTTACTCAGTAGAAATGAGATGATAGGGACCCCAGTTCCTATCATTCCACTGCAAAGTGGTCATGGAGGTGCCACGGCAAAAAAGCAAATAAGACCAGAAGATCAACTCCCAGAACAGCAGGTGGCATGCTGTCTCATCCAAAGACGTGCCCAGAGTCATACAGACAAAGTTTCCAGCGACAACATTGGTCTTAGGTGTCGTCAGCAGTCACTTCTTCCTTAATTGACACTTTATAATTAATACTACTACACCAAACGACCAGCCCTGTCCATTGTTCAATTAGTCTAGTATAGATTAAAATAGGCACTCCCAAAAATTCTTATTTTGATAAAATAAACCATATACTCATTGTATTCTCATTAGAAACCCTTTATATACTTGTTTACCAGTAAATTGAATTGCCATCTGTCATATACTATCCCCTCTCTTCTTCCTTTATTACAACTAATATAAATACTTCAATTTTTCTGATTTTTTCCAATTTATCCAATATCTCTGAAGAAGTGACAACTGATTATACATTTGCTATCGAATACTTGCTAACATTTTATGATTACGCAAGCAGCGATACATAGGTATTCGGTCTGTTACAGAAACATATGTCAATACCTAATAAATTCCTTTTTTAAAAAAAGCACTTTCATTTTATATTCATCTTTTCTACATTTTCTCCGGAATGTAATTTATACTCGTTGAGCAAACCTACACGTATGCTGTTCATCTCTAACGTAACGATATATTATCACTACATTATTGATAACCTGAAATTTATATATATATATATATATATATATATATATATATATATACATATATATATATATATATATGGTGGCTGCCAACTCGTTTTCGAGTACGGCCACTACTTTATATCCATGTAGGAGAACCCCCACCGATGCACTGAACGAGTGACTTGAAAACTCTGGTACAAACACTACACTTGTGACAATTATTGACACATAGTGCTGAGCCCATGGTACCATGTGACGACAAGTGCAGAGAGATCTCCAGATATAAAGCAATGCCTGTGCCGTGAAGCTTTTATAGTGAGCAAAGGCACTGCACAAAGCCTATATATGTATCTATATTATATATAGATACATATATAGATACATATATATATATATAGATACATATATATATAGATACATATATATATATATAGATACATATATATCATCATCATCATCATCATCAACGTTTAACGTCCGTGTTCCACGCATGCATGGGTTTGGACGGGGGTAGTCCCACTTGAGGCAAGAGTGATTGTCTTGCTCGCATAGGACTGTCTGGCAGGTTTTCTACAGTTGGATGCCCTTCCTAACACCAACCACATTTACAGTGTGGGTCTGGGAGGTTTTTACCGTGTTGCCTACACGGCCACATTACAGCGTGGACTGTGTGTTTTTTTGTCGTGACACCTACACGATCTCATTTGTTTTGGCCTGGATGGCGCGGCACCAACATAACTTTACATAGAACGGGGTGGTGTGGATGGGGTGGGGGTGGTGGCGGGACGGGGTGTAGTTTGTTAGAGATGCCTACTGGCAAGGCGGGTCTTCTCTGTTACTGAGTACCGCCAAAGGTCACGGTCCAGTGACATTGTCTTGGAGAGGTGTAAGTGTGTGAGGTCGGAGTTTATCAGCTCATCCCATGTTTTTCTAGGTCTGCCTATTCCGTGGCTACCGTCTATCTTTATTGCCCTGCACTTTGTAATACAGCTATCGACTTTCATGCGCATCACGTGTCCATACCAACGCAGCCTTCTCTCGAGTAAACAACATCTGATCCCTCTTATCTCTAATTTTTTCCTTAGTTCGTTTATGCTTTGCCGTTCACGTATATTACTGTTACACATCCAGCGGAGCATGCAAGCTTCGTTCCTCTCTAGTCTGCGTATATCCTCTGCACACAATGCCCAGGTCTCACTACCATGCAACATTGCTGTTCGTATGCAGGCATCGTACAACCTGCCTTTCATTTTTAGGGAGAACCCTTTAGCAGCTAATAGTGGTATAAGCTCTCTGAACTTTTTCCAACCAGTTCTGACTCTAGCTACAGTACTTTCAGAGCACCCTCCCCCACTGCTGATTTTATCGCCCAGGTAACGGAAGCTGTCCACTATTTCTATAGAACCCTCTGCGCAATTGAAAGAGCTAGTATTTTGTGGGCACTTGCTGCTACTTATTGCACCAGAACACCGGCCACATGTAAAGTCTATGTTCTTAGTTAGCTTACCTGTGATCCCACTACATCTTTTATGCACCCATACTTTGCATTTAGGACATAAGATGGAGTTTCTACCTACGCCTTTCCTACATACCGAGCACGACCATTTCCCAGAAGGGACCGCCGCCTTGTTTTCTTTCCTACAAACTAGAACTTTGGTCTTAGCCAGGTTAATTTTAAGTCCTTTTGACTCTAGGCCGTGCTTCCATGTTTGGAATTTCTTCTCTAGCTCGGCCATTGATTCCGCTATGAGTGTCAGGTCGTCTGCGTATAGGAGTTCCCATGGGCAGCCTGTCTTGAACTCCTCTGTTATAGCCTGAAGGGCAATAATAAATAGTAGGGGGCTGAGAACAGAGCCCTGATGGACGCCAACTTTTACGCTAAACTCTTCACTATATTCGTTGTTAATTCTAACCTTGCTGACTGTTTCTTTATATCTATATATATATATATATATATATATATATATATAGATACATATATATACGGAAAAATGAAACGAAATTTCATTTCTCACTCTTAGTACGACTGTTACTTAAATATAAGTATGTATACGTACATACATATATGTATACAGGCGTACAGTAGTATGTATATATATATACATACATGCACACATATATATATATATATGTACGTATGGATTCACCGAATATTTATTATAATGCTCGGTGTGTTTGTAAACAAACATCCCGAATTAAACCGTACAGTGTCTAGCAACCATCGTTGCTCATTTGTTCAACACTGACAAAGGAACGCTGTACTAGTTTCAAGCTTATTAGCTATTGTCAACAACGTATACTTTCCTGTCAGATGATTGAACGTACAGCGTTCCTTTGTCAGTGTTGAACAAATGAGCAACGATGGTTGCTAGACACTGTACGGCTTAATTCGGGATGTTTGTGGTGGTGGTGGTGATGGTTGTGGTGGTAGTGGTGATGGTTGTGGTGGTTGTGGTGGTGGTGATGGTGATGGTGGTGGTGGTGATCGTGGTGATGGTGATGGTGTTAGTGGCGGTGGTTGTGTTGGTGGTGGTGATGGTGGTGGTGGTGATGGTGTTAGTGCCGGTGGTTGTGATATAATACAGACCATTAACTACTCATATATCAATAAACAATGAATTTGAGCCTTTATGCTGTCTAATTTATGTCTAGTTCAAAGAAGTTGATATTTGAAGAAATGTCCAACTCATGCAAGTGTGGAAAAATGGACATAAAAATAATGATGATGATGATGATGATGAAACTCACCTGATTGTTGGGCAACAGCAGAGGAATGTCAGGAGAGGACAAACATATTAAGCCATCATACAATTGGAGAAAGACAAAGCTAGGATCAATACCTCCCTTCACTTCATCCTTCTCCTCCTTTGCTTTCTGTTGACTGTCTTGCTGCACCTTCTTTAGGGTCTGGTAGGTGTGGTGCGGTGATGGAATCGATATCGTCTGACCACGTGGCCTGTGTGGAACAATGGATTCTAAGGAACCATGCTCATCGAAATCATCAGGATCCACGTGAGTCGGTGCGACCTTCATACTCATTAATCTTGGTCTATATCCCGGGTCATCATTATAGTAACTACTGGGAATTGGCAAAGGTGGAGTTTGTTGGCGCTTTGGCTGGATTTGTTGCAGCTGTGACTGAGAATACTGAAGCATTTGAAAAAATTGTTAATGGTGAGAATGTTTCATTAAAATAGTTTTCAATACATTTCATTTTTTTTAATTTCTAAGTTTAATATCACAAATTTCTTATTACAATTCATAAAATATTTGTTTTGTATTTTATACAATGCTCTAGTGATGTTGTTAATCTACCAATCTCAACAAGACTTCATTACATATTCTATATATATATATATATATTTATATATATATAATATAATATATATTAATATATATTCCCTTGCAAACAGGGAAAAGCAAACGTAAAATAATGATGATGATGATGATATCAGATAATATATATCATCATTTTACGCCCGCTTTTTCCTGTTTGCAAGGGTGGGACAGGTCCTCTTCAGACAGCATCTTATGTATGTATGTATATAAAAATGATGATGATATAATTAACTAAAAGTTACTGATTTACAATGTTTTAACAAATAAATTTAAAACTTGTTTCAAATTGACAACTTGAATAACGGTGAATTAGATTAATCATTTCCATTATTATTTCCTTTAAATTGAAATAATATAAATATTACAATATTAAGATAATATTAAAAAATATATATAATATATCTACAGGTTTACATATTTTATATCAACAGAATATTTTTTAAAATTATTATATAATATAAGAGATTAATCCTTTCACAACTAGAAAATATGAAAACAGGCAGTTAGCCAATTCATAAGAGTTCCTTACATATGTACATTATTTGTGTAATGTTTAGAAATCACTGAGAATTATTAAAACAATTATCTTCAATGTATCTATGTTGATATTGTAATAACTCAAGGACATGACAATGTGATTGATTTAAAGATTGTTTCGTTGGTGAAAGGGTTAATGTAATCAATACAATCCAACATATATATAATAATAATAATAATTATAGTTATAATAATCCTTTCTAATATTAGCATAAAGCCAGCTATATGGGGGAAGAAGAAAGTCGATAATATTGACCTCACTACTTGACTAGTACTTTATCTTATCAACCCCAGAACGATGAAAGGCAATGAAATTCTGAGTTCAAATCCACCCAAGGTCAACATTGCCTTTCATCCTCCCGAGTTTAATAAGATTATGTACCAGTCAAATACTGGGGTCGATATAATTGTACCCACCACCAAAAAATTGCTGGCCTTATACTAAAATTAGAACCCCCCCCCAATATATATATATAATAATAATAATAATATAAAGAAATAAAACAACAAATACATGCTACAACTGACAGAAGAATATAAAATAAAAGATAAAAAAAAGAAAAGAAATTTAAATGCAGAGTAGATTAAAGTAAATTATAAAAAATAGATTAAAATAAATTATAAATTATGTGTGAGTGTGTGCATGTGTGAGAGTGTGTGAGTGTCAGGTTTCCCAGTTTAGAGGACATTAACATCCTGTAATAATTTAGTATAAAATATCTAAAACCAAATTTGTTAATTCAGATGTTTATAGTATCTTCACTAGTTGACAGATCATAGTAAAAATTTGCAGTATGAGATAGAAAAGATTTTAATTATTAATGTGATACAGTTATAGCGCCATTTTGTACTTTTCAAGAATGTCTTGCTGATGTGGTTTTATGTGGTTTGTTAATTCAAATGTTTACAGTATATTTATTAGTGGACAGATCATTAAGAATATTTGAAGTTTCGGAGAAAAAAAAAAAAATGTTTAATGTCTTGCTAATGTGGTTTTATCTAACTAACAAATAAACCCAAAATACACATTCTGTAGAAGGAGGTATGATCTCTTCTACCATGTTAGGTTGATTGATTTTTTTCTTCTTTTACTGGTTTCAGTCACTTGACTGCAACCATGCTGGGGTACTGTCTTCAGTAGAAAGCACTAGATAAAGAAGAGAGATTTAAGAGTTTGCCAGGATAAATGAATGTAAAATATACCTAATTAGAACATAATCATTTAATGGTTCTTTGAAAGAAAACTAGTAAATTTAATGAAATGAAAATAGAAATATCAAACGATGGGGTTGATTAGGAAGCTTTGGGAAAATGTGAAATTTAAAATCTGTGCATCCCAACATCTATCCAGTTTTTTTCTGTTCCCAGGGGTACTTTACTGTATTTTCTCAACAATTATTATGGACGTTTGCGATGGGGTCCACACTTTTCAAAATACAAATATCTAAATTGGATGTTGTTTCTAATTAAAATGCCCTCTATGATTATTGGGAACTGTACGGTAATTACAAATGAAGGAAATAACGAGTTGTTAATTACTTAAAAAGTGTAATATGAATTCCTATTGATATAGCATCTATTATTTAAATACTTGGCTATTTTGTCTTCAAGAAAATTTACAAAAGCTTTAGATTTTACATTTCCTCTTACATTGCAAAATTTAGTAAAAAGTAAAATCTTTCTTAGAAACCAGGAGAAGTATAGATAACTGGATTAAGGAGAGAGTGTAGTCAACTAAATAAACCCCAGTATATTACAGGTTATTTACTATATTAACTCACATGAGGATAAAAGGCAAAGTTGAAATTCACTAGAATTTGATAACAAAACAGTGAAACAATAAACTAGTCTTTGGTCCTCCAGTTATTCAGTAATTTCTACTAGAGGGAGATGGTAAAGACCCTCTTCGGTCATGAATGTTCATGGCATTTGCACCTAGAAAGTTCCCCCTCTGAGGCACAAAGTCTGGGTAAGGATTTTTATGGAAGATCAGCAGTAATCCATTTATACCAGTCTCCACTTTCCACCCTACTGATGTTGTCCAAGTGAAAGGCAATGGCCAATACAGCTTGGCACCAGTGACGTCATAACTCCTTTCTGCAGCTGAGTGAACTGGAGTAATGTGAAATAAAGTGACTTGTTCAAGGCCACAACAAACTGCCTGGTCCGGGAATCAAACTCACAACCTGAAATTTGTAAGCTGAATGTTCTAACCACCAAGTCATGCACCTTCACAATTTATAGTAGCCTACAAATAAACCAATGAAAGAAAAGGGTAAAAGAAAATAACTAAAATTAAAACAAACAAAAATAAGGAAAAGATGTCCAAATGGAAGAGAGAGAGTAATAGTGATGACACAAACAGCAAAGACAACAGAGATGAGAGGAGATTCAGATACCAAGAATTACAGTTTTAACATTGACATTTGATATACTCAATATAGCAGCTAAATCTCCCTCAACAAACTACTTACCGTTATCAAAATGAAAACCAAATAAATAACTAGAGTTTTAAGTTTGGACATCATGTTCCAAAATCAAGTTGGAACTGCAATAGCTAAAAACATTGACCCAATGATTTATTTTGTCAGCTATGTCTGTACCATAAAACTATCTAAACAAAAGCATGGTTTGTGTTAAGAAGTTTACTTCATAACCACATAGTCATAGGTTTTATACTATAGTGCAGTTCCATACACAAGTATCTTGACTAATAACATGCAAATAGAATTTAGTAGACAGAAACTGTACAGAAGCTAGCTACACACACACATAATGTGTAGTGTTATTTTCTTAAATCACTCAACCTATGGAAAGAGTGATGGTACATAGATATTTAATACACTAAAATGGAGTCAAAATAGGCTGAAGAACTGGGGCCTGTCTCAGTGAAAATCTGAAACAAACGACCAGAGAAAAAATTGAACCTAAATGACACCATAGTTATGTAATCTCTCTCTCTCCTTTTTTAATTGAAGAAAGGCTTTGCATGGGGCCAATCCCACTCTCTGAACATCGAATGCATTTGCCCCAAAAGAACTGGTTACATCATTGGGTGGAAACGAAGTCGCAGGTTTTATATCAGAGCGACCTTCTCTCAGAGAAATATATAAATATATATATAGGCTGCGAATTTAATGTTTTGCAGTATTCATTTCCACTCTCTGTCAACTTTACCTTTCATCCTTTCGAGGTTGATAAAAAAAGCACCAGTCAAGCAATGGGATTGGTTCTTCCTCTATATCACTTTCTCACTTCCATTCTCCCTCTCTCAATCCTTCTCTGGAAGAAATATGCTGTGTTCAAACCTGGAGAGGGAAGGGCTCTGCCAGGTTAAAAAAATGTTCTAGAAACACTGTCTGTCAATACAGCACCCCTTCAACTCTGAGGAGTCACAGGACCAGACACATACATTTATTATACATCTTTCACCAATGTAAATCAATATATATATTGGCAAAGAATGTAAACATTGGTCATAAAATAGTGTTCTTTAAATGAAGAGTCCTATTGAAAATGTTCTGTTGTCAATCTGTAACCAACGAGGTATGATATTGTTCACAAATTGTGATAGAAAATAAAAAAATAAAGCTGAACAGAGCATTTTTAAAATACACCAACAACACTAACAACACCAATAATGTATAAAGAACCGAAAAGAACACATACACAATACCGAAACTTAGCAAAACGTAAAGAAAATCTAATATAATAAAAATAAAATGAGATGGCAACTACACTAGACAAAAATTGAAGACATCAACAGGCAAACTATATATGTACTAACTGGGAAAGAAGAATGACTGAGTAACTGGGAGCCAACTGGTGCTGTGACTGGTTGCTGATGATAAAACTGACCGGTTGTCTGATTCTGTTGGTTAGTATCAAATTGCGAGTCTGTTTTCGTAGTCGACAGATTCAACTGTCGTCTTATACTTCGCAATAAGTCCTCAAAATACCTACTTCCGCTGCCAGCAGCCGACACTTCCATTGGTGCAGTAGACACAGGCCTCACTCGAGTGAGTGCCGATGCCAAGCTGTTGTCTGTTGTAGAAGCGCCCTTAAGTTGCCTGTCCTTTGAGCGTAAGCCTGATCTGACACAACCTGGTTCAAGTGTAGCATCTGCCCCACCCCCACAACTACTACTGCAGCTGTTACTCACAGACAACAGAGATGGAGATGATGTGCTCTTCTTCAACATTTTCACTTTCGGTTCAACTGAGTTGCCTCCCTGCTGAAATAGACAAGAACAACGTCTATATTATAGATATGGTGGTTGGGTGATAGTTGTAGTGGTGGTGGTGGTGGTTGGGTGATAGTAGTAGTGGTGGTGGTGGTGGTGGTGATGGTGGTTGGGTGATAGTAGTAGTGGCGGTGGTGGTGGTGATTGGGTGATAGTAGTAGTGGTGATGGCGGTGGTGGTGGTGGTGGTATGCATGTGCCAATCATTACATGTATCAAATCGACATAACTTATAAAAGGTGAACTGTGACATTGTTTACATCCTGTAAACAACATGTCCTGCAGAATAGCTGACAAATGTTTAGTGGTATATACCATACTTAAAAACATAAGGTACCAGTTGGTGTCTAGAAGAGTATCTGACTGTAGAAAGCATGCATGCATAGAACAAGCAGAAATGATGATGACAAGGTATATATATATATATATATATAACTGAATCAACAAGTTACCGAATTGGACCAAGGAAACAATGTTTCCATTGGTCTTTCCATTTCTGACAATATCTAATGGTCTATCTAGTAAAGTCTGTCTGAAGCCATTTAAGGCTCGCTAGGCTGGCGCTTATCGCTGTTTCGTAGCATGGAGCAACTGAGAGTACAAGACCCCCCCCCCCCCCTCTGGACATGATGTCAGTCCATTGCAGGGTTAAACCCCCCTCCATCCCAGCTATTGCCGATATTTTCAGCTGAGCAACATGAAATGAAGGGTTTTGCTCAAGGACACAACATGCAACCCAACACAGGAATCGAACCCACAACACTATGATCATAAGTCCAACACTCTTACCACTAGGCTACATGCTTACTGGTATATAAAATTATATAACAAAATTTACATGTGAAATAAAAATAGATTTATAGAGAATTTCAGATGAAATAATAATAATAATAATAATGATGATGAAATTATTGTGTACAGTGCTCAGGTGCTCTACAACTCGTCAAAGGTGCATGTATAGTACATAGAATAATATACAAATGTCAGGGAAGTGAACAGTGCATGAGTCATCATATACATGTGTGTATGTGTATGGAGGGGGAATATTAGGTGTAGTGTTGGAGAATCTCAGGAAGCATGGAGGTTTTAAAGGATGCAGTGTCTCGACAGCTAATAACTGATGCAGGTAGTGTGTTCCATGCTTCAGCAAATATGAAACTAAAACTTGATGCTTACCTGTTCCTGAGCATTGCTACCTGAAGATTTCTTCTTCTCTTCTGCCTCCTCTTCTTCAGGACTGGAAGCTGTTGCATCTAAAAAACAAAAGAAATTCTTTAACCGTTTTGATACCAAACTGGCCAAAACCAGCTCTAGTTCTATGAAACAAAACCACTCATTTTTAATTTAGGAATTAGGGTTACTTCTAACAAACTTTATATCAGAACTAATGACAAGGTATCATCTTAGTAATGAAATAATTAATAATTTTAGTAAATTGTTCAAAATTCTTTATTAATTAACAGAAATAAAGTGCATTTCATTAGAGATACTGTCATGAGAGGGAAAATATTGATTCCTAATATTGAAGTGATGTCACAAATTCTGTGGTGGTGGTGGTGGAAACAATTGATTAAATTGACTGAAGTACATTCCTTAACTAATCCTTATTTTATTCTCACCTCTTCACACATGAAGAACAGCCAAGTTCAGGTCAGTAGAATTTGAATATATGGACTGAAGAATGTAGAGTGATTGCTATGTTAAACTCATTCTATAACTAAAGTTGCTCATTTCCCTACATTGATGAAACACAGAATCCAAGATTGAGACATGGACTTCGCAAGCTGCATTGCAGAATACACTTCTAATAAAAACTGGTACAGGGTAGAGGAAACTGTTTAATACTTCTACATTTGACAACCTTTTTAGCACCAGTGACAAGGAGTGAGCGAGTGTGAAAGAGAAAGGGAGTGAGTGAGAGAGAAAGGGAGGGAATATATGTTACCTTCTTTATTAGTAAAATCTGTGTTTCTGTGGTGTTTTAGTTCCTGATCTAAAGATGTGTGCTGTGTGGAATGGTTCTCATATTCGTCGTCACTAAACGTGCCACTACTGTATTTCTCGCGACTCTTGAAGAACTGACTCTGCTGTTGTACAGGTATCTGAAGAACACTGATGTCAGCTACTGGAAGATCACTGGGGCAGCTGTAAGGATTCAGGCTGTTCTCAATCCGCATCATCCACGAAATACTACCGCTAGGAGAACGAATCCGTACTTCAGCCCAACCAATAGTCCAACAGTTGCACTGATTTGGCAAGAACATCGTATTGGAAGATGATGAACTCTTTTCTTCTGGAAATATATTATTATAATACAGAGAAATTCCGTTATAACGAAATTTATAGGGTATAAAAAAAATTATTTTATAACGACATCAACCAAAACACATCGAGCTTGTGGCTGAGGATTTAAAAAAAATTTTGTACTGAAAAATTTGTTATAATGGTATTCGTTATAATGGAATTTTACCCATAATTATCATTATTAGGATCATTATAGTGTCATTGTTGTTGAACCTTGATAAAGATCTACGATAAAGGACATTCTAACAGCTAAATTTGGGCAGCTGGATGAGTTCATCAAAGGACATTAGAATTTCCAAAGTCTGGGTTGCAATGAACAAAATGGAAAGGATTTAGAAGTCAGATATACCCAGAAAAAAAATCAAAATCAGAACATCTGTTTAGTTAGTGTTGTTGTATGTATCCGGTACATGGACCCTGATACAAGCACTTGAAAAGAAACAAGGCGATGCATACACTAAAATGCTTAAGGTTGTACAAAACATAAACTGGCATCAATGTATTACAAATGAAAGTGTAAATGGAAACTTGTCCAAGATGTTTGGGATATGCCTTAAAAAACCGACAAAGAAATGAAGGCAAACCATCCAGTCACAATAATCAAGAACTTGAGAAAAAAACATATGCACACTGAGATATCGCTGAGTCTTCTGACCAAATTATTGCCAGAAATTCAATAGCACAAGTCAAACAGTACCTCCATGTACAACACACACCCTATATAATAAACACCGTATAAAATAACACAACTCATATTACACACAACCTATAAAATAGGCAGTGAATTGGCAGAGTTGTTAGAACATTGCATAGAGTGCTTTGCAGTTTTCATTCTCACTCTCTGAGTTCAACTTTACCTTTCATCCTTTCAAGGTCGATAAAAAGAGTACTAGTCTAGTACTGGGGTTGATTCTTCCTCTATATCTCAATCTATCCTTCTCTGGAAGAAATCTGCTATACTCAAGCCTAGTGAGAGATGGGCTCCACCAGACTTAAAATGCCTAAGAAATGCCATATGTCAATATGGCACCCCTACAACTCCAGTTGTTACAGGACAGCAGAACAAACACTAATATAACATTAAAATCAAAAAGCTAAACCCCATAACAAAACAAGACTATTGATGTACACTAACAGAAAGAACTTACCTCACACACAGACACACAAAATACACAATACTGTACACACCTCATAACATAAAGCAACACACAAAATTAAATACAGCTATATCACTGATTTATTGTCAGCCATAGTCCTAAACCTCTGCCTGGTATCTGTTTTGCTAGACCATATAATATTTCATTAGAAACATGTTTCAAAGTGAAAAACTTACACCCCATTCCTCAATTTAAATTATACGAAGGTGCAAAGGTTTACAATTAAATATTATGCCATTAATATTAAATATTATGAGCAAGATGTGGCTCCTGGCCTGAATTATCTCATAATGTGACAACTAGCAAGTGTTGAAAATGGATGTTAAACAATGATGATGTTGAATTAACTTAGTGGGTTATGGGAAATTCAAGTGCCTACTAATAATATCTATACGATAAACACATCCAGTACATTCTAAAGTGGTTGGTGACAGGAAAGGCGTCCAGCTGTAGAAAACCTGCCAAACAAAGGGTCAGGATGACTCTTCACCTGTGTCATAGACATGATAACTGCCCTAGTGTTGGTGTCATGATAAAATGCTCTCAGTAGAGCACAGAATCATACATTAAACCTCCAACTTGTCAGAACAATTGATAGAGTATAGGAACATATGTAAATAGGATGCATGCCCCCAGCCAAACTAGGGGTCAGTGGCTTTGTTTGAGTACTGATCGATCTCTGACAACACAGCCAACCCTTGCTAGCAGAGTTAATAGACATTAAGCAATGATGATGATGATGATAAAAAAGAGGTACCAGATCATCAGTTGCCAGAAAAAAGGTGTTGTACCAGTATTGAAAAACAATTTACTCCTTCACTAATATTTCTACATAGAAATTTTCTAAATTCAGCTTACCTGGAAGGATATGTGGACTAGATGGAAAAAAAGTTTTCATGTTCTGGTTTTCAACCAAAGGATCGTTTTCGTCTAAAAAAACTGACTGTTCTGAATCCGGCAACCCCATATCATCAACTGCTCGTTTCTTTTCTCCCACACCATCTTCTGAGCCAATGCTATTGTGTGTGTTATGATGTGTCTGCTCAATATGACTGTTGCTGCGAGTATATAATGCAGCCAATTTATGACGCTGCCTCTCCTTTGCTGTATGTTTGGCTTTCTTTGCTGAACTATCTTCCCAGGCTTGCCTATACAGCAAGATACATTTCTCACAGACTCCGAGTGAACCGACTTTCTTACCACCCCCACTTGTGGTTATGGAAATGATCTTGTGTCCAACAAGCCAGGATTTCGAGCGACCACCAGCTAGTAAAAATTCTATCAAAGGAGGTCTACAAGAAGACAAAAAAGAAAATTGTCAATAAATGAATAAAAAAGAAAATATATATATATATATATATTTATATATATATAGATGTTTTAGGTAATTCCGAAGGAAAAGCAAAGGAAAAAAAGAATGATCTATGTATAGAACAGACCTATTTAATTAGAAAGTGAACAACTCAAAATATAACTACTCCATTATCAAAGGTTTCTGGATCGGTCATCAGACAGAAATGTTATAGATTATCCATAACATCTCTGTCTGACGACCGATCCAGACATATATTAATATTGTCTGGGATCCAGAAACCTTTGGTAATGGAGTAGTTATATTTTGAGTTGTTCACTTTCTAATTATATATATATATAAAGATTTTTCACAGTAAATTTGGGGGCATATTTTAGAGTAACAATAAAAAGAAAGAAAAGGAAAGAAGCTAATCGGCAGATCAGACGAAAAACAAAAATATTTTCATAGATCTTTTCGTTGCTGATGCAATCTGCCAATTGCCTTCTTGGCAGATAGCAACAATTCAATCCTTTTATGTCTATATTTCTATTGAAATAAATTGTATTTTAATTAATTAATTAATGAAGAATTTGAAGAAATCTACTAAAATTATAAATTATTTCATTATTAAGATGGTATTTGTAGCTTACAACTTAAATGTTTATCTAAAATTGTTTGAATGCTTAATATAAATAGGATCTTGAGTAGGTTGGTATGAACAGGGCTCATCATCATCATCATTCTTTTATGTCCAGTTTTCCATGGTTGAATTGGCTGTAATGTTATGAGGCTAGAGAGATCAAGTGACCATGTCTTGCTTATATGATCTGTTTGGGGCTTGGTTTTCTATAGCTGGATGCTTTTCCTAATACCAACCACTTTACAGCTTGTACCGAGAGCATTTTATAATAACCACAGCACTACTACCTAACGGGATGGACTATGTGCTTTTTGTTGTGGTACCAGCACTACCACTTTACAGAGTGGATTGGGTGCTTTTTATCATGCACACCAACACTACCACTTTACAGTGTGGAATAGGTGCTTTTCATGACACCAGCATTACCACTTTACAGGGTTAACTGGGTGCATAAATATCGTGGCTCCAGCACTTGTGAGGTATTGATGGGAGAGGGGATGGAGTCACACTTCTGTAGGGGGTAAAATATAATAAAAAGCCATACCTTTTGGGGACAGCAGCGAAATTAGCGTGAGTGTATCGACTCATCATGTCAACACAGGTTTCAGTTAGCTCCATGTGAAATTGATGTGTTTTCTCATTGATGGGCAGGTTAGTTGAAGACTCTTGTAAAGACGATCCAAGTTTAAAACGCCTCCTGAATCAATAATGAAGAAATAGAAACTATTAATTAACAGAGAACTTTTCTTTTTTATTTCATTTTTACATGAGAGTGAATAAATAAATAAGGTTATTTTTGTTTTTGAAATATTGCTGTATTTTGGGAGTGTCATACTGTTAATAAAAACACATGCACTGGTGTGTTTGTGTGTGTGTCTTCATCTATAAAAACATGGAATTTAATTTCCATTCAACCATGAAAATGGTTTAAGCTTGATACAGATATTTCACTGACAAGGCATTGGTCAACCTGAGGTTGTAATAAAAGGTAATTGTGCCAGGTGTTGTGCAGTAGAATCAAACTTAGGATCATGTGGCTGTGAAATAAACCTCTTAACTCCAGAGCTATGCTTGCAAAGACAATGTCTTCAGAGTAATGACTTCAAACCCAATAGATTAATGGATTCTTTTTTTCTTAAACCCACTTATTTCTGAGAGAGTCATATGAACAGTATCCCCAGATACACTATCCAGAGGGTCCTATCAGAAGCAGTCATCACCAAATGATCCAGCTAGATCCCCAAACGAGATCAACTGAGGTTATGGATGTTATCCACTCATCATGTCCACTGTCTACTTCTGGGTCTCCTACTGGTTGGCATTGCCTGTAAACTCTGTCCTGCTATTCTTTCCTTAGACATTCTAACATGCTTGTAATTCCAGTGCTGTGATCTCTTGATTCAGAGAAGTAGTGGCTCTACCTGAAGCCACTCTGACCCTCTGATCTCTGAGCTATGCACCCTATCAAGTAACATTACTTTAAAGACTCTTTGGAGAAACCCCATTTTAACTGCTTGCATTCATGATTATAATCTTTCGGTCATTATCCAAGATAGCTTTGTTTGCAGTCAATATAAATCTTACCTTGTTTTATCTGCAGATTCACAACTTCCTGCACGAGCTCGGATGGCACTGTTACTGCTTCCTGGGCTGTGACTAGTATCACAGTTCTTTAAACTTTGCTTGGCATTTTCATCAAATTCTTGCTGTACATATCTACCCAAACTCTAAAATTGAATAAACATTAAAGCAATTTCTTTAATTGAACAACTTTCACAAACTTTACAACTCAAGAAGTTATATATTCATAAGAAAAATAGAATAAATAAAATAAAATATCAGCTTTAAAAAACTTATTAAATATTATGACAACAAGAATTATTTTATACAAGAATTTTCTTTATCATTTATAATTCAGAAATCTAAATTAAGAAAAATAAACATTACAAATTTCTATTCCAATTATATATTAGCAGATAATTCTTTATTACTACATCAATTATTGTTAATTTTTCACACCTGACCCCCATTTCATCCTCAATTTCATTAATAACAAGTACTTATTTGATTACGTGGCAAGGAAAAAAATTAACGATTTCTCTTCAAGTAAAAAATAAATGTTTGGTTTCAATTTTTTCGACTTTGTATTAAAAATAAGGGTTCAACTTACTTTCTTGACATACTTTACAAAATGCCACCTCCACTCAACCCGACAGTGAGTAAACCAAGCAGCTATCACATGATATGCTAATGAGACCATAAAATGACTGAATCTAGTGAAATACAAAATAAAAGGGAATCAGAATTAGAATCAACGTGACACTGTCACCTATTTCAGATATAAATCAATACAGAAAGCAGTACGAGGGACATGATATGTGGAAAACAACAACTATGTATGAAAGTAAAGACATTTGATATAAATTGAATTAAGGTGAAACAAGGACAACAATAAAAGGCACCAACTTTATTGTCATCAATATAGGACATAAAAACTAAAACCATCACTGTACTATATACCATGCTTCCACTGAGGGTTTTAAGTGCCCATACAGTTACAAGCAAAATCAGACACCCTCCCGTCCCTCAAGCCAGCAGAATATTCAAGATGTGACAGCTGGAGAGAGAGAGTTGTGCCAGCATTAAGCTGAAACTTTTTTTACTGACATAAATATCTAACTCTTTAATGACTGCCAAATTGACTGCCTTAGAGGGACATACAGACACGTTATATTAGGAAACATCTTACAGCGATTTTTTTTTCTCTCTTCTCAAATTAACCAATGCTTTTTTAATAGGCTCAAAAACTATGGATAAATTTTTTAATTATTAAAAATAATTTCACTAGGAAACACAAAATCAATTTACTTTTCTAAATAATTTTAAAATTGATTGATCATGGTTTAGTTTTAAATTGAAATAATTGTTCACATTTAAGCATAAAGCCAGTTCGGGGAAAAACGATTGTATCAGCCCCAGTGCTTGACTGGTACTTTATTTTATTGATTCTGAAAGTATTACCTTGGTGGGACTTGAACTCAGAATGTACAAAGTCCTCACTAAATACTATAAAACATTTAGTCTGACACTTTACTGATTCTGCTAATCCACCACCCCTTTTTAAATTGAAATAATTGTTTCTACTTATAGCACAAGGCTAGCAATTATCCCAGTGTATTACTGGTACTTTATTTTATCGACCCCTGTAAGGATGAAAGGCAAAGTTAACCTCGGCGGGATTTGAACTCAGTCTGTAAAGGGACGTAACTGTGTTGCAAAGCATGGCGTCCGACCCTCTACTGATACTGCCAATTCACCACCTTTTTAAATTGAAATAATGAGAGATAAACTTCACAGAACAGCAAAAGATGAGGAAAACTTACTTGAAAGGATTTGTATAAGGCATTGCAATAGCAAAAATGCTCAAATACTGGTCAGAAGTAAAACTCATATAGAGGTTAGGAAAACGAACAATAGCTGTGAAAATAAATTTAAAAAAAGAAAGAGAATAAAAATTTGAATAACTTTAACATAGAATACAACAACAACTGTTTTTCGGCAATTTTCCCTGCAGAAGTCAGTTTCTCAATTTTATCCTAGCATCTGCACCCCCACCAACACCTGGTTTCATTTCCACCAACTTTAATCATGTCTTTTCTTGGTCTTCCATTTCTCTTCACAACATTCATTATTGGTTCTATTCCCACTACACTTCTCATCCAGTAACTTTCAGCCTCCCTCAACACATGACCCAACCATCTCATCCCATTTCTCTTCATAACATTCATTACTGGTTTTATTCCCACCATCTTCTGCAATTCATTGTTTGTCTTACTCTCTCTCAACAATACTCCATTCATCTATGATGAGTATAACTTTAACACAAATTTAGATATGTCTAATATATCTATATATATATATATATATATCTATATATATATATATAGATAGAGAGGAATACATGCATACATAAACTCCCAAATACACACACACACATTATACATGTATACATAGTTAATTAATGAAACAAAACATATATATATAACCAGAGAGGAAACAATAAATGTTCTACTTACTTGATAAAAAGGTAAGTACAGGAATTCCCATATAGATAGTGGAAGAAATTTTACTGAGAGAAAGGATGATATCTGGGAGAAACCGAGTCATTGCATCAGGCATCTCAAAGGCACACATTCGAAGTGCATTCATACACAGCTGAGGACACCTGGAGACAAGACCTATCTTAAAGCAATTTATTAATTCCATCTGTAATAAAAAAAAAAAAAACCCAAAAAACATTGATTGAAAATTGGTAAATAATTCAATGAAATACAATCTCTCTCTCTCAACAACTTACAAGAAACAGCTATCAAAGTCAACTACACAATACAATATGTACAGGCATGGCTATGTGGTTAAGAAGTTCACTTCACAGACACATGGTTGAACCCAACAGTGAGACACAGTGGAGCTTCAGTAGACCATGCTTTTAATAGTGGCCATAGGCCTTTTGTTTACAGCACTGGATTAAGGCCAAATGAAAGGCAGGTTATACGATGCCTGCATACGAACAGCAATGCTGCATGGCAGTGAGACCTGGGCATTGTGTGCAGAGGATATACGCAGACTAGAGAGGAACGAAGCTTGCATGCTCCGCTGGATGTGCAATAGTAATATACGTGAGCGGCAAAGCATAAACGAACTAAGAAAAAAATTAGAAATAAGAGGGATCAGATGTTGTTTACTCGAGAGAAGGCTACGTTGGTACGGTCACGTGATGCGCATGAAAGACGACAGCTGTATAACAAAGTGCAGGGCAATAAAGATAGACGGTAGCCACGGAGTAGGTAGACCCAGAAAAACATGGGACGAGCTGATAAATTCCGACCTCACACGCTTACACCTCTCCAAGACAATGTCACTGGACCGAGACCTTTGGCGGTACTCAGTAATAGAGAAGACCCGCCTTACCTAAATACAAAGTAAAAACCTACTACAGTCAGTAGGCATCTCTATCAAAACACACCCCCGTCCCACCACCTCCACCCCACCCACACCGCCCCTTTCAATGTAAAGTTATGTTGGTCCCACAACATCCAGGCCGAAACAAATGAGATCGTGTAGGTGTCACGACAAAAAACACACAGTCCACGCTGTAAATGTGGCCGTGTAGGCAACACGGTAAAAACCTCCCAGCCCCACACTGTAAATGTGGTTGGTGTTAGGAAGGGCATCCAGCTGTAGAAAACCCGCCAGACAGTCCACGCTGTAATGTGGCCGTGTAGGCAACACGGTAAAAACCTCCCAGCCCCACACTGTAAATGTGGTTGGTGTTAGGAAGGGCATCCAACTGTAGAAAACCCGCCAGACAGTCCTATGCGAGCAAGACAACCACTCTTGCCTCAAGTGGGAAAACCCCCGTCCAAACCCATGCAAGCGTGGAACACGGACGCTAAACCTGATGATGATGATGATGATGATGATGATACCCTAAAAACAGCCCAACAATGGTGCCCTCTCAATTATTCCATTGTCTGATGAGACAATTCTTTTGTTACTGTATTTCTAATGAAATAGACTGCCTATGTGTTTCAATTAATTTCGAAATGTAGTAGTACAAAAGATAAGTGAATTATTTATTTATAATCATGACAGAAGGAATAAATGCAAATTTTCAACACTTTTGAATTAGTTTTTGTGACATGATAAATCCAGCCTTAGAAGAACATTCTGTGATGTCCAGTTCCTTTGGTGTTCTAAACACATGTTTAAGGGTTAATATGGGTCTGGTTGTCTATAGTATACAAACACAGCTTGGTATCTAGTACAAGCAGTTTTCATAATAATGGCTATTTTTCCATGCTGAATTAAATCAGACGTAAGACTCTGTCCTAACTACCTAATCCAAAATCACTTTTAGTCGGGCCCCTATTACAAGTAATAAAAGTGCATTCAGTGTAAATATTAAGATACTTATAAACAAATAAAAAAGGCTGAAAGGACTATTTAGTGCTCGAGCCACAATATAATACATGCAGTAGAGCATAGGAACATGTTAAGTAGATATAAGCCCCCAGCCCATCTGTGAGGACTTAAGTTCTGTGTTGATTTGTGATGACCAGTCTAACCTTTGCTAAGAAAGAAGACAGGCATAAAATGATGATGATGATGATGAAATAGGTAGAGAAATGGAGAAAATAACACAAGAAAGAAGGTAAGAGTGAAAAAAAAAGAAAAAAAGACTTTCAATCAACATATATACCTGTCGAGATCTTTGTAAATCACTCTGGTAAGTTACTATGGCACTGAGGACAGGAAATACCGCAGCTTGAAAATCAGATGTCGTAAACTTGGACGGGCTTTTTATTAATTTTCTAGGTAAACCCAGATTGCGGTCTGTGATCTGGGAATAATAAAAAACAGTTTGAAATGAAACAATAGTGGAAGCAGGTATTAAATCACTTCTGTATGAAATTAATATTTAACCCTTTCATTGCCATATTTCCAACTACCTATATTTCGAATATTGTAAATAATCAACAAGAGACATTTGGAATGATAAGAGAAATAATGAGTTTTGAGCAGTGGTTGTTGTTTAGCCCCAGGTCAGCCCTGATCAAACAGATCATCCTATCTTTTTCTTATGTACAAGGAATTAAGGATCATATTATCCAACGTCACCCCCAAACTATATATCTCTACCTTACATAGCGCTATAACCATATTATTAAGCTGCCATTTACTAGAAAGCTTAACAAAAAAATTCTTCCTTGATGTTATTTTTTTAATTTAAATAGGAATATATTGTAACAAATGGTTTTTCATCATAGAATTGGGGTTTGGGGTTAAATGAAAACAATTTGAATTTTACAAATTAGACATTTCTTTCTTTTATTTTTAATTTGCACTGCAAACAATGAGATTGAGCACAGCGAACAATGGCCTTCCAGCAATGAACATCAATACCTTAAGAAAAGATTCTTACAAAAGATTATAATGGAAGGTTTAAATTTAATTTAAACATGAACACTTTAAAATAAACTTTTTTCTTTTTCTTCTCAGAACCAAGAGTGGTATTAGGTGAGTTGGTATCAAAAGGGTATGGGGAGATCTGGCTTCTATTTCTAACAGGTCGAGTAACCACATAGAGGAGCCAAAAATTATTGTAATAGCAATAGAAACAGGGGTAGGTGCAGTGAATTTATAAACTTGTGACTAAAAAAAAAATTGTTGATGAAGGAATCTTTGCCAGATGAGAAAATAATAAAATCTTTATGTTGAAGAGAGAAATGCGTCTTAAAAGAAAAGTGATATATTAGTGAAAACTTTCAGACAAAAATCTGGCAGAAATGAGATAAAGAAATAATACTTACTAAATTGCAGAGACTGTGACACAGCAAATCAATCAACTGCCCTCTCTCTGACAGAACTAAAGTTTTATTTCGTAATAAGTTTGGGAAAAGATTCAAAAAACATTTCCACACATTCCAATCCCTTTCCTGAAGAAAAAAAAAAAAAAGAATTAAACAGATATAAAAACTAAATAAATAAATAAATAAAATAACGCAATCATTGGTTATTTGTGGTTTAAGATTAAGTTATTTAGGTTACTATTTTTATTGTCAGGCATGTTTTCCTTACTGGTCATGTGATTTATTTATATATATATACAGAATATTAAAAAATCAAATTTTTGTTTAATGCATTTAATTGGTGACGATCATTTCTCCCAGACGACTGTCTGGAATCATCGGAGCATAGACAATGTTTAAACAATTACATTCCTAGTCCTTAGAACATTCATTAAGATACATTATTATTGACAGTCATAGAAAACCTACCAGATAGTCCTATATGAGTGAGACATGGTCACCCGACCAATCTTGCCTCAAGTGGGACAACTCCCGTCTAACCCATGCTAACGTGGAAGATGGATGTTAAACGAAGATGATGATATATATATATAGGAAAAGACCCCGATGGCTGAGGTCCAGCCATTTCGACAGCTGGATCAGCCGTCAGGGGTCCTGACTCTTCCTATTACCCACTCTACTACCCTAAGTATCAAGTACTCTGGTGCGTTATGGTCCACCTGGTATCTTACCACACTTTCTTTGTTATATATATATATATATATATCTATCATCATCATCATCATCATCATCATCATCATCATCAACGCCCATCTTCCACGCTAGCATGGGTTAGACAGTTTTGTTCCATTTGATGCAGGAATGGTCGGGAGACCGTGTCTCGCTCGTACAGAAGTGCCTGTGGCAGGTTTTTTACAGCTGGATGCCCTCCCTAACATGAACCACATTTACAGTGTGTACTGGGAGCCTTTTTACCGTGTCTCCTACAAGACCACCTTACAGTGTGGACTGTTGTGTCATTGACACAGTGGACAGAACAGGAGAGGGAGGATGGGGTACGATGTGTAGGGTGGGGTGTATATTGGGTTAAGAGGTGTCTACTGACTGTAGGTTTGTATGCAAGGGAAGGCGGGTCTTCTGTACAACTGCATGGCGCCAAAGATCTCGATCCAGTGACATTGTCTTAGAGAGGTGTAAGTGAGCAAGGTCAGATTTTTATCACCTCGTCCCAGGTTTTTCTTGGTCTACCCACTCCATAGCTTCCATCAATTTTCATTGCTCTGCACTTTTTTATACAGCTGTTGTCCTTCATACACATCACATGTCCATACCAACGCAATCTCCTCTCCAGAACACAACATTTGATTCCTCTTATGCTTAGTCTCTCTCTCTTAATTCGTTTATGTTTTGCCGTTCGCGCACAGTACTATTACACATCCATCGGAGCATGCAAGCTTCATTTCTATCTAACCTACACAAGTCTTCAGCACACAACGCCCAGGTCTCACTACCATGTAATATCACCATTCTTATACAAGCATCATACAATCTGCCTTTCACTTTTAGAGAAAAACCCCTTGTGGCCAACAGCAGTATTAGCTCTCAGAACTTTTTCCATCCCGTTCTAATTCTGGCTACTACACTTTCAGAACAACCTCCACCACTGCTGATTTTGTCACCCAGGTAACGGAAAGTGTCTATTTCTATAGAACCATCTGGGCAGTTGAAGAAGATAGCATCCAGTGGGTCCTTGCTACTTACTGCACCTGAGCATATAAAATCTACATTCCTAGATAGCTTACCTGTGATCCCACTACATCTTTTATGTACCCATAATTTGAATTTGGGACATAGAATGGAATTTGTACTTACTCCTTTCTTACACACTGAGCATGGCCATTTCCCAGAGGGCACCTGTGCCCTATTCTCCTTTCTACATACTAGAACTTTAGTCTTAGACAAGTTGATTCTAAGGCCTTTTGATTCTAGGCCATGCTTCCATGTTTGGAACTTCCTCTCTAGTTCAGCCATGGATTGAGCTATGAGAGTTAGATCATCTGCATATAGAAGTTCCCATGGGCAGCCGGTCTTAAACCCTTCTGTTATAGCCTGCAGGATAATAATAAACAGGAGGGGGCTAAGGACGGAGCCTTGGTGAACCCCTACTATTACACTAAATTCTTCAATATATTCATTGTTAATTCTAACCTTGCTGACTGTTCCTCTATACCTGCTTATATAGCTCTCACAAGCCATTCATCTATTTCTAGTTTTCTAAGAGCCCACCAGATTAAGTTGTGTGGGACTCTGTCAAAGGTCTTCTCCAGGTCAACAAGAGTTAAGTAGAGGGGTTTACTGTTAGCTAGGTACTTCTGTAGTTGCCGTACAAGGAAAAGAGCATCCGTGGTATTTTTACCTGGCACAAACCCAAACTGTATTTCATCTAGATCAATTCGGTCCCTAATCAGTTGAGTAATAACTCTTTCGGTGACTTTCATGACCTGGTCAACTAATTTAATGCCCCTATAGTTTCCTCTATCCAGGCCATCTCCTTTGCCCTTGTAACAGTTGACGATGATGCTGCTATGCCAGTCATTTGGTATGACCCCATTCTGTATTACTTGGTTTACTATCTAGGTGACTATAGTATAGCCCACCATTCCAGATATCTTCAACATTTCAGCAACTATCCCCAAAGGCCCAGCTGCCTTGCCTGTTTTAATACCTCTGATTGTCTTACTTACTATACTACCATTAACTAGCACAGCTGGTCCTTCTGTTGGATAAATGTGAGGCAGACTCTTTATTCCATTCATTCTTCTCATTCAGTAGTCTCTTGTAGTGACACTTCCAAGCTACCTTCTTATCAGTATCAGTGAGGGCAAGTATACCCTTATCATTATGGACACACGTCTCCCCGACAATATCACAATTCTCCTTGACATATTACCTCACAATCCTCAACACCTCACGTCTTTGGTCCTCACATTGTAGAATATGCTTGAACTTACTATCCTCTACTTGCCTCTTTGCAAAGAATACTTGTCTAGCTTCTCTCCTAGTTACCCGTTAGAGTTCTCTACTACCCCCTTCCTGCCATTCTTTCCAAGCCTGTTTTTTGCCCTTGATGGACTCCTCCACCTTACTGTTCCACCACCATGTCACTCTCCTCCTGCCTAATGGTCTGCTCCAGCCACCGATTTCATCAGTCGCCCTCAACAGGTTAACTTTCAGGAATTAGTGGTTGCTAGTGATTATTTGTTTGGTGGTTGCTTGCTTGATTGTTTACTTCATTTGTGGTATTGAACTCACAACTTCATGATTGCAAATCCAATTCTCTAACCACTAAGCCACGTGCCGTCACTAATCATTTATATTAATCAGGTAATATTTTTACTTTTAACTATTTCAAAGATGTAATTCAACAACAACAACAAATGGAATATCAGAAGATATTTTTAGGGTTGATTAATACTTGAAGAAAGTGAAGGTATTACTTACATGCTTTAGACAATCACTAAAAAGTAGCAGGGTTTGTGAAAAATCAATAACAGATACTGAATTCTGAACAGATAATCCTGAAGCTTGGTGGGTGGGTGTAGCAGGTGGGCTTCGATTCATCCCATATTGTTGGCTAAGAACATAAATGATACATTAGAAATACTAGTACTGAGTTCTAGTGTAGGGTTTCTGTACTGTTTTAATTATAAAATACAATCAACCTCACATTAAAACACATTTCAAATACAATTGCATCTTCATCATCATTTTTACACCTGCTATCCACACCGAGATGGGTTGGACAGGTTGTCACGGTACAAAACCAGGCAAGCCCGAGTGACAAATCTTGTTTATTACATTCTATATTTGGCATGGTTTCTACAGCAGGAGGTCCTTCCTAACATCAACTGCCTTACAGGCTGTATTTTTCATGACAATCAACACTACTCAGTTATTCTTTCAGCCTAACCATGCTTTGCTGTTCATGTACATTAATATCCCACATCCATCAAAGCATACTCACTTCATTTCTCTCCAGCCTCCATATATTCTCTGCATTTGCTGCCATGGAATTGGGGATAAACAACTTTGGCACACACACCTACACTTGATATGTCTCCATTGTTTTAAACCTTTAGCATTTATACTGGTTATATCTGGCCAGAATTCTCTCACCTCTTTCTGTTCAAACCAGTCATAACTGGTCACTCATACCGACATTAAGGTATTGTTTTCAAAATAAATAATATAAAAATCTCATAGATTTGATATTATGTGAGATAATTATGAGTTAAAGCCTTTACTGTGAAAATACAATAGTAAATATATTAATAACAAGAACCAAACAGTTCCACTTTTAAAATATGTGAGGTGGAACAAATACAAAAATAAAAGTACATGAGAAAACTTACGTTTTTTTACAAAGCAAATGTGGGCTATAAGAAACTTTTCTGCTGTCTGCATTTTCTGCCAGCCCTATCTGATATTTACTGTTGCAGCGTAATAACAGAAGACATTCAATTATCTGCAAAGAGAAATACACAATACTCACAACATTTCACATAAAAAAATAGGTTTTTGGATAAATACCATCTTAATTTATCACGAGCATTGTTTGTATGTGTGTGTTTATTGGGTGTGTGCATTAGGTGTATGTGTATGTTTGTTGCGTTTGTGTAGTGTGTGTGTATGTTATATGTTTGTAATGGTGCAGTGTGAATGAGTGCATGTGCGTATGCTATGCGTTTGTAATGATGTGTTAGAGTATAAAGATATGTACGTGTGTTTGTTAGGTGTGTGTATTGTGTATGTGTGTGTGCATGTTATATGTTTGTAATGGTGTTGTGTGAATGAGTGTGTGTGAGTTATGCGTCTCTATGCTATGTGTTTGCAATAGTGTGTGAGTATAGAGGTGTGTGTGCATGTGTTTAGAGGTGTGTATGTATGTCTGAGTCTAATTCACTAAAATTATCCTAAGAATACACAAATATCTTTAAGGTGGAAGGAATTGTCAAACCAAAACAACGACATACGTATATGCACTTTATATAAATGTCTCACTATATATATTTACACAAAATGATGATGATGATACTTAGTAAGCTATGTAACTGTGGTAATAAGAATTACTAACTAATCAGACCATTAAAGTAAATAAACTGATGAAGAAAATGACACAGGGCTGAGCTGACTGGCAATATGCCATAATACAAAAGACTTGCCCACCTGTACAAGCACTGTGACACTAAAAGTAAATATGGTGAGTGATGAGAGGCTATAGTGTTTGGCAGTTGGATGGAGACAATATTGGGTTTGAGAAGACTCTTTAGGCCGAATGAGTATGTAATAACCTCTCATGTATTAGTGCCAAAATAAAATATACCCAGTACACCTTATAAAGTGTTAGTGTTGGTGCCACATGAAAAAAAAAAAAATAACACAAACACCCAGTCAACTCTGTAAAGTGATAGTGGAAATGCCACGATAAACTGCATCTAATACAACCTGTAAAATGTCAGTGCAGGTGCCATGAAAAAAGGTACCAAGTACATCCTGTAAAGTATGTGTGTTCGTGCAAAAAAAAAAAAAAAAAAAACACCAAGTACAAACTGTAAGGTGGTTGGCATAAGGAGGAGCATCTAGCCATAGAAATCATATCAAATATGAAAGTTATGAGCAAGATGGGTCAATCAAAACTGTCTGGTCTTGGACTATAACAACCTGTCCAACCCATGCTAACATGAAAAATAGATGTAAAGTGATGATACTTACACTACATCGGATTTCACCACCAGTTGTAACCAATAAAGGATGAGAGTACTGGAACGATGCATACTTTACTAATAAATTATATATACAAAGGCAACAGCTACCTGGTGGACTGAGGATTTTAGCCTGGAAAATAAGAATGGTTAACAGATTTAAAGAGATAGAAATGTTTTCAAATTGAGTTTAGTTTGAATACCATTGTATACCTCATAAGAAAGGGTCCTCTTAGTTATGACTAGAATGGTAAAGAATGAAGAATTAATCTTAACATTTGTTTGTGTTGGTATATATGTTACTGTTCATCTGATATATTTACCAAACATCTTCTGGGTACTGCATATTTACTCTTTCTCTAACCCTTTAGTGTTCAAACCGGCCAGAATTCTCTACCTCTCTCTGTTGAAACTGGCTGTAACTGGTCACTGAAACTGATGTTAAGGTTTTGTTCTCAAAATAAATACTTTCAAAATCTCATAGATTCAATATTATGAGATAATTATGTGAGGTAAAGCCTTTACCATGAAAATATAATAGTATATATAAAATAATGTGAATGCTAAAGGGTTAAACACACACACCCCCCAAGAAATATGCTCTGAATAACCATTTTTCACGGTGCACTAGATTTTTTTCAAAAGCATCTGTCACTTTCATAACTGGGTCCATCAGTTTTATGCTTTTGTAGTTGCTCCTTTCTAGCATATCACCCTTTCCCTTGTAACTCAAGTACATAATAGCTATTTTTGAGGAATGGATTATGGTAGGTACAAGTTGAAGCCATTATAAATGAACATAACATGCAGAACATTTTGTCGATTTAAAAAATTTAAAAAAAAATTCTTTACCATTTAAACCGGCCATATCCGGTCAGAATGCTCTCACCACTTTCTGTTCAAATCGTCCATAACCGCCTGTTCATACTTATATTAAGATATTATTCTCAAAATAAATAATATCAAAATCTTGAAGATTCGATATTATGTGAAGTAAAGTGTTTACCGTGAAAATACAATAGTATATATAGAGTAATGTAAATGTTATGTGAGATAATATGTGAGGTAAAGCCTTTACTGTGAAAATACAATAGTAAATATAGAGTAATGCAAATGTTATGTGAGATATTATGTGAGGTAAAGCCTTTACTGTGAAAATACAATAGTATATATAGAGTAATGTAAATGTTATGCGAGATATTATGTGAGGTAAAGTGTTTACCGTGAAAATACAATAGTAAATATACAGTAATGTAAATGTTATGTGAGATATTATGTGAGGTAAAGCCTTTACTGTGAAAATACAATAGTATATATAGAGTAATATAAATGTTATGCGAGATATTATGTGAGGTAAAGTGTTTACTGTGAAAATACAATAGTATATATAGAGTAATGTAAATGTTATAATAATAATAATTAAATTATTGTGTAAAGTGCTCAGGTGCACTACAACTCATCAAAGGTGTATGTATAGTACATAGAATAATACACAAATATCAGGGAAGTGAATAGTGTATGAGTCATGGTATACATGTGTGTATGTGTATGGAGGGGGAACATTAGCTGTAGTGTTGGCGGATCTCGGGAAGCATGGAGGCCTTAAAGGATGCAGTGTCTCGACAGCTAACAACTGATGCAGGTAGTTTGTTCCATGCTTCAGCAACTCTGAGCGTGAAAAAATGTTTCCGAAAGTCATGGGAACTGTGCTGTTTTCTGACTTTGTGGGCATGTCCACGTGTGTTAGACACATGGAAATCAAAAATGTACTCAGGGTTGTTGTTGGCAAGATGGTTAACAATTTTGTGGGTGTTTACCAAGTCAGTTGCCAGACGTCGGAGCTTCAATGTATCCATGCCCAGGGAAGCAAGGCGCTCAGAGTATGGGAGATGCCTGATGGAGGGTATTCGCTTGGTTGCACATCTCTGAACAGTTTCCAGGCGGTCAATGTTCTGAGCAAGACAGGGGTTCCAGACTGGTGATGCAAATTCTAAGTGTGGCCGCACCATAGCCATGTACAGCCTTAAATAGATGTCTGGAGAGCGGCTGACAAAGGTCTTGCTAAGTGATGCTATGTGAGATAATATGTGAGGTAAAGCCTTTACTGTGAAAATACAATAGTATATATAGAGTAATGTAAATGTTATGTGAGATATTATGTGAGGTAAAGCCTTTACTGTGAAAATACAATAGTATATATAGAGTAATGTAAATGTTATGTGAGATATTATGTGAGGTAAAGCCTTTACCATGAAAATACAATAGTATATATAGAGTACTGTAAATGTTAAAGGTTTAAAAAAAGAAAGAAAGAACACTGTTTACTAACACACTGAAATACAACTATTGTAATGCAGCTTTTTAGAAAAGGTTGCTCTCACCTTAAAAGTGTCCACCATAGCTTTTACAAGTTCTCGTGTGTCTCCCACCAATGGATCATTTAAGTGGTGTTTCACATTCTGTCCC
Organism: Eledone cirrhosa; assembly: GCA_964016885.1. Taxonomy (NCBI): domain Eukaryota; kingdom Metazoa; phylum Mollusca; class Cephalopoda; order Octopoda; family Eledonidae; genus Eledone; species Eledone cirrhosa. The sequence continues at coordinate 41,998,026 of OZ024747.1, read as the reverse complement.
TCAATTGATTGTAACCACAACTGCACAGGTTTCTTTATTACCTACAATAATAATTCACAGCACAACTGATAAAACTGCAATATTAACAGAATTAATAGAATGCTGGATATAAAACGCTATGGCAATATTTGTTCTGATCTTTACATTCATCATCATTTAATGTCCATTTTTCCACACTAGCATGGATTAGACAAGTTTTCCCACTGTGAGACAAGTTGGATCAGATGACCATGTCTTGCTCATACAGAGTTCAAAACCTGCTGAGGTTAACTTTACTATTCATCCTTCTGGAATCAATAAAATAAAGTATCAGTAAAGCATTAGGGTCAATATAATTGACTTTCCCCCTCCTCACAAATTATTGGCCTTGTGCCTAAATTAGAAATTAATATTAACAGAATTGATAGAGCATCAGATAAAATGCTATTGCAGTATTTGTTCTGGTTCTTTACATTCTGAGTTAAAATCCCACCAAGGTCAACTTTGCCTTTCTAGGTTGAGAAAATAAAGTACCAGTCAAGTATTGGGGTTCATTTAATCACCTTTTCCCCTCCCCACAAATTGTTGACCTTGTTTCTAAATTAAAAATCAATATTAACATTGGCCAAAACAAATATATCACCAGACAGAGAAATGAACGTTTAATCCCTTTGATACGAACCCACCGAAAACTTGCCTTTGGTTCTATGAAACAAAACAACCCATTTTAACGCTTTCATTACTGTGTTTCTTATGAAAGACACTGCTTATGTTTCAAATAATTTTGAACATAACCAAAAATAAGTTTTTCATTAGTGAACTGATATTGAGAACATCACTTAAAATGTCTAGAATAAAATGATGACGAAAGGTTTTGATATAAGAATAAACATTTTAAAAGGAGCAAATGTGTATCATAAATCCAGAGCAATCTCAGGATTCCTGTATAAATTTTCATCTTCTTCAGTTTAGTTTTAATGCAATCCCTGTACCTCAATTTTGGTTTGTGCGCCAGTTATTTACATTCGAGCAGCTCAGCATACAGGAACTGCCTAGAAATGCATCTTAATCAATGTTGAAATATGAAAGGCTCTATACTAGTCGACTGACTGCATTCAAGGACTTCAGTGTCACTCACAAGAATTTTCCAGTAGATGCCCTGTATATGTCGAAGACACTGTTGATGAGAGTGCTCCAACCTTTTGAGATGCTGTCAGTAAATGACCCAAGTCTCAGATGCATACACCAAACAGGACAAAGCACAAGCATTATACACTTTTTACTTTGCCTCATATATATACATACATATATACATACATATATACATACATACATATATATATATATATAAATATCTACATCACCATTTTACGTCCATTTTTCCAGACGGATCGTCCACATCCAGAGACAAGACTGGCCACGATTGACCACGCCACACTTTTCTCCGACAGGGTTGTAAATTTGGGTGGGAGTTTTTACAGCTGGATACCCTTCCTAACAACAACCACATTTACAGTTAATATATATATCATCATCATCATCATCATCAACGTTTAACGTCCGTGTTCCACGCTTGCATGGGTTTGGACGGGGGTAGTCCCACTTGAGGCAAGAGTGACTGTCTTGCTCGCATAGGACTGTCTGGCAGGTTTTCTACAGTTGGATGCCCTTCCTAACACCAACCACATTTACAGTGTGGGTCTGGGAGGTTTTTACCATGTTGCCTACACGGATTTATATATATATATATATATATATATATACACACACACACACAAACATATGTGTGTGTGTGCATAAATATTAGATATATATATATAAATCATAACAATGAGAGAAAGCAAATAATAAATTATAGGAGATAAAATTCTACCCTGGTAAAGCACATAAAAACTATGGGTGGAACGGTAAATACAAATTAATAAAATTATTAAAATGTACATACCTCCACTATAACGATATATACCTGGTGCATGGCTTAGTGGTTAGAGCATTGGGCTTGCAATCAAAAGGTTGTGAGTTCAATTCTCAGACCGGGTGATGTGTTGTTTCCTTGAGCAAGACACTTTATTTCACATTGCTCCAATTTACTCAGCTGTAGAAATGAGATGATAGGGACTGAGGTCCCTATCATTCCCCTGGAAAGTGGTCATGGAGGTGCCACGGCAAAAAAACACCCAGCCCACACTGTAAAGTGGACGTGGAGGTGCCGTGGAAAAAAAGCACCCAGCACTCACTGTAAATGAGCTATGTGTTAGGAAGAGCATCCAGCTCTAGAAATCAAGCCAGAATCAGTTCCCATATGAGCAAGACAAGGTCAACCGACTGGACACTGCCCACAACAGGACAACCCATCTAACTCATGCTAGCATGGAAGAACGGACGTAAAACGGTGATGATGATGATGACCTGGACATAAGATATACGTTATATATACATATATTGGCATAATATATACAACACTTGATTGACTATGGACCGCTGATACCGTATTCAAGCTGCCCTGGGCTAACCCGTATGCACTTCCTGAGGTTAGTTATATTCCCTCTCTCCCTTTAGTATGTGAGGTTCCCAAGAAGCAGGGACACCAGTTGAAAAGCTCCTGCGAGTATTATGATTCTTCGCATTTTTCATAGCGAAACATGAAATATATGTATGTATGTGTTGTATATATTATGCCAATATATGTGTGTATATATAGCGTATATGTCCAGGTATATATCGTTATAGTGGAGGTATGTATATTTTGATTATTTTATTAATTTGTATTTACTGTTCCACCCGTAGTTTTTATGTGCTTTACCAGGGTAGAATTTTATCCCCTATTATCTGACATAATTTATTATGTGCCTTCTCCCATTAATATGATTTATATTGAGCTTGGTCTCTTTTCCTTGAGCTCCCTTGATCATAGGGGACTTATTGTGAATTTCTCACTCTGTATTATAATTTTATATATATTTAAAAGAATAGAGGTGTAACACACGAGTTATGATATATTGGTAAAAGGAAAAGAAAATGCTGACAAATTGTTCCCAGTGAAAAATAGTTTAATTAGGAATAAGTAAAAATTAGTAATAAGTATTGGTTAGTATTCAGTTTTGGTTTTAAGTTCTACCGGTTGCGCATTTCTAATGCTTTTCAAAAATAATTTTGAGATAGAGCGCCCGTGATGTTTGATCACGGGCGCTCTATCTCAAAATTATTTTTGAAAAGCATTAGAAATGCGCAACCGGTAGAACTTAAAACCAAAACTGAATACTAACCAATACTTATTACTAATTTTTACTTATTCCTAATTAAACTATTTTTCACTGGGAACAATTTGTCAGCATTTTCTTTTCCTTTTACCAATATATATATATATATATAATCTATCTAGGGCGGGTAAAATTCCCGAGATCCATGGACGAGTTCTCTCCAGCGGTCACTGTCCCTCATTATCGCTGCCATGTCCTGCGTCTCCAACAGACCAGTGTCTGCCCTTAGGGCATCAAAATACATTAACCTTGGTCTTCCTCTTCCAGTGTGGGGCTCCCACAGGAGCACTGAGTGCAATGTCAACTCTGGATATATATATATATGGAGGCACTTAGAGCATTGGCCTTGCAATTGAAAGGTTGTGAGTTCAATTCTCAGACCGGGTGATGTGTTGTTTCCTTGAGCAAGACACTTTATTTCACATTGCTCCAGTTTACTCAGCTGTAGAAATGAGATGATAGGGATTGGGGTCTCTATCATTCCACTGCAAAGTGGAGGTGGAGGTGCCACGGCAAAAAAGCACCCAGCACTCACTGTAAATGAGGTTGGTGTTAGGAAGGGCATCCAGCTGTAGAAATCAAGCCAAAATCAGTTCCCGTCCCTTCCTTGCAAGCAGGGAAAAAGCGGACGTAAAATGAAATGATGATGATGATATATGTCACCATTTTTGTTCTGTTTAAAAGAAACAGCAAATGTGTACAATAGAAATATGTGTGACTTACCCTATGAATTATTTCCAGTAGGTATGTATGGTGTCTACTGTAAGGAACAATACTTAACAAAAGTTCAGCACCAGCTTTACGTACAGCAGAATCTGGATCAGTTTCCAAACGACGAAGAAATGTGATCACAATTTCCACAAGCTTATCCTAAATAAAAAGAAACACAAAGAAAATGATAAAGTTATTAAGTCGTAACATCCTATATTACATAAAACAACATTAGCAAGACATTCTTGGAAAGTACAAAACAGTACTATGACTATCTCACATTAAATATTTATGTCTTTATTTTAGTGCAAATTTTCACAACGTTCTGTCCACTAGTAAAATTACTATAAACATTTCAATTAACAAACTACATGAAACCACATTAGCAAGACATTCCTTAACAGTACAAAACAGCATTATGACCTTATCACATTAAAAATAAAAGTCTTCATTTCAATATAGTAAATTTTTACAATGATTTGTCCACCAGTAAAGATATATTTGAAGCAGCAAAAAGTTATTTGGTAGCTATTTTTAGTAGGTTGAAAGACTATATAGAAGCTTCAACAGCTTTTCAGTCCCTAAAATTCCAAACTTGGAAGCAGGGACTAGAAAGAAAGGGTCTGAAAGTCAACATGACAAAGACTAAGGTCCTTGTAAGTAGACGAGAAAACAGAACCCAGATCCCCTCAGGGAAATGGCCTTGCTCAGTATGTAGGAAAGGTGTCGGTAGGAACTTCATTCTCTGCCCCAAATGCAAACAATGGGTACACAAGAGATGTAGCGGGATCTCAGGAAGCTTAATTAAGAATGTAGGCTTCACATGTAGCAGCTGTGCTGGGACAGCAAGCAGCAAACAGCCACAGGAAACAAATACCACCAATCTCTGGGAGGGCTCTGTAGAAACAGTAGACAGCTTCTGCTACCTAGGTGACCGAATTACCAGCGGAGGTGGGTGTTCAGAAAGTACAATAACTAGGGTAAGAACAGGGTGGAAGAAGTTCAGGGAACTACTGCCACTGCTAGCTGCAAAAGGCTTCTCCCTCAAAATGAAAGGCAGACTGTATGATGCTTGTATCCGAACAGCAATGTTACATGGTAGTGAGACCTGGGCGCTGAAGGTGGAAGACTTACGTAGATTAGAAAGAAACGAAGCCTGCATGCTCCGATGGATGTGTAATAGTAATATACGTGAACGGCAAAGCATAAATGAATTGAGAGAGAGACTGAGCATAAGAGGAATCAAATGCTGTGTGCAGGAGAGGTGGTTGCATTGGTATGGACATGTGATGCGTATGAAGGATGACAGCTGCATAAAAAGATGCAGAGCACTAGAAGTCAATGGAAACTGCGGAGTGGGGAGACCCAAGAAAACCTGGGATGAGGTGATAAAAGCCGACCTTACCCAATTACACCTCTCAAAGGCGATGACACACAACCGTGATCTCTGGTGTCACGCAGTAATACAGAGTACCCGACTCCCATGGGTACAAGCTGAAGCATATAGACAATATGCCCCCCACACCCTCCCACTGCAAAGTAGTCGTGGAGGTGCCACAGCAAAAAAGCACCCAGCCCACACTGTAAAGTGGACGTGTAGGCGCCACGAAAAAAAAAGCACCCAGCACTCACTGTAAATGAGGTTGGTGTTAGGAAGGGCATCCGGCTGTAGAAATCAAGCCAAAATCAGTTCCTGTATGAGCAAGGCATGGTCAGCCGACCAGACACTGCCCACAACAGGACAACTCGTCTAACCCATGCTAGCATGGAAGAACGGACGTAAAACGGTGATGATGATGAAAGCATCAACAGATTTTCAATCCCTAAAGTTTCAATAATGGAATAGAGAACATGGAGAGAGAGAGAAATAGAGATTGCTTACTTCATACATCTGACGATTGACTGATAACACATTGGAAAGAACTTCAAGAGCCTTTATTCTGATTTCTGTACGAATTTCATGGCTGAAATAAAATTAATGTTAGATTAAAATTAATTAATATGAATGGCCAAGAAGAGGTACATTTGAGAAATATGCTGAGCACTGAAGGAAATAAAGATGATTGTGCTGGTTTAGATATGCTGTTTAAACCTAGGTTAACTAAGTAAATATATGATCAAAAGCATTCCAACCAGGACCATCCTTGTCTACTTAAGGGTATTTATGAAAAATTATTTAATGTGTCCTTCCCTTTTTAAAGGTAAAAGTGTGTGATTAGGAGATTTAACTGCTATTTATGTACAATTTGAGCTACCAGATATATACTCCCTTGTTGCTTGAGGGGTGGTTCACCTGTAATGTGAAGAAGGTAATACACCCTGGATGGGAAAAGTGTTAAAGGTGTTATGCAGAAAGGTATTTATAAAAATTCCCTTAATCCATAACTCTGGACTTGTACTTTATTCATCAACCCCAACCAAAGGGATGAAAAGCAAAGTTGACCTTGACCGTGGCCAGATTTGAACTCAGAGACAGAACAAATACTGCAAGGTATATAATCTGATGCTCTAAGAACTCTGCCAGTTTGTCACATTAATAGTATTTTAACAGAATACTGGGTTGATATATATATATATATATATATTGTAAAGGAGTTTTCATGCTTAAATACTCCTGCGTTGAAAGTCACCAGTTTTAACAGGATAGTTTTAAGAGTAGATGTATCACCACAAAGAATCTTGAGGTTCAGTTGCTGCTGTGAAGGAATCCTTCCATATAACATTTAACCCTTTAGCATTCACATTGAATTGTCAAATGTCATGTTCATCTATTCGCATTATTTTCACTTAATTATACTCAAGAGGGTTATCAATTTTATTTGTTTGTAATTACTTTAATTTTCTATGTGCAGACTTGAAATTTTGTCAGTAGATGTTTAAATAACTATAATTTACAATTATATATTCTTACCTGATTTTTTTTTATTAAATTTGACTTTTATGGGCAGGTGAAATTAATTAACAGGTGTAAAAGTAATAACTTTATGGATAAACACAAAAATTTAAACTTTATCTGCCTTATCTGTTAGATTTGTTGCAAAAAAATCCAATAATGACCTAGATGCTGATTTCCATCAATTCTAGCAGTTTTCTGAACAGGTGAATTAATTAAAAATGCAGGTGTAATCAGTACACGGTTTTAGTCTTTCTCTACATTCCAGGCAAATATTTTCATTGAAAAAAATGTATAAAACCTTTTCACCGGTCAAAATAATATTGGCAATGTACTCTGTAAATGTACGGTGTAAAATTACGTAACAGAAAGTTCCCAATATATAAGTTTATACATACTTTTAAATTTTTCTGACAATATTTCAATTAATGGTCGTACTTTGTACAGTGGGTCGTAATTTGATTCATTTCTATCAGGGGCATTTGAAGTATCAACCAGATGCAAATACTGGTTTAATTTAATGAATCTCGTTTTTGCCATAATACTAGATATATAAGGGTCACCAAACCTTATATCAGTACTCCAATAATTCCACAGTCGTGGAAATTGTTTAATACCAAACATAATATTTATGGTAAAAAACGCTTTCATTTCGGCAGAATCTGTCGGACGCCATAACAGATCGGGTTTTCCGATATTAGAAATTTGTTGTTGTGCATAGCGATTTGCCACAACTTCGAAGAAAGATTGTGGTAAAAATAAAAAATAATAATCCAGTGCTTTAGCATCGGGTGGTAATGTGTGTTGTGGTCCAATATTTTCAATAAAATCCGAAACATGTATCGATGTTTCTTTCAACCACGTTGCTGTTTTTTCAATGGTGTCAGTCAAATCTTCTCTTTCACTTTCAAAGTAACTATCATCATTATCTGATATATCAGAAATAATTGTATCTGATTAATTTGAAAATAAATCACTGATATTATCTTCTGTTTCTTTTTGATCTCGAATGTCGTCGGACGTAAAACCTTCAAATTCGTTGTCACTACTTTCGGAAGCCATGTTACACTTTCAACGTTAAAAACACGTGTTATCGCAAGTTCTTTAACTATACTAAGAGTTAATTTTCACGCGTAAGGGCTTTATCTCGCAGTAATCTCGAATTGACGAGATTTCGATGATGTCAATGTTTATTTTTAGAAGGAAATCTCTGTGTGGTATTAAATGTCGGTTTTTGTCGGTTTGAATAAATGAAAGGGGACATAATCTTGTCGGTTTTTGTCGCTTTGAATGCTAAAGGGTTAAAGGCATTGCTGTGGTAAAAGTTTGGTAGTAAGATGTTAGGAATATCGACAACGACTATGGCTTGTTTTACATTATTTATTAATAAGGTTGAGCTGAGTGGAGCTGAGTAGCTGGCATGTCAAGAGAGATAAAACAAACGAATTAAGGCACGGTCTACTGGCTGAAGTGTTGCCAGGCCATGGTTAAGTTGTTGTGTTACATGTTGGCTAGTGATTTCACAACGAAAGAAAATAGGTGTTTACCTTTTCGAGGTCAACGCGCAAGAGAGATTTCTCAAATCAACGCAGGAATTTTTTCCTCAGAGCGCGTAGGGATACATTCTCTTCTACTGGCGCTGATTGGCTGAGTTGAGCCAAATTACGCACAGAGAATGTATGTGAGACCGCGGAATGTAGGTCACTACAGTATAATGAGATGTTCCAAAGGTCATTAGTTTAGACCAGTGGTTCTCAACCTTCTTTTACTCATGGACCCCTTTCTCTTATTTTTTGGGGGGGTGGACCCCCTCATTCGACAAAAGAAAAGCTTATTCTATTTTTTGCCTGTGGACCCCGGTTGAGAACCACTGGTTTAGACTTATGAACTTGATACCTTGAAAGTTTACCTATTATTTTACAAACTTCATGGAAACAGAATATACAATTCTCATTTCTAACATTGGTAGAAGGCGATAACATTTTTAGGGGAGAGTAGAGCAGATGAAAGGGGACTAATTGCCAGAGTCATTAGAACATCAGATAGATTGCTTTGCTGTATTCATTTCAGCTCTCTACTCTCTGAGTTCAAATCCTGCCAATGTCAACTTTGTCTTTTATCCATTTGAGGTTGATGAAAAAAGTACCAGTCCAGTACTGGGGTCGATTCTTCTTCTATATCTCTTTCTCACTTCCCCTCTCTCCTTTTCTGGAAGAAATCTGATGTACTTAGACCTGGAAAGGTGATGGACACTGCCAAGTTTAAAAAAAAAAAAATAAATAAAACTGCTCTAGAAATGCTATATATCAGTACGGCAGCCCTACAACCCCCTCCAGGAGTTATGAGATCATACAAGATTAAATTAATTCATGTATTTATGGAGGCACATGGCTTAGTGGTTAGAGCATTGGGCTTGCAATTGAAAGGTTGTGAGTTCAATTCTCAGACCGGGTGATGTGTTGTTTCCTTGAGCAAGACACTTTATTTCACATTGCTCCAGTTTACTCAGCTGTAGAAATGAGATGATAGGGACTGGGGTCCATATCATTCCACTGCAAAGTGGTCGTGGAGGTGCCATGGCAAAAAAGCACCCAGCACTCACTGTAAATGAGGTTGGTGTTAGGAAGGGCATCCAGCTGTAAAAATCAAGCCAGAATCAGTTCCCGTCCCACCCTTGCAAGCAGGGAAAAGCGAACGTATGATGATGATGATGATGATTTGACTGGTACTTTATGAATTAATCAAAATATAAAGCAAAGAAATTACCTGAAATACTTTTCTAAAAGTTGCTGAAGGTTTTCAAGCCAATTCTCTTCTCCAGGATGCAAACTTTCAGCTGTATGATCTATCAAAGATATTACAGATGCCGCCTGCAACAGAACGGAACCAAGGATAAAACAGTGAAGAACAGTAGGACAGAAATTTCTTCAACAACTATAACTTAGTCTTGTAGTTGCATAAGATCCCATAACAAATTACCAATATTAATAACTAATTAGCAGTAGCTAATTAGTACCAAATCATCGACTCACTGTACACAAATGAGTATCTCCTTAGATGTACCATAAGCAAAATTTATATAACTGATAGCTTATTTTGCCTCAGTAACAAGAGATTAAACCACTTGTGTTTGGCATTATCACATGGCTACTGAGGTAGCTGTGACATGATCAAGTTTAAAATACTCACAGCAAGACTTATATATGTTTAACCCTTTAGCTTTTAAACTGGCCGTATCCGGACACAATTCTCTAACCTTTGTTCAAACCAGCTGTAACCAGCCGCTCATACTGATGTTAAGGTATTGTTCTCAAAATGAATATCAAAATCTCAGATTCGATATTATGTGAGCTAATTATGAGATAAAGCATTTACTGTGAAAATACAATAGTATATATAGAGTAATGTAAATGCTAGAGGGCTAAAATATATATACATATTGTATGATGTGTTTTCATATGCACCTGTATTAGTATTAATAACATTGAAAAAAAACATCAAATATTTATTTTTAAAAACAAATAAATTTTTTTTTTTTTTTTTTTCATTTTTATTGCTATCAGTCATTGGAATGCAGCCATGCTAAGGCACCACTTTCATACATTTGTTTGCGTTGTATTTTAAACAGAACATAACAAAAATACAATAAGGTATTGTCGTTTAATACTCTAATCCTATTGAGTGAGAAACAACTTACAGGTCTTTTAGTTGCACACGATTCTATAATACAAAATAACTTAGTCGTAGAGCCACTGTAAAGTCGATGTAGTTGAAGAGTTTCGATATCTGTCAAAATATTATGTAAGCTTTCCTCCATTGACACTTGGCTTGGCGGAGACCACTGAAAAACAGAGAAGTAAAGCTGTTGTGCAGACTTAAATTATGTAAAAGGAAATTGCCTTGTAGTATAAATATTTTGTTGGTGTGGTTATGTTGTTGAAAATTATGTATTTGAATTCATATGAGTCACATTTTTGGTGGTTGTGGCAATGAGACTCATAATGTCAGCTTCATATTTTAGCATTAACACATTTGATACCAAACTGCCTGAAACTGCCTTAACTTGCTGAGAAAGTTAGTTATATTACCAAAATGATTTGAAAATTAGTTTTATTGTATAATCTGTTTATTTAAAATGTTTATATTTATCTAAAATCCTTCCATTATGATTTTATGTAAGAATCTTTGTTAATTTAAAAAAAATTATTTTTTATACTTTTATGAAATTTTATTTCAAGTAAAATAAAAAAAGAAGCAGAATTTGAAAGGACTATAAATGCCCTAAATGAGAGGAAAAGGTGAGGAAGAGCAAGGACTATTAGACAAAGGAAGATAGAAGGAGAGGGGTGAGGGTGACAGACTCGACACCTATGTCAGAGCAATGTTTTGGCTGCATCCTGCCAACAAAATGGCAAAGGCATTTCCACAGACAATGGCCAGCAACACCTGCTGAGAAATTTAGTTATATTACCAAATCAATTCAAAATGATTTGAAAATTATAGGTAGCGTCTTTCATTAGGAATATGATAATGAAAGAGTGAAAGATCTATCTTATATTTTTTCACATCACAGCTATTTTTTGATAAACACCAACTTAATGAAAAAGTTAGTTATATTATTAAATCCCTCTAAATTCTTGAACATTTTCAAAATTAATTGAAAAACCATATACAGTGTCCTTCAATAGAAATATGGTAAGAAAACGGCTATAGTGTTTATATTTATCTAAAACCCTTCTATCATAATTTTATGTAAAAATCTTTAAGTTATGCTCTCTTTCATGGAAATGAAAAGGTTAAAAAATAAAGTATTTCACTCTACCAACTTAAAGTGACATCTAACTCTGCATAAAGTGCACTGTGTAATATATTTAATCAACAGAAATGTATAACAGAATAAATAAATTAATAATATATATATATATATATAATATCATAATCATCATCATTAGCAGCCTTACAACCATTTTCCTATGCTGGCATGGGTTGGATGAGACTTTTCGAGACAGAATTCTATGATTAGGTATCTTCCTGATGTCAACTCCCATTTTATTTAAGTAAAGTACAGATGTTTGCATATCTAACTGCTGAGCCACTGGATTTCTGTTTAGATGGGAAGTAAACAAATGTCACCAGCTACATTAGTGATATCAGATAGGCAGAAAAGTGAAGAGAGAGACAAGCAAACATAATAAGAGGTAAACTACTCCAAATAGAAATAATATGTAAGAGTTCTTACTTCTGGGTTTTTCAACAATGTACTTAAAATGTCCAAAACTATATCCCATCCGGCATAGGTGAGTATTTTACCATATCGCTTCACCAAATGGCCAACACTAAGAGTCACTTCAAATGCTACGAGCTGGCTTCCACAATCTAACACCTTTAAAATAGGAAAATAAAAAAACATAAATAACAATTATATTAGCTGACTCAGCTAAACTTGGAATTCAATAGATTCTATATAAAGTACCATACAAATACACACACACACACACACAAGGCATTGGACAACCTGAGGCTATCATAAATGACACTTGTCCAAGCTGACATGCAGTGGGATTAAAGCCAAGGCCTAATGATTGTGAATATATGTGCATATGTATGCACACATGCATCCACTCACACACACATGCACCCACACACAGACACACACATGCACTCACACACAAGAAAAAAGAGAAGAGCTACTAAAAGAAGAAAGCAGTACTTATCTGAAAGAAGGTACACAGTGGGATCAAACCCAGAATGAATGTGAAATTAACCTTTTAAGCCATATGATACATCAACAAACACACACACACACACACAAAAGAAAAGAGAAAAGTTAGTAAAAGAAGAAATCAGTACCTGTCTGAAAGAAGGTAATACTGATGATGGTGGCTGGCTAAGACTTGTTACCTTTTTAGAGCCCCAGAGAGCCATACCTAAGTAATAGACAGCTGCTCGAAGCACTTGCTCATCAATACTGTGGTTTCTGATAAAAAAAGAAGACACATTTTAGATTATTTTTTTTATATTTAAATATTGATCCCCCCTCCCCCTTAATCATGCAATTTGAAAAAAAAAACTTTTATTTTACTTATCTAAGTTATCTGACTGATGTTATACTGGTTCACTGGGAAGGTGAATGAAGGTCATAGAAAGTACCCCCTGTCCCACTAAACTATAAAGAAAATATACAGTACAGTTTTGGTTATGAAGAGAATGTAATAACAAAAACACTTCTTTCTTTTACAATGCTCCCACTGCTTCCAGTTGAAAATTGTACCTCACTATAATACCTATTTACAGCCTTTTAGACGGACTCATTCCAGTATTAAGTGTTTTGGTTATAGACAGAATATAGTGACAGAAACAGTTCTATCTTTTACAATGTTTCACCTGTAAACTACACCACCTTATGGTAATAGTTTAGACTGGATTAAGTGAACACAGCACAATGACAGGCTCTTTGATAAAGAGTCAAAAAGCCCAACATTCCATCCACAATAGCAGCAGCCACCCCCCATTAAAAAAAAGAAAAGAAACCAAAACAGTTTTTATAAGATGTAGTAAACATGGTGGTGCACCAGTATGGCCACAGCCCATAAGTTGGACCAAGTGAAAGAGTAAAAAAGTAGTAACTACTAACTTTTCTTCCAGTAGACAACACATGATGTGTATTACATGATGGCCAAGATGTGTATTTAGCAACTTTCTCATCACCTACAGAAAGGAAAGAAAAATTTATTGAATGATTTTACATCTACTGAAGACAAAGACAGAGTAAGGTTTTCAGTAATCAGAACCAAGTGTCTCTTTACTTAATGTTAGTGTGTTTTGTTTACTAATATTACAGTATTTTGTTTACTAATGTTAAACTGTAATTTTTCTATAGGAAAAAGCAAATTCATTATAAAATATAGCAATTATAAAAATACACACATTTAAAAAAAAATAACAAACAAAAAAGTAAATAAGAAAAGATATTTACCTCCCAACTCGTGGTTGCATTGTTGCGGATGTTAAGTGTGCGACATAATACTGTGACAATATAGGTTAAACAATTTGCTGGAACACATTGAAGATCAATAACCAAACCCAAAAGTTCTACACATTGCTGCAAAATATAATACCATCATTATCATTATCTGTGTTTATACCCCTTAGCATTTACATTATATTTACTATTGTATTGTTGTGGTAATGGCTTTATCTCACATAATATTGAATCTATGAGATTTTGATATTATTTATTATGAGTGGCCAGTTTGAACAGAAAAAGGTGAGAGAATTCTAGTCGGATACGACCAGTTAAAATGCTAAAGGGTTAACATGGATCTGACAAGTTGTCATGTTCTGAAGCTAAACTGGTCAGGTGACCATGTATTACTCATACATTTTGTTTTGGACATAGTTTCTATGGCTGGATACCCTTCCTAACATCAACGACTTTACAGTTACTTGGAGCATTTTATCATGGCATCAGTACCACAACGTTACGGGGTGGAGTGGGTGTTTTTTTATTGTGGTACCAGCACAATCTCATTGCAACACTAGGGTGCTTAATCAATAAAAAGAAATGGTTAATTGATAAAAATTTCTTAATTATAGTATAACCCTTTGATTACTATATTTCTGCCTTTGATATTTCAAATAATTTTGAAAACAATCAAGAATTTTGACGTATTTATTAATATAACTAACTTTCTCATTATTAAGCTGGTGCATGGAACACAACAAAGATTCTCACATGAAGTTATGATGGAAGATTTTAGATAAATAGAAACACTTTTAAACCAACAGTTTTGTATCATAGAACCAGGGATGGTTTCAGGCAGTTTGGTATCAAAAGGGTTAAGCATTTATCACTAAAATAACTACAACATAAATTGCCAAGTGTTAAACTATGTTATAGAGCATGAATTTTTAAATATTAATCCCAACTTGTACACTGAGTCCATCTTACTGAATAGTTACAATCTCCAGCAGCTCAGATCTAAACACACATTGCAGATGTACACCTACTGTAATCCAAGACACCTGTTTTTAATGCTTTAGCATTTACATTACTCTATAATTACTACTACATGTTCATGGTAAAGGCTTTATCTCTCATAATATAAAATCTATGAGATTTTGATATTATTTAGAGAACCGTACCTTAACATCAGTATCAATGGCCAGTTACAGCTGGTTTAAACAAAAAAAGCTGAGAGTTCTGGCCGGATACAGCCAATTTAAATGCTAAAGGGCTAAAGATCTGAGAATCAAATGACGAAAAACTATCTATGTAGGTAGCTATAAGGTAAAGAAGGGCCCTTAATTCCTGATGGAGTCATTGGATTGCTATCCTGACGCACAGTGGGTCTTGGGAATTTCAAACCTGGTAGAGTACATGCTTCTCCAGGTCGTAACTCAATCAATGTTTTTCAGAGCAAGTGATAAAGAGTGATTGATAACCAATACTGGACTGATACTTTATTTATTGACTTCAAAAGCAAGAAATGCAAAGATGACCTCAGCAGGATTTGAACTCAGAACGCTGTGAGCTGGAACAAATACTGAGGCTTTTTTAATATGACACCCAAGTGATTTTGCCAATTCACCAAATTCAAATAGCTGTAAATAAAGATCATAGTTCACCTGTATATGCTGTGCATGGTACTATGGACTAATGAGTAGTTACAATACTGAATTATAATTCCCTGACTGGCTACTTGAAGTGATATAGATACATCCAATAATAATATTATCTATGTTACAAGCACCATCACCAACAACTATTCCTGGAGTTGTGGGAACAATTATAAAAGAAATGTGTCTTACCTTAATATCATTTAAGTCTTTAACTTTGGTAATCAACATACACGTTGACCTTTGGACAAAAACAGAAAGACAAGATTAGAATATTTAAACGTATGTCAAAATTATATATATATATATATATATATATATATATATATATATACACACACACACACACACACACACACACATTGAAGTCATCAGATAAGATGTGATAAGCAGGCAAAACTCCAGAGTAACAAGACTCACTATTTAGCCATAATAAAATATTTAAACTCTACTTTGGTATTGAATACTTTTCTCCCAACCTTCAACAACATATGGATATATATATATAGGACACAACATCAATATTAATGATGATGATTAAAGAATCTATTAATTAGTTTGAGATATTCAGTGAGTAGGCAAGAATACATACTGGATGATAGTTGATAAAGACTGTTCATCAAAATAACCAACATTAAAAAGGATTGCATTAACAACCAAAGTAAGAAACTTTGAGATGTAGTTCAGTTTGGTAATTTCTTGAATCAATATTGCCAGCAAATGAGCTGCAAGGGAAAAAAACATAATAAAAGAAACTCAAATGAAATAGTTACACAATTATTTAGGTCAAGAAAAACAGCAATAATATTTTCAGGTCATTTTCCCTGTTAAAGCAGGAGTTAGCCTTGTAAGCCCCTATCGCCTGCATTAAAATAATAATAATAATAATAATAATGAAATTATTGTGTACAGTGCTCAGGTGCACTACAACTCATCAAAGGTGCATGTATAGTACATAGAATAATGTACAAATGTCAGGAAAATAAACAGTGTATGAGTCATGATATAATAACAATAACAATAATGAAATATTGTGCACAGTGCCCAGGTGCACCACAACCCATCAAAAAAGTGCATGTACAGTACATAGGGCAATGCACAAACATCAGTAAAATGAACAGTGCACACATGTGTGCATGTGTATGGAAGGGGCACATCAGGTGTAGTTTTGGCGTATTTCGGGAAGCATGAGTGTCTTAAAGGATGCAGTGTCTCGGCAGCTAACAATTGACGCAGGTAGTTTGTTCCATGCTTCAGCAACTCTGAGCGTGAAAAAATGTCTGCGAAAGTCATGGGAGCTGTGCTGTTTTCTTATCTTGTAGGCATGTCCACGTGTGTTAGACACATGGAGATCAAAGAGGCGCTCAGGGTTGCAGTTGGCGAGATGGTTAAAAACTTTGTGGGTATTCACCAAGTCCATTGCCAGACGTCGGAGCTTCAATGAATCCATGCCCAGGGAAGCAAGGCGTTCAGAGTATGGTAGGTGTCTGATGGAGGGTATGCGCTTGGTTGCACGTCTCTGAACAGTTTCCAGGAGGTCAATGTTCCGAGCAAGATAGGGGTTCCAGACTGATGATGCGAATTCCAAGTGTGGTCGCACCATAGCTGTATACAGTTTTAAATAGATGGCTGGAGAGCGGCTAACAAAGGTCTTGCTGAGTGATGCCAAGACACCCTCGGCCTTCTTGACAATCTTAGAGACATGCTTTGTCCAACGCAAATCGTTGCTGACAGTAATGCCCAGGTCACGTTCACAAGAGGACTTTTTGATGTCAGTGTTGTGG
Organism: Eledone cirrhosa; assembly: GCA_964016885.1. NCBI lineage: Eukaryota > Metazoa > Mollusca > Cephalopoda > Octopoda > Eledonidae > Eledone > Eledone cirrhosa. The sequence goes on along the minus strand of OZ024747.1, from coordinate 41,980,780 downwards.
AGGGAGTATGTGGACGCTGGATTTTTCCTTCCAAAATGCATGGTGGTACACTTGTCCACAGCCAACTTCAGTTGCCAGTCTGTGATCCATTGCTGCATTGTGTCCAGGTCTAATTGTAGGAAAGAGTTGTAAATTTCAGGATCAGTCCTTTTGATTTCAAGGTACAGCTTGATGTCATCTGCATATTTTAGTACCGTGGCATTCTGTAAGTTGGCATCTATGTCATTAATATATGCCACAAACAAAAGAGGACCAAGAACAGATCCCTGTGGTACACCAGATGACATCTCATATGGTGAAGAATGCTGTCCTAGAACCGTGACTACTTCCTTTCGGCTGAGAATGAAGGATTTCAGCCAGTCGAAAAGTTAAATTGGTGTTTGGAGCAAGAGCTTTAAAAAATCTTCTTAGATAAAATTATAATGGAAGGATTTTAGATAAACATAAATACTTTAAGCCTTTCATTACCATATTTCGAACGAAAGATATTGCCTATCATTTTAAAATAATTTTGAAAAAAATCATCAAAAGTTTGAAGGGATTTAGTAACATAACTTTTTTATTATTAAGCTGGTGTTTAACACATTACTTAACAAATGGTCTTACATAAAATGATGGAAAATTTTTAGATAAATATAAATACTTTAAAATGACAACATTGTATTATTAATCTAGGGACAGTTTCAGGCAATTTGGTATCAAGAGTTTATTTGAAAACCTTAGAGGCTAATGGGGACAGTGAACAATAGGGACAAATATTCCTATTAAAGGTAGTGTTCTTCAAAAAGGCCCAATATTTTTATTCAACTAAGTAAATTGAAAAAACTCTAGGATTACATTTCCAATCCAGAGAAACAATACATTATTTCAACTGATGGCTTATGATATTCTTAAATGATACTTTATCTCCTCAGCCATTTCAACAGTAATCCTTGAACTTCATTAAATTTATATAACAAGATGCCTTGCAGGGACACGTGGCTTAGTGGTAAGGCTGTTGGACTTATGATCATAATGCCATGGGTTTGATTCCTGGGCTTGGGTTGCGTGTTGTGTTCTTGAGTAAAACACTTCATTTCACATTGCTCCAGTATACTCAGTTGAAAATGAGTACCAGCAATAGCTGGGGTTTACCCGTGATAGACTGGCATCCTGTCTTGTACTCTCAGTCGCTTCACGCCATGAAACCGAGATAAGCATTGGCCTAATGAGCCTTCTGACTTAAGGCAGACAGATTTTAGATGGCTACAAGACTCAAGATTGTTGTGTTTTATTAAATCAATAATTTTGTGAATAGCATTGTTAGTTACAGGTTTGCAATGGGTTAATAGTGGCTTTGTTGCACATTCCAGATGGTAAGGCAGATACACAAGTGTTAATATAAATATATGAAATAGACAGTAATTCAGTAGTTTAGCTTACCAGTTTCTGCTTCAAAATAGGTCAAATTCTTGCCATTTGATGTAAGTGTGGAAAATAATTCTAATCTGAAAAATTTAATGAGGAAAAAAACAAAACATTAAGCTTCATAAATTTCACCATCATCATCATTATCATCATTTAACGTCTGCTTTCCCAGCTAGAAAGGGTTGGATGGATCTACATAGACCAAGTCAGTACTGAAGCAGGGCTATATAAATAATGGCACAATAATGGAAATTGCTGCTTTTAAGGTGTAAAGAAAATTAAAAAAAAGATTATATGTTTTCTACTTTCGGCACAAGGCCAGAAATTTTGGAGGAGGGGAATGTTGATTAAATCAACCTTGGTATTTGACTGTGAAGGTGCATGGCTTAGTGGTTTGAGCATTGGGCTTACAATCATGAGGTTGTGAATTTGATTCTCAGATTAGGTGATGCGTTGTGTCTTTGAGCAAGACACTTTATTTCACATTACTCCAGTTTACTCAGCCATTATGTTTCCCTTGAACAACATTGATGGTGTGGAGAAGGAAGACCGGTATGAATGGGCAACTGCTGGTTTTCCACAAACAATCATGCCCAGATCTTGTGCCTCGAGAAGGGAACTTTTTAGACGCAAAGCCCATGGTCATTTATGACCAAAGGGGATTTTTACTTTTACTTTAGTACTTGACTGTACTTTTTTATTGACCCTGGAATGATGAAAGGCAATAATAATATACAAATACTCACCGATAACCGAAATCATCAGGATTTGATAAATCTATTATGATATTAAAAAAATGTCTTCGCAACTGTCCCAAATGTTCTTTCTGTAAAGATAAACATTTTAATTAGTTATAATTCATCATTATATTAACATCAAGGAGCTTCTATGCATTTGTTTGACCTATTAGAAACGGGAGCCAAATTCCCATCAACTCACACACTATTTAATGCTGGGACTTGACTGACTGCCTCCTTTTTCATGTAAGTTACAGTCGAGACATCTGATGTCTTTCTCGATCCCTGAACTGCCACTTTCCACTGCAACCCACCTGAGGAAGATGCCCCATGAGTTGGAGTGACTGATGCAGCAGGTGTAACTGGCTCTTCTCTGCAAAGCACAGCTGAAATATATCACCTAAACGGGGGTATAGAATCTGCCCCATCATCTCTAACTTCCCTTGACTTACATTTATTTTTTTTTTTATATTCCAAACATTATATATTTAATTGAAATAAAATTCAATCCTTCTTCCTCTATTTACCATCTTCAAAACAGAAAGTACACATTAGATAATGTACATCTAGACACCTCTAAAAAATGGATTGTCCATGGTTGGAAAGATTTTTGTCATACATTTGCTGACCTGGGTCTAAATAAGAACAACAATGGACATACCTGTTAGGTAGAGGTAGGACAAATTTGCAGTTCAGTATCTTCTCAATCCTCTCATATGAGCATGGAAAATAGTTTTAATCAACAATAATCTATCCCATTCTTAACCCTTTTATTACCATATTTCTATCAAAAAACACTGCCTATGATTTAAAAAAAATTTTGAAAATAATCAACAATTTTCTCATTATTAAGTTAGTGTTTGGAGCATAACTTAAAGGTTCTTACATAGAATTATATAATTGTTTCTACTTTTGGCACAAGGCCAGCAATTACCCAGTGCATTACTGGTACTTTATTTTATCGACCCTGTAAGGATGAAAGGCAAAGTTAACCTCAGCAGGATTTGAACTCAGAATGGCAAGGACCGTAACTCTATGCGTGAAAGCATGGCGTCCGACCCTCTACCGATACTGCCAAAGGTTTTTAGATAAATATAAAACATTTTAAAATAAACAGCTTACTCTTGTAGAACCAGGGGCAGTTTCAGGCAGTTTGGTATCAAAACACTTGAGAAACATGCCACAGTGTGTACTTTCACACTAACCAACTATGCTACCTTGGCAAGTATTAAAAAGACTAATTCTGTTAATCTATTCACTGATAATAGTATATGATAGTGCACATACTTAAATATGGAATGTTACTCGAGTGTCATCCCAGACAAGGGGTTTGCCACCATGGAACGGGAAGACGGTCATGCCATCTGGCCTTTTGCCATCCCATCAGTCCAGAACCACCAGCTCGAGCTGGGAAGGGAAGCCCGCAGCGTCCAAGCCATGCTTTATGACCTCGTTGAGGGCAGCACGGCGTGGGAGGGGGGCGGCACTGTGGCGACAGGAAAGCGGGTGGAGGCCGAGAGAGTCCAACCAATATCACTTACAAGGCACAAGTCAACCTATGGTTATCGTAAATTAGATTTGCCCAAGATACAGCACAGTAAAATTGAATCTGACCTCTTAACCATTCATTTTTGTTGTGACATTTTGTCGTAGCACCAGCACTACCCCCTTACAGGGTGGACTGGGTACATTTTGTTGTAGCACCAGCACTACCCCCTTACAGGGTGGACTGGGTGCTTTTTATTGTGGCATCAGCACTACCACCTAACAGGGTGCTTTTTATTGTGGCATCAGTACTACCACCTAATAGGGTTGACTGGGTGCTTTTTATTGTAGCATCAGCACTACTACCTAACAGGGTGGCCTGGGTACTGTTGGTTGTGACATCAGCACTACCACTTAACAGGGTGGGCTGGGTACTTTTTGTATCCAGGGTGTATATACGATTTCTCATATGTCCAATATCTCTCCTACATCACTGCAGTAGATTGCCAGTATCGGTAGAGGGTCGCTTTCCAGCATAGAGTTACGTCCCTTTACGGGTGTGTTCAAATCCCACCGAGGTTAACTTTGCTTTTCATCCTTACGGGGTTGATAAAATAAAGTACCAGTAATGCACTGGGGTAATTGCCGGCCAAAGGTAATAACAATTATATAGTAGATGTTGTTCAAGTTGTTGTCATCCTAGTTTAGCCACAGGTCACCCTCAACAAACAGACCTATGATCAGAGGCACACCTGCTGTGACTATTCCATTTTTTCTCTCTCAAACAGAAAATCTTGCACTAGATCACTCAATGTGACCTTCCTTTATTTAAGACAATATGGTATGAATTGAGGGGTTTTTAACAGCTATTTCTAGAAGGTTGAGCTTCCATGTAGAGGCTCCTACTTTGGCTCAATGCTAACAGGTGACATTTGGCAAAAGCTAATGTACTGACAAGAGGAAAGAGCATTTACAAGTTAACATAGTTATATGTGTATTAGTAACCATAAAATAGAAAGTTGCCAGCAGCTGTAGACTGTGAAAAGATTAGTTTACAGACAACAAGGTAAACAGAATATTTATATATTGTAACTGTTATATTGCACTGTCAGTAGGTGTATTCTGTGAAAGTGTTAACTCCTATTTCACAGAGATAAGTACAGTATCTATTACACAGTAGTGGCATCAACAGCTAAGATTTTTCTATTAACTCATTGACTATAATAAGATTTCTAACAAGATACAACATTAACCATTTCATTGCCATATTTCTTATTGAAAAACAGTCTACGATTTTCAAATAACTTTGATCAAGAATTTGAAAGGATTTAATAATGATTTCTACTAAAGGCACAAGGCCAGCAATTTTGTGGGTGACAGGGAAAGCCGATCAAATTGACCCCAGTGCATTACTGGTGCTTTATTTTATCGACCCCCTAAGGATGAAAGGCAAAGCTAACTTCAGCAGGATTTGAACTCAGAATGCAAAGAGCCATAACTCTGTGTCGCAAAGTATAGTGTCTGGCACTCTACCAATCCACCAATAATATAATTGACTAGGATAGAAGATTTTTTAGATAAATACAAACACCTAAACCCTTTCATCACTATATTTCTAATGAAAGACATTATTTATGATATTCAAATAATATCTAAAATAATCAACATTTTCATTATTAAGCTGCTGTTTGGAATATAACAAAGGTTCTTACATAAAGTTATGTTCTGCATGAGCAAGACACAGTCATCCAATCTGGCTTGTCACACAATGGAACAGCTCATCTAACCCATGCTAGCATGGGGTAGAAAATGGACGTATGATGATGATGATGATGATTCCATGGTTCATTCTGCTATTTCTATTGTTGCACCATCAAATCAGTGGATTAAGTGAGATGCATTTTTTAGCACTGAATATTTTCTCTTGTTTCCCAATTTTAGAGCTTAACACTTTTGATACCAAACTGCTTGAAAATGTACCTGCTTCTATGATACAAAGCTATGTATTTTGAAGTGTTTATCATCATTTTTTCATCAACTTTTCCATGTTGACATGGGTTGGATGTGACTTTTGGGAGTATTGTTTTACAGCCAGATGCTCTCCCTGCTACAAACCGTTTTAACTGCTTCTTACAACATGCAGGGATATGGTGTACCTATTCTAAACTGAATGCACACATCTGATTTTGGCTTGGTTTCTATGGCTGGATGCCCTTCCTAACACCAATCCCATTTACAGTGTGTACTGGGTGCTTTTTGCTACAACAATGGAATATCTGAATTATTTGTTGCATCTTAAGCTAATTCAGAAATTTAAGATAATATCACACACCCATCTCGTGTTAGTTTTTAGGAAAGACATCCAGCCAAAAATGAAATATAGAAGAGAGGTGAGGTCCTTCAACTTGTCTAGGAAGGCAGTAACTTCAAATAAGAACTGACTCCGATTATGATAGCCAATCGAACCCATCGTAGTAAGGAAAACACATAAAATGATGATAGTAGCCAAAGAAAACTAAACTGAAACTACTGATGGTTTGTGTTAATAATACTTATTTTAAATGGAATAACACTTATCTCATGTGTTTTTATGTACTACCAATGAATGATTCACTCAGAGCTGCTCTATAACAGTGTAGGCAAATGGTACTACAACTATTGGCTCTTGCTCGCTTGATCCAGCAGAACAACCAAGATGCGACAAGCTGGAAGGTGAGAGAAAGCTACATCTGCACTGGACTGGTACTTTCATTATCAACCTCAAAAGGATGAAAGGTAAAGTGGACTTTGGCAGGATTTGAACTTAGAATGCAGAGACAAGGAACACATATCCAATGCTCTAACAACTCTCCTAAATGGACCACCTTAGGCAAAGTGTACTGCCTACAATACCTAGATAATTTTACCCACTACCATCAGCTAGAAGTTGTTTATTTATGACAGCAACACCTGCACGACAACTATCGGGGGAGCAAAGGATATCTTCATACATCAAATAGCTTGAAGCTCACTTGTGAAATCAAATTATAGCCGAGTCTTCTGGTCCTTTGCCATAAACTTTGCAGAAGCTTCTTACTTATAACATCTCAATTAAGATGGCTTCTGTAAGTAGATCTTGTACCAACAGAACATCTTTGGCTGTCCATTTATTTTTTTTATTTCACACTGACCACAACAAAATTCCTTCCCAAACTTTTTTTTTCCATTTTGCATGTCTTACACATCAGTACCAAATGTAAAAACTTTTCCATCACAAAAAAGCAATTGGCCCTGATAACACTATTCCCATAAATAGTACTCTCTCTCTCTGTATCTATCCCAATTACTGTAAATATGTGAGGATCCTGTATCATCAAAACAGGTTATTTATCTGAGACAACCAACAATTTATTATCAGCCCTATTTCCAGTATCTTGGTCATAAACAACATCCCCTTTATTATTTCCATTCTAAATGACGAATCAATCTGCTTTTACACTTGACAACGCCATCTCCTGCTCCTCTCAACTAGCAAGTACATATTCAGCACTGGCCAATCCACAATTGGTGCCCCATCGATGGTAAGATTAAAATATTGTGGCTTCGATTCCTGGACCAGGTTGTGTGTTGTGTTCTTGAGCTAAACACTTCATTTCATGTTGCTCAGCTGAAAATGAGTACCAGCAATAGCTGGGGGTTTAACCATGCAATGGATTGGTGTCCTGTCCAGAAGAAGTCTTGTACTCCCAGTCACTTCAAACCCTGAAAACCAGGATAAGCACTAGCATGATGAGCTTCTGGGTTCAAAGCAAACTTTAGATTTGGTAATATTAGCAGTTTCATTTAAGCTAATACTGCATCAAATTATATCATCATTAATTTGTGAAATGTTTATCTTTTCATTACCTATAACAACAAATCTTAACTACAGTGGTCTCACTCTTGACACTTCAAGAAAAAATTGCCATGTACCCAATCAAACTTACCTGAATATTTTTTTTTACATTTTTTTTACTTGAAATATGACAATTTTGAACAACACATAAAACCTTAATTCAAAAGAAGAACAGTTTCTTACCTGCCCCTTGATAAGATGTAACAGGAAAGTCAATGCAACGTGCCTGTCTTCTGTAACAGGAGAATCAACCAAATCTTTGATAGCTTGCCATATGGCAGCCACAGCATTCTGGAATTAGAAAATGGATAAATTAGAGATCTTTAGTTCTATATTAGGGCCTTTCAGTTGTATCAAAGACATGACAATTTCCTTAGTGTTGGTGATAAATATGATAATCATACCAAGTACACACTGTAAAGTGGTTGGTGATAGAAAGGGCATCCAGTCATAGAAAACTTGCCAAATAAAGGGCTTGTTGGACCCTTCAGTTGTGTCCAAGACATGACAATTTCCTTAGTGTTGGTAATATATACAATGATTACACCAAGTACACACTGTAGAGAGGTGGGTGATAGGAAAGGCATCCAGTCAAACAAAGGGTTGGTGGGTTCATACAGTTGTGTCAAAGTCATAAAAACTTCTCTAGTGCTGGTGTCACAATAAAATGTACTCGATAGAGTGCATGACTGTATGTAAGCGAGATGCAGGCCCCTAGGACATTTCAGAGGTCAGTAGCCCCACTTGAGAACTAACGTGGTCTGTGAAGACTCATCAAACACAGCAGGAAAAATGGATGTTAAATGAGGATGATGATGATGATGGTACCAAGTCCATAGTGGTTAGTGATAAAAAAGGTAGCCAATCTATACTGGTTGGTGATAGAAAGGGGACCCATTCCATACTGATTGGTGACAGAAAGGGTAACCAGTCAATATCAGTTGGTGACAAAAAAGGTACTCAGTCCATATTGGTTGGTGAGAGAAAACCTTTACTTTAATATTGCAAATTTTCAGAGATTTGTCCACTAGTAATGATACTATGAACATTTGAATTAACAAATCACCCCTCACACACACTCAAACAACATTCTCCCTCTTGCACCTCCCATGCCTAAACACAACACCCCCTCACACATACCCCTAGATCTACCTCCCCTACCCCCCTGTAAAGTAGTTGTGATGGCGACATAGCGCCTAGCCCACACTGTAAAGTGGTCGTGTAGGTGTCACGATAAAAAGTACCCAGCACACACTGTAAATGTGGTTGGTGTTAGGAAGGGCATCCAGCCATAGAAGCCAAGCCCAAACCAGTCCTGTATGAGGAAGTGATGGTCATTGAACATGGCTTATCTCACAACAGGGCAACCCGTCTAACTTAAGCTAGTGTGGAAAATGGATGTTAAATGATGACATATATATATAGTTTCGTTGACAAATATATCAATATGCCCAGACACGCAGATATATTGCCCTTGGTATGACAGTGTGGTTTTAGCTCAATGTAGGATAACTAGTATACTACAGAGCCGTTATAGTTATAGGAATAACCAAAGAGTGCTTAGAAATACATTGTTTTATTAGCTAACAGTGTTTCATCCATACCCTATGGCAGGAATCATCAGAGCCTATAAACAAGAGTATATCAAAGTTGCATGCTCCATCGAGCTGCGTCACCAGAACAAGGTTAAAGGACCAGCAGGGGGGTCCCTGAGGCCAGCGCTATATGGAAAAAGACAGAATACATGATGCACATAATGTCATAAAATGTCTTTAAAAATTACATAAAAAATTAAAAAATGACACCAAAAATTTATCACTTAAATGGTGCAATAGATGATAAAGAGGTTAGGAGACATATATATAATCATCATCATCATCATTTTACGTCCACTTTTCCCTGCTTGCAAGGGTGGGACGGGAACTGATTCTGGCTTGATTTCTACAGCTGGATGCCCTTCCTAACACCAACCTTATTTACAGTGGGTGCTGGGTGCTTTTTTGCCGTGGCACCTCCACGACCACTTTGCAGTGGAATGATAGGGACCCCAGTCCCTATCATCTCATTTCTACAGCTGAGTAAACTGGAGCAATGTGAAATAAAGTGTCTTGCTCAAGGACACAACACATTACCCGGTCTGAGAATTGAACTCACAACCTTTCGATTGCAAGGCCAATGCTCTAACCACTAAGCCATGTGCCTCCTAGAGAGAGAGAGAGAGAGAGAGAGAGAGAGAGAGAGAGAGAGAGAGAGAGAGATTTTCATCCAGAGTAAAAACAAAAAGTTAAGAAATTGTGACACCAAAAATAAAGCAACCAAATGTATGTGGCCATAATTAATATCACATCTATAAATACAAACATGTCGACCTGTTTGTATTTATAGATGTTGTGGTATTAAGTATGGCCACTTTATTCTTGGTATCACACTTTAACTTTTTGTGTTTACTCTGGATGAAAATGTATTAACCTTTCACACGCCAATGAGTGCTTTGTGGCTGCCTTAAACAATTTGATTTATATCTGCTACACTATGGCTACAACTTCTATTTATACCTATTATTATTATATAAGGGCGGTGAATTGGCAGTATCGGTAGAGAGTCAGACGCCATGCTTTTCAGCATAGTTACGTCCCTTTACGGTCTGAGTTCAAATCCCGTCAAGGTTAACTTTGCCTTTCATCCTTACCAGGTCGATAAAATAAAGTACCAGTAATGAACTGGGTAATTGGTGGCCTTGTGCCAAAAGTAGAAACAATTATTATATATATATATATTCAATATATAGAGGCGAAAGACACAGAAGAGTGTGTTTTTCTTTACAGGAATTTCAAACCACCAGCATGAAGAGAATATAAGCTACTAGAGGCATAGGTAAAACATTAAAATTAAAAGTATAAATTAAAATGATAAACCAACCTCACCTAAATATATATATATATATATATATATATATATATATATATATATATATATATAATGTAGGAGGTGAGTTTTATTGTAGAACAATAAAGCAATGCAAATATTGGATAAGTAGCACTCAACAATTTATTGGACTGGAGTATATATAAGAAGAAATTAAAAGATGGTTAAAAAAAGTTCCATGTATTTTATTATGCGCATTTCAAAAACAAATCATCCTGGGACGATATTTGCGTTCTCATCAGATAAAATAGGGAGACATGATATGAAGCTTAAAAAAGACACTTGTGAGCAAGGTAGTGTCTAATCAACATATGTTGATTCATATCATGTCTCCCTATTTTATCTGATGAGAACGCAAATATCGTCCCAGGATGATTTGTTTTTGAAATGCGCATAATAAAATACATGGGACTTTTTTAACCATCTTTTAATTTCTTCTTATATACATCAATACTCATCATTTTTTCCATTCAGAGGGTTTTTTTTTTAAATCCCAACTAACAGACTAATTCTATTTAGTCAAATACGGCGTAAGCATATGTTACTACCTAATTTTCAAATTCGCTAGCTGTTTATAAACAAAGCCTGCTTGGTGTCTCCCTATATATATATATATATATATATATATATATAATGAAGGAAATGTGGTAAGGAACCAGGTGGACCATAACGCACCAAAGTACTCAATACTTAGGGTAGTAGAGTGGGTAATAGGAACGAGTGGGACCCGACGGCTGAGCTCAAACCGTTTCGACGGCTAATTCTGGACTCCAGAATTGAGTCCAGAATTAGCCATCGAAACGGCTTGAGCTCAGCCGTCGGGGTCCCACTCATTCCTATATATATATATATATAATCTGAGTTTTCCGAATATTAATAATAACATTCAATACGTTTGTAATTATACAAACAAGCCTCAATTTTATAGCCATGTCAGTAGAATGAACATGTTATTAATATTCGAAAAACTCAGATTACATTTATTGTATTCAGCCATGTAGAGCAAAATTTTCTTTTTCTTTCTTTTTCTTCTTTCTTTTCTTCTTTTTATATATTTATATATTATGAAATACTGTTGGCTTCTTGCTCACATTAGTTTCTCTATTTTCATTTATATATATATATATATTCACACAGATACATACACAAACACATTCATACATGTGCAATCACATATATATTCATATGCACACACACACATCACATACGTATGTATCATAAAATATATTATTTGCTACTAAACTGTCTAAAACTATCAGCTTACAATAAGAAATCTCTGCATTCTTACATAGGAAAGAAAGAGCATAAATACAAGAAACAAGGGAAGGTTTTTTTTTGGTTTTGTTTTCTATAAAAATAGCTAATGTACAATATTTACATGATGAAGGTTGTATATTTGATGTAGTTTATTTCTAAATTCTATGTTATCTTAAAGCCTTAAGACAGAGCCAACAACTATAATCACATGAAGTGTTGCTCTTGATTAAGGAACAATTTTTTAGCTGGTATGTAAAGAATTTAAAGGAAAGATTGATGGCAGGAGTAACAACGATAAAGGTCCTAAAGGGAGAATTTAAACAAGACAGAAGGCATGACACATTGAATAGATGGAAGAAAAAAATATGTATGGGCAATTCATACGTGAAGTGCCTGAGACAGTTGATAAAGATTGGAACTCTGCCCGACCTTCCCTTTCTCTCAGCCCATTTCAGGGTAAGAGAGGTCACCCTGCTTGCCACCTTGTCCCAGTTTTTGTCCATGTCTGAGTAAATGGTTGTTTGTCAACTCCAACCAACTTTAATAGTACAGAAATATATGACTGAACAAAATGTTCAATTGGTATATCTAGTTATAATCATGTTTGATCATATCTAAGGTATACAGATATAATAATAATAATAATAATAATGAAATTATTGTGTACAGTGCTCAGGTGCACTACAACTCATCAAAGGTGCATGTATAGTACATAGAATAATGTACAAATGTCAGGAAAATGAACAGTGTATGAGTCATGATATAATAATAATAACAATAATGAAATATTGTGTACAGTGCCCAGGTGCACCACAACTCATCAAAAAAGTGCATGTACAGTACATAGGGCAATGCACAAACATCAGTAAAATGAACAGTGCACGAGTCATGATACACACATGTGTGCATGTGTATGGAAGGGGTACATCAGGTGTAGTTTTGGCGTATTTCGGGAAGCATGAGTGTCTTAAAGGATGCAGTGTCTCGGCAGCTAACAACTGACGCAGGCAGTTTGTTCCATGCTTCAGCAACTCTGAGCGTGAAAAAATGTCTAGGAAAGTCATGGGAGCTGTGCTGTTTTCTGATCTTGTAGGCATGTCCACGTGTGTTAGACACATGGAGATCAAAGAGGCGCTCAGGGTTGCAATTGGCGAGATGGTTAAAAACTTTGTGGGTATTCACCAAGTCCATTGCCAGACGTCGGAGCTTCAATGAATCCATGCCCAGGGAAGCAAGGCGTTCAGAGTATGGTAGGTGTCTGATAGAGGGTATATAACTGAACTAAATGTTCAATTGACATTTCTCGTTATGACTATATTTGATCATATCTAAAGTACAGAGATGTATGACTGAACTATGAACTAAATGTTCAGTTGGTATGTCTAGTTATGACCATGTTTGATCATATCTAAGGTACAGACTGAACTAAATATTTCTAGTTTATGATCATGCTTGATGATTATTAGACAGCCTGATCATAAAACAAGAGATTAAACCTATTGCTAGTATTTCATTGCGTCTCTCAACAAAACACCTTATCCTCCATTGAATCACCTCACATGGCTGATCTCTTAGAAATGTTACCTTGCACCGATTCTAAAAATGAAGATATGCACCAACCCTCAACCCTTTTTTTCCATATTTCTAATGAAATAATCACTGACTGTGTTCCTATTAATTTTGAAAATATAATTAACCAAATATCTAGAGGGAGTGATTTAGTAAAATAATTAATTATTTCATTAATAAGCTGGTATTTAGAATATTACTTATCAAACATCTCTTAAATAAAATTATGGTGGAAGGATTTAATATATGGATAAACATTTTAAAATGAGCAGTTTTGTATTATAAATCCAGGACAGTTTCAGGCAGTTTGGTATTTAAACCGATTGTATTTGGTCAGAATTCTCTCACCTCTTTCTGTTCAAACTGGCCATAACTGGCTGCTCATCCTAATGTTAAGGTATTGTTCTCAAAATAAATAATATCAAAATCTCGTAGATTCAATATTATGTGATTGAGTATTTACCATGAAAATACAATAGTAAATATAATATAAATGCTAAGGTCTTTTCATAGTTTAGGTGAGATTTATACTATCTTTATTAAAGAGCTTCATAACAGTATAGTGTTTGTTGAGAGAATTTAAGCAGTATAGGTAACTGCATAGAAACATTATATTCTGTTTATATATTATAGATGTGCTCTCTAATTGGATGGTGATGGAATGTATCTGATATATATATACTAACCTTGGGTTGGGGAAGAAGAGATCATGATAGATCTAATAATGTTAGGAGGGTCTGAGATGCCAAGACAAGATGAAGAAAACTCCACACAGAGAGAGCTATGTTTCTAAATCATGCCAGCAGGAAAAAAACAAGGAGATGGTGGCAAACATTAAGATAATTTTGATGGTGGTGATAATATTGATTATCAAAAACAATAAAGATGATGATGATGATGCAACATGACATTCCCTTTGTTTATAAAACCCCTATTTATTATATAAGAAATTATAAGAAATTTCAGAGCTGTACTTGTTTGGTAAGCGACTTCATTTGTGACAGGGTATTGAAAATAAAGTAATTATATTGTGCAAAAGTCATTTTAGCCATTAACATACAAACAGACACACACACAAACTGTTAAATTAACTTTGCAGTTAGTTTTATCTTTTATTTTGTGGTGTCAAACCTTTGCTCTTTGTAAGCTGGTTACTGACACAATTTTACTACATAAATGATAAATGTAAAGTGAATTTAACAGGTTTTTGTCAGGGGGAGGGGGTTAATGGCTAAAATGATGATGTAATTACTTATATATGTGTCAAATGAAATTTACAACATGACATAAAGGTTAAACAGCTTCCTGGTAAATGTACAGAAAAATTCTAAAAATTTGCCAGTGGAATTTTTCATTAAATTTTTACTTTCAAATGAGGACAAATTAAAAGTACAGAAAAAATAAAAATGAGTTGCTAAATCAAGTTCAAAGATATCAATCAATCAAATCATTCTTTACACTTCCCTGGCCATATTTCTCAAGAAATTCACACCTCGAAATTTCAGTTAATATTCAAAAATCTAGAGGGATTTAGTGAAATATGTGACTTTTTCACTAATTAATTTAACCCTTTCATTACCACATTTCTAATGATAATAGTAAAACTTTTCAATTAATTTTCAAAACAAAGAAGAATTTTGAAGGTTTGTATCAAAAAGCTTAAGGAAAAAAATATCCCCAAAATATCAAGTGCACCATCCTTACCTAAATTTTAATTCCAATCTAGAAAACAGGGGCTCCATATTACCGTCCCCATCTTCTCATCTATCACCATCAAGATTCTTCCCATCACAAACAATATCATTTCATAGCCAGTCTCACAGAAATCTCTGTAGTTCCCTGGGGAGAATATCTTCCCTTCTACTGAACATTTCCTACATGTTTGCATTATAAATTCATTTCAATACAACACAGCTTGGATTTAATTGATCCTCCACATGTTGCTGTCAACTATGATTGAAAGTATTCTCAGCTATGATCACCCTCTTTTTTTTTTTTATATCTTAGGCATAGTATATGTAAGACTACATTATCCGATGTACCCTCCCCCATTGGTTATTTCTAGCAGGTTGAGCAACCATCTTGTGTCTACTTTCTCTGGTTTGATTTCCTTCACATGTTTTATGGCAAGTCTCAAATTCCTTCTGTTTCATATTCATTGCTCCGAGAAGATTAAGTTGATTAGAGAGCCTAAACTGATAATCAGGACTTCTCCAGTTCACCTAATATGAGACACTAAACAAAAACAAACACAAAACAACTACAAAGTAAAGTGAGGTGGAGAGGGGTTACAGCCAGACTGTCTACAGAAAGGGGGTGAGGGAGGCAATAAAATAAGTCACTTTAAGTAGGTAGATAATAAATAGTTGTTTCTACTTTTGGCACAAGGCCAGCAATTATCCCAGTACATTACTGGTACTTTATTTTATCAACCCCGTAAGGATGAAAAGAAAAGTTAACCTCGATGGGATTTGAACTCAGACCGTAAAGGGACGTAACTGTGCTGGAAAGCATGGCGTCCGACCCTCTACCGATACTGCCAATTCACCGCCCTATTTATTATCTACCAAGTAGGTAGATAATAAATAGTGTTAGTAATTATGATGAGAGAAAACACAAAGATTGTTTTTTCTTAACATTTGACAAGATCCCAGACCTCCTTCGCTTACGGAGTGGAGTCGAACTCGCCAAATCGGGTCAATGTTTGCATTGGTCTTTCCATTGCTGATAACATCCACTGATCGCAAATCTTGGCATATAGCTAACACAATTTCTAGAAACACCCAGAGTTTTAAAACTACAAGTTAAGAGAGATGGTCAGTTTTACAAGGCCCTAAACAGAGTTAGTTCCAACAAATGTACATATGTATAGACTCTGTAAATCCTGATTGAGTTGTAGGAGCACTGCCATGACATATTTGGACACTTTAAACTTGGCAGAGCCCATCCCCTTTCCAGGTGTGAGCATAGTTGATTTCTTCCAGAGAAGGAAATTAAAAGAAAGACAGGAAGTGAGAAAAAGCTATAGAAGAAGGATCAACCTCAGTACATGACTGATACTATTTTTAATTGACTTTGAATGGATGAAAGGCAAAGTTGACCACAGCAGAATTTGAGAGCTGAGAGCCAGAACAAATACCGAAAAGCTTTCTATCCAAAGTTTTAATGACTGCCAATTCACTGCATTCAAATATAGATGACATGGAGGCACGTCGTCTAGTGATAAGGGTGTAGGATTTACGATCATAATGTCATGGGTTTAATTTCTGGGCTGTGTTGTGTTGTGTTCTTGAGCAAAACACTATTTCACGTTGCTCCAGTATATTCAACTGAAAATGAGTACCAGCCATAGCTGGGGGTTTAACTCTGCGATGGACTGGTGTCCTGTCCAGGGAGGAGTCTTGTACTCTCAGTCACTTCATGCCACAGAAACCCGGAATAAGCACCGGCCCGATGAGCTTCTAGACTTGAAACAGACTTTAGACTAGACTTAGGCTTAAAAACATAGATTATTATCATTTAATGGCTATATTGGAAAATCATAGACAAGGTGTAAATTCAAGCTGGGGCAACAGTACTATCAAGGAAAGAGTTCTGTGATGGCAACAAATTTAACATCTGGTTACCAACCAGTCTTGTGACTTGAAAATTATCTCTTCTTGGTTAATACAGTATTAGATAAACAGAAATAGTCAAAACTTTTTAATCCTGGCGGAGCCCATTCCTTTTTCAGGTCTTCCACAGAATGAAAGAGAAAGTGATAGAAAGTGAGAAAGAACTATAGAGGAAGAATCAACCCCAGTACTGGACTGATACTTTTTTTATCGACTTCGAAAGGATAAAAGGCATAGTTTACCTTGACAAAGCATTCCCAATCCACACCCTAGCAATACTGCCAATCCATTACTTACAGAAATAATACAATTAGGAAAGAATAAGTTAATGACCAATATTATTTTCATTTTTCTGGTAAATTAGTAGACACTCTGTACATGTTTTAGTCTTATTCTGAACTTATAAAAATGATATTCAAGGAAATGAAAATGGTATTAGTTATTGACTAATACTGTTTTTTCTCCACTGCATTATTTCCAGTTAGATATTTATTGCCCTCTGTATTAAAAATATTAATATTAACTTGACTATTGTTTTTTTTTTTTTATGTCGATGTTGTCGTTGAATTATTTATTCTATAAACAAAATAAAAATATAGAAGTTAAAAAGCTTTGCTGCAGAACAATCAACAATATACAACACCAACAAGTTCTGTGGGTGGTCAGTGACCTAACCAAACAATTATAGAAGAGTGTATTTGACAAGAGATAAACAACAGGTTTGGAAAGAGTTGTGAAAATAACAAATAGCAAGAAATTATATTTAGAGGCTAGTCAGAAAAAAAGATGTTGAGTTTAACTAAATACGAGAGAATCAGTAAGTAGAAAATTTGGCAATGTGCTAAACTTTGAAAACTAGAAGCAAGTATTTTAATGGGAATTGAGTGAATGTGTTTGAGTAAATTCTGATGACATCAGGGAAAAGTGTATCTGAAATTATTTTATATGTACTCATTTACACTTTTACCTGTTCCAGCCATCTGGCTGAGGCCATATATCATCATCATCATCATCATCATTTTATGTCTGCCTTTTCCTGCTTGTAAGGGTGGGATGGGAACTGATTCTGGCTTGATTTCTACAGCTGGATGTCCTTCCTAACACCAACCACTTTACAGTGAGTGCTGGGTGCTTTTTTTCTGTGGCGCCTACACGTCCACTTTACAGTGGAATGATAGGGACCCCAGTCATCATTTCTACAGCAGAGTGAACTGGAGCAATGTGAAATAAAGTGTCTTACTCAAGGAAACAACACATCACCCGGTCTGAGAATTGAACTCACAACCTTTCGATTGCAAGGCCAATGCTCTAACCACTAAGCCATGTGCCCTCATATATTTATACTATATAATTATATGAACTTGATGAAATTATATAAGCTCTCGGTGATAGTGAAAATATGCATGTGGATAGCATTAGAAGGGGATATTGAATAAGGATTGTAAATAATATAAGGAGAGTCTCCTGGTGAAGCTAATAGATGAACTAATTGCAGAGATAAAGCCTCCTCATTTGTATGCCCATTATTCCCCGCTGGCATGAGTTGAGCAGCATATTTTGAGACAATGCTTTATGCCTGGATGCCCTTCTTGACACCAACTGTTTTAGTTGCCTCTTAGGACTTGCAAGGATATGGTGTACCTATTTTACAAATCTAGATATACATAGGAAATAAGAAAGCCAAGACAGGTAGTTTGTGAGGGATGATAAAGTTATGTATGAAGGTATTAAATTGAGATCAGAATTAGCAGTCTGCTCAGTAATAGATTTTGAATACAGATATGTATTAAAAGGTATCTGAAGATGAACATAGCAAAGACTGAGGTACTAGTTAGTAATAGAATCCAAAAAAGCTTTTAATAGTATAAATCATTGAGCAAGCAGGTATAGACAAACATATGGGAACTTGACTCTTACAAACCTATACAATTAAAGAGCAAAGAGCCTTGTAGCATATTAATAAGCTATTCCTGCGTGATTTGGCTAAATTAGGCCAATCGTAAGCTGCACGCGGGTATATATCTCAATTTCCGCCCAAACAAAGATTTTCCCGCTTCTTTCGTATATACTCTTTTTTGCTGCTTGAACTCTGAAAGGAAAACACACTATCATGTAAAGTGAGATTTTCACTTTGGCCTCTTGGCCTCCTTAGACCAGGCACAGCGCCTTTCTTATTTCTTGGTTCTTAATTTTGTTTGTATCTTTTTGAACGACATGCCTGCTTACTTTTGTAATTTAGTTGTAAATAAAAACATGTAAAAATGTTATCAAGGACTTACAACTTCTTCAACAAACATTCACTTCTCTCACACATAATATACGTTACATTTCTAGCCATAACAAATAGCCTAACAACTCCTCGTGTTCTAAAAACAACCCGCAACAACTACATCTATTGATACTTCAATACCTCGTATACTATCATCTACAACACGCAGCCTCTTATTCTTATTGTGCCAACACGGCATAAATAAACTTTCTTAACAAGGCATAATATTATTTTTCTGCTAAAGCCTTGTCAACTCCCCCAAAAATACACCTTTTGAGACAGATGACTACTCCCACCACTGAAGCTCAGATTAATAATAGTGAAAATAATAGTGAAAATAATTTGCATGCAGTGTGCACACAGCCATTTTTTACCATATTCTTAATGAAATACACTGCCAGTGTGGATATAAATTAATTTTGAAGATTTGAAAAATTTAATGAGATAACCTTTTCAATAGTAGGTTGATGTTTGAAACATTACTTATCAAAAATTTCTTAAATAAAATTATGATGGAAGGTTTTAATATAAGTATCATCCTCCTCATCATCATAACCATTGTCGTCATTTAACATCTACTTT
Source organism: Eledone cirrhosa (assembly GCA_964016885.1). NCBI lineage: Eukaryota > Metazoa > Mollusca > Cephalopoda > Octopoda > Eledonidae > Eledone > Eledone cirrhosa. The sequence continues at coordinate 41,961,061 of OZ024747.1, read as the reverse complement.
CCCAGTTAGCAAAGATGAGACAAGTATAAGCATTATAAAACGAGCAGTCAGATATCATAAAACCAGGGTGGTTTTAAGCAAGCTAGTATCAAAAAGGTTTGTTCAATTTTGTAACAAAACAGTCAGTATTCAAAAACTGTTAATGGTTAGTCTCGTGTTTGTTTTTATATCTAAACCAGCAGTTTTTAAAATGTGTCAAATCTTTACAGATTGCTTGATAAAAAAATCCTGTGTAACATCACATCACATGAAATAGCAGACTAGGGAAAACATGTTTCATATTTAAATCTCATTGGTTTCAAGTGAGAAACTTGTGTGCTACTAGTTCCTTTAGTGACAAAATACAGAGAAGTGTTATGGAGTTGCTAATTTGGGGGGACCTTAAGACAATGCTAGCATGAAAAAAATGGACATTAAATGATTTGTCTAATGAGGATATCTGTTAAGTAAAGGAGTGTCGAGAATTTGAAGTGGATGGAACTTGTAGAAGAGGGAGAACTGAGAAGATATGGAATATGTAATAAAGACACTGAACCTCACAATAGAAATGACAAAAGACTGCAGAGAAAACCCACTCGCCGATGCCAGCAAGACAAACCAGACATTAGAATAATATTGGTGGGTCTCTTACATAGTATACTCCAGTTAAGTCCCTATCCCCGCTGTTATATCCTCACCCTCTCATCTATCTCCCTCTATCCTAATCACTGTACCATGTCATCACATAACAAGGGATGGCATTTGATCTGTTCATATTCAGTAGACTGGATTATGAAAGTAACAGAAGTTAGAGCACAACTGATAAAAAAGAGAATTAGCTTAGATGAGATGCTGTTTGGGTTTGTGAGGAGAGAATACCAACAGTGATTTTTTTTTTTTTAATGACTGGTAGAGAATTTCTAATCAAAGAACAATCTATACTAAGCATTTGTTGACCTGGATATGGCTTTCGACTACACAATGTAGTTTGGTTGTTACCAAGAAAACTAGGTGCAGATGAATAGCTTATGGGAGCGGAGCAAACCATGTACAGAGAGATCGTCGGCAATGAGCTCAGTGAGAAATTTAGCATACAGATAACAAAGAAGCTTAAGACCAACTCTCTATGTGTATTCTTGTGTACTAATGACCTGGAAGCAAAACTGAATTTCAAAGGGTCTCAAAGAAACCTAAAAAAGACAAACATTTTAGTTAGCAAGAAAGCTGAAAGGTCTGCTGGCTATGCTCAGTTTATAGAAAAGACTGATCTGCTCGGATCAGGGAAGTGGCTATGCTCAATATATAGAAAAGAATTAGTTAGGAATTCCGTAAATTGTAGACAAGGACTGTGTACATTAGCAGTAAGAACACCCATGAAATAAACTTTTTCAAATGCTTGGAACACTACCCTAGAAGTAGCTGATAGCTTTTGTTAAAATCAAACATTTTTCCTTAGTCTGAGTAGACAGCTGACAGCAATTACAGTGTATTTTTTTCATATTGCCATTAAAAAAAAAAACATCCTTTGTATTCATTGAGAGCAGTGATCTAGGATGTCCTTGATCATGATGGTTAAAGAAAAAAAAAAACTATTAGGCTTAACAATAGTTAAAAGATGACCTGAAGAGACATCAACCAAAGGTGTAGCCAGGAACACAATATAATTGAATCCAATGACCTAGTTTTCAGCGACATAACATTGCCAACAGTGCAAAGTTGAAATACAACAGACCTTGTAAAATGGTTGGTGGTAAAGGGAGAGGGGGGGGGGGGGGCATCTAGCTTAGAAAACTTGCCAAACAAAGGGTTGGGAGGACTTTTCAGCTGTACCAAAGATATGACAATCTACTAGTGCTGGTGTCACAATAAAATGCACCCAGTAGTGCATGAGAATATATGTATGTTGCAGGTCACTGGCCCATCTGAATACTCAGCAGAGTGCAGGCTCCTGGCCCATCAATGGGGTCAATATCTCTGCTTCAGTACCAGCTTGATCTGCTTGATCTGTTGATATCCTGTCCAACTCTTCCTAGCAGAGAAAGTGAATGCTAAATGATGGTAATGATGAACAGGCTATTGAAAAATCAGATTCTGGCCCCTTAAAGGTGTCTACATTACTGCAAACACTTTGTGAAATGACAACCTAAACTCTTAATGCACTGCTCTCTGAGAGTACCACTGACTTGTTTGAACTAACAATGAACCCATGGATTTCCTATCAGTTGCAACATAATCATATACCCACTATCAATTCCCAATGAAGATCTTCAGAAATAAAAACTTTGAAAGATGTCAGTCGAAGACCACTAACTTCTATCAAGGTTCCTCATAGGATTATGGACTAATAATATAGTCACTGGTTTTCTTGTAACAATTATAACCCCATAGATATATTAGTAAAAGTACTAATATATCTGTATAAATGTTTCCAAACAAATATAATGGTCTGCTGTAAACTCATTCAATAGGGTGTGGAAATCTAACATAACCACAAAAACAAAAATAAGATTATTCAATGCTATAGTGGAATCAATCTTACTGAATTCCTGTGAATCATGGTCGGTGACAATACCTATCACCAAAGCTTTAGAAGGTTGCTACACCTGAATGCTAAGAAGGATAAAAAAAACCTCTTGACCATTACAAACAAAATTCTCTATGGCAACCTCCCATCCATTCGCCACACCATCAGTATCAGGCATCTCCAACTTTTCTATAAGAGCCTATTAACCCTTTAATGTTCAAACCGGCCAGAATTCTCTACCTCTTTCTGTTGACACTGGCTGTAACTGGTCACTGAAACTGATGTTAAGGTATTGTTCTCAAAATAAATACTTTCAAAATCTTATAGATTCAATATTATGTGAGGTAAAGCCTTTACCATGAAAATACAATAGTATATATAGAGTAATCATCATCATCATCATTTCATTTTACATCCACTTTTCCCTGCTTGCAAGGGTGGGACGGGAACTGATTCTGGCTTGATTTCTACAGCTGGATGCCCTTCCTAACACCAATGTGAATGTTATGTGAGATAAAGCCTTTACCATGAAAATACAATAGTATATATAGAGTAATGTGAATGTTAAAGGGTTAAAGTGTGAGGTAAAGCCTTTACCATGAAAATACAATAGTATATATAGAGTAATGTGAATGGTAAAGGGTTAAAGTGTGAGGTAAAGCCTTTACCATGAAAATACAATAGTATATATAGAGTAATGTGAATGGTAAAGGGTTAATGTGTGAGGTAAAGCCTTTACCATGAAAATACAATAGTATATATAGAGTAATCATCATCATCATCATCATTTCATTTTACGTCCACTTTTCCCTGCTTGCAAGGGTGGGACGGGAACTGATTCTGGCTTGATTTCTACAGCTGGATACCCTTCCTAACACCAATGTGAATGTTATGTGAGATAAAGCCTTTACCATGAAAATACAATAGTATATATAGAGTAATGTGAATGTTAAAGGGTTAAAGCCCTTACCATGAAAATACAATAGTATATATAGAGTAATGTGAATGTTAAAGGGTTACGGTGTGAGGTAAAGCCTTTACCATGTAAATACAATAGTATATATAGAGTAATGTGAATGTTAAAGGGTTAAAGTGTGAGGTAAAGCCTTTACCATGAAAATACAATAGTATATATAGAGTAATGTGAATGGTAAAGGGTTAATGTGTGAGGTAAAGCCTTTACCATGAAAATACAATAGTATATATAGAGTAATGTGAATGGTAAAGGGTTAATGTGAGGTAAAGCCTTTACCATGAAAATACAATAGTATATATAGAGTAATGTGAATGGTAAAGGGTTAATGTGTGAGGTAAAGCCTTTACCATGAACATACAATAGTATATATAGAGTAATGTGAATGGTAAAGGGTTAATGTGAGGTAAAGCCTTTTCCATGAAAATACAATAGTATATATAGAGTAATGTGAATGGTAAAGGGTTAATGTGTGAGGTAAAGCCTTTACCATGAAAATACAATAGTATATATAGAGTAATGTGAATGGTAAAGGGTTAATGTGAAACACAAACATGGAAGACCTTTCAAGACGTTAAAGAGAGTCATTGGGGAAGATACAGAATTGTGTGAAGAACTGATGCAGTTAATGATGGAAAAGTTTTATCATGTCATCACAAAGAAGTGGATGAATTTAGTAGTAGTGTAATGCTTAGAACGGGATTTGATTTAGAAACCCACAAAACACTAAACCTGTACTGTAGGATTACACCATTCAGCATCTCTTTATCTACTTTCCACCAGAAATATTTCATGAGATAATAATAAAACAACTTTATTGACAGCATTATGCCTAAATGATTAACTCTTTAGCATTTACATTACTCTATATTTACTATTGTATTTTCATGATAAAGGCTTTACTTCACATAATTATCTCACATAATATCGAATCTGAGATTTTGAGGTTATTTATTTTGAGAACAATACTTTAATATTAGTATGAGCGGCCGATTACGGCTGGTTAGAACATAAAGAGGTGAGAGATTTCTGGCTGGGTAAGGTCGGTTTAAATAATAAAGAGTTATTTGAGAGGTTAAAATACCTTTTATCAAAATATGAATTATAATACTCATTTTAGTAAACAGTTTTCTAAACATGGTAATAATAATCTGATTAGTTCTACAATTGGTTGCATAAACAGCATTAACTTGCTTTTTTTCCAGATGACTGCTTCACCAAATTTTAACTATTCAAAAGTAGAAGTAATGCCTATTTTCATTTAAATTAAAATGTGGCTTTTTTTTTATAAAATGTGTTGTTATTGAATATTTTCTGTCATACTTGAGCACACCTATTCAGGCACAGAGTGGCTAATCAAATAAAGCATTTGAAATGTATTTCTAGTTACCAACATTCTGTGTGTATTTTAAAGCATGTCGTCCTAAGATATCCATTTTATCAAGCTTGTATGAGCCTATGAAAACATAGGCTTCACACTTCACATCAAGACTGTCATAGCAAACCACTAAAAATGTTGTAAATGTTGCTGATCCAATTCTTATACATGAATCTCTTGAAAAGCTACAAACCTCAAAGAGTGGTAATAATCTAAAGGAATAATATGAAGGTCAACATAACAAAGACTAAAATACTAATTGATAAGAAAGAGTACAAAATACCAGTGTCACATAGAAAATGGCATTACTTGGTGTGTAGTAAGGAAGTAGATAAGAACTTGTACTTTGTACTCAGTTCAAGCAAGAGGTATGTAAAAGTGTGCCAGGATCCCTAGGAAATCAACAGGGAAAAGAACTTGGAAGCAGTAACAATAGAGATAAAATCTAAGCCATTTCTTACTAACGAAGGGTAAAGATAGATGGGCTGGCCATGTCTCTCATTTCAGAGACAACAGGTGGACTATTAGAGTGACAGAGTGGACACAAAGGAAGTGGAGAAGAACCAAAGGGCAGTGAAAGGCGAGATGGTACAATGATTTGACTCAATACCTTGGCCCAATATGGCCAGAAATAGGAAGTGGTGGGGGTCAAACAGGAAGGGTTCCTCCAACAGGTGTGAGAAGGCCCTGGATTTTGAATTACTCATAGTTTGCTAACCTCAGCAGGTTTAAAATGTGCATGACATGCTGTATATCACTATATATGATAGATAATGTAGCGATGTTAATATTCACCTGAAGAATGACCCAAAAGACATGAAAGTACTTGTAAAGATATGAAATAAAATGTGAAAATCCAGCTATGTTGAAATTTGATCGACTAATATATTATCTGAGTTCACTATGAACGACAGATACATACATAACATATATATACAAGGAGAGAGAGAGAGAGTCTGCAGTGCTGAGACCAAGGAGACCACTAATCATGGGAAAGGACCAGATTATCAAATGCTTCATTTTTTTAAGACAATAGGTGTAGCTTTAGCGAATTTGACTGCAAATTCTAGCAGGGTGAGCAACTAAATGGAGGTGAGATCTAGGCATTAAAAGTGAAAGATATGAGGAGGCTAAAGAGAAATAAGTTCATCTGTAAGATGAACAACATAAACATTGATAAAAAGCAGATGACAAATAAGATGAGAGAATAGGTCATTAAAGAATAGATCATTAGGGTGTGCATGAGAGATGTTTGCAGTAGTATGGAAATGATCAAGGAAAACAAAATGAAGTAGAGAGGATGATGCCGGGCCTCAAATATGAGATGACACCAGGTTAACAAAAAGGGGTATTGTTAAAATGATATAAAGGTAGAGGACAACAACCAAAAAGGGTGAACAACATCACAGAGTCAACAGAGAAAGTGAAAAATGTGAGGCTGGGTAGTGAAACACCATTAGCAAATAATTCTTGAAAAATATAAAACAGCACTATGACTGCTTCATCATCATTATCATCAGTTAGCAACCGTTTTCCCTGCTAACAAGGGTTGGGTGTGTCGATTAGTATTCAAGCAGAGCCATTGTGGGCCAGTGGCCTGGCATATGATCCTGTGCTCTACCAAGTGCAGTTTATCATGGTACCAACACTAAGGAAGTTGTCATGTATAGGTGAAGAATCCTCAAGATCCTTTGTTTGGCAGGTTTTCTACAGCTGGATGCCCTTCTGATTATCAACCACTCTACAAAGTGTACTGGGTGTGTTTATCATGCAGATCACCAACACTAGGGAGGTTGTCATGTCTATGACACAACTGAAGTGTCCTCTTAACCCCTGTCTGGCAAGTTTTCAATGGTTGGATGCCCTTTCTATCATCAACTACTTTACAGACTGTAACAGGTGTATTTATCATGTAGATCAACAACACTTTAATACTGCAAATTTTTACAATCATTTGACATTTTCCCTCCTAAAGCAGAGGTTAGCTTTCTACGTCCATGACAAACTTCATACTCATCATGGAATCAATGTTTTATAACCAGATGCCCTTCCTGGCACTAACCCTTTTAGTTACCTATTACAACAGGCAGGGATACAATATATCTATTCTAAAGTGGATACACACAGAAAACTGGATACCAACAAATACAAGTGACTAATTATCTAACTTGAGTAGATGTAAGCGCCTAACTTCAATTTCTAGTTACAACTAGAACATAAAGGGCCATAAATAAATACCACAAATCATTTTGTGCAATGTTTGACTAATACTGCCAATTCATTGTCCTACATCAGCTTAATAATATGAAAGTAAATTTTGATTATTTTTTGTCTATTTCATTAGAAATTTAGTAACAAAAGGGTTAAACACTCTGGACAAAGAAAGGTATATAGTCTAAAAGGGATTTTAACCAGGACACTGTTAAATATGCTATGGATCCTAACTTTTGGGCCAACTCTGTTGACTATCTAAGATACAGAAAGACATATTAAATAACGTAGTCATAGATAACACTGTACTTGACATAAAGACATAATCACCAATGGCTGAAATGTGTTTGTTAATAAATTTGCTTGACCCAGGTTGTATTTGGGCTAACAACAATATTTTACCCACTCACACATAGATGACGATATTACAGGCTCTTCTCAGTTGTTTCACAATATAGCTATAAAATATTTACTGCTATAAAAAAAAGAAGGAAAAGAAACACCACCCATCTTTTTGTTTTTTCTGGCATTCAAGTGAATGGGACCTCACAACTTTTACAGAAGCAATAAAAAGCTGGAAATGTCACAAATGACTACACTTGGCCTCTTTCCATTTTCTCTATTCCACATACAAGTCTCTGGCCAAGTCAATACATTTGAACTGCCAAGAAAATGTCCAGAGTTTTGGTGCTGGTATTGGACTGGGTTGACATTTTGGAGCTGGCATTGGACTAGGTTGACGTTTTGGAGCTGGCATTGGACTGGGTTGACGTTTTGGTGCTGGCATTGGACTGGGTTGACATTTTGGTGCTGGCATTGGACTGGGTTGACATTTTGGTGCTGGCATTGGACTGGGTTGACATTTTGGTGCTGGCATTGGACTGGGTTGACATTTTGGAGCTGGCATTGGACTGGGTTGATGTTTTGGTGCTGGTATTGGACTGGGTTGACATTTTGGTGCTGGTATTGTATTGGAATGGGTTGACATTTTGGTGCTGGTATTGAACTGGGTTTCCGTTTTGGTGCTAGTATTGGACTGAGTTGATGTCTTGACACTGGCATTGGACTGGGTTGATGTCTTGACACTGGCATTGGACTGAGTTGACATCTTGATGCTGATATTTGACTGAGTTCTTTACACTCAAATATCTCACTCCAACTAACTGTAAATACTTCTTCATATATCCACGGATACAAGACCTTGGACACATTGTCACTGATGTATCCTGGAGTTACTGGGTGTTTCAGGTCTTATATCATACACCCTCATCCAGCTGACCCAACTACAGGACACATCATCAGTGTTGTATCCTGTGATCACTGGATGTTGCAGGTCTTACAACATACATCCTCATCCGGGTGACTCAACTGAGGTTGATCAAGCCTGTCTGTGTTCAAGTGGCATGCATGCTACTGATCGTAACAGGCCACTTCTACTGTTATAAGTAGACATCCTCTAGTAATGTAATATGTAATTGACAAATATTTACTTGGCCTGCACTACTGAAGTCAAATCTTCCACTGAGTGCCTATAGTGTATATATGAGCTTTACCAGGTTATGCTGACCCAGCAATACAACAAGACTTGAAGGTTGGGCTCTTCCAGTTTGTTATCACCCACATACACAACATGACTCATATACACAAGGACACTTCCAGTAAGTAATACCCCAGATAAGCTACATGAAATAGTGATGCCTTACACCAGTTTCTTGTCTTCTCTCTATCTCTCTCCCCCTCTCTCTTACTAACTGCTTCTCTTTCTCTTTTTCACATTCTCTCATTCTCCCTCTATTTCCTATCTCATTCTCTTCCCATTATCACAAAACTAAATCTGACAAAACTTCCCTTTATTATTTATGTACTTCAAAACAATGTTGAAAACCAACTTTCCATTCCCCACCTTTTTTAATACCAACATGTGTCAGTCAGTCTGTCCACTCACTCTCTCTCTCTCTCTCTGTCCCCTACCTAGCTATCCCCTCTCTCTCTCTCTCTCCCTCTGCCTGTCTATTCACTACCTAGATACACACACACACATATATATATATATATATATATATATATATATATAAATTCAGTGAGAATCGCATTTCGGCGGGTAGATAAAGCGAAACGAAACGCAAAATCAGAGTTATATATATATATATATATATATATATATATATATATATATATAGTTATATATATATAAATAACTGTCAGTCTGTCCACTAACTAGATCCATCTGTCTTTGACCCATATCTATTGTCAAAGAACAGAGTTATAAAGTGGACTTGTTATAATCAGAAATAACCATCAATGGACAACACACTCTGAGAATTTCACACTACATCCACAGCTATAGTTTAACTAGATATCCACGTTACTCTATTGACTTATGAGACCATCTGGTTACATCAACAGCAATAGTTAGCTCTTAACCATTTAGCATTTAAACCAGCAGTATCCGGCCAGAATCTCACCTCTTTCTGGTCAAACCGGCTGCTCATACTTATGTTAAGGTGTTGTTCTCGAAATAAGTAATATCAAAATCTCGTGTTGATTCGATATTATGTGAGCTAATTATGTGAAATAAAGCGTTTACCATGAAAATACAATAGTAAATATAGAGTAATGTAAATGCTAAAGGGTTAATATCTTGTACCATATGAAACTACATTAGCAATACATTCTCGAAAAGTACAAAGCTGGACTCTGATTGCATCACATTAAAAATTGATGCTACAAATTTTCACAACAATCTGTCAAGTAGTAAAAATATTACAGACATTTGAGTTAACAAACATGTTTTTAGATATTTTCTGCTAAACAATTACAGAATTGTTATACTTTGGGAGGGTCATGTTGCCAATAAGAAACACATGCACCAGTTGCTTTCACTTCAATTTATTATATATTTATAAATTTATAAATTTACAAATCTACAAACTTATAAATTTCTGGTTGGTTGGTTGGTTCCACAACCAGATAGTTGTTTATATATAGTCATAGTCCTTTCGTCACACACTCTGTGACCTCTTCAGTGACTGGGGATTCCTTTCTTTGTTTCTGTGCCTTTCCTTTCTTCTGTCCTACGCCATTTTGTTTCTGTATGTGTGTTGTGTGCTCAGTTTGCGCATGCGCCACATCCGGGTGTCTGTGTGTGTTTGTGTTCATTTATCTATTTGTTTATTTATTTACATGTTGTTGGTTGGTTGTTTGTTCTATGTGTGTGTGTGTTTTCATTTTGTCCTTAATTGTAAGTTGTGATGTTGCTGTTCCACTCATATTTTCTATTTAATTTTGGTTGTAATTCTTTTATGCTTACTGCCTCTGTAATTTGCCTAAACATTGCATCTTTTCTGTGTGTGGATTCTATTTTTATTTCTATGTTCTCTAATTTACCCTTGTGTTCTATCTTAGCATGTTGGTAGAGTACAGATGATTCTTTATTATCTTGAAGGTCTCACCAGTGTTCATTTATCCGTTCCCCTATACTACGAGCTGTCTCACCTATGTACACTATATTTTTGTTTCTACATTGTCCTTCAGTACATCTTATGCTATACACTACATTTCTAGTTTTACAGTTAATATGGGGGCTTATTTTACAGGTTATACATTTCTTATCTATACATGAGGGTCTTTGGAACGGGTATGTCTTGCTAATAAGTGTTTTTACGGAGGTACTTGGTCTTTCTACTATCTTAATATTGAGTTTATGTTTATTTAGGGCCCTTCTAAATTTGTAGGCTAGTTCGCCTCTAGGGGTTGTATTGATGAACATTACACTCTGGTATTTATTGCTATAATACCATGAGTTTATTCTATTGGCCTTGTTCCTAGTTCTTTCTATTCTATTCCAAAATTTGCTCCTATACAAGGGGCAGGTCCCATTTATGTCATTATTTACCATTTTTTCCCATTTGGTTCTGGCTCCTCTATACACTCTGATTCTATCTCTCTGATTGTAGCCAGAGAACTGCATACGGTGGATGAAGTGTTGTATGTGTCTCTCTAGTTCTTCGGGGTTGCACATGCGGGACACATTTCTCATCACCTGTACCAAATCCGCAATCAGTATGTTGATTTTGGTATGGTCCGAAATGGCCGAGTTTCGGTGGATCAGATGTTTGGAAGTCATGGGTTTGGCATAATGGGAATGGAGGATTTGTTTTTGATTGTTAATGGTATCTAACCAGAGCTCTGTGTCTAGTACAGGTAATCGATGGTTGGGGTGTCTACTTGGGTATGTGACGAAAGGATATGACTATATATAAACAACTATCTGGTTGTGGAACCAACCAACCAACCAGAAATTTATAAGTTTGTAGATTTGTAAATTTATAAATTTATAAATATATAATAAATTGAAGTGAAAGCAACTGGTGTGTGTGTTTCTTATTGGCAACATGACCCTCCCAAAGTATAACAATATCGGTTTCAACACACGATTTCAGATAAAGAATCTTGCTAAACAAATTCAGAAACAAAATTACAGAATGTTATGACTTAACTTCGCAGTGCAAGCTAATTAAATAACTGGTTATCCAAGTCAGATTATTGTCATTGCTAACAGCAGGAAGTTGTACCTACACCATAGAGTAAAACAAAAGTTTAAAGTCTGTCTCAAGCTCAGTGCTTGTCCTGGTTTCCATGGCATGTGAGAGTACAAGTCTCTCTCACTGGTCAGGACACCAGTCCATTGGAGGTTAACCTGGTTTCCATGGCATGAAGTGACAGAGTACAAGTCTCTCCAACTGGTCAGGACACCAGTCCATTGGAGGTTATCCTGGTTTCCATGGCATGTGAGAGTACAGATCTCTCCCACTGGTCAGGACACCAGTCCATTGGAGGTTATCCTGGTTTCCATGGCATGAAGTGACAGAGTACAAGTCTCTCCAACTGGTCAGGACACCAGTCCATTGGAGGTTATCCTGGTTTCCATGGCATGTGAGAGTACAGGTCTCTCCCACTGGTCAGGACACCAGTCCATTGGAGGTTATCCTGGTTTCCATGGCATGTGAGAGTACAGGTCTCTCCCACTGGTCAGGACACCAGTCCATTGGAGGTTATCCTGGTTTCCATGGCATGTGAGAGTACAGGTCTCTCCCACTGGTCAGGACACCAGTCCATTGGAGGTTATCCTGGTTTCCATGGCATGTGAGAGTACAGGTCTCTCCCACTGGTCAGGACACCAGTCCATTGGAGGTTATCCTGGTTTCCATGGCATGTGAGAGTACAGGTCTCTCCCACTGGTCAGGACACCAGTCCATTGGAGGTTATCCTGGTTTCCATGGCATGTGAGAGTACAGGTCTCTCCCACTGGTCAGGACACCAGTCCATTGGAGGTTATCCTGGTTTCCATGGCATGTGAGAGTACAGGTCTCTCCCACTGGTCAGGACACCAGTCCATTGGAGGTTATCCTGGTTTCCATGGCATGTGAGAGTACAGGTCTCTCCCACTGGTCAGGACACCAGTCCATTGGAGGTTATCCTGGTTTCCATGGCATGTGAGAGTACAGGTCTCTCCCACTGGTCAGGACACCAGTCCATTGGAGGTTATCCTGGTTTCCATGGCATGAAGTGACAGAGTACAAGTCCCCTCACCCTGGACATGATGCCAGTCCATCATAGGGTTAAACCCTCAGCTATTGCTGGTACTCATTTTCAGCTGAGTATACTGGAGCAAAGCAAAATGAAGTGTTTTGCTCAAGAACACAACATACAACCCAGTCCAGGAATCAAACCCATTAGGTAAGTTCAACTTATTTCCAACAACATTGATTGAGTCATTTTAGCAACTTATAAGTGGAAAGACAATGTCTATGAGCTTTTTCAGGACCTCTTGAGATTTGTGGGAAACCTGGTCCAATGCTTACAGCAGATTGAACACCACTAAAGACAAACAAAGGCCTAATGGCAGTGTTAAACCAGGATACAAGTATGTACTTGATACAAGTCCATCTGAATATGACAGTGTAGTGACCAAATATGAAACATCATCACCTTGGTTAGCTCACCATTATCCTATTCACTTGATCATCCACTCATTCAGGTTTACAACTATTAAATATTACTATTGGACAGCAGGATGTCTGAATTAATGGAGTGATGGTAGTGGTGGGTTGTCAGAATTGTTAGTGACGGTGGTGGTGTGTTGTCAGAATTGTTAGTGACGGTGGTGGTGGGTTTTCAGAATTGTTAGTGACGGTGGTGGTGGTGGTGGTGGGTTGTCAGAATTGTTAGTGATGGTAGTAGTTGGTTGTCAGAATTGTTAGTGACGGTGGTGGTGGTGGTGGGTTGTCAGAATTGTTAGTGATGGTGGTGGTGGGATGTCAGAATTGTTAGTGACGGTGGTGGTGGTGGTGGTGGGTTGTCAGAATTGTTAGTGATGGTGGTGGTGGGATGTCAGAATTGTTAGTGACGGTGGTGGTGGGATGTCAGAATTGTTGGTGACGGTGGTGGTGGGTTGTCAGAATTGTTGGTGACGGTGGTGGTGGGTTGTCAGAATTGTTAGTGACGGTGGTGGTGGGTTGTCAGAATTGTTAGTGACGGTGGTGGTGGGTTGTCAGTATTGTTAGATGATCAGATCTTACATTGTGCCTAAATCAGAAACCGTTGTTTAGTTATGAACTGTTGTGAGTTTACATCCCACCAAAAGTCAACTTTGTCTTTCATCTTTCCACGGTTGTTGGGGGTCAACAAAATAAACCTTCCCTTCGCCCACAGTTGCTGGCCTTGAGCCAATGTTAGAAAACATTATTATTAGATTGGCAGAACATTAAAGAGCATGAAAAATGCCTTGTGGTATTTGTTCCAGCTCTTTACATTCTGAATTCAAATTCAGCAGAGGTCAACTTTGGCTATTGTTCTTCTGGGGTCAATAAAATAACGTATCAGTTGTGCACAGTTGATGTAATCAACAATACTCATTCACCTAAAATTTGAGGCCATGTGCCTATGTCAGAAATATCATTATTATTAGTATTGGTGGATTGGCAGTATCAGTAGAGGGTCGGACGCCATGCTTTCCAGCATAGTTACGTCCCTTTACGATCTGAGTTCAAATCCCGCCGAGGTTGACTTTGCCTTTCATCCTTACGGGGTCGATAAAATAAAGTACCAGTAATGCACTGGATAATTGCTGGCCTTGTGCCTAAAGTAGAAACAATTATTAGTCTTATTTTTATTATGTGTTGTCACTACACTACAGAGCACAGCTCTGTGTGCCTTAGGTATGTGCAGTGTTGTTTCTACTGTACTGAAAGTGACCTTCGTAATATGTGTGCAGTGTCTAATAATGCTGTTTTCGGTATGTTACAGACATTTGTAAGTCCTGAGGTTTTGGTTATGTAACTGTGTATGTTTTATCATTCCTAGAGCAGCTATTATTTTAGGGATTGTATGTTTTCATCATCCACATTATTATTATTATTATCGAGAGTGGTGAAAAAACTAGGAATTTATTTGAATTTACTTCATCTACGCTCTTGGTAATAGCATTTATTAACTCTTGTCCAAGCCCTGCTTTACTCCATAGTCAAGTATTATGAAATAATCATTTATTTATGAACCAGAAGGGATTGTGAATAGGGGTCAACATCTTCATTTTATGTCCTCTTTCCACACAGGCATGGATTTGGTGGGTTGTCATGGTCCAAGACCAGGCAGCTTGGAACAGCTAATCTCGCTTGTTACATTCCATATTGGCAAGATCACAACTGGATCACCTTCCTAATGCCAACAACCTTACAGAGTGTGCTGGGTGCCTTTCTCATGGTACTAACACTACTACTTCATAGGTTGTACAAAGCACATTTTCACAGCACCAGTACTACCACTTTGCAAAGTGAACAGAGTGCATTTTATCACTTTACAGGTTATATTGGGGGCATTTTATCATGGCACCGACACTATCGTTTTACAGGTTGCATTGAGTACATTTTATCATGGTACCGAAACTAGCATTTTACAGATTGGACAGGGTGCATTTTATCATGGTACCGACACTATCACTTTACAGGTTCTATTGGGTACATTTTATCATGGTACCAACACTAACACTTTACAGAGTGGACTGGGTGCATTTTATCATGGCACCAACACTATCAATTGAAGAGAGTTTTACATTAAATATTAAGATAAATGAAGAAACACAAACCTCTTCTAGTGATTTCCTTACAACTACATCACTAAGATTTTTGATCAGATTAACACGTTTACTCTTCTCAGTTTTTGGTCCAATATCCTGAAATGTTAACAAAATAAACATGTTAAAATAGATGTGTTATTAACAAACAAGAACTGAAAGTTATAATACATACAATCACACACAATCTTTGGCAAAATGATGAGCTGCAATGAACCCATCATGAAATACGGCATATCTTGAGCATTTTAAACCTGGTAGAGCCTATCTCTGCGCAAGGTTTGAACACAGCCAATTTTTTTCAGGGAAGGACAAAGAGAGAGGAAGTGAGAAAGATATATATATATATATATATATATATATATATATATAAGAGATGAGAGAGAGAGAGAGAGAGAAATAATTAACCCCAGAACTAGGCTGGTATTTTATTTATTGAACTCGAAATGATGAGGTTCTAATGAATGCTAATTTGCTGCCATATAAACATAAATTTTTAAAAAATGGACTGATAAATAACAGTGAAGACGATGGAGATATAATATTTATATAAGGGCCGGGTCTATCCTGACCATTATGTTCATATGTCTTCCTATAATGCTATTACACCTTTTTTAGTTAATCTCATTTATTACTATCTCTCTCTCCTCTCATACTCTCTACAATGTGAGGAATGGCAGGGCATTATATATATCTCTCTGTTAAATCTCCCACTTCTTTATTGCTAACCATCACCTTCTCCTCTACCTTCCCATTTATAATAATATTGGTTTCTAATTTAGGTATAAGGCCAGCAAATTCTGGGGAAGAGCAAAGTGGATTAAAAAAAAAAACTGCAGTACTAGATGGTTCTTTATTTTATTGACTCAGGGAGGATCATAATTGTTTTAACATCCATTTTCCCTGCCAGCAAGGTTTATACAGGTCTACATGGACGAAATCAGTACTGAAAAGCCAGGAACAAATAGTAAAATTGATCTCGGCAAGATTTGAACTCAAAATGTAAAGAGCCAGAACAAATATTGCTAGCATTTTTCTGACACTGCCAATCCCCAACCCTGATGATGTATAATGTAACTTAGACACAAGGCCAGTAATCTGGGGGAAGGGGAATATTGATTATATTGACCCTAGTGCTCAACTGGTACTTTGGCACACAAAACTAATATCAATGAAATTGCTGTAAAAGAGAGAGACAATAAAAAGTGATACGGATATTAAAGTGAACATTATGGGAATGATTAAATAAAAAGTCATTAAATGAGATTTGCTACAAAAATGAAAGGGGTAGACCAATTATTAGCCCATTAATACAAACAGAAAACAAACTGTCTAAATATGGTAAAAAGAATAAAACTTTCTAGTTTTCATTCAATATTTTCATCTAAAATATGTTTTATTCATTACCTATTAGCCCTTCTTTTCAATGCTTTAAAAAAAAACTATTCTTGCCTAACCAGGGGCTCAGGTGTATAGATATAAGCATGACTCTGTGGTTAAGAAGTTTGCTTCAAAACTACATGGCATCAGGTTCAATTTCAATGCATGGGACCTTTGAAAAGTGTCTTCTACTACAACCCCAGGTCAACCAAAGTTTTTTTTTAGTTTAAATGTGACAGGCAAAAACTGTATGGAAGCCCATCAGAGGAACTGTTTGTTTTAGGAGAATGGTTAACATAATTTATCGACCAGTTTAACATAACTCCCTGGCCCAAAGGTGCTTTTAATGGAACCTACTTTGCTGTAAGGATTCAGATCAAATCTACAATTTAAATACACGCCCCCTCCTCCACATTAAAAAAGGGTCATAGGTATAAATGCTTCTCTTGCTCCTCTAGATAAGCAAGAACAAACTGACATCAGATAATATCCTTAAGTATGACTGATCACCCAAAATTTTCTGGAAACAATTAGCTGATCCACTACTAACTGATAAAATAAGTATCAGGCATATATTGGGGGTTAATACAGTCAACTGTAGATTTATATGAGTACAAGAAATTATTATTAGTTAACCCTGAAAAAAAACTATGACACAGGTGATCCTACAAAACAGCAAGGAACAGACAAATGTTGATTTCTTTAAAATCCTCTAATCATCATCACTATGTCCATTTTTCCATGCTAGTATGGGATAGACGAGTTGTCCTGTTGTCATCATTTAACATCCATCTTCCACACTAGCATGGAAGGGTAGACATTTATTTGGCTGATTTTCAGTCGACTGAAAGACCTAAGCATGATTCAAACTGAAAATTATAAACTTCAGTTAATTGTTGGTTCAGTCAACACTGACATTCAACCAGTAGACTTTTGTTAAGTTCCTAAATCTGATGTTCAGTTTCTTAAACTCCCTATTATACAATTAATATCTGTTCAGTCAACACTGATATTCACCCCTTAACCCTTGTTTAGTTCATAAATCTGAAGTTTCATCAATACTATTATTAGCATCTATCCATACCATCTGTTCAGCATACTGTGATAGCTATTAGATTATGACATAAAAGATTTAAGTGTTGAATTACTATATTAAACAGCTTAGGTATAAATTCCCTTATTGAGGTCTCTATAAGCAGATGTTATCAATAACAATGACTTGATCTAAAAACTAAGGACAATACGATTGCAGAAATGTGAAATGAGATGCCAGAATAATACTTTACAGTGTTTAATCATATCACCCAACATTTTGATTTTAAACCAGTCCAGTGTCAATAGTATAAATACCAGTAAAGGGGTGATTTAATTAACCATACCCATAACCCTTTAATTACTAACCCGACCAAAACTGGCTCTGGTTCTATGAAATAAAACCACCCATTTTAAAGGCTTCCAATTTAAATTAACATCTTCCTACATAATTTTATATAAGAACCTTATATTAAGTTACTATCTTAGTAATGAAATAATTAATAATTTTAGTAAATCACTCAAAATTCTTCATTAATTAAGGTGTATTCCATTAGAAATGCAACCATGAAAGAGTTAACCCCTGAAAATTTATCTTGTGACTAATAAAGAAGTTGATAATTAGTTAATCTAAATGATAGAGTTAAATAATGGGAAATTAATTTACTGAAATGCTGATGTCATGATAAAATGCACCCAACCCACTTTGTAAAGTAGCAGCAGTGGTGCCACAATAAAACGCTCTCAGCCCACACTATAAAGTGGTAGTACTAGTACCACAATAAAAAGCATGCAGTCCACCCTGCAGGGTGGTAATGCCAGTGCCACAATTAAATGCTCCCAGTACACACTGTAAAGTGTTTGACTTTAGGAAAGGCATCTAGCCATAAAAACCATGTCAAAAATGGAATATATGAGTTAGACGTAGTCACCTGACCAATCTAGCTTCAGAACCTAACAGCTCGTCTAACCCATACAAGAATGGAAAATAGACGTGAAAGGGTAATGATGAAGGAATGTCATTTCCAATAACTATCCTTCCATACTATTACTAATACAGTGTTTCATTGATAGTGCTTTATATATATAAAGGCCAGGCATAAATGAGATCAAATCAACATGGTCTTATCTTCCTTCTCTATTTTTCTATATCTTCCACCAGATAAACATCAATATTGATGTCAACATTGCTGTCTAAGGTACCTTCAGACACCTCCCTTCTCTATCATCTAGTGACCCAACATCATTCAGATCACTATTGCTGTCTGTCTGTCTGTCTAAGGTACCTTCAGACACCTCCCTTCTCTATCATCTAGTGACCCAACATCATTCAGATCACTATTGCTGTCTGTCTGTCTAAGGTACCTTCAGACTCCTCCCTTCTCTATCATCTAGTGACCCAACATCATTCAGATCACTATTGCTGTCTGTCTGTCTGTCTAAGGTACCTTCAGACACCTCCCTTCTCTATCATCTAGTGACCCAACATCGTTCAGATGACTATTGCTGTCTGTCTGTCTAAGGTACCTTCAGACACCTCCCTTCTCTATCATCTAGTGACCCAACATCATTCAGATGACTATTGCTGTCTGTCTAAGGTACCTTCAGACACCTCCCTTCTCTATCATCTAGTGACCCAACATCATTCAGATGACTATTGCTGTCTGTCTAAGGTACCTTCAGACACCTCCCTTCTCTATCATCTAGTGACCCAACATCATTCAGATCACTATTGCTGTCTGTCTGTCTGTCTAAGGTACCTTCAGACACCGCCCTTCTCTATCATCTAGTGACCCAACATCATTCAGATCACTATTGCTGTCTGTCTGTCTAAGGTACCTTCAGACACCTCCCTTCTCTATCATCTAGTGACCCAACATCATGACTGAAACACCTTACATCACTATTGCTGTCTGTCTAAGGTACTTTGGACACATCTCCCTATCATCTAGTGACCCAACATCATGATTTAAATATTTCATTCAGATCACTATTGTGATGTCTGTCCAATATTTCCTTGGGCCATCTCACACCTCAGAAATAACCAATATATTTGGTAACATATCTATATTCATGTATTACAGGTGACCACACCTGACAATATCAAACTAAGCACAATGTTTTGTTTTTAATTCTGGCAATAGTTTTTCTGATTGGTATTTTTGCAGAACAGATCCATCTTATTTTCACATCATCACCATAACTTTACATTCGTTTTTCCATGCAGGTATGGTTTGGACAGGTTGCTACAGACAAAATCAGTACTTAGTTGAAGCTACTGTCCTCCTAGACAGGACAAGGGCATTTTTCTTACATAACTTCCAGTTTGGGCATGGTTTCAGCAACTGGATGCCCTTCATAATACTAACCATTTTACAGAGTACACTGGGTGTATTTTATCATGACACAAGCATGAGGGAGGTTGTTATGTCCTTTGAGACAGTATAAGTCCCTGACATTAATAAACTACACTTCACTAGGGAACCTAACCTGAATGTTATAGATGTACCCTTAAAAAGTAAAAATATAATACAGTTGATGAGAATATGGACTACAAAATGCTGCAAGTTACTAATAGATATTACTATAAAACTCAACGTATTTCCATTAACAGCAATTATGGTTTTCAAACTTTCTTCTTGTTTTTTATTTATTTATTTATTTATATATAATCTGTAATTTTAAGATGAAAATAAACTCAGTTCTTGACGAGAGTTGAAAACACCTCTAAATATACAACCAGGAGACAATAAATGAAATCAAAACAGATCAGATTGCCATCATCCATATCATCACTTGATAAGAGTTTTATATAATAAAATGGTAATTAAAACACTGTAGAAATCGAAAAGTAATAATAACGATAACTTTCTCCAGTGATATATAATTTTCAGATTTCTCTAATAAAGCAGTAGTAATTAATCCATAGATGAAGTGAAAACAATGTTGATATATAGATTTACCGACAATTTCACTGAGTTTGATCAGCTGATATGGCTAGAGGTTAGGTTTATCTCGTTTGAAGACAAGTACTTAATGAAATGTTATAATGCTGGAGTTTAGCACTACTCATACTGATCTGACCGGCTTAGAAAGTTTATTCCAGGATTTGCTGATAATTGAAGTAATATGAGAAATAATTTAAAAATAAAAACATTATTTTTTTTGTGTTAACAGAAATATATAAGTGGTAAAGAAGCTTAAGAATTTCGTTTTTGTTTCGTTATTATGCAATTCTCTAAAAGAGTGGAAGTATATCCAAGAATTTCTAGACAAGAACAAATGTCAAGCGATAACCATCATAGCAAGAACGGCTTACAATTAAAATAAAATCACGGGGAAAAAAATTGATAAATACAACTAAAGTATCTTGTCTCGTTTCTATCATGAGTGGGTGTGTACAAATGTGTAGAAAATGGTTAAAATAGAAAGCTAGAGTTGTTGAGAGATAAATAAATAAAATTAGAGGAACTACATATGAGAAAAATTAAAGGTAAGCATTGAAGATCGTCTACAAAGACAGGCTGTTGATGGGGCCAAACATTCTGCCTCACATAGCTACACAGGAAAATAATTGATACGTCACTTTGTGACCAATGCAGCCACCTGTCAGAATGAATGAGCGGCAAATAAATATTATTAACTTTGTAAACGGTCAAAGACAATCAGGAAAGAATTAAGTAGGAATGGTATTCTTTGTGCAGCTGTTGGGCATCTAAACAATTCAAAACAGTTTATGCTGTTATACATGTACACATATGTGTTTGTGTGTGTATGTATGATATTATATATATATATATATATATATATATGTGTGTGTGTGTGTGTGTGTGTGTGTGTGTGTGTGTGTGTGTGTGTGTGTGTATATGTGTGTACGTACGTGACAGTATCTATGTATGTAAGAGGGAGGGAGAAAGAGAGAGTGGAATGATGAAGGAGAGTCTGCCGAGAGTTCCTTACCAATTAGATATATAGTATACAAAGCTGCCGAAGCAAACAAAGAGAGAAGTACACATCTCTAGATGTTGATGAGGTAGAGAAGAAATGCTGATGCTAACGAGAAGTACGGGAACACCTAATAAACTAGAGCAACTCAAGGATTCAATAAATCGAGTACTAGACATTGAGAATGACAGAGAGAACAAGTACGTGTCGGGGAAGATGAGAGCTTACTCGGTTAGACGGATGATGCAAATTACCATTTTATATATATATATATATATATATATATATATATATATATATATATATATATATAGCACACATATATACTTATTGCTTAGCAAATGAAGAAAGGAGTCATTGATATAAAACAAACTTTAAATAAATCAGTGTTTAAAACAAAAATCTCGATTTATATAAGACAAAAATACGCGAGGAAATCAAGTTATATATATATATATATATATATATATATATATATATGATACACATTATACATATCTATATAATACTCACACACACACATTGATATATATATATACATACATACATGTAAGTATGTATGAATGTACATGTAGTAGTGGTGATGTCGGTATGATGAGGGTATGAAGATCTTACCTGCAGAATGTCAGAAGTAAAGACAAATTCTTTTTTCACTTCAGATTTCTGAGCGGCAGGGGGTGAGCTGTTCCGAAATTTGAACAGATTCTTGAATTTGTCTTTGAATTTCTCCTCCGACTTGCCTGGTCGTGACATCTTCGCTCATTCTCTCTCTTCTCCTCCTCCTCCGACTACTCCTACTCCGGCAGCAGCAATCATATCAGCACGTGACACTACCCACCACGGATCCCTTGCATCAGCGATAAATATACCAAAATGAGAAGCATGCCATTTCCATTATTATTATATTTTTGTTTTTATTTAATTTTTCACTGATTAATTCATATAACCAATTTCTTTTTTATTTTTCGAAAAATTTCTCACCTGAAAATAAATATTTTACTGAAATATAATTTCATAAACTTATATTGCAATTATATATAACTATATATATATTATTATTATTAATATTCTATTCTATTACTTATTCTCCTCATCCTTTTTCTTTCTTTTTTTTTAATACTAAATCTATTTTTCTCGTCTTCCTTTGCTTCCTTTTTCTCTCTCTCTCCGATTCTACTCTCTCTATATCTCTTGTAATCCCTCTTTCTCTCAATCCACATGATGCTACTCTTCTTATTCAACAATTACCTAAGCGGCAGTTGTCCTTGACCTTATTACTATTTCTGACAGTTGCCACTTACTTTACAGTGTCGTTCATTTCTTTACTAGCTTTCTTGAACAAAAAAATACAAGACAAAATTCATTTTTCTTCATGCCAATATGTCTTTCGGCTGTGTCTGCTCTATCAGTTGATGTAGAAAGGTTGTAGTCATATTTATATGTTTAAATATTCCTCTTTCATGAGTTTTTCATCTCATTTCAACTTTTTCTTTGCTACTTCTTGCACACATGTCTGATTATATGTACATATACATGCATCTATAGATACCCTATATAGAGAGAGAGAGAGAGATGCACACTAACAAACGAAATGAATGGCAAATATCTATTATAAGAACTGAAATCCATATGCTTTTCAACAACAGTTACGTGACGTAAATATAACATTTGAATCACTTAAAAGTAACACGAAGAGGGGTTGAATCTTATTTTACGTCTCAAAAAAACAAAAACTGTGGAAATAACTTAGAGATGTCTTGTTAGTGTCTTATGTCGCCGATTGTTCTCCGAAAAACACTGTTGCCCGTTATCAATCTCTATAATCTAACAGACACACCTTTAATCTCATTCTCCTATATCCCACATATAAAACCCTATCATTTGAAATTAAACGTGTACCAGATAGAATACAGCGATTATTAAAGGTCCAAATAGTTTCCCCGAAAACGATCGGCGACATCGAGACATCTTTAGGTTTTTTTTTGGGGGGGGGGGGGGGGGGGGCGTAAAATAGGATTTAACCAAATCACATTTTTCTTTTTTTTTTTTCGATTTTTATCTAAATTTTGGAAAACTTTCCTAAGCTCGTCTTTTCAAGCGAAAATGTTCGATATGAAAGTTAAGCTGTACAACTTGGTGTTACTATTATTGCTACTCGAAACTACACGGATTTCTGTATCTTTGGTAATATTTATTTACCCATATGTGTAGTGGTGCTGTTTAGCCCTAGGTTTACCCTGATTAATGTGTAGTGTGATAAGGAGGGCATCCAGCTGTAAAAATACTTGCCAAACAAAGATATGACAACCTCCCTTGTGGCGGTGCTACCATAAAATGCATCCGGTGCCCTCTGTAGAATGCGGGAACATAAGTAACTGAAGATGTGGGGACCCCAGCCCTTCTGAAAAGTTAGTACCTCTGGTTGTCTATGACAACCCGTCCTGTCCTTGCTAGCAGGGAAAAACTGAAGTTAAATGATGATGTCTTGGTACATTTTCTATAAAATTTCATTACTGATAGCTGAGTATTAACCAAACTTTTATATCGCAGTTTATTGTTAGAACAAAATAAATATGTAGAATTGCATTCAGATTCTGTCTGCTTGTATTGTTTTTACAATGTAATACACACCATTTATTGGTGTTGACTGTTTCAGTCCTTTCATAGAGAAAAGAGCAATGGGATGTGAGCCATATATCTTTCGTTTACTCAGCGCCACTGTTGGTCGTTCAACCTGCTAGAAATAGAAACCAAATATCTCTCGAATCACACCCTACTACTGTCATAAAAAGAACGTGTTGGATTATGTCACCTGGAATAAACTATACCTGAATATTAGAGATTGTCTCGTCTTCTGTTAAAATTCTTTTCATACCTAGGATGTACGATAGGCATATATGCATTGACTTCATTATTTGTGGATTGGCAGTATCAGTAGAGGGTCAGGCGCCATGCTTTGACGCATAGAGTTACGGCCCTTGCCATTCTGAGTTCAAATCCCGCCGAGGTTAACTTTGCTTTTCATCCTTACGGGGTCGATAAAATAAAGTACCAGTAATGCACTGAGTATTTGCTGGCCTTGTTCCAAAAGAAGAAACAATTATTTTATTGAATAAAATAAAGTACCAGTAATACACTGGATAATTGCTGGCCTTGTGCCAAAAGTAGAAACAATTATTTTATTGACTCTGGAAGGACGAAAAACCAAGTTGATCTCGGAAGGTAAAGGGCCATAACTAAATACCAGTAGGTATTTGTCAAACAGTTCTTCCAATCCTCCTGTTACGTTAGAATGCCTCTCATGATAGTCTTCTACTAGATCAAATCGACATGGAATTCAACAACAGCTTGCTATAAATGTATTGATACTGTTTTTCGACATTTCATTATCGTAATTTTTTTTAACATCTCTAAAAAAAAAAAACATTGTACGGCACGTTATTTACCATGTAAAATTCATTTTATTATAAGTTGACTTTTGATGCATAGTTACCTCCCTTTAGATCAAATTTTTGTTTTTGTTTTTTTTTGTTCAATCGACAAAAATATTATTTGAAGTTGATAGGTGCTGAATATAAATTCTTCTATGGCCATCCTCTTGGATAGATAATATAAAGTGCCAATCAAGTATTGAGATCAATTATATATATCTAAATTACACTGGATATGAATGGAATTATAATAAAATACTGAGACTGTCTGTTTCCTACAAAATGTGTAGCTTTCCGTGATTTAAGATCATCATTATTATTATTATTATTATTAGGGCAATGTAGGGTAGTGGATTGGCAGAATTATTAGAGTCAGATGAAATGACATTGCGGTATTTGTTCTAGCTCATTACATGTCAAAATCAACTTTGCCTTTCATCCTTCCGGAGTCGTAAAATAAAGTACCAGTCAAATACTGTGTTGATTTGATCATTATTGCTCTTCCCACAAATTGCTGGCTTTGTCTAAATTAGAAATAATTATTAAGGCAATGTTTGGCCGATTGTGTAGAGTTCCATATAAGAAGTTCTGTAATATCTAGTTACATTCATTGTTGGGGTTTGAATACACAAGAGCTGAGGATTATTTATACATTTGTTGAATTTATTGAGCCCCTCCCCCCTCATAGCATTTGGAGCTAGTTCATCAACATAATAGCAGTGATGTTCAATTTATATGGTGTCTTTGTTTAAAGTGGCTGCTACTAATTCAGATTATTCATCATCACCTTTGTCTATTTCCCAGTTAGTTGGGTTGTCACATACTGAGGCTAGACAAGGTCAGGTGGTTACATCTTACTCTCTATTTTGTCTTGGTTTCTATGGTTGGATGCTCTTCATAATGCCAACCATTTTGCAGCATGTATATCTTGTTTTTTTTTGTTTCCCAACTGTAAGAAGTACTAGATGCTTCCCCTAGTCTGTCAGGGCTTACTAGCTCTATACGGACGTTTAAATTGATTATATTAATAAATAATAAGTACAGTTAATTGTTGATATTGTTTTGACCCCAGGTCAACTCTGGATGAACAGATTTGATCATCCCATCAATTTTCGGAAATTGTACTATCTTTACTTCTCCCATGAATTTTTGACAACTTAGTTTTTATATCACAACCGAGACATTGTCAAAATAGCATGGGAGGGGTGTGTGAAGGTAGGAAGTGATAATTCTTTTTTTTTGACAAAGCCTGAGAAGTTTAGGTTATTTCTTATGTAAGTAAAGTTATATAATTTCAACCAAGAATGGTATCAAAATTCCGTTTATTTCAACTGCAAAATTACAACATAAATCTACCATATTAGCAGCTGTATTCAGCAATATATTCAGGTGTGGTTGAACCAGTGCTTTGGGTCAGCAGTCCTGTGAAAGAACACATCATTGATTGAGTTACATCAATGTTTAATCAAAATAGAAAAAAAAAAACTTCAAGTCATATTCGATTACAAGCTTCAACAAGTCAGTAAATAACCAGCAATAAAACTTCTGAGAAAGAATACATATAAGCAAAGTAGGAGTAAGGCGTTGATGCTATCAGGCCAAAACTGGTAGCAGAACATCAGACTCCCTGTGGTAATTAATTTTGTTTATTCTGCTGATTGTTTTCTGATTTTAAAAGCAGTTTCTCATACTATTTTTTTTTTTTTTATGAATCAAAACAAAGTAAGGGGTTGCTCGAGGTCTACAGTATTGCTGGTTACTTTTTACTGTGTTAATGCCTGTTATACTGCTGATTACTTGTAACCCTGTTGGGAGTAACATAAAAAAAAGAATCACAACAGTAAAAAAATAACTGCTATTCGTTCTTATATAAGCTACGCTGATATTCAATTACTGTTATATAACTAAATAGGTACTTGCTGTAATTAGTATCTTAAAATCATACTACATCCATCCAGTACTTTGCCCTTTTACCCATTTTAGATTAGTTAAATTTAGCAGCTATGGCTCTAGATAGTTACTTCCCTTTTATATTCATTAACACTTTCCACCGGTATAAAGAAATGCATATGACAGAGTCGTTACACCGTCGGTCGTTTCGCTCTCCCAGTTCAAATCTCACTGAAGTCAACTTTCATTTTTTCGAAGTCGATAAATAAAGTACCAGTTCCGTACTGGGATCATTTATTTATCTATATCTCTCTGGAAGAAATCGGCTGTGTTTAGACCTGGAAAAAGATGGACTCGACCAGGAACAATCGATGAAAGACTAGTGAGACGATTGTTTGGACATTTCAAATCCGGCAACACAAGCTTAGAAGACTAGGACAGAAAAAGGCGTCCGTCTGATTTTAATGATCAAACGGTGGAAGAAGGTTTGACAACACGGAATTTGGCCCAGCAATTCGATGTTGACCAGTCAACCATTGTTAGGCGACTCAGTGTTTGGGAAGCAGTGATGATCATTTAAATTTTTTTTTTTATTGTTGTTTGGTGTTGTATTGTAGAATAAATTTAGAATCAATAAAAACCGTCGTTACTTTTGCATCAACCTAAAATGTATACTCACTTCCACAACATTCTAATCAAAGTGTATATATATATATCAATCCAGTACTTCGTCGGCTATCCATTTTATAGCATTTAGCAGGTATATCTTTAGAGTTACCCCCCATGTATACTCTTTAATACGACGAATTCCATCGACGTAAAGAAATACTAAGATGTATTGCATCTATCAACACTTACGTGGATAATTTTAATTCATTTGGATTTATTCTGCAAATTACTGAACATCTTTTTACTGTTTTATACACACACATACAGTTTGTGTATACTATTGAAGGAATTTTATTATTAATCTATTGTTTCCTTCAAACTAATTTACGGGCGTTTATTTTTTTCATATAACCTATAGCAGATTATAAGCTTTTAGCAATAAAAGAATATGTTATTAAATTGTAGCAGGAAAAGAGATGTTTAGTTAGTTGTGATAGAGGGGAAAGGTGTGTTGATGTAAGAAAGTGCTCCCTCGCCGATAGGGCCAAAGTTTCTTAATTACTTTTACATTTTGCTAGTGTTGACACGCAAAGGAAAATAAATGTTATCTTCTTGATGTGAAAGCAGCAACTAGTTCTAGTCAACAGAATAAAGCGTGAATTTCTTCTAGCTGGGCGGAAGTAGTTTATATTCATGCGCGACTTACATGATTGGTCAACCTAACCAAATCGCACATGAAAGATTGTTGTTACAAGCTACGAAATAATGCCGCTACAAGGTGACTCAGGAGATGAAAATGCCTGTTGTTATTGTTGTTTTATGTGCAAAACACTGCGGATTTGAGATTGCACAAAAGGCATTCTCAACGCTCTCACACCATCAGAACACCACAGTTTATTCAAGTTCAGAATATTATTGATGATAACCCTGGAAGGTCAATGAGGGCCATTGTTAAAAATCAAGTGCTGGTGGGTAGTGTCATGAGGTCATTTGATACAAGTCGTATGTGATTAGTTGAAATCTGTTCATGGCTTCAAAGACAGAAAAATCAGCTGATCCATACGAAACAGTTACTCAACAAGGTTAAAAAACCCTGAAGAGTTTGATATGTTCTGGTTTTTCTCTGATGAGAAAGCTGTTGTACAGATCCTAGGGTTATGCACACCAAGTTTCCAGCTACTGTAATAGTTTTAATTATAGTGAGTAGTGAAGGAAACCAATCTGCTTCTTTCCACAGTCTTAGATTTCATGCTGCTGGCTATACTGAGATGTTTCAAACACCTTTGAATATGAATAAGCAATGAAGGTCGTTTTTCAACATGATTTAGCACCTTCTCACAAAGCTCAGCTCACCCAAGAATGGATGGCAGACCTCGCAATCAAGTGGGTTCCAAGCTCACCAGATTTAAAACCCCTGGAGTACTACTTATAGAAGATTGTTGATAGGGAGAGTAATAATAGAAAAGATTTACCAAAGGCTGCTATTGTCAAGATAATGTGTGAAATAAATGAGGACCATTTGATTTGTGCTTGTCAACACTTCTGCCTCTCCCTTTGAAGCAGGCATTGATACTGATGGAGATTATGTGGAATAAATCTATAATAAAACTATTTTAAAACATGTATACAGATTTTCTTGAAAATATATTTAGTTTTTAGTCAGATATAGTTGTTTTATTAAATAATCAAATATTTCCTCAAATATACTACCCACTCTGTAAATATCATCATTGATTTTATGACCAGTTCCATGCTGACATGGGTTTAAATGGGATAGTTTAAGACAATCTTTTACAGCAAGATGTTTTCCCAGACACAAACCTTTTCAATCACCTTTTACTATATGCAAGGGATACAGTGTACCTATTCTGAACACTGAGATATGTTATATATCTATATATATAAAGTTGTATTCCTGTCTGTTTGTTTGTTCACGAACTACTCCTATGGTTTTGGAGATAGACCCCCCATAACCATATATATTCTGAAACTACATTGCCCAGGGTACTTGGATAAGTATATTTCATTTTAATCAAAAGGTTCCCCGGGGGCACAAAACCCCCGCTGAAAATGTTTTCCCTTCGATTTATATGAAATTTAAACCATAGGTAAATGACAAGATATGATGCCTATTCACAAAATTTCAGCAAATTTCAATAATATTAAGACACCCTAATGGGGGTTAAACCCCCTATTAGGGTTCCCCGGAAGCACAAACCCCCACAGAAAATGTTTTCCCTTTGATTTATATGAAATTTAAACCATAGGTAAATGACAAGATATGATGCCTATTCACAAAAGTTTTGAATTGATATTTTGAAAAAAATTATTTACAAGAAACAAAATAAGAATAAGATTTAATAATGTAATTTTGATTTGATATATTACAAAAAATAATGTTTTCCAATTTTTCATGCATTACATTTTACATTGAGTAATATTGAAATGCAAAGTTTTTCTCCATAAATTATATCACTGATTTAAAATCAATCATCATTTTCTTACAAAAAAAAATGTGAAACGCAGCAAGGCGCGTGTAATTCGGATAGTATATATATATATATATTCTGAACACTGAGATATGTTATATATATATATAAAACCCATGCAAGCATGGAAAATAGATGTTAAATGGCGATTATGTGTGTATGTTTATATATATATATATGGAATTCCACCTGAAATTTGGATGCATGGGGGCCCAGCACTACACACAAAACTCCACAAACTCTTCATATGCTGCTTGTTGCAATCTGCCACAAGATCTCCACAAAACAAAGTGGAAAAAACCGGGGAATTATTCTGTCCACTACCAAAGGAAAAAATCCTCGCAAGGATGTTACTAAGCAGGCTGGTACCTACCATCAAAGAAGAACATCCCCCCAGAGAGCCAGTGTGGCTTCAAAGTCAACATGAGCACCACAGACATGGTTTTTGTTTCTTAGGCAGCTCCAAGAGCAAAATAAAGGGCTGTATGTGGTCTTTGTTTACTTGACTAAAGCTTTCAATACAGTGAGCAGAAAAGGAATGTGCCAGATCATAGAACGACTTGGCTGCCCCACAAAGTTCCTAACTACATGAAGACCAGCGTGGCCAAGTTGGACTCAGCAGTGACCACTCAGAGGTCTTCCCGATCAGCAACATAGGGAAGCAGGGTTACGTCCTGGCACCAACTCTCTTCACCATCTTGTTCAGCATGACGCTCAAGCAAGCCACAGAAGACCTTGATGATGAGGAGGACGGAGTCTACATCACATATCGTCTTGATGGCAGTACTCCATCAGACTGCACCTTGGGAAGTGTAATGCTCTCCCATATCACCATTGGTGAGACTGAACTGTAAATAGTCCATCAGTTCGTCTACCTGGGGTGAACCATCACATCAGATGCCAAGATTGACAGAGAAATCAGCAACAGACTGGCAAAAGCGAGCAGTGCATTTGGCAGATTAAACAAACGCGTGCGGAACAATAAACATCTGAAGAAATGTACCAAGATCAGAGTGTAGAACCATAGTCCTTACCACCCTCCTGTATGGCTCAGAGTCATGGATCACTTATCACCATCACCTTCGACTCCTCAAGTGCTGCCTCTGCACATCGACTGGAGACTTTGTCACTAATGTTGAAGTCCTTGAACGGATGGAGGTCACCAGTGTTGAGGCCATGAGAAGATTGCTAATCTTTGTTATTGCATATATCATGTTTGTGTTTGTTTTTTGTGGCGGGATAACCTTCCAATTGCCAACAATTTTATAGCATGGACTTAATTCTTGTATACTGTAGAGCTTTCCAAAAGGTATAGGTATAGGAGATTTTGTGCACTCTCTCTCACTAACCAGTACTTTCGTCCTTAACACGCTAACCTCTGGAACTAAACCATGGTTCCATTCATCTATATAGATTCTTTAGGTAATAAAATAGAGAATTATCTCTAATTCTCTAAACCTCTCCACATTCAAGAAATACATGTTAGTTTTTGGTGCAAGACATATTTTTATACAGAAGAAATCCAGTTTGTTGAATAGTCATTCGTGTATTAGCAGTATTTATTTTATCAACTCCAGAGGGATGAAATACAAAATTGATAGAGAAGAAAAGATTAAACACGTTTCTATTCTATACACTGTTTTTCCCCCTAGCGAGATAAATATTATGAGTTGAAAAGATTCACCGTTTGTAAATTAACATTCGTTTCCGGTTCCGGTTTTAACATTATCATGTGAGGGAGTTGTAACTTCTGCCAGTTATCATTAAGAACTTTTTCTTAAATCCTGGCACTACTATACCATTATGAATAAGATTAATATATTTTATCCGTTATACAGGAGAAAACATCGAGTCGGACTTGTGTAGAGACTCCAAATCGTTAAGCAAGAATGTTATTTTGTTTTTCTTTTAAGGGCTTAA
This sequence comes from Eledone cirrhosa, assembly GCA_964016885.1. Taxonomy (NCBI): domain Eukaryota; kingdom Metazoa; phylum Mollusca; class Cephalopoda; order Octopoda; family Eledonidae; genus Eledone; species Eledone cirrhosa. The sequence goes on along the minus strand of OZ024747.1, from coordinate 41,929,166 downwards.
AAATTCCTTATGAATGAGCTCCCTTCAGTGTCACTTCGTCAAATTATATATCCAAGTGTCTTCGTGACATTTATATTCTTAATTTTGTATATATATTTCATATAAATGGCTGACTTGGATCCGATCGTTATCATTTTAGCCACATCAGGCTCTAAAGGAAACCGAATTTTATTTCGATACCCTCACGAAACAATCAAGAAGAATGCAGTTGCCTCTCGATGTAAGTCGTTTAGATTATTGAGCCCTCCCCCTACTCTGTCAATGTTTTTTGTCTTGTTTTTCAATTTTCCTCTTAATTATGGCATTCCCAAATTATATATTTTAACCTGTACAATGTTAGTAAATATTTTTTAAGCACATTTCAGAAGTTTTATTTTTTCTCCGTTTCGAATAAGCTTCGTCTTTAAAAAAAAATGAAATTTACTTAAAATTTTACGATAATGTATAAAAATAAATTTGGAGGGTAAAGAATAAATAACTTTCGTGGTTATGTTTTAAACGATGAAGAAATCGTGGCTTTAATGAAAAGAAATAACCGGTGCTTGTGACATATATGCTTAACTGACAATCTTGCGACACCCACAAACACCGACTGCTTGCTTTCTGTTGGAAAATACTGCATTAGATTGCAGTTATGATAAAAGTCCGTATACTATGGGGGGCGGGGGTGAGTTCTGATGTTTCAAACATGGTCCCTTCATCGAAAAATAAAATAAAATTTATAGATGAAAGAAGATTTATCGTTGAATCTGGGAATCTTTGGTCATAAACATTAATAGATTATTTCATAAATATATATTCGCTCTAATATCTGCTAGTTTATTGTTTATATTAACACCGAACATAATTTTCAATGATTTTATACCTTTTTCCAAAAAATATCTAACAGGTTTCTTTTTGATAGCATTAACAAACGTTTAACTATATATCATCTAAAATCTGTTATTGTTCAGTATAGCCTGTTCTTCACTTGAAAATTGTATTTTTATATTTGAAAAATAAATTGATTATATTTATCCTGAAGAGTTGAGGGTTTTTTTTTCTGTAATCAAATGCTACTAATAAAAACACGCACAAGTTGATCTTCATTCACTTCAGTTTTATTGTTAGTCGAGTCAGGGGCAGTGGATTGGCAGTATTGGTACTTTATTTTATCGACTTTGAAAGGGCGAAAGGCATATAGTTACGGCCCTTTATCCTGCCGAGGTCAACTTTGCCTTTCACACTTCCCAGGTCGATAAAAATAAAATACCAGTCAAATACTGAGATTGATATAATCGACTTTCCCTCTCCATAAAAATGTGCATATGTCTGGTGAAGGCGGTGGACTGGCAGAATCGCTCAATGTCGGACAAATACTTTGCATTATTTGTTCCAACTCTGTATGTTTTGAGTTTACCCCCCCCCCCTCCCCAATTGAACTGTCTTTCATCCTTTCGAAGTCGAGAAAATAAAGTAGCAGTATCAGATAACTAATCTAAGATCTTTTGTCACATTCTGTGACCTTCTCAATAACTATTCCTGCTCCTCCGTGTCACTTCGTTTTGATTCTGTTTTTTTTTTTTTTGTGGTGTGTATATATAATCAATAATAAAAAAGGAGTATTCACATTTCTATTTTTCATTGTAGCCAATGTTTTGACGAACCCTTATGCTGTTGTTCCTACTGATGACTGTTGTGCAAAAGTGTAAGTTTTACATGAGGAAATCTCATGTATGCATGAAGATTAATGAGAGAGAGAAAGAATGGACGCTGCGAAAATAATGCCTTACTAAATGTCATGAACAGTATAAGAGAAGGGAAATGGCATTAACACTTTCGTTATCATATTTCTAATGAAAGACAGTGCCTATGATTTTCAAATTATTTGGAAAATAATTTTTTTAAAAATTAGAGAGATTTAAGTAATGTAACTAACTTTCTCAATGTTAAGTTGGTATTTGGAAAAAAAACTTACAGGTTCTTACCTAAATTTCTGATGGAAGATTTTTAGATAAATATAAATGTGTTAATACAAACATCTTAATATTGTAGAACCAAGTGGGGTGGGTATTAAAAAGGTTACAACTGGAGATGTAACTAGGGTACGGCAAGTATGGCACATGCCATAGACACCACTCGGACTTTATGGTTATCTGAACCATGACTAATTCACCTTTCTCTGCTGAGCCTTTGCACCCAAGCAGTATATATATATATATGCCCTCCTTTTACACCCCCCCCTCTCTCTCCAGCAATAAACATGGGTTTCAGCATCATTCCCTCCTCCCCCAGCATGACTATGTAGACTAAGCACTCTAGTGCTGTAATGAAATAGTGTTGGTGCCACAACAAAAGCACTCAGTCCACTCTGTAAGGTGGCAGTGTTGAAGTTACGACAAAATGCTCACAGTACACTCTGTAAAGTGGTTGGTATTAGGTAGGACATCCAGCTGTAGAAACCATGCTCTGAGAACACACTGTAAAGTGGTTGGCATTAGGAAGGGCATCCAGCCATAGAAACCAAGCCAAAACAAGGCATATGAGCAGGATCTAGTCACCTGGCCAGTCTAACCTCAGCACATAGACATTAAACAATGATGATGATGGTATGTGTGGTGGGTGTGTAGAAAGAGAGAGAGGAAGGCTTGAGTAGAAGTGATGAGAGTGGATCTCGAAAGTTGGTTGTGCTAGTGAAGATCCATGCAAGCATGGAAAAAATGTTTTTGTCTGAACAAATTAGAAAATGTTTTTCTTTTCTCTTTAGGGAAGAAACTGATTCAAATAAAGAAAATGAAACCTTACTAGGGTAAGTTTGAAAGGTTTGTTGCATTTGTTTTACTTTTAATGTGTTTGGTGACTATATGCTGTGGTTAGTCTGAATACTGCCTTCTCTTGGTCAAGATAGACTAATATCAATTTTAGCTGTGATGTGATGACCCACATAAGACAGAGGCTTAGCTGTAGTGGGATGACCCAGATATGACAGGCTTAGCTATAGTGGGATGACCCAGATATGACAGGCTTAGCTGTGATGTGATGGCCCAAATATGACAGGGGCTTAGCTGTAGTGGGATGACCCAGATATGACAGGCTTAGCTGTGATGGGATGACCCAGATGTGAGAGGCTGTGATGTGATGGCCCAGATATGATGGGGTGGGTGGAGGTGCTTAACTGTGATGCTTTGCTGTTGCAACAACAGAACACTAATGATAAAAATTAAAAAAATTAAGAGATTTATTTTTATTGAGATGAAAGTATGAAAGCTAAAGAAAATATGTCTGTAAAGGTGAATCTCTTGGAACTTGAAGAAATATTTCATATAAGTCTAAGATTGAGTTACATCCCTGTGTCAAAACTGGAATATAGTTGACAAAAATGTTTGCATGAAATTATGATGGAAGGCTTTAATATAAGTATATATGTATGGATCCGTAACTCTTAACGGAGTCGTTGGAGTGCTGCATTGATATACAGCGTTTCTAGGGAATTTTTTAAAAACCTGGCGGAGCCCGTCTCCTCTCCTTGCAGAGAGGGAGAGAATGGAAGTGAGAAAGAGATATAGAAGTGTAGACCCTAGTACTATACTGGTATTTTTTTTATCGATCTTGAATGGATGAAAGGCAAAGTTGACTTTTTATAGTGTTTTTTATTGCTGTTTCTTCATATGTTCTCTTAATTTTCCTTTTCTCTCTCTCTTTGTCTTCTTTCCAGAAGCCACAATATTGTGGGTTTCAATTTTCAGAACCTTGGTACTTTACTGGCTGCTGATACCATCCTGTGCGGGAAACGGTTTGATGTTAAAATTAAAGATGTCCGTTTTGTTGGTTACCCACTCCATCTCAACAACCCAAACAGTAAACATGTACAGACTATTCAATCCTTTAATGTGGTTATTGTTTTAAAAGTAAATATTTTCTTCCTTCATCTTAATATATTTTTTAATGTGGCTACTTTGTATTATTAGGTGGTGTAAATGTCGGTGAATTGGCAGTATCGGTAGAGGGTCGGACGTCATGCTTTGCAGCGTAGAGTTACGTCCCTTTACGGTATGAGTTCAAATCCCACTGAGGTTAACTTTGCCTTTCATCCTTGCAGGATAAAATAAAGTACCAGTAATGCACTTGGATAATTGCTGGCTTTGTGCCAAAAGTAGAAACAATTAATAGGTGGTGAATTGGCAGAATTATTAGAATGTCAGCTAGAATAGCTATGCCACAAAGTATGTTATCCGATGCTTCACTGCTTCTGCCAATCCACAGCCCTTTATATTATTAATAATGATTTCTGGCATAAGCGCAAAGCTTAATTTAGGAGAGAGTGCTCAGTCAATAATATCAATTCTTAAAGGGCACTTTTTACAGAATTTTTCAGGTCTTCTTCAGGAGTTACTGAACCATGCATGTATACATTATAAATGTATTCTTTTAAATATTAAAGGCAATAGTTATGTCCCTTTGATGTTTCCCGTATTTTTGTTGTTATGGCAATTCATATTTGTTTTTAAAGGCTTGTGTTGATAGCACAGTGGTGAACTACTACCAGGATCTTGCAAAGCAAATCACCGTTGCTATTCGTCATGAGGAATGCCGCTGTAATTACTTGGCTCAGCAAGCCAAAGCAATGCAACAGGTCCATGATGAATCACCTTTCAGTGAAGGTAACAGTTTTTTTCTTAACATAAACCTTATTGTATGTTAGTGTAGTAATACAAGTTAAGCCCCCAAACCTTACTGTATGTAAATAAATAATGTTAGTATAAATACATAAATATATCAACTTGTTGACTAATAACCTCTTGATGCAAATGAAGCACGAAAAGAACCTCAAGCAGAGGTCACTCTAATAGATATTCTTAAAGGTACAACAATTTTAATCGTCATCATCATCATTTTACGTCCGCTTTTCCCTGCTTGCAAGGGTGGGACGGGAACTGATTCTGGCTTGATTTTTTCCAACTGGATGCCCTTCCTAACACCAACCTCATTTACTGTGAGTGCTGGGTGTTTTTTTTCCCGTGGCGCCTACACGGCCACTTTACAGTTGAATGATATGGACCCCAGTCCCTATCATCTCATTTCTACAGCTGAGTTAACTGGAGCAACGTGAAATAAAGTGTCTTGCTCAAGGAAACAACACATCACCCGGTCTGAGAATTGAACTCACAACCTTTCGATTGCAAGGCCAATGCTCTAACCACCAAGCCATGTGCCTCCTTTAATATCTTACATAAAACATTTTCAATTAGAACAATTAAATTTTTTTTTTTTTTTTGTTTCAGTTACAGAATGTCCTTATAAGATGATTTTAAGACACAGCCAGTTGGCACGGGAACTGAAATATGTTTATGATAGGTACGTGTAATGATGATGGTTTTCAGGTCAGTTGTAAAGGTGTGTATTCCAGTTGTTTGATCAATGGAACTGTATACTGATTCTATTATAATAGAGAAAGAAGGAAGAAAAAGATACAGAGAGGATTGAAAAGGGAGAAAGAAGAAAACTCAGTGATTGAAGATGGGGGAGGAAAGATTTATCTCATCTGCTTCATATTGTGAAACTTGAGCTGAGACTCATTTTTTAAAACGTACCTCTTCCCCTGAGGTTTTTGGAGGCACATTTTTACATTCTAAAGTCTGTCTTTAGTCTAGAGGCTCATCAAGCCGGTGCTTATCTCAATTTCCGTGGTGTTAAGTGTCTGAGAATACAAGACTTTCCCTGGACAGGACACCAGCCCATCACAGGGTAAACTCCCCAGCTACTGCTGGTACTCATTTTTAGCTGGGTATACTGGAACAATGTGAGGCCGATGCTTATCCCAGTTTCCATTTCATTGAGTGACAGAGTACAAGACTCCCTGCTGGACAGGACACCAGCCCATCACAGGGTAAAACCCCCAGCTACTGCTGGTACTTATTTTCAGCTGATTATACTGGAGCGACATAAAATGAAATGTTTTGCTCAAGAACACAACCCAGTCTAGGAATTGAACCCACAACATTATGATCTTAAGTCCAACACCCTTACCACTAGGCTACATATCTCCATATAGTAGAAAAGAAAGGCAAAATTATTAGTTTTTATTAAGCTTTGTTGTGGATTATTACATACATACATACACAAACATACTTACATGAGACACATGCATACATAAATACATGTTACATACACAAACATACGTACATGTGTTACATACATACACACACATGCCTAAATGAATTAACACACCTATTCATGAAGATGGTGATGATTATTTAAACTTATTTTCTTGCAGCCTATGCAAAAATGGAATAGTTCATTTGTATGTGAACCACTGGGTGATGGTCAATTTCTGTTTACCACACAGAGTCCACTTGAATTCCCTCAACAACAAAGCTTTGAAGGTATATTTTTATATTCTTGTATTCTTGTATAGGTAGCAAATTGGGAGTCGTTAAAATGTCAGATAGAATACTTTGTGGTATTTGTTCTGGCTCTGCACTCTCTAAGCTCATATCCCGCTGAGGTTAGCTTTGCCTTTCAGCCTTACAGTGTCGATAAAATCAAGTACCAGTAACACCTGGATTGAGTAGCTCTATGGTCAAAGATGATCCACTCATGACCATCCTATCTTTTTTTAAAAGATTTGCGGGAGATGTAGCTGCTATATCTATATTGAAATTAAATCAGTTTACTTCATTAATTTTATATTGATATTAATTCTTAAAATTCTGTACCATGGTGAAACCACATTGGCAAGACATTCTTGAAAAGTTCAAAACAGCACTGTGGTTGCATCACTTTAAAAATTAAAGTCTTTTAGTCTATTGCAAATCTTCATAATAATCTGTCACAAATAGAAGTACTATAAAGATTTGAATTAACAGCTCTATTTTTACATATTTTCTTCTAAATTATTGCAGGATATTAAGAGTTAAATTTGTCATATCATCATTTAATGTCCATCTTCCACGCTAGCAGGGGTTAGACGGTTTTGTTCCATTTGATGCGGGAATGGTCGGGAGACTGTTTCTCGCTTGTACAGAAGTGTCCTGGCAGGTTTTTTTGACAGCTGGATGCCCTCCCTAACACCAACCACATTAACAGTGTGGACTGGAAGCCTTTTTACCGTGTCTCCTACAAGACCACCTTACAGTGTGGATGGAAAGGATGGGGTGGGGTGTATATTGGGTTAAGAGGTGCCTACTGACTGTAGGTTTGTATGCAATGGCAGTCGGGTCTTCTGTACAACTGCATGGCGCCAAAGATCTCGATCCAGTGTCATTGTCTTAAAGAGGTGTAAGTGAGCAAGGTCAGTGTTTATCACCTCGTCCCAGGTTTTTAGCTTCCATCAATTTTCATTGCCCTGCACTTTTTTATACAGCTATCGTCCTTCATACGAATCACATGTCCATACTAACACAATCTTCTCTCCAGAACACAACATTTGATACCTCTTATGCTTAGTCATATGTATATATATATATATATGTGTAACACTCTGTAAAGTGACTGGTAATAGAAAGGGCAACCAGCTACAGAAAATCTGTCAAACAACAGGTCAAGGTGACTCTTCAGCTGTGTCAAAGACATGACAACTTCTATAATTTTGGTGATCTATACAATAAACACACCCAGTATACAACCCTTTCTAGCAGGGAGAACAGATGTTAAATGATGTTAATTATATAGTTGGCATTTCTTTCTAATTTCAGCCTGAAGCAATTGACAAATGTTTAGAATCCTTAAGGTAAATATTCTACTACCCAGTTACTATTAAATATCTTCATAGTTAGTCATTCTTTAACCTTTTTAATACCAAGCCCCTTGAAACCACCTCTGATTGTTTATTGTTTTGTTTTTTAAATCAATGGAGACAACTTAGAAAAATTTCCGATTTTCCACCACCCCTGCTTATTCCAACCCCTATTATTTAGGACCTGAGAGTAGTTATACTGTTTGATATGTTAAAGTATTCAGTTTTATTTACTATTCTTCTCTTTATTGTAGGCCCTATCATGGAATACTACTTCTTGTAGATTGTGACACTCTTTTGAAATCTTTACCTATTGATTGTTCACCAACTTTAGTTAGACTTATCAGCTGTGTAAACCCCACAAAAAACCTTCAAACCCTCTCTTTAGATGCTGACCTTAGTTTGTCTCAGGTAATACTTTGTGAATTTTTTAAATTAAGAACTTTTTTCTATTTAAATATTTATTTTGACTGTTTTACATTCATTTATTCATGCTTGCTCATTCAATGACCACATCCTGCTCAGAAGTCACTTATAATCGGGTATGAATTGTTGTTAGACATTTTTTTTTCCGCAAATTATAAGGTGGTTGTACTGGTGCCATGACAAAGAGCACCCAGCCCACCTTGTAAGATAGTTGGTGTTTGGAAGAACATCCACCATATATAAGAAAGACATAATCAATTGACCTGTTGGGCCTCATAACGTGACAACTCATTTAACCCATGGAAGCATGGAAAATAGATGTTAAACGATGATGAAGCAATTCCATCAACAATGCTTTGCTCATTCATAAGACTATAGACCAACAGCAATGAGCCAGTCACTTTTGCAGATATTACAGAATACAGTTGGTAGTGCCAGTACGTAGATCTTGCTTTGGTTTTTATTGTTCTCACCAGTTTGATTCTGATGACAACACAGAAGCTCTATAATGGTCTCTTTTGAACTATTGCTGCTGTAACATGGTGATGGAAAGGTGGAAAATTGGCAGAATTATTAGAAAATCAAATAAAATGCTTTGCAGTATTTATTCTGGTTCTCTGTTTTCTGAGTTCAAATCTTATCATGGTCTAGTTTGCATTTCATCCTTTCAAGGTCAATATAAAAAGTACCAGTCCTGTACTGAGATCCATTCTTCCTCTATATCTCTTTCTCATTTCGTCCCTGTCTCTCCCTCACTGCAAGAAATCGGTTGTGTTCAGACCCAGAGAATAGATGGGCTATGTTATGTTTAAATACCCAAAGCATGTCATATGTCACTCTGGCTCACCTATAACTCCATCATAGAGTTAACTGCCCCTTATTTGGAGCATGGTGATGCATCTGTACACTGAAATAATTCCTGTCTTTTTCCTCTCTTGTTCATTATTGGGATAGGGGAATAACTTTGGGATTTTCTCTGAATAAACATGAAATGTTAAAATTTTTATTTTTATTTAGTAGCAAATGATCTGATCTGAGGCACTATGTTGACTCTGAAACAACTGTAGTATAGCAGTCATTCTAACTACATTGCCGCTACATTGCTACTGTCTATATCACTGGTTTTTTTTATATAAATTGATTGATAAAATACATACATGTAGGTTAATATTTAATGTTGCTTTATTTCTTCCCTAGGTTTTTCGTTTGGTCAGCCACTTAGTTTACTGGGCTAAAGCCATGATTATTTATCCTTTATGTGAGAATAATATGTATGTCTTGTCTCCCCATGCAAACCCGATTAGGTAAGTATTTTATTTTGTATTTTAGAATATATATTTATTTCATTGGCCACATTAATTAATTAATCAATGCTATCATTAAAATAAAACCTGCACAACCCACACTGAAGTTGTAATGCTGGTGTCAAAATAAAATATACCTAATCCAGCCTGTTATGTGGTAGTAGTTTCAGTGGTTGTGTTGGGGTGAAGGCACATGGCTTAGTGGTTAGAGAATTAAATTCACAATTGTGAGGTTGCGAGTTTGATTCCCAGGCCAAGCAATGCCTTATGTCCTTGAGCAAGACACTTTATTTCATGTTGGTCTTTCTGCCAGGAAAGATGGGCATTAAATGATGATACATATACACAAGATGGGGTTTTGCATAGTTTCTATCTACCAAATTCAACTCAAAAGGAGTGGTTAGTCAACCCAAAGCTATGATGGAAAACACTTGCTTTGGTGTCATGCAGCAGAATCAGTCTTAAAAATGTGCAGTTGAAACTTGCACTCCTTAAACTTGCACTTATGGCTGTGCACTTGATATGGTTTCTTATTTTAGAAATATAAATCCTTCATTTGATGTATTCCATTCCCATCTTAACATCTGTTTATACTCTGAAATGGTTTCTCTTTTCTCAGCAATGTACATTTGGTTGAGCTGTTTGAAAGAGATTTTCCGAATGAAAGTTTACCAGTAGTTCTTTCAAAATATTCCCTACCAATTAGAATGAATGAATATAGAGATGCTCTGGACACATCACAGAAACAGGTAAATTTATTATCAAAATCATTTTTTTTTTTTTTATGTCTGTAATTAAAAATATATTTTCTTCTGAAGAAAGTTATATATAAAACATCTTATTATTTTAACTGTTATTAAAATAATAAGATGTGTTATAAGGGTGATGGATTGCACTATTTGTGGAGCGTCGGACACCATGCTTTGTAGCACAGAGTTATGGTCCTTTACAATCTGAGTTCAAGTCCTGCCGAGGTTAGCTTTGCCTTTCATCCTTGTGGGGTTCATAGAATAAAGTACCAGTAATACACTGGGGTCGATTTAATCGACTTTCCCCTCCTCAAAAATTATTGTTCTTGTGCCTAAATCAAAAACCATTATTCTAACTGTTATTAAGGGTGGTGGATTGACAGTATCGATAGTGTTGGACAATATGTTTTGTGGTAGAATTACGGTCCTTTATGTTCTGAGTTCAAATCCTGCCGAGGTTAGCTTTGCCTTTCATCCTTACGGGGTCAATAAAATAAAGTACCAATCATGTACTGGGGTTGATTTAATCGACTTTCCTCTCCCCTAAATTTGTTGGCCTTGTGCCTATGTAAGAAATCATTATTTTCACTTATTATCATGAGTGTCTGAGGACTTTACCCCCGCGACTCCCTCAGGAGGAAAAGAAGGAAGAAAATTATTATCATCTAGAGTTAAAGGGATTTTTGATTAGACTTTCTAGATTACATTAGTTCTATGCTAAAATATGGAGGATTGTTATATAATAGATTTAATTGTCCCTGAAGTTGATGAAAAACAAATCAAGTCTTGCAGGGTTTCAACTCTGAACCAGGAGGGATGAAAATAATTTCTGCAAGATAAAAGGTAAACCTGAAAAACATTTGTTATTATTTAGCCTATAAATTGTTATTATTAGATAAATAAATGGCGGTGAATTGGCAGTATCGATAGAGAGTTGGACACCATGCTTTGAAGCATAGAGTTACGTCTCTTTATGATCTAAGTTCAAATCCCGCCAAGGTTAACTTTGCCTTTCATCCTTACGGGGTCGATAAAATAAAGTACCAGTAATGTACTGGGTATTTGCTGGCCTTGTGCCTAAAATAGAAACAATTATTAGATAAATAAATAATGAATAATAAAGAAATTATTATTTCACTGCTGGAAGAGCAGAGGATTGGTGGAATTGTTAGAGCATTGAACAAAATACTTTGTGGCATATATAATATTTCCCAGTGTTGAGGACGCTACTTTGTGGCATATATAATATTTGCCAGTGTTGAGGACGCTATTTTTTTCCTAAAATAAGTCTAAAAAATCTACCATGCGTCCTGGAGACCGAAGGTTTATTATTTATTTTAAAATTTTTGGTTGTCAAAATTAGGGTGCATCCTCAAGGACGAAGCATCTTTGGCAATGGGAAATACGGTAGTTGTAATTTCTACATCCTTTCAAGGTTAGCTTTGCTTTCATCCTTCCAGGGTTGATAAAATAAAATATCATTCAAGTACTGGGGTTAATTTAATTAACTTTCTCCTTCCCCGAAATGGCCTTGTTCCAATATTAGAAAGAGTTATTTAGCCACAGGTTAGTACTATGATCAAAATCTTTCCAACCATGAGCATAACATCTTTTTTTTTTAATATCAAGGACTACAATGTTCCTTATACCCTCCTTCCTTTTTTTCAAGGTGGTATGGTGAGATTCGGCTGATATTTCTAACAGATTGATAAACTTAGTAGAAGATCTCTCATTAGCTCGGTTTGTTATTGTAAGAGTAATGTGGTTGGTGATAGGAAAGGCATCCAGCTGTAGAACACTTGCCAAAGAAGGGGTTGGGAGGACCTTTTAGTTGTGTCAAGGACATAACAGCCCCCTAGTGCTGGTGATCTATACACTAAAGGCACCCATTACACACTGTAAAGTGGTTGATGTTAGGAAGGGCATCTAGCTGCAGAAACTTTGCCAAAGAAGGGGTTAGGCGAATCCTTCAGTTTGTGTCAAAAGACTCAACTTCTCTTCTGCACTTAATAGAACATATGACCATACATAAGCAGGATGCAGACTCCTTGGCCTGTCTGAGAGGTCAGTAGACCTGCAACAGTACTGACTTGGTCTATGTAGACCTGTCCAACTCTTGCTAGTAGGAAAGCAGACATTAAATGATCTTGATGATAATGAAGTTCATGTTTTATCCCTTCTTTCCCTTTCTCAGTTTCTTTACTATTATGTCATTACAGAGTCAGAAGTGTAAACTGGTTGTGTGGATGTTACAACACCAGATATTAATCCAGCTCCATACTTACATCTTCCTGTCTGTCCCCACACAAAAGAGCAAAAAGAAGAAACTGACAGACTCCCTACTGTCATCCACGCCATTGTCGCAGTGCCTCCTTGGCAGGAGTATCCCTGATGTCACCATTGATGAGAATTGTGTGCTAGAGAGGACGCAAAGTTCTTCAGATATTGCATCAGGTATGAACTGTTGGGCTATCACTGGAATGTGCTTATATGTATGCATTCACACACACACACACATACACTCATACATCCATTCAGGCATAAATGCATTCCTACATATATACATCCGTTCTGACAAACATACATTCACATGAGTATAGCCATTCACACATACATCCCCACATATACATTCTTTCAGATATACATGCATTCACACGCATACATCTATTCACACGCATACATCTATTCAAACACACATCTATTCACACGCATACATCTATTCATACGCATGCATCTATTCATACGCATGCATCTATTCATACGCATGCATCTATTCATACGCATGCATCTATTCACACGCATACATCTATTCACACGCATACATCTATTCATACGCATACATCTATTCATACGCATACATCTATTCATACGCATACATCTATTCATACGCATACATCTATTCACACGCATACATCTATTCACACGCATACATCTATTCACACGCATACATCTATTCACACGCATACATCTATTCACACGCATACATCTATTCACACGCATACATCTATTCACACGCATACATCTATTCACACGCATACATCTATTCATACGCATACATCTATTCACACGCATACATCTATTCACACGCATACATCTATTCACACGCATACATCTATTCACACGCATACATCTATTCACACGCATACATCTATTCACACGCATACATCTATTCACACGCATACATCTATTCACACGCATACATCTATTCACACGCATACATCTATTCACACGCATACATCTATTCACACGCATACATCTATTCACACGCATACATCTATTCACACGCATACATCTATTCACACGCATACATCTATTCACACGCATACATCTATTCACACGCATACATCTATTCACACGCATACATCTATTCACACGCATACATCTATTCACACGCATACATCTATTCACACGCATACATCTATTCACACGCATACATCTATTCACACGCATACATCTATTCACACGCATACATCTATTCATACGCATACATCTATTCATACGCATACATCTATTCATCTATTCACACGCATACATCTATTCACACGCATACATCTATTCATCTATTCACACGCATACATCTATTCATACGCATACATCTATTCACACGCATACATCTATTCACACGCATACATCTATTCACACGCATACATCTATTCACACGCATACATCTATTCATACGCATACATCTATTCATACGCATACATCTATTCATCTATTCACACGCATACATCTATTCACACGCATACATCTATTCACACGCATACATCTATTCATACGCATACATCTATTCAAACACACATCTATTCACACGCATACATCTATTCACACGCATACATCTATTCACACGCATACATCTATTCACACGCATACATCTATTCAAACACACATCTATTCACACGCATGCATCTATTCATACGCATACATCTATTCACACGCATACATCTATTCATACATACATACACATCTATTCATACACATTGGTCCATTGAGTATAGCTGCCGAGATGCTGAAGGCATCTGGGTCGCTAGGTCACACTATAACCACACGTATGTTAACCAGGTAATACTAGGTGTCAAGATTGCGAGGCAGTGTGTCAGAGAGAATTGATGTCATTGGAGAGAAGTGTATCCGGAATGATAAAGGTGAGCTTGCCCTCACAAGTGCTGAGAAGAAAGATGTGTGGAAGAGCTATTATGATAGATTACTAAATGAGGAGAATGCATGGGAAGAAGAGACCCTACCCCAAGTAGACCCTATAGAGGGGCCAGCAGTACATGTCAGCAGCAGCGTAGTAAGTAAGGCAATCAAAGATATGAAGATGGGGAAGGCAACCGCTCCATCAGGTATAGCTGCCGAGATGCTGAAGGCATCTGGGTCGGTAGGTCACACTATAACCACACGTATTGTTAACCAGGTAATACTAGAAGGTGTCATACCAAAAGATTAGTGCAGTAGCATCATTGTCAACTGCTACAAAGGTAAAGGTAATGCACTAGATAGAGGAAACTATAGAGGTATAAAGCTGATGGACCAGGTCATGAAAGTAACGCAAAGAGTTATAGCACAGTTGATTAGGGACCGGGTGAAACTAGATGAGATGCAATTTGGAATTGTGCCAGGAAGAGGCACCACTGATGCCCTCTTCCTTGTGAGGCAGTTACAGGAAAAGTACCTAGCTAAGAGTAAGCTGCTCTGCCTGGCATTCGTTGATCTTGAGAAAGCCTTTAACAGAGTTCCACGTGCTATAATCTGGTGGGCTCTTAGAAAACTAGGAGTAGATGAATGGCTTGCGAAAGCTGTACAAGCCATGTATAAGGGAACAGTCAGCAAAGTTAGGATTAGCAATGACTATAGCGAGGAATTTAGCATACAGGTCGGTGTCCACCAGGGCTCTGTTCTTAGCCCTCTCCTGTTCATCATAGACCTGCAGGCAATAACGGAGGAGTTTAAGACCCATGGGAACTCCTGTATGCAGATGACCTTGCACTTATAGCTGAATCTATGGTAGAACTAGAGAAGAAATTCCAAACTTGGAAGCAGGGACTAGAAAGAAAGGGTCTCAAAGTCAACCTGACAAAGACTAAGGTCTTTGTAAGTAGACGAGAAAACAGAACCCAGATCCCCTCAGGGAAATGGCCTTGCTCAGTATGTAGGAAAGGTGTAGGTAGGAACTCCATTCTCTGCCCCAAATGCAAACAATGGGTACACAAGAGATGGAGTGGGATCTCAGGAAGCTTAACTAAGAATGTAGGCTTCACATGTAACAGCTGTGCTGGGACAGCAAGCAGCAAACAGCCACAGGAAACAAGTACCACCAAACTCTGGGAGGGCTCTGCAGAAACAGTAGACAGCTTCTGCTATCTAGGTGACCGAATTAGCAGTGGAGGTGGGTCTTCGGAAAGTACAATAACTAGGGTAAGAATGGGATGGAAGAAGTTCAGGGAGCTACTGCCACTGCTAACTGCAAAAGGCTTTTCCCTCAAAATGTAAGCCAGACTGTATGATGCGTGTATACGAACAGCAATGTTACATGGTAGTGAGACCTGGGCGCTGTTTGTAGAAGACTTGCGTAGATTAGAAAGAAACGAAGCTTGCATGCTCCGATGGATGTGTAATAGTAATTTATGCGAACAGCAAAGTATAAACGAATTGAGAGAGACTGGGCATAAGAGGAATCAAATGCTGTGTGCAGGAGAGGCGGTTGCATTGGTATGGACATGTGATGCGTATGAAGGATGACAGCAGCATAAAAAGGTGCAGAGCACTAGAAGTCGATGGAAACCGTGGAGTGGGGAGACCCAAGAAGACCTGGGATGAGGTGATAAAAGCTGAGCTTACCCAACTGCACCTCTCAAAGGCGATGACACACGACCGTGACCTCTGGCGTCATGCAATGATACAAAAGATCCGACCTCCCATGGGTACCAGCTGAAGCATATAGATAATATGCCCCCACACTCTCCCACTGCAAAGTGGTCACGTAGGTGCCATGCAAAAAAGCACCCAGCCCACTGTAAAGTGGACGTGTAGGCGCCACGGCAAAAAAGCACCCAGCACTCACTGTAAATGGGGTTGGTGTTAGGAAGGGCATCCAGCTGTAGAAATCAAGCCAGAATCAGTTCCTGTATGAGCAAGGCATGGTCAGCCGACCGGACACTGCCCACAACAGGACAACCCATGCCAGCGTGGAAGAACGGACGTAAAACGGACATCAATTCATACACATACAGCCATTAATTCACATGCATACACACATGTATTCACACATATACATTCTTGCACATATACCGCTGTAGATTTCTTTTACAGCCCTCACAAGCCTTCATTTATCACTAGCTTCCCTAGCAATTACCAAATTATGGAGCATGGAACTCTATAGTGCTTATTCTTGGTAAAAAACCAAACTGCATCTCAAGATTAATTCTGTCCTCTATCCGTTGTGCTATTACACTTTCTGTGATCATTATAACCCGGTCCAATAATTTGATGCCTCTGTAATTGTCTCTCTGTAATGCATCACCTTAACCCTTGTAGCAGTGAACAATGATGCTTCTTTGCCATTCATTGGGAATAACACCTTCCTGTACTACCTGATTATGGAGGTATGTGGTCTAGTGGTAAGGGTGTTGAATTTACGATCATAATGTCATGGGTTTGATTTCTGGGCTGTGTTGTGTTCTTGAGCAAAACACTTAATTTTACGTTGCTCCAGTACACTCAGCTGGAAATCAGTACCAGCCATAGCTGGGGGTTTAACTCTGCGATGGACTGGCGTCCTGTCCAGTAGGGAATTTTGTCACTTTCATTCACTTCATGCCATGAAACCGGGATAAGCACTGGCCAAATGAGCATTCTGGTTTAATACAGACTTTAGACATAGTACTACCTGATTAGCTATGTCAGTGACTAACCTGTGTCCTTCTCCACTGGAGACTGTAATTATCTTAAGCAACTATCCCTATTAAGCCAGCTACATTCCCTACCTTCATATCCTTAATTACTTTATCTACCATACTGATATCAACTTTGATGGCTGGTCCTTCAGTTTGATCTACATTGAATAGGCCCTCATTCCCACCATGTATTCTCCCCATATAGCAACCTCTCATACCATTTCCATGTCTCTTTCCTTTCAGTATCAGTAAAGGTAAGTGTATAGCTGTCATTCCATGCACACTTCTCTGCCACAATATTTCCATTTTCTCTCTTTTTCCCTCTCTCTCACACATATTTATCATCATTGTTTAATGTCCACATCATTATATATATATATATATATACATATATATATATATAAATGTAATCTGAGTTTTTCGAATATTAATAATAACATTCGATTCGTTTGCAATTTTGCAAACAAGCCTAAATTTTATAGCCATGTCAGTAGAATGAAGACTTCATTCTTGCTCTTGTGTTGGCATGCGAACAGAACTGCAGACACTAATGTTTCTGGGTATCACCCTTCATCAGTACAGCTCGCTGTTCACCTGCCAACTGTCAGAGCTAGTGAAAATATATACTATTTTCAAAAATACACAGTGACTGATCGTCCTGATTTGCATATTAGCGGACTGGCTGATCAGCCAGATCTGCATATTAGCAGATCCACTGATCAGCCAGATTTGCATATCAGCAGACTGGCCAGTCAGTTTCCTGTATGCGAGCAATAAATGGCTGGCTTTGCCAAATTCAAATATATATATATATTTAATCACCCCGCCCCTATATCTACCTCTCCAAATCCACACGCATCCTCCCACCCAAGTCCCTAATTCATACTATAAAGTGACCATCCTGGCGCCACAACAATAAGTGCCCAGTCCACACTGTAAAGTGGTCATGTAGCTATCAATAAAAAGCACCCAGCACTCTGGGAATGTTGTTGGCACTAGGAAGGGCATCCAGCAGTAGAAACCAAGCGAATATCAGTTCTGTGTGAGCAAAACACAGTCCCCTGACCTGGCTGTCTCACAACGGGACAACTCATCTAACCCATGCTAGCATGAAAAATGTAAGTTAAACGATGATGGTGGTGATGATGATGATTATATATATGTGTATATAACTTTTATGTTTTCAGTAAACAGCGATGAAAGTGTTAACTTGGGTATTCCTCACTCAACATCATCACAGCTATCAAAATCTCCATCTCTTGATATACTCAACATAGAAGAGAGTATCCGTGACTCTATGTTAAAGATTCTCACTCCAGAAGAGTTTGAAGCAATTTTACGTTTATCTGCTGCTCGCAATGTTGATGACTTGAAACTTTTCACTAAGTATATAAACATTTTGTCTTTTCAAAACATCAATTATTTTATTTATATATTACTTTTTTTTCCCTAGTAAGGTTAAGTGTGTGTGATTCAGTTGATATCTACTCCTCTCTCTCTGCACCCAGTTCACTATGTAGGGGGCTGTGCTGGTACCATGATGAAAAATCATCCAGTCCACCCTGTCAAATTGTTGTTTTGGTGCCACTATAAAAAGCACCAAGCCCATGCTGTAATATGGCTATGTGTATATATATATATATATATATATATGTGTGTGTGTGTATGTGTGTGTGTGTGTGTGTATATATATGTGTGTGTGTGTATATATGTGTGTGTGTGTGTGTATATGTGTATATCATCATCATCATCATCATCAACGTTTAACGTCCGTGTTCCACGCTTGCATGGGTTTGGACGGGGGTAGTCCCACTTGAGGCAAGAGTGATTGTCTTGCTCGCATAGGACTGTCTGGCAGGTTTTCTACAGTTGGATGCCCTTCCTAACACCAACCACATTTACAGTGTGGGTCTGGGAGGTTTTTACCGTGTTGCCTACACGGCCACATTACAGCGTGGACTGTGTGTTTTTTTGTCGTGACACCTACACGATCTCGTTTGTTTCGGCCTGGATGGCGCGGCACCAACATAACTTTACATGGAACGGGGTGGTGTGGATGGGGTGGGGGTGGTGGCGGGACGGGGTGTAGTTTGTTAGAGATGCCTACTGGCAAGGCGGGTCTTCTCTGTTACTGAGTACCGCCAAAGGTCACGGTCCAGTGACATTGTCTTGGAGAGGTGTAAGTGTGTGAGGTCGGAGTTTATCAGCTCATCCCATGTTTTTCTAGGTCTGCCTATTCCGTGGCTACCGTCTATCTTTATTGCCCTGCACTTTGTAATACAGCTATCGACTTTCATGCGCATCACGTGTCCATACCAACGCAGCCTTCTCTCGAGTAAACAACATCTGATCCCTCTTATCTCTAATTTTTTCCTTAGTTCGTTTATGTATATATATATACAGTATTTACGTATCGAGAGAGAGAAAAAAAAGGGAGGATAGGTGATACATATAGTTATTTGCCAAAGGTGCTCGATACTAGTGCCGGCAGTATTAAATATTCGAAGTGTTAATATTTAGTGGGCTAGAGAGTTAGCAGAGCGTAAGCACGTGGGAAAGTAAGAAATCGGAGAATAGACCGTTAAATCATGTATATTTAAAACAGCACCTACGTACGTTTCGCCCAGTTGGGCTTCTCAAGGGCATAACTAATCAAAAGTGTTCCTTACATTGCTCGGAAAGAGTTTTGGGGGTTAAATCCACGTCAAGGTTCATTGCTCGCAAAAATAGCTTGTTTTAATTTTGCAGCAGGTCAAGGGAGGTAACTCTGGCCGGTGTTAAGGCAGTCTTTCCCGGACAAATTTTTTTATCCGCTGCGAGATGAGGTTACAACCTTATCATTGTCGATACGCATGTAATCAACGCTTATTTTGAGAGTTTTTTTTGCCGCATCTGTTTGTCTGAGTCGGTTGAGGCTGGGTCTGGTATGCAAGGATAGTTTCCTGGGTGTTATTTGCCCGCCGGGGTGTTAAGACTTGTTGCAGGGAGATCCAGTGCACGGTTTCACTCCTCATCCTTAACCCATCTGAAGAAGGATATTTTTAAGCGATGTGTACAACTTATCGCTGTTTCAGCTCTGCTGTTGATGAGCTCGTGGGGTGCAGTTATGATGTGGTAGAGCTCCATGAGGCAAAGATCGCATTTCCTCTTGAAGTTGTACGGTGCAGCCCTGCCGACAATATCCCAGTGCGTGGAGAAGCTGATGTTTAAGTCCTTTAGTGATGTGATGTAGTCTGCGAGCGAAGTTGAGTGTCTTAGTTTTTTATTTGTGAAAGAGTGGAGATGTGTTCGAAACCTAATTTTGAACGGGCCGGAGGTAGCCCCTATATAATGTTTCACTCTTTCACAAATAAAAAACTAAGACACTCCACTTTGCTCGCGGACTATATCACATCACTAAAGGACTTAAACATCAGCTTCTCCACGCACTGGGATATCTCTCTTAGCGGCTGTGTATCTGTCTCTACTCCCACCATTTTTCCAAGCTTTCAATGCCAGTCTTCTGTCTCTAATGGCCCTATCTACCGTGCTGTTCCACCACCAGGTCACTCTCTGTCTGGTTGAAGCTCTGCTCTAACCACAAGTTTCTTCAGTAGCCTGCAGTAAGTTGTCACGCAAGAAATTCCAGTTATCTTCTATGTCATACAAGTCTAAATCGTCTTCTTTTTCGTTGTGCACATCTTGAAGGGCTTTGCTAAATTTATATTTTAATGAAAGGTCTTTTAGCTTCCAGACCTTTCTTTTTCACACCTTCCTGTATGTCTCATTCTTTCTCTTGCTTACTGAGATGTCACTAACAACTAACCTATGCTGTGGGGTACATTCTTCCCCAGGGTATGCCTTGATATTTGACACCATCTGCCTGTCCCGCTGCCGAATTAGTAAGAAGTAAATCTGGCTTATGTGCTCGCCTGATTTGTAGGTTATTAGTGGTTGGCAGCTTTCTGGAAGTTAGTGTTGCAAATAGTCAGTGTACTTGCATCACAAAATTCAAGAAGCCTCACTCCTTCATTTCTTGAGCTGTAACCATGCCCACCATGTACCCCATTGTATCCATCCTGGAGCTGTCCAACATGACCATTGAAGTCCCCTGCTAGCATAACGATGTCTCCGTCCTCTGTCATTGCGGCTGTTTGTAAAAGTTGCTCGTAAAAGCAGTCTTTCTCATCTTTGCCTAGGCCTGCTTGGGGAGCATAGGCAGAGATGATTGTCAGTAGTCTCCTGCCTACAACTAATCTAAGCTTAATTATTCTATCACTAACTTTAACTACCTCTATTGTCTTATTGATCCATCTCTCAGTCAGTAATAACCCCACCCCATCTAACCCATCATCATTACCTACCCAGAAAAGCTTATAACTAAGATGTTTGCCTGCGATTAGTTTCGCTGAGGCACCTCTCCATCTCACCTCTTGCACGCTGCACACATCCACATGCCTTCTCTCCAGCATCTCCGCTATTTCACCAGATCTACCTGTTAGAGTGCCAACATTAAATGTGGCAACTCTGAGATGCGACATCTTCATATTCTTGTTCATTTACCTGTTGTGCGATTGCTTGATGACGGTCGTAGGGTTCTCACACATGGCCTCACGAGCTGCCCCACTACCTTGCACATATATATTTATGTATATACATAAATATATATATACATATATATATATGTATATAAAGGGCCTTGAGCAAGACACTTTATTTCACATTGCTCCAGTTTACTCAGCTGTAGAAATGAGA